>JAPPVO010000059.1:97931734-98651751 GCA_030407325.1 Camellia japonica
CAAAGGATGGAAAATGGAGTGCAATGAGGTACGCGTGCCTCAAAGGAGATGCAGAACAATGCGAGTGCGACACGCACGCCGCACGAAACGTAAATCAAGGCATGATGTGCGAGGCAATGTATGTATTGAGGTACATGGCAACGCGTGAAAATGCTTGTAATAAAATGCATGATAATGCATGACGGTGCAATGCAACGCACCGATCGGTGTGATGAATGTATGCGACACACACGGGGCAACTTTTGAATCTTGTAAAAGACAAAAGGATACGAAAGGATACAATCCTTGCTTGAATCTGAGTGCCACGCACAGAAGACGCGGTCCGAGGTCAAAACGAGGGCAGGTTGAGCATCGGAGATACACTTTCTTGCACTTTCTTGAGCTGTGAAGACCCAAAACTACTCACATGGCCTAAACAAGGCTGTGGGAACATCACCGGCCGGACTAGGTGACCACCGGCTGCATAAAAAGTTCCACCGGCACAATATTGTGCCGACCGGCACAAAATAGTGCCGACCGGCCAAAAGTTGCTGATCGGGGACAGTTTTGACATTTCACCTCGGTCTTTTAAAATAGGGTTTTAAACCCTATTTCCTCACTCCCCCACCGCCGAAAAACTTCTCCCTCTCTCTCTAGAGTCTCTTTTCCTCCTCATTCGCTCATTTCTTTGCGTTTTCGCGACATTTTCGCCGTTCGATTCGCGAAGTTCATCGCGTTTCGGACATTTTCGACCGATCGAAATTTCGTTTCGGCACTCCCTTTGCTATTTCCACTTTTTCGGGACTTGTTCCCCTTGATTTTCTCTTCATTTCCGTGCCTTTGCATCTTCCGGCCTTCCCGGTCATTTTCGGTCCGCTCGGGGTTGACTTTTTCGGTTGACTTTTCACATTCCAGCTCTTCCGGACATTTTCTCACCACCATCGCCATGGCTGACGATGTTCCACACGTCGGGACTCCCCCGGATCACGAGATGGATCCCGGGGTCGAGCTCCTCCCATTGAGTGAGCGTCCCTTCGACCCGGCGACATACCACCCCGCGATTCATGTGCTACCTCCGGATGGTTTCGCCATTTCCGCGGCTTTGACCGAGCGCTGGACCCGGAGCTCCTCCTGCGCGAGCCGACCTCTCACCTATCCTTCGGTGTTTCCGAGGTAACACTCTTCTCTGTTTTACTTTCTGCAATGTAGAACTGTTAACTGTCAAAGTTGTTTCCGTTCTTTAACTGCTTGGTTCTGATATACTGTTCACTGTAGTCAATTGCAATCATGCTTACAACTGATATCTGTTTAAGACGGACACATGCACACACACTGCACTAGTCTCAATCACCCAAACACACGGCACACACCGTACTTCACTGCAAACTTACCGACACCCGGCACTTATTCGAATCTGAAAACATATTGTATGCTGTATTTAAACTGAACCACACACAACACGCTGACGCATCATACGTTGTAGTTCACCTACTGGCACACTATAACCCGACATCTGCTTGGATCTGAAAAATGTGCACACATGCACTATATCTGTATGCTGACTCTCGCAAACACACTGACACATCACAGGCCGTAGTCCACCGTAGTACACTGAAACCTGATATCTGCTTGGATCTGAAGAATGTGCACACGTGCACCATGTTTATATTGCACTTACTCAAAACACGCTGATGCATCAAACACTGTAGTTCACCGTAGTACACTGAAACCTGATATCCGCTTGGATCTGAAAAATGTGCACACGTGCTAAATTTGTATCGACTTTAACATGTTTCCTCAGAACTGTACATCTCATATTGCTTTGCAACTATTTGTTTGAAAACAGGGAGATTCCCATACCATCCGCGGGTATGGGAATGTCGCGGCTCGAGATTGGTACTTGGAGCTTCCCGAGGCGGTTCGACGCATCGTGGACGATGCGGGCTTCGGTTCCTTTTGCAGGGGTCTGACCCGGCTTACTGCCTGCAGGCCTCTTCTAGCTGCCCTGGCAGAGAGGTGGTGGGACACCACCGACTCGTTCCACCTATCCGCGGCGGGAGACATGACGATGACTCCCTACGACTTCTCGGTGCTCACCGGCATCGGGGTAGGGGGTGATCCGATCCCCTTCGACACCGACATGGACGAGTGGACCGCCGCTCAGATCTACTTGCTTGGCGAGGCGCCACCTCTTGCTCGTCCAGGCTTTGTCCGCTACTCCTGGTTCGAGGTGCAGTTCAGAGTGCAGCCTGCGTTGGTGGCGACGGCTCCGATGACCGAGGCGGCTGTAGAGCAGTACGCACGCGGCTTTTTGATGTTTTTGCTAGGGACGACCCTCTTCGCCGACCGGGCGAACACCGTGCCTCTCTGCCTACTCAGCGCACTGGTGGACGTCCGAGACATCTTGCGTTTTGATTGGGGTGGTGCGGCTCTGGCCACTCTTTACGGGTACATGAGCTCAGTCTCCCGTGGCAGCGGGCAGTTGCTCGGAGGCTACTGGCGAGCTTGGGAGGTACGCCTTCTCCTCTGCTTTACATTTCTGTTCTGTACTTTCTGTACTCTGCACACTGCACACACTGTAGTCTGCTTTACACTTGCTGTATACTGTACACACGGCACACACATACTCTACTGTACACTGTTCACACGGTATACTCTGCTCAATACACTGCACAACACACGGCTTTATTATTTCTGCTCTATTCTGTATTCTGCTTTATCTGATAAATGTTCCGACATCTGTCTTGCAGTTATGGGTTTACGCCTACTTTCCCAGGCTGGAGCCAGTGCCGGAGACGGAGACTCCTCTAGTCATTCCCTTCTCACGCCGCTATGACGGGAGATGCGCCCGGAGGCCGCGAGAGACTTTCAGCTTCTTTCGTCGCTACTTCGACACCATTACTCCTGCCGAGGTATGTTTTACTTGCAGTTTATTTAAGCTTCACTTTTCCACTGTATATTTGCAATACCAGTAGATAACAAACTGTATTTCAATTTCAGATCACCTGGCAGCCGTGGGCTCCTCTGCCAGCGATGGTGCGGGATCGGTTTGCCGGCGCCGTTGAGACCTCGCGTTACCGGATTTTGCTGGAGGGCCCGGTCTGTCGGGCTTGGTACCTAGGCGAGCGCTTCTTGCGTCAGACCTTAGGGTTACCTGAGCAGATAGTCCCGGTGCATCCTCCTGAGCATATGAGGGACACCGAGCGTTTCACCGCTGAGCAGATGGCGGACTACACCATCGGTTGGGAGGCGGACGGCTTCAGAGGCGAGGGCGATTACTCAGAGTACGTCCGGACCTTCATCATGCGGCCGCTGAGTGGTGGTCGCCGAGCTGAGAGAGAGAGACCTGCGGCGCCGGCGGCCGGAGCAGGAGTAGGAGGAGGAGCGCCGAGGAGGGCTCGAGTTCGCGGCAGGGGCGGAGTCCAGAGAGGACGGGAGGCCAGTTGGCCCGCTCTACCCGCTTCACTGTCTTTCCGGGGTCGGATGGGGCGACCTATCAGATTCCCTTCGCCCCTCCGCCGGCTGATCACGAGTTTGTCGGTATCCCCGACTTGCCTCCGGTATGTGTTACTGCATTTCTGTACAGTTATTTCATTGTAGTTTATTTGATATTCCACAGAATATTGATGCATCTGATCCCTTGCAGGCGTCTTCTGAGTACACCCGGCAGTCATTGGAGATGAATGCCTCCATGATGGGGATGCTACAGCGGACATTCGACCTCCTGGCCCTCTACAGCATTCCGGTATGTTCTTTCTGACCACGGCCTCAAGCCATACACAAACTGCTTTACATAATCTGATGCACAACTCAACACTGATAAACTGTCACGGCATTTGATACACTGTACTCATACACTGCATTCTGCACTGATTCACTGCTCACGGTATTCACATACACTGTACTCATACACTGCACTCTGCACTGGTTTACTGCTCACGGTATTCACATACACTGTACTCATACACTGCATTCTGCACTGATTCACTGCTCAATATATACTGATGCATTTGTCTTTCATGCTTTTTCAGCCTCCCTTCCAGATTCCCCCGGTGGTGGCGCTCCAGCTGGACCTCCCATTTCTACTCGGGATGGCAGAGTATATCCCCGCACCAGAGGAGGGCGCACTTACGCCGGGAGCAGCTCGCGGGCTCCAGTCCCAGATGACGAGTCTGAGGAGGGGCGGAGTCATCCGAGGAGGAGGCCGGGGGCAGCTCGGGCTCGGGCTCAGACAGTGACACTTCTGGTGATGCTCCTGGACTTCTGCCTAGGAAGAGGGCGAGGACAGATCCCTCGGCGCGAGGCCATTGATGATGCTGATGACCCAGACTTTTGCTGTTTTTCTTATTTCTTTTCTTATACTTTTCTCTTTTGTTGGTAGATAGAGTATTTTGTACTGCCGCAGGCAAGTTTTTGTTTCCTCAAGATTTGTACTTGAAAAAGATTATATGAAATGAAACAAACTTTTTGTCTGAAAAGAATGTTATATCTGTACATATCTGCATCTTGCACTGCATTGCATCATATTACACCTCAAATGTAAATGATATTGATCTGTTGTCTGAAAATTGAGCACTCGCATTGTACTGATCAGATAACCAACCAACTAACAGCAAAACAACTCATACAATTCTCTGCTCAACCTGGATATACAGCCCATACTCTACTGGGGATTGACCTGCATATAGCCCATAACACAGCATTCGGTTCATTCTGCACACAGCAAACCCCGAACAAATAGCCCCAATCTGACAAGACGGATCACAAAGTTGACATGGTTGCAGTTGAAACACACTCGAATGTCCCAAATTTTCCCTTTTCCTTCTCTTGCTTTGCACGGATGTAGAGAATGGCTCAGCGTTCTAAGCACAAGCGATTACCTTTTGGAAGAGGATGGGTTTTTAACCGGGGTATCGAGCCTACCAAAGAATATGACAAGACAGACTCAAACACAGGAATAAAAGGTACACAACCTAACCTAATGAGACATGCTCGGAAAAGACTCAAAGCCAAAACCGAGACCGACAAATCGAAAGACACGACACACAGACATGTTTACAAAAAGACCTCAAATCTCAAGGAGCCAATTCCTCCGGGTATTACCCACCCTTTCTGATTTGTGATACTCACATCACTCGGCCCTCAGGCTCGGTTTTTCTCTCAAAAACCTTTTCTTACTTTTCTCTCATCTTACACCTCTCTATTCTTTATTCTCTCATTTTTCATCCCTCCCCAGAGTGGTTGATAGGTAAACGAGAGGTTGTGGGTTCACGCCCAACACTGTTAGCTCACGGCTATTTCTTCTGGTGAATAGGGTGCCCTTCTGGCGAGTATGTTGACGGGAGAAAGACAGAAGACCAGACTCAACTGTGCCCCTAGTTCGTCATCTTGACCATTTTTTACGTTTTCTAAAACAGTTTTGATCAAAATGAGAGTTGGATTAACACACTTATTCGATTCTTGATTTGAAAATCATGCGAATCAGGCTGTGAGCACTGAAAATTCTCCTTCTGGGTCCAAACATGGTCCTATTTTGAAAATGAAACAGTTTTCGAGAAAATAAGTCAACCTCAGTGAAAATTTTCAAAAACTATTTTTGCAAACAATCAATGCTCAAACAAATACGGAACTTACCCTCGAGATGCGCAACCTCGGATCGGAGGCAATGGAAAATTGCCCCTGGCTTAAGGGGGATAAGGCAACGGAAAGTTGCCCCTAGTTTGGACGGTAACTCAGGGCAACTTGTGGCAGTGTATGGCAACGGAAAGTTGCCCCTTGTTTGGATAATGCTGCGGCACGTTGCAAGCCAGTCCTTGTTGACGACGATCGGTCTCTCGGAAGCGGAGGAGACGAGGACGGTTTGAATCAATATATGGACAGAGTCACCTGGAAGGTGTGGGTGGTTTGGGCTTCATGATGAAGTTGTCACGTGATTCCAGGTTGCTGCAATCAAGGTATTGGATTCGGAGGAGGCAAAAGTGATCAAAACCATGACATGGACTGAGACGCTATGGAAGCGTTGGGGGCTGGACTTCAAGATGAAGTTGCCTACGTATCCCAAACATGGGAATCAAGCCTTACGTAGTTCCGGTTAAGGTACACTCGGGTATTTTAACCTTCACTGTTTAGGCTCTAATTTTTGCCAAGGTGCCCAATGCGGGTTTTCGACCTTGCGAGCTATGTTTTTCTTTTTTTTTCTTTTTCTTTTTGTTTTTTTTTTTTTTGCATTTTTTTTTTTTTTCTTTCTTTTAATATATATTTTTGTTCTTTTTCTTTTTTTCTTTTCTATTTCTTTCTTTTGTCTTTTCTTTTCTTTGCTCTAACTTTTGCCTGGGCCGCCCTTCTGGGTTTTCGGCCCAGCGAGCCTCTCAAAGGGTAAAAGTGTAGCAAGCCCATGCCAAATGGTTTTTGAAATGGAAGCCCTCTGTATCCGGGAGAGCGACTGTTGGGTTGATTTGCAGGAAAAGTCCATCACGGTTGCTTCTCGAGCTTTGCTTGGTGGGATCTGATCTCCCTGATCTGACTTTGAGGCCTCTTGCTCGAGGGCTGCTTCAAAATGGGCCATACAGGCGTTTCATGGCACCGTTGAATGTTCTGAACGGATTCCGGTTCGCAACAGATAAATCGAATCTTGAGGCCGAGAGCGATCCTGGGCTACACAATCTTAAGAGCGATTCCACACAAGTCTTCGCGAGACTGCACAAAATATTTTGTTTTTGAAAGTTTTTAAGAAAGCGACAAATCGCTCGTGCTGAAGATAGTGTGGAACCAGTCTGGGTCAAGCCAGGGTCCTTCTCAGTACTCACGCCGACAAGCATGATTTCATTCATTAAAAGCTTAGCATGCCTCTCTTTTCTCAAAATGATCAAAATTTTACAAAACCCGAGGAATTACTTCCTCTTGTTTTATCACCACAGTGTTCGAAAAAGGGGTTTTGAAAGCTTAGGTCATTACAACGATGTTTAAGGCACAAGAGAGCAGGCGGTATGTACTGTCGTTCCATTCACACCCTTTTGGCACGGCTAATTCAAATAGCAACAAATACGGCGCATGATAGCCACGGCTGTTTCATTCAGATTGTTGGCATAACTGGCTCCCCGACAGAAACAGACTCAAAAAGCAAAAACAACTGTTTATAAGACAAAACGGTGTTTGAGGCAACAACCCCGAAATCACCTGGTATTCTATACAAGAGGGATTGACTCATTACAATTAGACAGACCCTTAAGCAAAAGGACTGACTCAAAACAATGAGACAGGCTCAAGACAAAACAGAAGACTGACTCGACACCCAAGTCAGAATTTACGAAAATTAACATTTAGCAGGTGCCCAAAAATGCGTGCCAAACGCTACATCCAAAAATGCGCCGAGCTTTGCCCGCAGGCGGTTCACCTTCTGATTACATACTCGCAGTATCTGTGTCTTCAAAATCCAAGAACTCTGTAGTGACTGACTTGGCCGAGGTGGGTGGGAGGATAACCTCGTTGTCAATCAGATCCTGCACCTCGTGACGGAGGCGAAAACAATTGTCAGTGGCATGGCCTGTCTGCTGGTGGTACGCACAGTACAGGGAAGCATCATGTGCGGCAGGGAGATTCTTCGGTAGGGGTCGGGGCTCCAAGGGTTTGAGATGCCCCTTTTTGGCCAAAATCAAAAGTGCCCTAGACAGAGGCATGTAGAGAGGGTGGAAGACCCTGTGCCCTCGGGGCAGATACTTCGGGGCCTGAGCACTCTTGCTAGATGCACTAGCGAACGGATCGGCGGGTGCGGCCTTGGATTTCTGATCCTTCCCGGATGCAAGGTTGGGAGGGGAAGAACTGTTTTGGCATGACGGGGCCTATCCCGATTCTCTGATTGACTGGAACTGCCCTCAGGCGGAGTGGGGAAAGCACCCTCCACAGCTTTTGACATAACTGCAGATATCTGTTGCTTGTTCATTCCCTCGGCTTTCAAAGCCTCTACTGCCCACAGCAGTTGTTCGATAGGGTCGGCATCTGTCTTCATCTTGCCTTTATCTCTGGCCTCGGCCTGATTTAGAATTTGTTTGATGCGTCGTTGCCATAGCTGGAGGCCATCTCCGGTTGGCTGAGTTCAATTACAATTCGCCCCAACAACGGGGGCTCCTGGGGTACAAAGCCTCCGACATATGGTGCGGCTGGCGGCGAAACTGACATTCCATAGGCGAGATCCGTCACGGATCTTTGAAGGTCACCTATCATCCCCATTAATTCAAATGTAGTGGGCTCGCGAGCCTGATATAGCTGAGGGGCCCAAACTGGGTGTGCAGCCGGCGACCTAGGTGGATGCGGCATATCAACAGTAGTCTCATCGTGTAAGGTGATTCCTGGATCCAACGCGGCCGTCATGACCACGATTTCTTCTGAATTCTGCGTCATGCTAAGTCCTGCCGCAGCAAGGAGAAGACACTAACTGTTCTGGATTAGCTCTCTGAATCTCTGAACTGAAACGGAAAACAAGCAGTATTTCAGCCCCAGACAGATCAAACACGGATGTAGCCGGGCAACTGTACTCTATCACTGTTCCCCAGAATCCCTGTCCAAACTGAACTGATACCCACAGACACAACTGATTCTCAATGATACTGATACCAGTGCCCTCAGGCCGGATGCTCAAACTTTGCGAACTGATATATGCGTTCCCTGCAGAGATACCCTCTGAAAGCACATAACAGGTAAAAGAGAGCCAATACACCCCTATGTTGGGGTAAGGTTTCCCTGTCCTATTTTGTCAGGAGCTAGGGTTTCACTACGCACACAGCGGTTTCAAACAACCTATAAACGGGTAAGCAACCTGTCCTAGTTTGGAATGGTCACTATGGATCCGAATATGCACTAGGTCGAAGGTCGAAAAGGGTGCCCCGGTAAAACCGGGGTTTGTGTTCCCATACTGGCAGAGCCCGCAACCGGTCAGCCTTATGGACATGCCTTGACAAGACAAGCCTCCGGCAAACCGCTCAGGAATAGCAGATGGCCAACACGGTGTCCTAGGCGCACCAATGCACATGCAATGCAAAGAGACACATAAATGAAATCAAAACAGGATATCACGAGTTCGAGTCAAGCTCTCTAAACTCCCCAGCAGAGTCGCCAGAAACTGTAACACGCCCGCGGGGGACCTCGCTACAGCTCGGACTCTTTTTTGTGTGTTGCGGTTCTAAATCTGAACCAAAGAGTCCAACTCTGGCAAATCGTTTTGAAGAAAAACAGATTTTTGAAAAGTAGTGCCAAACATGGACTGCTTTGCCAGATTACAGAGTCGCCACCTAAATATTTTTTAATGGGGGAATTTAGGAAACCCTGACTCGGTGCCGAAGGCCACGTGTCCGTCATCACCAAATGTCTTGGCTCGGGAGCTTGGGTACGATCGGGGAAGGTCAGCTATGAGCACCCCCTTTCGCCCGGTCCGAAGACCGGCCTCTACTAACCGTGATATCCGTTTTTGAAAACATTACATGCTCTTATTCCAATTATTACCTAGAATTACTATGTTATGCGCGCAGCAAACAAGTATAGACTAGATTGCCTAATTTGGAAACAAACATTGCATATCCGTTTGTTTTGAAAATGTTTCGGAATTTGCTACTCGCAAGTAGGCTAAAACACGGATTTCAATGAGTTTTCCCAACTCAAGCAATCCAACCTCCACCCACAGGCATTCAAACAGTTTATCTCATATAAGCACTTAGCCGCATGGTAAGCATACTGTCATGTTAGCATTCACACGCATGTGGTATGCTAAAGCGTAAATACTTACATTGTACTCCGCGCCAAAACAAGAAACTAGTTAGCAAACATGCATGACCTAGTTCATGTTAAATGGCTAATGCAACACAGGCAAGATGCAATTTAGAGTAGGCTCGGCTAACCCTAAAATGGCATGTGAAATGCACGAGTAACACGTATTCAATTTGGAATTGAAATACAATGCAGTTTGTATGATGTACCGAGCCCGATGCATGTCAACAAATGCATGGATGCACGCATGCATTGCATAAGGTATGCTAAAATAAACGTGCCCTAATCTACCATCATAAGCAGGTAAATAAAAGGGAAGAAAGAAATGGGGGTTGGAAGACATACACACACTCACCCACACTTATTACAAATTGCCCTCACTCGGAGGGACCAAAAGAATATACAGATAATTAACTACGCAAGCTAATTAAATTACAAACCCATTAAATTAATTAAGCAGATTAATTAATTTAATTAAAGCAGTAAACCCCTCGGGGAGAGGGCCGGATGTGGCGCGTGTTCGGGACTTGCTCGGAATCGCACTGCCATGCCTAGCTTGCCTCTGTTTTCCCTGCTTTTCTCCTCTGAAGACTGCCAAAGTCTCAGGACTGCTCCCTTGAATCATGGGGATCACCACCCGGCTGAAGCATGTGGCCACCGGCACTGAATTCATCCATCGGCCATCAATATACTGCCGGTCGGCACTAAATACTGCCGGTCGGCACTGAATGTCTGCAGAACCTGCAACTCACAGCAGCAGAGGGCAAAACTTGCATGGCAATACAATTCAAGCAATATATGCACCAAACACATTCCTTATCAGGTTTGTGACTCAAAGGAGGATGTGCCTCGATTCTCGGACCACCAATCACGCATTTCCATGCATGGTGGCCTAAAGGATCAAGTGTGCAACTTGAATTTCAAATGCATGCAAACCAATCAAACAAAGTGAGGCCCAATTCCCATCATCAAGTCAAGGAACAAGGCATGCATGCCTATGTGTGCGATCCTAAGCATGTCAACTAGGGATGCAACATGAGCATATAGACAAACAATGCAAGCATACAAGCAAACATGAGGTAGCATACAAGTAAGTGAATAATGGTCTTACTCATGACCTAGACAACTCCAAGTAGGCCTAAAATCAGTAGCCATATGCTAAGACACGAGGGCCGAACACATATACACGCATGCACATGTTAAAGCACCAACACTTAAGCATAATAAAGCAACTCTTAAACACATTTAAGAGGCACAAGTATGGACCATTAGCATGCAATTTAGGCTTTGAAATCACGCTATAGAATGATGCCAAATCATGTTTAAACAAGACAAACAAAAAATGCGCACATAGGTTCAACACTTCAAAGTAGGCCAATGAGGCATTGAACTACACTTATGCAAAACAAATATGGCATGCATTGAACAACCCAAAACAGACTTTTAGCATGTAAAACTAAGCCCAAAGGACCACTTAGATGGCATCTAAATGGCTCAACTAGAAAGGCATGCACAAATGCTAAGACAAGAGGCATAAGGCACAAGCTTCCAAAGCATCAAAGAGGCATGCAAGGCAATCAAACAAGCATGCTAAATGGACTGAGATGACATGCCAAATGGTTCCCAACCATTGAAAATAAAGCAAGCAAGGCATGCTACACACTTGTACTCTTAAGGCCAACAAGCCAAACATAAAGGGGACCCAAGATACAAGCCATGGTCGACCAAAATAGGCATGGACAGACCTAAGGTATGGCAAAATAAGCATACAAGCTTCATGGATCTAAGCCTAAAGCATGCTCAAACTAGGGCTAACAACCTAGAGCAAGTTAAGGCAATACAAGGCATTACAAAGCATCTATGCAAAACATACAAGGAGTGCTAAAACCAACACTTATCAATGTCATATTAGGGCATAATAAACATAAAATGCAGCCAAGACATGCTCTTCAAACATTCAAAACTATGCTCCCTTAAGAGACCAAAACTTGCCCTTTTCAAGGACATCAAGGAGAGGGGGTGGCCCTCTCCTTCTTAGGACTTTAAGGCATCATCTACACCACTGAAATCCCTCAAGATTTCAGTGGTGAAGAGACCCAAACACCAAAATCCCGGAGCTCAACAAAATAGCACAAAAATGAGGCCTTTCAAGGCCTAAGAGGGGCCAAACTTCCCCAAAGCACAAAGTACCTTTAATAAACTATCAAGAGGGCTAAAAAACAGAACTTTTATGTGTTGATCACCAAGCACAAAAACAGTCCTAAACTAGGTAAAAACAAGGTGCAAGAAAGGGGTAAAAATGACTAGTTTCTTACCCTTGGAGCTTTTCTTCAACAATGGTGACCTTGATGTCTCCTTAAGCCTCAAACCAGTCAAGAACACCAAGAATAAGTTCTTAGAACCTCAACTCCAAGAGGAAGGTGAAACACTAGGTGCTTGTGTGCAATAGTATGAACTAAAGCACCTAGTGTACAAAATGAGCAAGGAAAAGAGAGATAGGATAGATATAGGATTTCTAACCTAAAACCAGACCTTCTTCTCTGTATTTTCTCTCTAAAATGTCTAACCTCTTCAACCCTTGAGCCAAGAGAAGAGAGTCTTCTCTTATAGGAATCAAAGCTTACAAGCTAAGTAAACCAAAGGCTCATCCCTCCATACACGTGTATGGAGGGGAAACAAGTGCTACAAAGCTGTCTGAAAATATCTCCAAAAACAGCTGTAAAGTGATCGGCAGGGCAAAATGGTCATTTTGCCAAAAAGAGTGCCGACCGGCACAAAATAGTGCCGATCGGCACAATACAGTGCCGATGGCAACACCAAACAGCCGGTGGCCTCTAGCCACTGCCGGTGGTGTGTGGGGATGTCTCACAAGGCATCCTCTGCCTTCCAAGGCAAAACACAAGTGTTTGGTGCAAAACCAGACACAAAACGGTCGAGTTCGGAGGTCCTGAGGCAAGGCGCGTAGCCGAGAACTCCGGGAACTCCGAACGAACACGAACATGGATGATCACCGAGTGCTCCAACGGTGACGTCCAAGTCTTGAGGACGGTCAAAAATGGGGTGTCTACAACGTGCACCTTGATTTAAGCCTCCAACACACACCCATATACACACAAATCTGGTTTCTCAGTACACCCACCAGATTTTTTTTTCTGCACACACATACTTCTCTGTACACATCCACACATATATTCTTAATCCTAGATTCAATTTATGTTTAGAATTTATTTAATTAGGCAACCCTTAGTCTTAATAAATTTCAAATTAGCACATCATTAAATTAATTATGACTAATCATAAATCTTCTCATAATTTAATTGATTTTAATTTGACTTCCACTAAGGCCCAATTAATTATGTTTATTTTATCAATCCGAATCAGATTTCTAGTTAGACTCCCAAAAGGCTCCAAATATTAAATTGAATTTATTATCATTATCAATTTCGATTTCCCAAATCATTCAGGCCTTTAATTTTTAATCATACTCAAATTTTCAACAATAATTTACATATTCAAATTGGACACATCATAATTAAATTTAATTTATAATAACCACAATTCGCAATCCTCATGACTTAATCAACTCCAATTAGAACCTAATTAATCAAATCCCAATTTTACTAAACTGAATCGAATATTTAATTAAACTCCCAAATGGGTCCATAATTAAGATTAAATTGATTCGACTTCTTAACTTCACTTACTTAAGCCATTTGGACCCTTAATTTCTAATTCCAAAATAAACCTTCAATAAAATCATATATGAGTCAGATTCCACAATTCTCATAAGTCCCAAATAAATTATAATACTCGGCAATTAAATCTCAAATCCTCTTAATTAATCAAGTACTAATCATTATACGAGATGGGGTTGTTATATCTAGATACTTGGAAGCAGTCGAACTTCCTTTGCCGGAACTATATTCTGAATGACTTGGCAGTGTAACAACCCCGACCCATAGTTAACGTTAATCCATGTTTAATTATACCTAAAAAGAAATTAAAGTGAAATTTTGCATCATACATTGCATTATATGTGTTTATATCTATTTAACGTAAAAAGATCTGTTCATGTTTCCGTTTCGGATTAAGAATTGAAGGCCTTATCGGCATCCGATTCAGAAATTGACTTGATTTATTTGTTAACTAGAATTTTTAGAATTTTATGGTAGGTTTAATTGAAATTTGGTTTGGAACGATTAAATTAAAATAATTTAATGTCTACTTAATTAACTTGATCAATATATAATTACACTTTTGCCCAAGCCTATATAAGGCAAATTGTTGATTCAAGACTATTAAGAATACAATTTCAATCCCTCATCTTGTGACTCAAATGTAGGAGAGAAGTGAGAGACTAAGATAGAGTTTGGGATCAAGTAAGAAAGGGGAAACTTGCAAGAATTGTTGAGAGTTTGAAGAGAATTTGAGAGTTACAACTTCAACACTTGTGAACTCAAGTCTCTAGATAAGAATTTTATCCTTAAGCCTTGAAATCTAGACTATAATGCATGAACACAAGAGAATTATGTTGATTAAAGTAAGAATTGAGTTAGAAATGAAGAGTATTGAGCCATACCATGCATGCATGCATATTTTCTCATATTTTGAGTTTAATTGCCACGAATTTCCTCATGTATGTCTTGAATTCACCTTAATTTTGGGAAGTCATCAAGTTTTATGTTGTTTTGTAGCATTTGATCATGTTTTGACAAGCTTAAGTTCAAAGAAATTCATGCATGTCATGTTCATGGAACATTCATAAATTTGAAGCTGAATTTTTGCACAATTGGTGAACTATTGGGCCATGATTCCTTGAAATGATTTTTAATTCATGATGTTTTATGAGTTTCTAAGTGTTTCCTCAAGTTTTGGCCCAGAAAAATCGAGTTTTGATGCTTTTAAGATTGAGTTTTGGACCTTAGAAGCAAATCTGGAAATTCAAGAATTGGCACCCTTCGCTCGAGCAAAGTATTGTACGCTCGAGCGACCACCTTTGTTTTTGTACCTACGCTCGAGCGACCAGAAGTCCGCTCGAGCGTGAAATGTATGCTCCCAGAAGGTCATGTGTTTTTACAGATCGCTCAAGTGACAAAAGTCACACTCGCGCGAAGGTCTAAGTCTCACACTTGAGCAAGGATAGAGTGTCCGTCGAGCGTAAAAATTGAACAACCAGTACTTTTTTCAAAGTTTGTAGACCGCTCGAGAGAAGGAAATTACGCTCGAGCGGACCCTCCCATTTTGCATGTCCACTTGAGCAAGGAAATCCACGCTCGAGCGTGGACCCTATTTTCAGCAAGTTTTGACAAATGTTTTCAATTACATTTTTGCATTCTCATTCCATCCTAGGTATTCCTAGGCCAAGATTAAAACACAATAATGAGGATAAAGGCTAGAAACACACTAAGGACAAATGAAATAAGTTATGTACAATTTGAGCGTGTGTTTCAACGTATGTATCTGTCATGTTATGTAGGTCACACGCCTCAAGTTAAGTGAATTACCTACTCTACTCGTCTATTTGGAGCCACCGGTTATCTGTGAGTAATAACTCTGTAAAGATATGTTTGACTTTAATTATTTTCTGATGATATGTAATGACCAGTTTTCTGAAATGCTATGTTTTGTATGAATGAATGATTGTCCAAGTTTCTTGAAAAGTAATTGTGGTATCCTTAACAGAGGCCCTCGCCTAGGGGACATAATACTGTGGCTTATGGTCATGAGGCCTTCGTCCGAGAGAGATAATACCGTGGCAGGGGCCCTCACCTGAGGGAAACAATACCGCGGCTCATGTATGAAATATGTTACCCCGGTACCGGAGGTTCCTTTTTGGAACTTGATATGCTTGACCAAAGAGACATGTTTATGCTAATAGATGTACGACGCATGATTTGAATATGAATAAGGCTATGACTCTGTTTCTGTTATAAACCTGATTATAATTCTGATTTGCTCCGAGATTTGAAATCTGTTCTGGGCTTCATTCATTAAAATCTTTACTCTGTTATTATTCATTGGATTTCTGCTCATTATTTATATTATGTATGTAGGTGACCAGGCGCGTGACCAGACTCAAAGTTGAGGATCTGGCACCTCTATTTTGTCAGCCAACCGTTGTGCCTCCGAGGAGGTTCCCTTGTGTGATCAAGTCAAGTCTAAGTGGCAATAGGAAAGACCTTATATTTCTGCTTGTAATACGAACAGGTCTTTGTTTGTAAACTGTTTTCTTTTTTGGGCCATAACTGTATCAAATGTGATGGAGACCAATGCATCATAATGCCACATATATATATATATATATATTATATAAGGTTTCAAATTTCTGTCTCATGTGTATTTGCACGGCTCTATGGACTATTCATATTCGGTATAATTACTTCTGCAGCCCCCAATTAAATGTTATTTTGTTAAGAGGCCTTTGGTAATCCAAGGATTACTGGCCGGTTACGATGCTAAACCTATAGGGGCGGGTTTGGGTTGTGACAGGCAGATACACTGTTCAACATATTTTATGCCAAGAAGTCGGTAAAGGAGCTATGGGATGCTTTGGATAGGAAATTCAAGACCAAGGATGCTGATGTAAAGAAATTTGTCATTGGCCAGTTTTTGGACTTCAAAATGGTGGACTCTAAAACTGTCATTAACCAAGTCCAAGATTTCTAAGTTATTCTGCACGAGATTCATGCAGAGGAAATATTACTGAGTGAATCATTCTATGTAGCTGCTTTGATTGAGAAGCTGCCTAACGGCTAGAAATATTTCAAGAATTACTTGAAGCATAAGCGAAAAGAGATGACAATCGAAGGACTCATTGCCAGGCTCCGAATTGAGGAAGACAATAGGAAAAAAAAGAGGTAGTACCTCCACTGTGAAAGCAAACATGGTTGAGTATGGCCAATCCTCGTGGGTGAAGAAGATGCCACCGATAGGCAAAAGCTCGAAGTTGGGGGTTAGAGGTGGTGTCTCTAAAAGACCGGTCTACAAGCCAGAGAAACCTATTTTTATGTTCAATGGAAAGTGCTTCAACTGTGGAAGCGATGGGCATAGAGCGGTTGACTGCCATAGGAAGAAAAAGCCTTACAAAAAGAACCCTTCACAGAATAAAAGTAGGGCTCATATGGCTGAGATGAAGGATTTGTCTCAAGATGTGGACGACATGCATCTGTCAACTATCGTCTCTAAGGTGAACATGGTGGGGTCCAACCTGAAGGAATGGTGGGTGGACTTCGCCACATCTGTGCTGAGAAAAAGATGTTCACAACTTTTGAACTGGTTTTGAATGGTGAGAAATTGTTCATGGGAAATTCTGTGACCTCAACTGTTAAAGGTAAAGACAAGGTGGTCCTGAAGATGACTTCAGGAGAAAAACTGACTCTAAACGATGTCCTGTTTGTGTTGGACATTCGTAAGAACCTTGTGTTGAGGTCTTTCATAAGCAAGCTTAGCTTCCGCATGATTTTTGAGTCTAATAAGGTCGTGTTGACCAAAAGCGAAGTCTATGTGAGAAAGGGATATATATCAGGCGGTATGTTTAAACTTAATGTAATGACTATTATCCCTAAGATGAATGAAAAAGCTTATTCTTCTTTTGCTTATATGCTTGAGTCCACTAAATTGTGGCATGGTAGATTGGGTCATATGAATTTTGACTCTTTGCGTAGATTAATCAAGTTAGATCACATACCATCTTTCAAGATTAATCAAAATCACAAGTATGAAACATGTGTAGAAGCAAAATTGACAAAGGCTTCATTTCATTCTGTTGAAAGAAGTATCAAGCCTTTAGATTTAGTGCACAGTGATATGTGTGACTTGAAAGTTGTACAATCACGTGATGGCAACAAGTACTTCATCACTTTTGTTAATGATTGCACTAAATATTGTTATATGTATTTGTTTAAAAACAAAGATGAGGCGATTGATAAATTTGTTCTTTTAAGAATGAAGTTAAGAATCAACTAAACCAAATGATCAATTCTTTAAGAAGTGATCGCGGTGGAGAATATGAATCGCCATTTATTGAGATTTGTGCTCAATCTGGAATTATCCACCAAACTACAGTGTCTTATTTCCCTCATTCAAATGGTGTGGCTGAGTAGAAAAATAAAACGTTGAAGGAAATGATAAATGCAATATTATTAAATTTTAGGTTGCCACAGAACTTGTGGAGGGAAATAATAAAGTCTATAAGCTTATCAAATCATTATATGGTTTGAAGCAAGCTCCTAAGCAATGGAATGAGAAGTTTGACAACGCTATGTTGTTAAATGGTTTAAGAATCAATAAGTGTGACAAATGCGTATATGTCAAAGACACTGACAGAGGTTATGTCATTTTGTATCTATACGTCGATGACATACTCATTGTTGGTAGTAATGATGAAATGATTAGAACTACTAAGAGATTGTTAAACTCTAAATTTAACATAAAAGATATGGGCCTTGCAGATGTAATTTTGGATATTAAGATTACTAGAACATTTGGTGGTATTGTACTTTCTCAATCTCACTATGTTGAGAAGATATTTGAGAAATTTAGTAAATTAGATACGAGTGTGTCTAGGACACCGGTAAACTTGAGTCTACACTTGACCAAGAATAATGGTAAGAATGTTTTTCAATTAGAATATTCTCGAATAATTGGGAGTTTGATGTATGAGTTGTACAAGGCTGGATATAGCCTACTTTGTTAGCAGGCTTAGTATATGCACGAATAATCCTAATACTACTCATTGGAAAGGCATTATGCGGGTATTAGGTTATCTACGCTACATCCAAGATTATAGGCTACATTATACTAGATACCTAGCAGTATTAGAAGAGTATAGTGATGCTAATTGGATATAAGACATAAAGGACTCCAAATCCACTAGTGGTTATGTTGTGTGTTTACCCTCGGAGGGGCAACTGTGTCTTGGAAATCTTCTAAGCAAACAAGTATATCGAGATCAACGATGGAATATGAGTTTATTGCTTTGCATAAAGCAACTAAAGAAGCTGAATGGCTTCGCCAATTCGTTGAAGATATTCCACGTTAGTCGAAGCTATCTGTATTCATTGTGATAGCAAATTGCCAATTGGTCGGGCATAGAGTCATATATATAACGGAAAGTCTATACATATTCGTTATAGACATAATTCCATACCGCAATTACTCTCTAATGAAGTTGTCTCTCTAGACTATGTAAAGTCTAAGGACAACATTGCGAATCCGCTAACCAAAGGGTTAACTCAAGAGTTAGTAAAAATGCCATTGAGAGGAATGGGGTTAAGGCCTTTAGTAAATGTTATCGGAACGGAAAACCCAACCTAGTTGACTCGAGATCCTAGGATTTAGGTTCAAAAGGACAACCTAACTGCGGTAAGGGGTGAGTCATTGAAGATGTAAATCCTCTTACCCATTCCTTTATACAATGATACCTGGTGGGGGTGAAGGTTAAGCTAATGCTTTTAATGACCTAAGTGATATGAATAATCAACTGTGGTATAATGAGGTACCTTATATAGGCCGCATATGTGAGTGCAAATTGGGGCCGCTTCTTTAAGAATTGCCAAGGCCGAATTCTTTAAAAACACTCACTAAAACAGGCTAGTGTTCCAGAGCCATATCGGACACACCAATGAGAACAAGAATAATGGTTGGACTAACTTCTGTGTGAGATCTATTGTCTCAGTTTACATAAACGACAAAACAATTCAAGACATCACATTCATTGGTCAGTGAATAAATCCGATAGACTTTCACTACGAAAGGTCCAAGGCCAACAACTGCCTTTTTTGATGCAGGGTTAGTCTATGTGCTCTCTCTCCGTGTCTTTGTTGTTAAACATTGTCCGTTTTTCTTTATTCGGTCAATTTTTATTCATGTGGTTTTATTCATGTAGAGGATTATTGAAAAAAATAGTTTTATGGCGACATTAATGTGAAATTAAAGTAGGTCCCAACCACCGATTGAGGTGAGATCAAATAGGTTTAGATGTTTTGTAACAAGATCTTTACACCACAAAAAGAATGATAAAAAATCATTGAGAATTGAATGAGAAATTGTCTCATAAGTTAGCCTCATGAATGAGGTATTGAGAATAGTGTATAACTACCTATCCCACATTGATTGTAGAGAAAAACATTGATGGGTATTTAAACCTTAAGATTTTGATAAGGGTATAAGCCCTTTGGGGCATCCAAATTTTTTGAAGGAAGAAAGTTATGAATGCTTTAAGGATGGGCTTGGGCCAAAATTATGGTCCAAGTTGGTTATGCAAAAATTTCCACACGTGCGCGCGAGCGCGTGCCTCCCGTTCGCCCAGACTAGACTAGGCCAGGTCTGGGTCCAGGTTCGTGGGTCATGGATCGTGGATTTTGGATCTTAGGCTTGGGCTTGAGCTTAAGGCTTAAATCTTGCTCGAATGGGTTAGTATAACAACTCCAACCTGTGATTAGCTTATAAGCTTTGATTAAGAAGGCCTACTGAGTAATTAAGATGAAATTCTACGTTAAATTACATGTGTTATATGTTATTTGCATTTATATTTGTCTGTTGTAGAAAGATATGTCTATATTTTTGTTTATTTATGCGAATTGAAGGCCTTATCGGCATCCGATTACGAAATTGACTCAGTTTACGTGTTATTTGGAATTTTTAGAAATTTATGGTAGGATTAATTGAAATTCGATTCGGAACAAATTAATTAGGATAATTAATGCAAATTTGATTAGCTTAAGCCAAGCTTGATTAGTCAACACTAAACCAAGCCTATAAAAGGCTGCTAGATTGCATTATACTCCCATTTTGAAAGAGATCAAGAGAGCTTGAGACCAAAGCTTGAAGTTTGGAAGGAATTTGCTAGAGAATTAAGGGGAATTGGAGAAATTGAGCAAGAACTCACTAGGATTCAAGGAATTGAGAACCTAAGGTAAGAAATCAAGCCTTTAGTTGTGTAATTGGGGTACTTAACCCATGTATTCAAAAGAATTAAGTGAATTAAGGCGACAATTAAACTTAATGAAGTAGAAGAGAAGAGTATACATACATGCATATGCATTACATTGCATTTAGAGCATGTTGTCTAAAAATTTGTCCCATGAATGTTCATGTTTTGGTTTTAGTTTAAGAATTCACCATGTTTTGAGTAGAACATCTCATTTGATCTCATTCATATCATGTATATCATGTTCATGTTATGTTTTTAACATTTCAAGCTTGATTGTGTACAATTGATAAAGCTTTTGGGCCTAATTTTGCGAAATGGCTTTTGACTCATTATATATTATGAATTTATAAGTGTTTTCTTAAGTTTTGGCCCAAAAGAACATGTTTTGTTGCCTTAGAATTGAGTTTTGAAGTTGGGCATGTAATCTGGAAATTCCAAAATTCTGCATCATCGCTCGAGCAACAGAAGTTGTGCTCGAGCGACCACCCTTTGTTTTGCACCTCTGCTTGAGCGAAGAAGTCTAAGCTCGAGCGTAAAATTCATGCTCCTAGAAGTTTTACAAACCTTTGCAGACTGCTCGAGCGTAGGAAGTTACACTCGAGCGGGGACCCTATTTACTAGATCTTTGGCTCGAGCGTCCGTCGAGTGAAAAAATCATGCAACCAGTATTTTTGCAAACTTTGCAAACCACTCGAGCGACCGATGTTGTGCTCGAGTGGACTGCCTTGTTTTTGAAAATTTGACCAAGTGTTGCAAATCACATTTTGGCATCCTCATTGCATCTTAGGCATTGCTAAGCCTTAATTAAGACATAATAATGAGGATAAAGATTAGAAACACACCAAGATAGAAAAGAAGTGAGTTAAGTGGTTTCCGAGCGTGTGTTTCAATGTGTCTCCATTATGTGTTTGTGTTGGTCACGCGTCATAGACTATCTAATTTGTCTGTTCTGATTACTCTACTGCTGGAGCCATCAGTGAGTAATAACTCTGTAAAGCTATGTTTAATTATAAGTATTTTTTGATTGAAATAATATGATCAGTTTTCTGAAATGCTACTTTCTGTATAGATGAATGGTTGTCCAGTTTTTTGAAATGTATCATGGCATCTTTAGTATCATGTGATATCTGTCTGTTACTTGGTACCAGAGGTTCCATTATGGAACTGGTTAAGCATAAACATTATCTGTTTGTATTTACTCTATATATGGGTCTTTATGACCGTCTCATGTAATCATGAGCCATCTGTCTGTTAGCGCTAATGGATGTACCACGTATGATTATCTATGAGAATCTGATATAAATATGAATCTGTTTCTAAATTGAACTCTGATTTCTAAATCTGTTATGGATATCATTCATTAAAACTTTTATTTTGTTATTATTTACTTGACTTCAGCTCACTGTATTATTCATGTATATAGATGACCAGGCGCGTGACCAGGCTCAAAGATGATTGCCTGAAGTTCTGTCTGTCTACCAATCTTTGTGCCTCTGGAGGAGGTTCCAAAATGAGTCAAGTGGTCGAGTTTTGTGAACTAAGTTTAAGACTTTGTTTTTCTTTTGTTGAAATCTGAGCAAATTTCTGTTTATCTGTATACCAGGCTAAGTCCCATTTTGGTTTTATTCGTACATGTGGATGACGGAAGACTAATGTATTTATGACGTCGCATGTGTATATAAAGTTTTAAATTTTTGTCTCATATATGTCTGCACAGCTCTGTGGACATTGTATTTTATATAATTGCTTCCGCTAGGCGCTTAATTATATATTATTCTGTACAGAGGCCTTGGGTAATCTAAGGATTACTGGCCGGTTACGACGCTAAACCTTTAGGGACAGGTTTGGGCCGTGACAGTTAGGTTTGGGCTGGGCCGGATTGGTGGTACACCAACCTGATCTCTTTGGGCCAGGTTTATGTAGTGGCTACAGGTATACACACATGTGTATATGGAGTGTATAACTTATCCACTAATTATCAATCAATTTTCTTGCATTACTTTTTCAGTTTTGTAGAAACTGAATTCTACATTTGTTGTAGAAAGGCTCCTTCTCTCTCTCCCATTATGTATAAATGGAGACCTCCTCTTTGGTTTTAGACACAGAATTTTTGGCTTCCATATTATATAGTCAGTCTACTCATACATTCTTCTTCCTGTATGAGAGAGTGTTGTCATTGTCAATTCACCGGAACTAAACAGAAGATGCTTTTGCGTTAGCAGGTTTTAACCATCGTATCTTGGGAGACAAATGCCGACACACCTCTAGCACCCAAGGTGAGATGACGAATCTGTTTTAAGGAGACTATGGTATCACACAGGCTTCGATTTGATTTCTTTTCTTTTCTTATCTTATCTTGTTATGTATTTTTGTTTATCTAATTGTAATTTCAAGCATGAGTTCTTGTTCTATAATTTTAAATTATTAAATATGAATTTGTTTATTTTTATTTAATTACACAATTTGTACAACAAAATTACTAAAATAGCCTATCCCCAAATGAGGCATACTAGAACTACTATAATTTTGGTGATCTACAGTGTGCATGGATCTGGATCCTGTCCAACCATCTTCCCTCCAACAGTGGTCCAACACTTTCAGCGAATGGTGACGCGTGGTGCACAATGGATCCAAAGGTTGCAATCTGCCACGCCACGAAGAGATAAATGAATTAAGTTAGAGACCTAGAGACGACGTCATTTTTTTACATAACGAAGGCTCACATCATAGACAACTCCTCTGATCATCACATCAAATTTGGCCTAGATCCTCAAATCTCTAAAAACGAGGACGACCGAAGAAAAGAACAGAGCATCAGCGGCAGAAAGAGAGTCATCGCTGAAAAAGAATGTGAACTTTGGCCAATTCTTGTTTTGCAATCATTTTCTCATCTGGGTCTGTGGTTTGGGCTGAAATTGAAGTCTAATTTTACACTAATTTATGTTTAATTTAGAGAGAGACAAACTAATGTTATGGTAAAATTAAGAGTGATGGTTCTGAACATGAGAAAATTATAAGTGATGGTCTTGAATTCTTAGGTAGTTTCTTGGCAAATTTGTTAACCCAATTCTCTCTCCTTTGGCATAGACTTGAAACCCAAATCAAATAAAAGCCAAGAAACCAAGAGAAATTGAGAGACCCAGATGAGAAAATGATTGCAAAACAAGCATTTGTCAAAACCCATGTGTGGACGTCCCCGAACGTCCCGGGAGGGAATCTCCCGTTTTGTTCATTTGGGCTCACTACAGTTCAGGGCTCAATGTCACGGTCCTGTATCTAATCTTGCAGAGTGCAATGCAAGACCGATGAATCATCAAAGAGTCCAAATCCGGCAAATCGTTTTGAAAAACAGATTTTTAGAAAGAAGTGCCAAACATGGACTGCTTTGCCAGATACAGAGTCGCCACCTAAATATTTTATTTTGGGGAATTTAGGAAACCCTGACTCGTTGCCTAAGGCCACGTGTCCGTCATCACCAAAGTTGCCTCGGCTCGGGAACTTGGGTACGATTGGGGAAGGTCAGCTATGAGCACCCCCGCTCGCCCGATCAAAGATCGGCCTCTACTAACCATGATATCTCGCTTTGAAAACATTATGCATTCTTATTCCGGTTAATTAGCTAATCTTACTATGTGATGCGCACAACACAAAAGTATAGACTAGATCGCCTAATTTGGAACAAAGCATTGCATATCCGCTCGTTTGAAAGATAGTTTGAAATTTGCTACTCACAAGTAGGCTAAAATACGGATTTCAACGAGTCGTTCCAACTCAAGCAATCCAACCTTCACCCACAAACATTCAGGAAGTAAATCAACTAAGCAATTAGCCTCATGGCAAGCATGCTTTCATGTCAACATTCACACTCATGCGAGATGCTAAAGCATAAACACGCACCTAGTACTCCAAGCCAAAACAAGGACATGTTAGTAATCAAATGTATGATGCAAGTCCATGTTAAGATGGCTAATGCATCGCAAGCAAAATGCAGCTAGAATAAGCTCAGCTAATCTATGGATGACATGTGAAATGCAACTTGACATGTATTCAAGTTAGATTTGAAATACTATGCAATTAGTATGATGCGCCGAGCTCGGTGCATGCAATACAAATGAATGGATATCAAAACATGTCTTAATACTAACCATCAAAAGCAGGTAAGTAAAAGGGAGAAAGAAGTGGGGGTTGGAAGACATGCATCACACACATGCATGCTTATTACACAATTCGCCCTCTCTCGGAGGGACCAAAAGAATAATACAAATTTAACTAACTAACAAGCCAATTAAATAGTTATAGACCACTTAACTAGTTAAGCAAATTAACTAAGCTAATAAAGCGGTAAAACAGCCTCGGGAAGAGGGTCCAATGCATGCATGCCCGACTCCGCTCGGAAATCCACCACCATGCACAAGCTGCCTCTGTTTACACTGTTTTATGCCTCTAAAGACTGCACAAGTCCCAAAGTTGCTTCTAGAATACTCCCTGAGGATTGTGGGAGACCACCGGCCAAGAGGAAACACCACCGGCCATGATAAATTGGTCATCGACCATCTGTGTGGCCCTCGGCCAGAGATTTGTGGTCGGCCAACACTCAATGTGGTCGGTCGGCCATCTATGCCTGCAGAACCCTGTTTTGACAGCAGCAGAGGGCAGACAAGACATGGCAATGCATTTCAAAGAAAATGTTTGCACAACCACCCTCTCTATCATGTTTAAGACTCAAGGGAGTATGGTACTCGACCCTCAGGCCACCAATCGCGCATTTCAATGCGTGATGGTCCAAGAAGTCAAGTGTGCATTTTGATGTCAAATGTAATGCACACAAACACACTATGGGCCCAACCTCTATCATAATCAATTCAAGAGGCAAGGCATGCATGCCAAATGCAACCTAAGCATGCGAGCTAAGTATACAACATGAAAATGCAAACACGCATGCAAACATGCAAGCATGTGACAATATTCATACAAGTGAGCATGCAAGACATGATGCAACCAAAGCATGTAAACATGAAGCAATATAACAACATTTGAGCAACATGCAAAAGATGGACTTAGACTAATATGGACAAGCCTCAGCCATGTCTAAATAAGTAGCCAAAATGCTATGGAAATGAAGGCAAATTTACATACAAACATGCGTGCAAACATGGTTCAAAACTTAAGCACAAAGAAGCAACTTTTAAGCACACTTAAAAGGAACAAACATGGACAAATGGTGTACATTGTAAGCTCTGAAATCATGTTAGAATGGTGCCAAACCAAATAAACAAAATATGCAAGCAAGCCTAAGGCCTAAGGCTAACCTAAGGGATCAAATCAAGACCATGCAAGGCGAGTCCCAAAGGGTCGAGGGGACTCAAAACAGTCCCAATGTAGGTCGAGACAAAGCCCAAAACACACTTAGATGGCATCTAAATGGCTTACATATGGAAGCATACACAATGGTCCAAACATGGAGCATTAGACATCAACCTTTTAAAGCACTAAAGGAGCATCAAATGCAAGCATACAAGCATGCCATATGGACTAAAATGACATAACTAATGGTGCCAAACCACTGAAATGATGCAAATAGAGCATGCTAGATAATCCAATACTCAAAGCTTACAAGGGAGATTACATGGTAGCTATACAAAGCAAGTCATGGGTGACCCAAATAACCAAAATCAGATCTTAAGCACACCAAGACATGCATAAAAGCTTCACAAAGCTAAGCCAAAATCATGCTAAAAACAAGGCCCAAAGCACAAAGCATGTTAAGGCAATTTCATGGCATTACAAGACAAGTATGTAAAGCATGCATGGTGTGTCTAAACCAACTTAAAACAGTGCTATAACATGGCAAAATAACCACAAATACCAACTAAGACATGGCCAACATGGACTTAATTAAGGTGCTCACACATAAGGCTAAAATGACAAGTTTTGAAGACAACAAGGAGAGGGGATGGCCCTCTCCTTCTTAGGACCTCAAAACACCATCCCCACCACTGAAATCCAGGGATTTCAGTGGTGAGGAGGCCAATACAAGGTGGCCCCAGAGCTCACCAAAAATAGCACAAAAAGGAGGCCAAACAAGGCCTAAGAGGGGGTAAACAACCCCAAACCTCAAAATAACCTTAAGCAAAGTTCAAAAGCAAGTAAAATCAGAACTTTTACTAGTTATACACTAAGCTTAAAAACAGATGCAAGATAGGTCAAAACCTTGTGCAAAAATGGGGAATAAAGGGGTAAGTTTCTTACCCTTGAAGACCTCTTCAAGAATGGAGCTCCAGTAGCCTTTCCAAGCTTAAATCCACTCAAGAACTTCAAGAACAACCCTTTGGCACCTCAGCAACCAAGGTATGGTGTAACACTAGGTGTCTTAGTGCAAAACTAAGGACAAAACAACCTTATGCACACACAAAGGCAAAAGTGAGGGAGATATAAAGATAGATAGATACACAAACCTTAACCCTAATCTCAGAGCCCTCTGGAAATTTTTTGGAACCCTTGAGGAGGGAGGAGAAGCCCTCCCTTTATAGGACTCCACTCTTGCAAAGCTTACAAAATAAGCTAAGCAAGAGGGAAATCCCTCCATACATGTGTATGGAGGGGGTGCAAAGTGTATGCTAGCTATCACAGCTGGTATAAAATATCTGCCAAAAACAGATGCACAGTGGTCGGCCAGCCAAAAATGACAAATTGACCAAAGCAATGGTCGACCGACCAAAAAGAGTGCCGACCGGCCATCACCAATGGCCGCTAGCAACAAAACAGGGCCGGTGGCCTCAAGCCATGGCCGGTGAGGTGTGGGGATGGCCAACAAGCCTTCCTCTGCCCTCAGAAGCAAAACAACAAGTGTTTGGTGCAAAACCAAACACAAAACAGTCAAGTTGAGAGTTCCTAAGGCAAGGCACGTAGCCGAGACCTCCGAGAACTCAAAACGAACACGAACGTGGATGATCACCAAGTGTTCAAACAGTGACATCCAAGTCTTGAGGACGGTCAAAAATGGGATGTCTACACCATGTGAGCTTGCTGAGGGAAAACTCTTACCCAACAAAGAAAAAAGAAAAATTGCAGATGAATTTTGACTCTCTTTTTCATGAACACAGAGAGAGAGCTGGATTAGTTTGGTGTTCTTTGTTATAATGATAATGATATGGGTTTGATTTGAATACTCAGCATTATTATGAGACTGTGATCAAAATCTTGTCGTATTTGTGTTGTAGAATGCAAAGTTTTCATTTTTCGTTATGTTAGACTCACCGTTTAGTTATGTTCGACACTAAATGACGTGGCAGATTCCAACCCTTTGGATCCATTGTTCGCTACGCGTCACCATCCACTGAAAGTGCTAGACTACTACTGGAGGGAAGATGGCTGGAAATTATCTAAATTTATATAACAAGGGAAGGGTGTTTTTGAATTGGAGATGGGACATTTGTATGTGTGTCAAAATATAGACCATCAGATTGATTCAATCTAAGGGTTGAAAATATCCTACTCTCATTTGTCCTATTTGGATCAATTTTATTAAGTTTAATAAATGGTCCAGATTTAGCTTTGGTTCCCACACTGAAAAACGTCTTCCTCTTTCTCTCACAGATGTCTTCTTCCTTTTTCTCTCTGATTTTGATTTCAAAATTTGAAACTCCATTCTCTCTCATACGTCTTCCTCTTCCCACCATACATCTTCTTCTTTCCACCAAGCTTTCTCTCTCTAGAAGTTTAAATAATCTTCGGTGGTGATTTCCTCTGACGGAATACAACCCCGCTGAGAAGGGGGTGATTTGTACCATCTGGCTCAATGTTTTCCTCCTCTCTCTCTACACATCTCCAAGGTAAAAGGATAAATCCTCACCTTTTTTTACTTCCCCTTTTGTTATTGTTCCATTGGGTTTGTTATTGTTCAATCTTTGCCTCCCCTCTCTCTAATCTAGACAGCTCTTTGCTGGGTTTTTTTTGTTTTGTTTTGTTTTGAAGAGGGTGTATGAATCTAGGGTTTTATTTGGGTTTTGGATTTTGATATGATAATCAATCTGTGCCTCTTCTCTCTGTCTCTCCCTCTCACTTTTTTCCCCTCTTTTATTTGGGTTTGTTTTTCTTTTTTCTTATTTGTTACCAGCACAGAATTCCGAATAGCAAAATTCTTGGACAGAATTACCAGCACAGAATTATTTCTTTTTATTAGATTCTGTTTCTACAAAAATAGGATGAAATTATATCTCCTTTTTAAAAAAATGAGTTGGGTATGAGTGTTTACTATTATGAGTAAGAAATGTGTTTGGCACTTTACATTGCCTTCTTAATACTTTTGCTCTCTCTATTCAACCTTTTCGTAAGCAGATTAGTTTTGGTTGAAGCTAACTTCTATGGTTGAATAAAAGAAGCATTGACACTGTTCTAGATCCTTTTAGGGCAACAATTAAATTGTGTTGAACTCCAGCAATCTGAACCAATTGAATTTTTTTTTTAAATTTTTTTTTATTTTTTTATTTTTTTTTATGGTTTGTATAGTTAGTCTTTGGGTTTGGGTTTGAACTTGCAAAATTTCATCAATGTGGTGAATTAATTGTCTATTTGCTGCTGAGAAAGTGGCGAAAAAAGTAAAGAAAGTTAAATTTTGGTTACTGTCATTCCTGGGTTTTGCTTAAAGATCTATTATTGGGTTTTGTACTCAATAACAAGGGTTTCACGCACCATTAATCAACCTTTGTTCAAGCGCCAAATCTATCTCATTATATTTTTTCTACTCTATCTTTAAGCATCATTATCTTTAATGTATCTCTTTATATTTTTTCTACTCTATGTTTAAGCACCATTAGTCAACCTTTGTAGTGACTTCGACTGCGGCAATGGAGCAGACTAAGGTTGTGGGTATTCGTTTTGGCTTTGCTGGCTTTGTTTTAGTGTCTTGGTCTTGCTAGCTCTATTCAAGGATATCCCAAATAGTTATTTTAATTAGTTAGTTATGTTGGAGATGTTGAAACCATTGGAAAAGGTACTGGAAACTTTAATTAATTAGTTTTGTTGATTAATTAGTTGATTTCCTTTTGTTGATTTGTATTAGATTTGTATTAAATCAGTTTCGATTGCTAGATTTGTTTTAAATCAGTTTCTAAAGTCACCATTAATCTATCTTTTTTTTTTGAACAACCCATTAATCTATCTATTTAAGCACCGTTATGTTTTCTGCCATACAATACAGTAACTTTGATGGCGGTAATGGAGCAGACTAAGGTTGTGGGTATTCAGTGTTTGGGTATTTAGTGTTTTGTTCAATGAGATCCCAAATAGATATTTTAATTAGTTAGTTTTGTTGAAACACTGGGGAAAGTTGTTGTAAACTTTAATTGGTTTTGTTGATTAATTAGTTAGTTTCATTGCTAAAATTGTGATAGATTTGAATTATACTTTAGTTTTGTTTGGTTTGATGCTAAACATTAGTTTTGTTTTTTTATTTTTTGCAATATTTGTTGGTAACAAGGTGTTTGGTTTCTATTGTAGGTTTAATATTGTTGCTTCAGCTCCTTCCTCTCATCTTCCTCATTGTTTTCACCTCCTCACCATGGGTTTGAGACCACTTCAACTTTCTTCTCGATGTAGTCGTCACAGCCCATTCTAAAGTCTCAACCATCACAGTCTTCACCATGGGTTTGTGGTGATTGCGAAGCAATAATTGAGACTTGATATACAAAGTGCTGATAGACGACTGAAGCACTTTAAGCGATTTCGAGGCCACGATTCAATGGGTATCCTCCATCACAATCTATGGTCTATTTCTTATTCTATCTCTACATTTGTGTAAACATTTTTCAATAATTACTCCTAAATTCTAATTTTATTCATGTCGTTAATTAGAATAACACCAATCGGCTCCAACATTTGCAAATCGAGAATCAGATTCTTATTGAAGCAACCACACCCTACAGTGCATTTGGCTGGATTATAGAGAGCTTCCAGCCATCAAGCAGGTTAGTAATTTTGTTATTATTATTAGTTTGTTTTACATAGCATTTGTTTAGTAATTTGTTATACATACCATTTGTTTTGTTGTACATTTGTTATACATAGCCATCAAGCAGTTTAGTAATTTGTTATACATAGCATTTGTTTTGTTGTCATTGGTATATGTCTGAATGAAGGTTACAATTACAATCAATAGTGGTTGAAGAAGAGAAAACACAGGTTTAATTGCTTTATTACATTTATTTTATGGATTCCTACAATTTGTATTTGAAGATTTGCCTTTGTGGTGTACTATATAACTATGTATATATTTGGATTGGTTGATTGGCAAAACTATTTTATTTGTTTGACTTAATTGCATTTCCATTTTTGTTTTTTGTTTTTAATTTGCTTAATAGGCTCACATTAGAGAGCATGAGGAAAAAGTAAAACTTCTTCAAAACCTATCACATCCAAACACTGAGATAAGTATCTGATTTGTATTCTTATTTAAGTAATGGTTGCTCATTCTGATTGTCTAACTTTTTCTTTTGGTTAGTTTTCTTCCTTGACTCTACAAGTCTACGAATTAATCATCAATCATGCTTACTATTGAGTTGAAAAGTTGAATAAATTTTGAAGCAATGGTTTAATCTTTTCTTACAGTTATCATACTTTGGGTATCAATTAGGGATTGATTGGGTATCAATTAGGCTATTTACAGCTAGGGATTGATTGGGTCTCTGATACATGCAACATGAAGCTTTGATTGGGCCTCTGGTTTTCTGATTGAGTCACGAATTATTGTCTTTTATTAATGATTTCAATTGGATGTCTGATATTGTCTTGAGGGTTCCAAGGATGCTCTATTTCTGAAGAGGTGTAAGGTTTGAGCCCTCTTGAAGTTTTATTACTGGTTGGAGCACAACCCACTATTTCACTCTATTTTTCTCAGTGAGTTTGTTTTTCTTTGTGATTTGTATATAGTAGGAAAACCTTGATCATGTAGATTTTTGCTACTGGTTAGATTCATTCCCAACTTTCTTCCCAAAACAAAGAGAACTTCTGGATATTGCTATAAAACTTTCTAATTACTTTGATCATGTGGATTCTTTGGTTGGGATTGATTTGAATTATGTTAGGAAGGTTTCTGATTGTAAAGAGAAGGAATAGTCTAATATGTTGCATTTACTTTCCTAAGATTTGAATCGGAGAAAGAAAAAGAAACTTTTGTAGTTGGGAATAAAGAGAAACTATTTGTAATGGGTTTCTCTTCAATTGATTGATGTTTGGTCCTCTCACTTTCTTTTTTTCTCTGTATCTCTTTGAGGAACATGTACGTGTGTTAGTGTTTAGCTAATATTTGTTTGGGTTCAGGAATTTGCTTACATTAATTAGCTGGAAATTACCTGGAAATTCTATTAGGTAGTTTCATTTCAATTATATTTTTAGCAATAAAATTTGATGTTATCTGACACTTTAACATTAACAAAAACTACATTGGGATGTAGAGAATAATCCAAAAAGTCAAAAAGTTACTCAAAAAGTTAAAAAGTTAACACTATTCACCAAAAGTCAACAATTACGGCTGCACAACTCCCAATTCAAATTTTCCTCTAAAAACTAATTTTTACAATTTTTTATTACACATTTTTTCATAAAAAGTCAAAAAGTTAACCCAAACATCCATATTTTCAACCTCACTTTTTTAGTCAAAAAAGACAAAAAGTGCACTTATTTAGTCTTCCCAAACAAGGCCTAAATTTGTCTTTCTTGGGTTAATAAAAATCCCGGTGGTATAATTCCAAAGGGAAACATTATGTATATGATTTTTCGCTTCTTTTTTTTTTATATTTTTTTTAAAAAAACTTCTATTAGTAGCCATGCCTATGAGCTTTATATCTTAATGAATACTATTCAATAATAATTTTTTGGCATTTCAATTTCTCGTGGGATTGAATTGCGGAGGTGCTAATATGACTTTTTTCTTTATTTCTTTTTTTTTTTTTTTTTTCCATTTTTCCCTCTCTTGTAGGAACATTGCTTAAGATTGGCATAGTTATGCTTATATTTTTTTTTAAAAGACATATATATGAAAATGTCTATGTTACGGATGTGTTGTATAATATTCGTAGGTGTGTTTGGATCGTGGATTTTGGTAGGATTATGAAGAGAGAGAGTAAAAGAATTAGTGAAATGTGAATGAAATATAAACTAAATTATTTCTCTATTTTCCTTTCCCTCTCGAAATCCCTATTCATGTTCCAAACACAGCGTTAGCATTAAAAGAAAGTAGGAATGCAATTCCAAGCTTGATAAAATATTCAAATGAATGTTATCTTTTGTTGTCTATTTTGACATATGTAAGTCGTGGGTATTACACTTTAATTCCATTTGTTGAACATAAATATTTCAAGTAGCTCATAATGCTTTGAGTTTTATAGGTGAGTGAAATTGCTATTCAAGCCTCTCCATCATGGTATGTGCAAGATTTGGGTATGAACCTATTACCAACACTATGACACTCTAATTTTGACACAGTTGTTAGAATGAAAATGAATGCCAAGTTTATATTTTAAGTTCATTATTCTTTTATTTGAAGCAAATGGGTTGACTGGTTTTGAGTTTATGGTTTTTTTTTTTTTTTCCTTCTTTTAAATTGATCATATCCTTTGAATAATATTTTTATGGAATACAGTAAATTATCATCTCGAAACCAATTGTCTTCATTGTTCTTTGTCTTGATATTTCATATAGGAATACATTTGATGTTATATGCAGGATTCTTTTGATATTCTATACAGAATTTCTTTTGTATTCTAATTGTGGAGCTTTTCTTAATTGATCATGAAAGGAATATTAAATTAGCAATTGATTTATTATATTGTTACCGTTAATGCTTCCATGAGAATGCTGAAACTAGCTGTTTGGTTACTTCTCTTGCATTTAAGGCAACAGAATTGAAGCAACTTTTGCACTAGAAACAATTGCTATTAATTAAGTAGGCACTATTAATTAGTTTTGCTAGCAATGTTCAATTTAGGAGTATTGTAGGCATGAGTAATTTTCTATTTTGTCATTTTAATTCGTCAAATTGTTAGAAGGCTAAAGGAATGTTTTACCCTATATCACTATTTGTGTATGGACAATTTCACTAGGTGCTATTTTTAGGCACGAGTCATCCACTAGAAGGGTAAGATTAGAGACCAAGTTTTGCAACCTCCAATCTCTCAAGTTGAGTCAATTTTGTAAAATATTTTGGTGACATGTCAAAGTTGTTTGACTCCTCTCTAACATTTTATTTGAAAAAGAGAAATAGTTAGGTAAATGTTATCTAATGCAGCACTATTTTGTCATCAAGTTTAAATTTTTAAATTTTAACTTTTATTTTGTCATTCTTTTTTCCATTTATTTTTTGCGGTACTTGCTTAAATATAAAAAATAAGTGTTAGACATGTAATCAAATTGCTCGAGACATGAGATCTCTATTTTGACACAGTGAGCTTGAATGTGCTAAGAGAATGAGATAATAGACTATTTGAATACCTGAGTTATTTATCTTTCAAGGTTCACTTGGCAGTTTCAGGCAGTTCTCAACTTTGTTCACATAGTTTTATTAGAGAGCTTGGATGTATTCCAAGAAATTATTTATGGCGTATTTAGCTGTATTATTAGCAATGTTCACATAGTTTTATCTTTCTGTTTGATTGTTGTGTGGTATTTCAGATTTTTAGACTTTGATTTTGTCAGATTTTTAGACTTTGATTTTGTCATTTAGAAGGCAAAAAAAAGGCAATTCAATATTTCGTTCACCAATTGTGTTAGTCTTGGTTAGTCTGCATGGAAAGAGTGGAATGTGAATGTGGGAGAGTTAGGGTAAAGGAACCCAGGTGAATAAACTTTAATGGATTGATTTAAAAAAAATTTGGTGTCGAAATAATGATGCTAATAGAATATTTATGGTTGAATTACTCTTACAGGTTTTGAAATATTTTTTTTAAGTTTTTACATATACACTATCGAGTTTTATACAATTTTTTTTTTCTCATTTAATGTTGAGTTGTATACACTATCAAATGCTTAGGTTTTGTTAAGGAGTGCCTTTAGGCACATGTTCTCACTATATTGTCTATGTTTTTTTTTGTTGATAAATATTACTATATTGTCTATGTTGTTGTGTATCAGTGTCAAAAAACATTAATTAATCTTCTAGGAGAATACAATTTGATTTGAAATTTGCATTGTTTAAACTTATGGTTCCTACATGTTGTGTGAAATATTTATATGTAACTTTGAATTTAGTTTGGCTGTCATGATTTGAATTTCATGTTTCTAATGGATTTGTCTCAAGGGTAGTGAAAAATGTATAATCTGAATTTCGAAACATCAACAAATGTTTGCTGCGTGGATTAGCATGTATCCTTATTTTGATTTTCTTGAAAAGATAGAATCTTTGAGAATTATTTCAAGATTGAAAATGGAGTAAGAGGCTATTCAGATAGAATAAAAATTATGCTAGGAAGTCAATGAAACCGTAATGCAATCAGACGAGTAAAAGGTGAGTTTCATATAAGATGAGTTTAGACCTGTTTCAGCTTTGAATTGCCGCCAACAAAATGACTTATTGACTTTCATGCAATTTGCAAAGCTGAATAAAAACTTGAGGCACCAAAGATTTATTTATTTATTTATTTTTAAGAAAATTATAATTTCATTAATTATCTATGGTTGTGATGTTTTCTTGGAGATATTCCTATTCAAAAATTAAATTATACCTTTTGCTTTTTCCCCTAATAATGCAAGTTGGGAGGTATAGATCTTTTTATTTATTTGTTCTTGACCATTCATAAAAGAAATTTAGCATTACTTTATCCTTGGTTTTGTTTGGATTGGTTTATTCTATGGGTTTGTTTTTGTTAAGAAACACACTAGATTATATAATTTATTGTTTGGTGATTTCTTAATTACTAGAAAATTTATTTTAATCTAATTTGTTGGCCCTTTTGCAGTTAGAGTAGTGAAGCTTATTGTTTGTTTTCTCACATGACAATGGACATAGCTAAGATGGAGGATGCATCAAGTCCATGGAGGGAGTGTTGGTGAAATGTCTATTGGTCACATATAGAAGATGGTTTTGAGTTGGTTATCTCTTTTCAATGTTAATTAACTCTCAATTACATCAATCTAATAAATTTGGTTATTATGTTAATTTTATTGGGTTTATTTTTTTGTTTTACTTTGTGTCCTTTTTTTAACGTAGCGAGCTTGAATGTGCTACAAGTGTTAAGAGTATGAGATAATGTGCTATTTTAGTGCTTAAGTTATTTATCTTTCAAGGTTCACTTAGCAGTTTCAGACAGTTCTCAACTTTGTTCATATAGTTTTATTAGAGAGCTTGGATGTATTACAAGAAGTTATTTATGAGATATTTAGCTGTGCTATTAATTAAGGAGGCACCGTTAATTAGTTTTGCTAGCAATGTTTAATTTAGGAGTATCGTAAGCATGAGTAATTTTCTATTTTGTTATTTTAATTTGTCAAATTGTTAGAAGGCTAAAGGAATTTTTACCCTATATCACTATTTGTGTATGGACAATTTCACTAGATGGTATTTTTAGGCAAGAATTGATTTATCATTTTGAATTGATTTATTACAATTGAATTTCGTAACAGATCTGATACCAAAAATATTGTTGGTCGTGCCTTCAGGCACGGGTTATCCCTAGTCCTTCCATGTAAATGAGTTGGACAGTGCATATTTTTATTTTATTTAATTAATTATCTAAACCGTTAATCTTATAAGTCTAGTTCAAAAAAATTATTATTGTAAAAATTAAGTAAATTGATTATAGATAATTATATGATTAAATGACAAAATCATATAATAAATAGTTGATATGTGGAACTTTAAAAATAAGTTGTCTATTTGTTTGCATTATTTTATGATTTGATATGTAGCATCCAATACTCTGATCAATCTCTGTTTTTTGGAATAGATTATTGGAAAATTTACCTATGAATCGTATTTTGAGGAATTATGATTCATTTAGTTCCAAATATTTTTTTTTATAAATCAATTAGTCCCATTGATTTTGGAAAGGTAGATTTAATATATTATTTAGAAATTAAATTTAAGGTTATACCCTTATTTCTATTATATTTCATTCTCTTTTTCTTCTTTTGTGTTAAAAAGATAATGCACACAATCTATGAGAATCAAATTTCAGATGAATTTTTATATGAGAATCTTTTATTTGGAAAACATTTCAAAGGGAGTACAAAAATGATTTGAAATATAGGATCCCTCAAATATTCCAAAAGGATGTGGAATTCTTCAAACATTTTAAAAGGAGTACAAAAACCCCTTAGTAAACTTTGGGCAAATGTATAATTTTAAATCGTAACACTCTAATATAACACTCAAATGTAACACTCCAATGTGATATTTAAAAAAAAAAAAATAGTATAGTTTTTCCAAACATAACATTCTAATATAACACTCCAAAAAAATTCTTAGTGTAACACTCCAATGTAACAAAAAAAAAAAAAAGGCTCATTGGTGTACTTTTTCCAAACATAATACTCCAATGTAACACTCCAAAAAATGATATGGGATTCTTCAAACCATTCCAAAAGGATGTGGGATTCTTCAAACCATTCCAAAAGGAGTATAAAAATTCCTTAGTAAGCTTTGAGCAGATGCATAATTTCAAATTATGAGTGTTACGTTTGAAAAAATTACATTAAAGAATTTTTTAGTATTTTTGTGTGTGTTACATTAGAGTGTTACGTTTGGAATTACATTGATTGGAGTGTTACTTTCTAAAAAAATACACTAAGGAGTTTTTTTTTATGTTACATTGGAGTATTACATTTGAAAAAAGTATACTAATGAATTTTTTTGAAATGTTACGTTATTACATTTGGGAAAAGTGCACCTAGGAGTTTTTTAGTGTATTACATTGGAGTGTTACTTATTAGAGTGTTACGTTATTGGAGTGTCATATTTTTATTTGTAATGTGGGATTTGTTCTAGGAGGGAAAATCCAAATCTTCTATAGTGCGGATTGCCCAAATGTGTGATTTTACATTTAGAGACACTCACTTTTATCCCTAGAAAATTAAATTCAAACATGTAAGTGACTACCATTTTGTGTAATTTTAACTTTAATAGGACCTTTGGGTTCATAAGAAAAAAGAGAAGACTAAATAATTCACAAGATCATATTTTGGGATTTATTGATGCTTCACCCTACATTATTTTATAATTTTTTGACTTTTTTGCTAAAGTAGAAGATGAAAAAAATTAATATGTTTGAAATGATTTTTTTTTATTTTAAAAAAAAACTGTATAAAAAATAGAGAAAATGAAATTTATGATTTTTTTAATATAATTCTTTGACTTTTTAATGTTTTTAGTGATTTTTTATTTTTTAACTATTATAGGAATTTCCAAGAATCTTTTATTTTTTAACTATTATAGGAATTTCCAAGCATCTATAAAATATATAGTTCAAATTATTATCATCCACATAACAATACCACCAATCCATTATAAACTGGAGACAAACTAAACTCTTTATAAATTGATGAGTTATTTTTTAGATTTTTTTTTAATATTTATGATTTCTTTTTACTTCATAGTAACTTTTAAAGTGGGTCTATATACTAATCAGTCAATTCTCAAAGTTATAAAAAAATATAAAAAAAACAATAATAACGTTTAAATTTTTTTTTTGTGGAGATAATATGACTTTTTTATTTTTATTTTTAATGATTTTATAAAAATTATATTAATTTTTTTACTTTTAAAAATTCATATCCACTCAATACAAGCAGAAATTTATTATTATTTTTAACTTTTTACAAATGTATGTTTTTGTTGTTGTTGTTGTTTTTATTAAGTTTAGGTTTTAAAATTGGTGCTTGGGTTGTATGATGTGAGAATTAGGCCCACAAAATTGAATGGAACCATACAAGTAAAAAAAAGCCTTTTTTTAATTATGGCCCAAATATACACCTACCCCATACAGTACAACACAGACTAACCAAAACAAATGAATCTCATAGCATCAACAAATGCTGAATGTTACATTTCACATGTTATTGTCAAATTTTGATAGGGAATTGACCAATAAATTCCATATTTCGATTTTGTAATCCATATGGTCCCAAATGTTTTGTTATGAATCGAACAGTCCTTATGCTTGGTTGTTTACCATTTTGCCATTGGTCATAGTATTATCTGTAGTTGTTAATTCAATTATGGGAATAACGGTGCGTGTGTTTCACATTGGCAAAAAAAGCATAGTAATGGTCTTTTGGTATTTTGTAGTGTGTGCGAAGTAGTTGTACATGTGTGGGCATGACGTGGGCGTGTGAGTGGTAGTTGTGCAAAGTGTGAAGTCACTTAATGGGACCCATGTTAACCCATTTGCTCGTATTCCTGTAGACCCAATACATGCAATTGTACCCATTTGTAAAATAGGTCGTTCCAACCCGATTCACACAAGAACATTTTGGGTGTGGGAGAACCCCCAAATTTGGAACATGATACGTTTAATTTGGGAACAAAAAACATTCTGTGAGTGATGGAACCGTAGGTTAATTTGAATTGTTATTTCCCATAATTCAAATTTCAAACTCAATGTGATTTCGTCCCATATTCGAGATTCGAGGGAAAATTTAGGAAGTTTCGTTAGATTGGTTACGGATAGTTTATTGCAGTTTTACGGGGTTTTTGGGTTGTGTGAAACCCTAGAGTTTGTTGTGTAAGTGTGAACATCTGCGGTGGGAGATCTTCAACACTGAACAGAGATTTGCAAAATGGCTGCGAAACATAAGTGTTTTGCTTTTGTCTTGATGATGTTTGGTAATGTGTGAAATGATTGTGTGTTGCTGACTTAGGGTTTTGCCTTTTGTTTGCTATGAGTTTAGTATTGTTCTTAGACATGTATGTGTAATGGTGTGTATGTTACATTTATCATATGTGGGTCTTGTAAGTCGTTTGTTTTTGGTTTTGTGATGTCCTTTGTTGATGTGTAAGGGACCACACATTTGAGGTTGCGCCTTTGTTTTTGTTGTTTTGCTGGTGTTGTTGCATTTGGGTGTTTTGTTGTTTTGTTGTTTTTAGAGCGGAAATGGCAAATGTGTTTTGTTGGTTTTTATGTGGAACGACGGATAAATGTGTTTTATGTGTGAATAACATATGGTGTGATGTTTATTTATTGTGAGGTTAATATGTTTGGCATGGGGACATATTAGGGAAATGTGTATTTAAATGTACGTTTAGTGGTGGGGATGCGTAAAAGTTTTAAAAAATTCTTAAAATTGAAATTGTCGTAACGTTATGTGGAACGACGAATAAATGTGTTTTGTGTGTAAAGAACGCATGGTGTAATGTGTATTTGTTATGAGGGTAATATGTTCGGCCTGGGGCGTATTAGGGAATGTGTTTAAATGAACGTTTAGTAGTGGGGATGCGTAAAAGTTTTAAAAAATTCTTTAAATTGAAATTGTCGTACCGTTATGGTTTTGATGCATTTGTTGTTTTAAGTGTACACGTTTGTAGACGTCCCCGAACGCCCCAGGAGGATGACTCCCGTTTTGTTCATTTTGTGGGTCTACTACAGTTCGGACTCAAATTGTCACGATTCTTAATCTGAACCAAAGAGTCCAGATCTGGCAAATCGTTTTGAGAAAACTGATTTTGAAAGAAGTGCCAAACATGGACTGCTTTGCCAGATACAAAGTCGCCACCTAAATATTTTTTAATGGGGGAATTTAGGAAACCCTGACTCGGTGCCAAAGGCCACGTGTCCGTCATCACCAAAGTTACCTCGGCTCGGGAACTTGGGTACGATTGGGGAAGGTCAGCTATGAGCACCCCCTCTCGCCCAGTCCGAAGACCGGCCTCTACTAACCATGATATCCAATTTTGAAAACGTTATATACTCTTGTTACGGTTATTAGCCTAGAATTACTATGTTATGCGCACAGCAAACAAGTATAGACCAATTTGCCTAAATTGGAACGAAACATTTCATGTTTGTTTTGAAAATGGTTTGCTACTCGCAAGTAGGCTAAAATGTAGATTTTTGCCACCCTCAAATGGGCTTAAAACTCGCAGTTTTAATGCATCATTCCAATTTAGGTAATTCGACCTCCATCCACAGGCATTCAAGCAGTTATATCACATAAGCACTTAGCCACATGGTAAGCATGCAATCATGACAACACTCACACGCATGCGGTATGCTAAAGCATAAAAGCTCACCTAGTACTCCAAGCCAAAATCGGAACTAGTTAGTAATCATATGCATGATCCTAGTTCATGTTTAAAATGGCTAATGCAACACATGCAAAGATGCAATCTAGACAGGCTCGACTATTCTAAACATGGCATGTGAAATGCTACAACTAACACGTATTCAATTTGGAATTGAAATACAGATGCAGTTAGAATGATGCGCCGAGCCCGGTGCATGCAATACTGATGAATGATGCACGCATGCATAGCATAGAATATGCTAAAGTAAACATGCCCTAATACTAACCACCAAAGTAGGTAAGTAAAAGGGAGAAAGAAGTGGGGGTTGGAAGACATACACACACTCACCCACACTTATTACAAATTTGCCCTCGCTCGGAGGGACCAAAAGAATAATACAATTCGAATAATGAATTAACTATCCTAGCTAATTAATTATTACAGACCAACTAAATTAATTAAGCAAATTAATTAATCTAAGAAGGCAATAAACAGCAGCCTTGGGGAGAGGGCTCGACGCGTGCGCGCTTGGTTTCGCCCGGAAATCCACTGTCATGCTCAAGATGCCTCTGTTTTCCCTTCTCTGCTCCTCTGATGATTGCCAAAGTCTCAGGGCTGCTTCTCTGAGTACTGTGAGATACCACCGGCTGAGGGAGAACACCACCGGCCATATATAATGGTCACCGGCCACAACTTTGATCCATCGGCCAACAATGGTGGCCGGTTGGCACTTAATGTGGCCGGCCGGACAAAAGTTCCTACAGAACCTGGTTTGACAGCAGCAGAGGGCAATACTTGGCATGGCAATGCATTTCAAGCAATATATGCACCAAGCATATCCCTTATCATGTTTATGACTCAAAGGGACATGGACCTCGATTCTCGGACCACCAATCACGCATTTCCATGCATGATGGCCCAAAGAATCAAGTATGCATTTTCAATTTCAAATGAATGCAAACCAAATAGACACACAAGGAGGCCTAACCTCCATCATACTCATTTCAAGAGGTCTAGCACGTATGCTTATGCAATGCAATCCTAAGCATGTTGGCTAGTATGCGACATGGAAATGCAAAGAAGCATACAAAGCATGCAAGGCATGAGACAAAACCAACAAGCATGCAAGGTACAATGTAGGTGTTTAAGCATGCAAGCAAGCATGTGACTTCATTCAATCATGCAAGTTCAAACATGCGACACCTCACCAATATGCTACAACATACAAGGAGCACATGCAACAAGCAAAGAGATGGACTTAAACATGATTTAGGCAGCCCTAACTAGGCCTAAAACAGTGGCCAAAAGCTCAAGAAATGGGACCAAACACACATGCAAGAATGCAAATGTTAATAAGCCAACACTTAAGCAAACAAAGGCAACTTTCAAGCACACTTGAAAGAGGCTAAGCATGGACTAAAGACATGCAATATAAGCTCTGAAATCATGTTAAGATGGTGCCAAACCAAGCAAACAAGATAGGCTAAACATGCAACAATGGTCCAAAACTTAAGGCTAACAAGCCAAAATATAAAAGAACTATACAATGGGAACCTTGGTCGACCAAAATAGCCAAGGACAGAGCTTAAACATGGCAAAACAAGTGCAAAAGCTTCACAAAGCTAGGCCTAATACATGCTTGAATAAGGGTTAAAACCTAGATGCATGTTAAGGCAACAAAATGGCATTACAAGGCATGTATGCTAAGCAAGCATGGTGTACCAAAACCAACTAAAAACAGAGGCATATTATAACATAATAAGCACAAAAATCAGCTAAGGCATGGCCAACACACACTTAAACATGGTGCTCCCTCAAGAGGCAAAAAATGGTCATTTTCAAGGACAACAAGGAGAGGGGGTGGCCCTCTCCTTCCTAGGACCTCAAGGCACCATCCTCACCTCTGAAATCCCTCAAGATTTCAGTGGTGAGGAGGCCCAAACACTATGGTCCCGGAGCTTACACAAAATAGCACAAAACAAGGGCCAAACAAGGCTTAAGAGGGGTCAAACAACCTCAAACCACAAAACACTCTTGACAAACTATTTAGAGGCCTTAAAAATAGAACTTTTATGTGTTATATACTAAGCCCAAAAACAATTGCAAGATAGGTAGAAAAGCTTTGCAAAAATGGGGAATAAAGGGATAAGCTTCTTACCCTTGAAGACCATCTTCAACAATGGAGCTCCAGCAGCTTCTTTAGGTTGAAACCAACTCCAAAACTCTAAAAACAACCCTCAAGGGCCTCAGCTCCAAGAGATGGTGTGATGGTGGGTGTTTGTGAGCAAAAATAAGACAAAACACACACAAGAGAGAAAGATAGAGATAGGATATGAACCAAACCCTAACCCTAGAACTCAAACCCTAAAAATGGCTGTCTAAAAATGTCTCTCTCCCAAACAAGAGAGAAGACCTCTATTTATAGAGCTTTTTGTCTTGTAAAGCTTACAAGACAAGCTTCTAAAAAGAGAGATCCCTCCATACACTGTATGGAGGGGAGCCAAATGCATGCCAGCTGTGAGAAAATATCTGCAAAAGCAGATGCACAGTAGTCGGCCGGCCAAAGATGCAATTGACCAAAAAAATATAGCCGGCCGGCCATCTGTAGTGCCGGTCGGCCAAACATTTGGCCGGTGGCCACAAAACATAGCCGGTGGCCTCAAGCCCTGGCCGGTGATGGGTGGGGATGGTCTACAAGCCCTACCCTGCCTCTCAAAGGCAAAACACAAGTGTTTGGTGCAAAACCATACACAAAACAGTCGAGTTGAGAGATCCTGAGGCGAGGCGCGTTGCCAAGGCTTCCGGGAACTCAAGACGAACACAAACAAGGGTGATCACTGAGTGTTCAATCAGTGACGTCCAAGTCTTGAGGACGGTCAAAAATGGGGTGTCTACAACGTTGCGTTGTTTTTTGTTTTCGAATGTGTTGACATTGTGTAAATTTGTTAATGCTGCCACGTTGCGAAGGTTAATGGTGTGGCGGGTGTGCGCTAGTAAAGTGTTTGATGGAGTGTGATGTTGTGTTAGTGTGTGTGTGAAATTGGTGTGGACTTGTTTAATGTGTAACAGTGTCGAGGTTTGTGATGCAAGGTCTGAAACGAATGCTAGCTCGTGGACTAGGTCATGTGAACGGAAACACAAAGAATCAAAGGGTGGTTTGATAGCCCGCACAGTTGGAACTACCATGCTAGGTCGCAAATTATTCAAGCAGCCAAACCCGATGACCCATGTGGGTATTGCGGATAGACATTTGAAACAAAGAATGAATTTTTGGTCAAACATCGCAGGCCTAGTGAAGATGGTGTACTCGGTAAATTTAGCAGAAATGCACCTTGTACATTTACAGAAGACACCATTCTGGGTGCTATTCAAGTCGATACTGATTAATCAGTTGGACCACATCAAGTTCAGGAAATGTGATGAGCTGGTGGTGAACATCATACAGTGTTACAGTGTGGGAAGGGGAAGTTTGTGATTGGTGGGCGTGGGATTGATTTTACGAATGAGGATGTCAGGTTACTGTTTGGTATACAGTGTGGTAGTGCATTTCTTGATTTGACAGTAAGGCCGAGGCGTCCATCGGATTTTGTGCAACGAAGGTGTCGTGATGTAAGCCGAATTACTATGAAGCTTGTAAGGGAGTTGCTGGTTGATGCAGCGGTGGGAATGGCGCCGACAGATTATGAGGACACTGCAAAACTATTGTGTTTGTATGCTTGTGTGGAATTGTTTTTTGCGACATCTGGGGAAAATGTTAGCTGGAAATTTATTCGGTACATGGACAACCTTGAGGCAATGAAGTTGTATGATTGGAGCGGATCGATGCATAGCACGTTGATGTGTTCTATCAGGATTTCCATCGGACACCACCAGTGGCATAACCAAGAATTCAGTGAAAAGGGGGCACAAATTAATGATACCATTAATTTTTTTTTTCCATAATAAACAACAATGAGATATTATTAAACTTAAATATTAAGAGTTTATTTGGATAAATGTAAATTTTAAATCAAAGGATTTAAGATTAAATTTTATACAAATATTGGGGAGTAACTATTTTATAGGTGGATTGGAAGATTAAAAAAGAAGATAAGTTGAGATAGAAGATATATTTTAGTAAAGAAATTCTATAAAACATATTGCAAAAAAAAGTGTTAACCATGTCGCAATTATGATCTTTGTGGTCTTTAGTTATAACACATTATAGTGTTAGATATAATTTAGTTATAACTTCTTGTGGTTGTTATTTTGGTTATGACTATATATCAAGTAATAGTTAGTCATGATTCATTCTGATATTAGTTATGATCTATTGTACTTTTTATTTTTATTTTTATTTTTATTTTTTATAATTGAAGATGTGTTGCTTGATTATAATTTATATAGTGGTCATTTTAGTTATGAATGGAAAGAAACACATGGAAGATAAACTCCACATGGAGGATAAATTTCACATGTCAAATGTAACTAACAATTCAATAAATTCCATATCTTTATTAAAATTAAATATGTTTGTATGTCAATAATGATAGACATCACCATTATATTGAAATTTTCATAGATAATAATATGACTTATTATAGTCTCTTTATTTTCAATCAAAATAACCATTATTGTTCTTATAATTTTAAAAATGTCATTGACATTTCACTTTAAATAATATTTTTATAATTTTTTTATTTAAAATATTTTCTTTATGTTAAAAAAAAAAAAAAAAATTCCCACAACCCAGGGGGGGCATGTGACCCCCTCTGGCCCTTACATAGCTACGTTCCGAGACACTACACAAAATGACCGAATGTGTGGTTGCATTGCTGGTGAGTGTAATTAAATATATGTAATTTGTATGAATTGCATTAGATGCATGGTTTTGTTATATTCATAAGAATGATATTTTTTTTTCTTATTACGGTTATTTTGGTGGTTGGTTCAGTGTGTGATATAGTATTAGTTGTAAGAGCACACCTCTGTTGTTGAAGCAAAATATGCGCATATGTTTCCGAGATTCTTAAAGTGCGACGTTAGGAAGTTGATTGCAAGTGCACGTGGTGTGAAGCTGCATAATACTGTTACTTTTAAGGTATGTGGAAATATGGAAATTGTAAAATCAATTATGGTGTGTTTGACTTGCATGTTTTCATTTGTTCGTGTGTGTTGGTTATAGGTAAGACCGAGACAATTGGTTGCTACGGAGCACGAGCTTGGTATATTGGTTGGAGAAGGTGGGATGCGTGGGTTGGATATGGATGTGAAAGGTGATGATGTTGGGGTACGAGGGGATATTGAGACTGGAAGGTATACGCCGGTAGGTGATGTAGATGTGGAGTTTGCCCATGGTAGTAGTAGTAGCAGTGAATATGTGGGTGAGTCGCATACAACGTCGATCATGTGTGCACAAAGGAGCGTTGGGCAACCCAGTCTAGTTTGTGTTGGGGATGATGTGGCTACTGCAACTGGCACGTCAACACGCATTGATGGAACAAGTAATGTGAAAATTGGTTGTGACCGTGTTACAATTGATGTTGATGAGTTTGGAATGCGAAACATAGAGAGAGAGAGAGAGAGAGAGAGAGAGGAACAAATATTGAAGTTAGAGAAAGAAGTTGATACTTGGAAGAAGAAGAATGAGATGCAGGCGGTGCACCTGGTTGGAGGGTTTGAAAGTGTTCTGCGGGTGAAAGATAAAGAGATAAAAAGGTTGAAAGTGGAAAGTACAGAGCTGCGGAGAAGTGTTGTTGTCCTCGAAGAGCAGTTAGCAGATCATGTGGTTCATAATGTTATTCAGCAGTACAATGGAGCAAATGTGGGAAATAATGGTGCAGATAGTGAAAGGAGTGGCGATGAGGTTAATGCATGTGTGGGGGACAAACGTATTTTGATTAATTGTGTGGATAATGTGTTGGATGCCCCTCCTGTATCAGTTGCTCCAAAAGCGTCTAACTTGGTGGATAATAGCGCAGTTGCAACTATTGTGGAGGTGATCGAACATGACGTGGTGGTAGTCAGTCCGTTCAGGAAGGAAGGTGGGAAAGCGTTCAATGGACTGAACTCATTTGTGCGTAACATAAAAGGTAAGGTGAGGAAAAATCTACATCTACCAGATTATGAGTATCCAACTTTGCAGGTGGGATAGCGAAATGTGAACAATGATGGGTGTAAATTGTCATCCGTTGTTGCTGGTTATAGCTTGAAAAATATGGTACCTGGTAATGTGATTGATGTTGACGCAGTTGGGGGGGTGATAGTAAGTTCTTCGATTTTGGCATTAATAACCGACATGCGATGTGGAAAATGCTTACGGAGCGAGAGAATGACATCGTCAGTACTTATATGACCGATACAGTGATAGGTGAGGTTTTTAAATTTTTTTTTTTTGTTTTACTGTCGTTTTTGGTGTACTATTTGCATTGAGTTGGCAGGTTACTATATGGTTGACGTGGAGTTGTGGACATGTTTGTAGTGCCGTCATATGGGTTGGGCGGGGTGATGGTAACACGGTGTACTTCTCTAATGTTAGAGCAATAGTTCGACAAGGCACTGTACAGGGCAATATAAGTGTGTGTGTAAGGTTTTGAACAATGGTATTTACTGTTTATATGAATGTATTGTTTTTGAGGAGTTGTTAACGTTGGAAACGGTTGCTTCTCATGTTCATATGTTGGTGGAGCAGGTTATTGATGCATATACGGAAGTGCTTTCAAATGAATAGAACATGTTGAATGCGGGGAAAGAGTTCCTTGAATCCTCGTTTTTTTCCAGTAGTACATGCCTGGTCAGTATGTTCATGTTTCACGTCAGGTGTTGTGTTACATGGTGTGTGTTGGCAATATTTTGTAATAATGTTGTGGTGTGCAGGATATGGTGAAAAATGACAATTTGTTTGCACGTTATAAATATGTGAAGTAACTTGGCCGCTACAAGAGGTGCTCGTTACATTCATTTCCCAATATGTTACCTTTCCCACTAGACGCTTGTTGTATATGACACAAAAATGGGCAACTGAAGGCATTTCAATTTGTTGCGGCCTAGGAATAGTTCAGTTGGTGCACATTATGGCGAAGCACTGAAGTTGGTAAGTGAGGGTCGGATTGATTACATTTTCAGGACAATGTCATTATTAGTTTGATGTATGTTGTTGGTGTTGTAGAAAAATATTGTGATCGAAATTCAACGTCAGTCGTTAAAGGATCGTGGTGGAGAGGACATGGTAGAGACGCAAGATTTTGAAATGGCTCTTGAAACAATGGTTGACTGTCCATAGCAACGACCAGAATCGTGAGTGTGACGTGAACCAATTTGTTTCGCAGTGTTATGTTTTGGTTTTTGAAGTTGTTTTGTTGACTTGGCTATTTGTTATGTGAAGTAATGCAGGTTGGACTGTGCTGTGATTGTTTATGTTATTATGAGGCAGCACGTAGATGGCAGGCGATTGTTGCAAGGAGGCAACTGTAGCGTTTTATGAGCTAACATGGTGAATTTATTTGTGAATGATCCGGTGCGTGGGGTAGGAAATAGTTTGGCCATGCACAGAAGGTCTAACTGATAATAATGTTGAAGCTTTTTAGTTTTTGGAAGGGATGTTACGTAGTAAGTATTATGTTTTGTGGTACGTTTTCAATAATATGGCAGTGAACACAACGGTACTCAGTAGGTTTTGTGTCCTCAAACAGTGAATGGGTTAAATTTGAAGTGACATATGTTTTGGTTTTTTGTTTATTGATTTTTATTTGGTGCATTCAGAACGTGTACGATGCCAATGTGGGTGTATGGTGAATAACCACATGTGAAGGAACATTGTAGCAACCCGGTTATATGTGAAATATGGGGAGACAATTTTTTTTGGGTAAAAAACATGTATACTTCATTAAATTTATGGTGGATGATGGTGATGTGTTAGTTTTGTAATACATATGTGTTAACGCAATAATGGTGTACGGGAGTTTGTACTCCGGGGTGACATAGATGGTGTATGCGCAGATTGTGTAATGATTGCTCATGATAATATGTTTATGTGCAGAATGTCAGCAGGTCGAGTGTAAAATTTGCAAATAATGTAGTCCAATTGATGGAAACATTTTGCTTGATGGGAAGTAGTAAACCATAAGTTTGCGGTAAATGTCACGTAATAATAATAAAAGCATAATATGCTGTTGGTACAGATAAATTAGGACGAACTATTTTAAAACTAGGTGAAGAGTGGTTAGTGCACTGAGCTGGAGGAGCGTGTGACCATGTTATAGTTCATTTCGTTTGTGGTGGATGATGGTGATGTGTTAGTTTTGTAAATCAGATGTGTTGCCGCCGTAATTGTGTAAGTGAGTTTGTACTGCGGGGTGACATATATGGTCTATGCATACTTTGTATATTGATTGCTCATATTAGTATGATTTTGTCCTTGAATGCAGCAGGTGAGTGAAAAATGGATAAATAATGTAGTCCATGTGATGTGAACAATTTATTCGGTGGGGAGTAGTAAACCATAAAATTGCGATAAATGTCACGTAACAATAATAAAAGCGTAATATGCTACTGGTGTGGAAACATTAGGATGTCTTGTTTGAAAACTAGTTGAATAGTGGTTGGTGCCATACGTTGGAGAAGCGTGTAATCAGCTTATATTGGTTCGTTACATGTCTTCCTGTTGTGGTTCCCGATACGGCCGCACCGGCCACAATGAATTTGTTACACGTGCTCTCCCCTCGATAGTATCCGCTTTTTCTTTGGCTTGTCAGGTGGATGTTTAATAGCAGGGGGTTTGATCACATAATCGCTAGGGTTGAACAGTGGTTGTTCTATGGTAGGTATTGGGTAGATCGTAGATTGGTAAGTTGAACGATATTCGGACACATGGAAGTATGGCTCCACAAGTTCATCAAATCCCTACCACTCTTTTGAATAGCAACCATAACATGCGCATATGGGAAGCCATTGATTTGCCACTGGAAGCACGAACATGTATGACGGCCCACGTCCACAGTTACAGATGGAAACAAGTGGACTTCATATATATCCGCATTTGACTGGCTGACTGTAACAACTCCGATCCATAATTAACGTTAATTCATGCTTAATTTTGCCTAATAAGAAATTAAAGTGAAATTTTGCATCATACATTGTCTTATTTGTGTTTATATTGTCTAATGTAGAAAGATCTGTTCATGTTTCCGTTTCGGTATGCGAATTGAAGGCCTTATCGGCATCCGATTCAGAAATTGGCTTGATTTATGTGTTAATTAGAATTTTGAGAATTTTATAGTAGGTTTAATTAAAATTCAATTCGGAACGAAATAATTTGAATAATTAATGCTCAATTAAGCCCAAATTAATGAATTTATTAATCAAGCCTATATAAGGCCACCTCATTACCTCCTACACACTTTTACACTTCCACTTCCTTTTGCTTGACCATCAAAAACGTGTGAGAGTGGGAGAGAAGGAAATTAAGCTCAATTGTAGAGTGATTGTTAGAATTTGGAGGAGATTGAAGTGAATTCAAAGGAATTAAACTCCAACTTGAAGAATTTGAGCCTTAGGTAAGACTTCAACTCACATTTTGTAACCTTAGGCTCAATTACATGTGAAATCAACAAGAAATAAAGTTGTTATGCATTATTCAAAGAGAATTGAGATTAAATGATAGAATTGAACATGACTCATGCATGCATGAGCATATCATGAGGTTTTGAAGTTGTTTTTACAAGAATTCCCACATGCATGTTCATATCTTGGTTTTGTTAAAAGAATTCAACTTGTTTTTGAGCTTAATGACTCACTTGATCATGTTTTGAGGAATTGAAATTCATGACATTACATACAAGTTATGTTATTTAAGTTTCAAGCTTTGTTTAGTACAATTGGCTTAGCTTTTGGGCTTACTTTTGCAAAATAGTTTGTAATTCATCATGTACTATGAGTTTCTTAATGTTTTACTAAGTTTTGGCCTAAAAGAATGTGTTTTGAAGGTTTGGAAATTGAATTTTGAGCTTGGGAGCGAATCTGGAAATTCCAGAATTCTACTCTTACGCTCGAGCGAAGGAGTCTACGCTTGAGCGACCACTCTATGTCTTGCACCTCCGCTCGAGCGACCAAAGATTGGCTCGAGCGTGAAATGCATGCTCCCAGAAATCTGAGTGTTTTGCAGACTGCTTAAGCGACAAGAGTTGCGCTTCGAGCGAGTATTTGAGTCTCATGCTCGAGCGAGCATCAAGCGGAAAAACTAAGTAACTAGTACTTTTGCAGACTGCTTGAGCGAAGGAATGTGCGCTCGAGCGACCACTATATTTTTGCATGTCCGCTCGAACGAAGAAAGCTACGCTTGCGTGAGACCCCTGTTTTCAGCAATTTTTGTTAAATGTTTTCAAGTACATTTTAGTATCCTCATTGCATCCTAGGCACTCCTAGGCCATGATTAAGACTCAATAAGAGGTAAAGACTTAGAAACACACTAAGAATGAAACGAAAAAAGTTAAGTATCAACCGAGTGTGTGTTTTATTATACGTATCTGTTATGTTTGGTGTAGGTCACATGCTGTAAGCGGTTGATTCATTTGTCTACTACTAAGGCTATCTGTGAGTAATAACTCTGTAAAGTTATGTTGACTTTAATTATTTTCTAAAGATACGAAATGATCAGTTTTATGAAATGCTATGTTTTGTGTGAATGAATGAATGTCCAATTTTCTTTGAAAAAAAATTGTGGTATCCTTAGCAGAGGCTTTCGCCCAAGGGATATAATATTGTGGCTTATGGTCATGAGGCCCTTGCCCAGGGGAGATAATACCGTGGTACAGGCCCTCGTCCAGGGGAAACAATATCGTGGCCCATGTATGAGATATGTTGCCCAGTACCAGAGGTTCCTTTTTGGAACTTGATATGCATGACCAAAGAGAAATGTTTATGCTAATGGATGTGCCATACATGATTTGAATATGAATAAGACTATGACTCTGTTTCTGCTATAAACCTGATTATGATTCTGATTTGCTTTAAGATTTGAAATCTGTTCCAGGCATTAGTCATTAAAATCTTTACTCTATTGTTATTCACTAGGCTTCCGCTCACTATTTATATTATGCATATAGGTGACCAAGTGCATGACCAGATCCTTACCAGACCCAAAGTTAAGGATCTGGTGTCTCTTGTTTGTCAGCCAGCCGTTGTGCCTCTAAGGAGGTTCTCTTTTGTGCGCGGGTCAAGTCTAAACGGCATAAGCTACGACCTAGTGTTAATAAGTAATACAATCAAGTCTTTTGATTTATGTTTTTATTGGGGTATTTCCCTTTTGGGCTATAACTGTATTAAATATGACGAAGATTATTGCATTATGATGTTGCGTATATGCATATATATTATGTAATGTTTTAAATTTCTGTCCCATGTATGTTTGCACGGCTCTATGGACTATGTATTATTGGTATATTTGCTTCCGCAACCCCTAATTATATGTTATTCCGTTAAGAGGCCTTTGGTAATCCAAGGATTACTGGTCGGTTACAACGCTAAACCTATAGGGGTGGGTTTGGGTCGTGACACTGATATTCCACGACCTGCCCTTGTTGAAGGCGTTGTCCAACTGGGATTCCATTTTGGGGCAGATCGCACCAGTCCAAGTTTGGGTTGCCACACTGTGGACTCACCTTTTTTCGCGTCCCCGCCTTTCGGAAAGGGTTTGAAAAGAAGGCCTTACAGTTCGGACTCCCGCGGTTTTGAATCTAGTCTCACAAGTGCAATGTGAAACTGATAATCACCAAAGAGTCCAAATCCGGCAAACCTTTTTAGAAAATCCATTTTAAATCAAATAATGCCAAAATTGGACTGCTTTGTCAGATTATAGAGTCGCCACCTAAATATTTTGTTTTTGGGGAAATTTAGGAAACCCTGACTCGTGCCAAAGGCCATGCATCCGTCATCACCAAAGTTGCCTCGGCTCGGGAACTTGGGTATGAGAGGAAAGGTCTGAAATGAGCACCCCCGCTCGCCCGATCAAAGATCGACCTCTACTAATCATGATATGATGTTTTATAAACATTATGCGTTCTTATTCTGGTTATTAGCTAACTTTACTATGTGACGCACACAAGTAAGTATAGACTAGTCGCAAGACTTGGAACAATTCAACTCTTGTTTGTTTTCGAAAATGGTTTGAATTTGCCACCTTCAAGTGGGCTTAAAGATGCGGATTTGCCACCAAACATAGTGGGCTTAAAACATGATTTGCCACAACAAAGTGGGCTTAAAACGTACATTTGTTGAATCGTTCCAATTCAAACAACAAGCCTTCATCCACAGGCATTCATGCAGTTTAGCAAGTAAGCACATAGCCTCCTGGCAAGCATGCAAATCATGCTAATATGGCAATATGGCAATCGCACTCATGCAAGTATGCTAAATCATAAAACTTACCGAGTACTCCAAACCAAAACAAAAACTAGTTAGAAAAACGCATGATCCTAACTATGCAAGATATCTAATGCAATACATGCAATATGCAATTAATAGGCTCGGTTACTATATGGCATATGAATCAATTTGAACAACATGTGGTTAAACACGTATTCAAATAAGATATTGAAATAACAATGCAATTTGAATGATACGCCGAGCCTCGGTGCATGCAAGACAAATGAATGATGCAAACATACGAGCATAATGTATGCTAATTGAAAATGTCCCTAATCTAACCATCGAAAACGATTAAATAAAAGGGAGAAAGACGTGGGGTTGGAAGACATGCACACACGCACGCACACTTATTACAATATTATGCCCTCGCAAAGGAGGGTCTGAATGAATAAGCTAATTAGCTGCGCTAATTAAGCTAACTATTACAAAACGAATTAATTAACTATTCTAGCTAATCAATATTACAAACATGATATTTAACTAACTATTCTAAGCTAATTAAATATTACAAACCGAAGTAATTAGCTAAACACTTTAACTAACTAATTACAAAGCAAGTAAATTGATTAATTAGCTACCACTAACTAATAAAGCAATTAAATGGCCTCGAAGGGCGAAGGATGCATGCATGCTCGGATTCTCCTCCCGAAAATGCCACCGCCTTGCCATTGTAGCCTCTGTTTGCACACATTTGACCAATGAAAATTGTGCCAACTCCCAGAACACCTCTGATCCCCTTCAAAAGCACACAGAGCAACCTTCTTCATTGGTGGCTGGTCGGCTACTGCTGGTGGCCGTCGGCCACCCCTTCCCTGAACTTCCTTTTTTGCTGCAATAAAGAACAAACAGAGGCAAAACAATGTATTCTCAAGGAGTGTGTGTATTGTTACTCTCCTTATCATCACACAAGTTCAAAGGAGTGTAACTCTTGGCCCTCAAACCATCAACCAAGCATTTTCAATGCATTATGACCAAAGAACCAAGCTTGTACAAGCTTAATGAGTGCAAAACAAGACTCAAAAAGACCACCACCCTATCATGCATGATCAAGGGCAATGGAGACCAAGAAAAGTGACACATTTCATCACTTTGAGTATGAAATGTCCCATTTTTCTCGTGTTCAAATTAACGTCCAATCCGAACACATGCAATGCAACATGAAAGATGTTTATCTTGCCTCTTTTACTTGCCATGTTTTATTTACTCATTTTAGTTACCGATCCATTCTTTAATCGATTAAGTCCAAAAGTGAGTGTCTTCTAAAGCGAAAGAAGTGTCAACCGAGGGGAAGTTCGAGGCATGAGGGAAGCTTCATGCCGTTGGTAATGAACCCTCAAAAGATGATTAAACCGTTAAGAATGAGCCTCAACCTCAAGCTTAAACAACCCTAAGGTTGAAACAACTCTCAAAGCAAGTGAAAAAGTGAAGCAAAGAGGGAGGTTGCAGAGATTTTAAGGGCTGGAATTAGGCATGAAAAAGCATTAAAACATGCAACCAAGGCACACAAATGATGCTCAATGCCTAGAAACACTAAGCTAGTGAAGGAAATTACACCACAGCTATGCAATACAAAGCTCAAAAGCAACAACCAGCCCAGAACAGATGCAAAACAGCCCAAAATATAGCTTAAAACATTCTAAAATTAAGCTCACACAAGCTAGAATTATAGGTTAAAACATGAAGCATGTTAGACTAGTAAACAAAACACAAGAAGGGGAAGTTACCTCCTCCATTTTTGGACTTGAAAACATGTTTTTATCCACTGAAATAGCTCTGAAAAATAGTGTTTAAAAGCTTGGAAAAAGATAGCAAAAGGGTAGGAAACACAAGGGCAAAGGCCTCCAAAACAAGGTACAAAGAAGGGCTATCAACCCCTCAACCTTTAATGGCCTTAGGACCCAAGCTTCAACCCAAAAATACAGAGTTTTTATAGCCCAAAATCAGTTGAAAAACATGTTGGAATGAAGACAAGGATAGCTAAAACAATAAGCTAAAACATGGGGTTACACTACAACCATGCAAAAGACTACTCATACAACACAAACAACCCCAAACAGAGCTAAAGAAGCCCAAATCAGAGGCAAAAACATGCTGGAAATAAGCTAAGTTAAGCTCAAAAACATGCTAACATATGAAGCTAACTAGACATTCAAACAAGACACAAGGAAGGAGGCTAGCCCCTCCAATTTTGGACTTCAAAAGTTGGTTTTTACCACTGAAAAACCTCTGAGATTCAATGGTTAAAAGGCCTAAAAAATTTGTTTTGAAAGTGATGAAAAGATGGCATAAAAGCTTAACAAGCAAAAAGACAAGAAGGGTGGACAACCCCCTAACTCAAATGGGGCTCAAACCACCACTTTTTTTTTTTTTGGTGAATAAAAAACAACCACTTTTAGGTCTCAAAAACAGAGGTTTTTTCAGTTCAAAACCAGGCCAAAAACAGTTTGAAAAGATGGCAAACAAGTATGCAAAACAAGCTTAAATAGGGTAAGTTCTATAACTTTGAAGCAAAGCACAAAATAAGCACAAATCTGAGCTTAAACCACTTTCTAGAACTCAAAGGAGGCTCCAAGAGAGCTGCAAGCAACCTCAACCCAAAGATGAACCACTTTGGTTAAGGGTTGATAGGTTAAAGTTTGAAGTATGCAAGCTTCTAAGTACAAAAGCTCAAGAGAGAGAGGCTCCCAAATTTTTTCCAACCTTGCAATATGAGAGATATGCCATATATATATATAAATACAAGAGCCTTGGTAAAAAATATCAAGGTAGAAATATCTGGAGCAGTGTGGAACAGCTGGAGGGGAAATATCTACAAAATATTTGAATTTTGGACACCAGTGGCCGACCGGCCACCACCAATGATGGCCGACAAACCTCACTTCTGGTCGACTGGCCACCACTGGTGGCCGGCAGACCACATCTGTGACCGACCACAAAAATCTGCTTTTCGAGCTCGACTTCAAATGGACATATCTCCTTCATCTGGACTCATTTTGTAGCGACCCTGATTTTTCGTAAGTCTTTATTTATTTATTATTACTTGATTTTATTTTTGGCTTTATTAATTGCGTAGTTATATAAGAATTTAATGTGGTATTTAATTAATTTAATGTGGTAGTTAATTATATATAATTAATCTGAATATTTATATTTATAAAAAGAAGAAATTATTTATATAAATTTTATATAAGATATTTATATATATCTATATGTGTGTATATTTAGGTTGTAGTTGTAAATTATAATATAATATTATATCAATTAGGTTATAAGTACGGTGCCTCACTAAGATTAAAAGAAAGGAAAAGAAAAAAAAAATGCTCTACTTCGTGAGAGAGAGAAATCAAAACCGGGAGTGTTGTGTTGTGCTGCGTGTGGTGTGAAAGGAGAGACAGGAAAGAAAGGAAAAGAAAGGGGTTAGGGTTTTATTTTTGGGGTTTAATTAATTCTTCAAATAATTTGTGGATCTTCGAAAAATAATTGTGAGTACAAAACCCACTTCTCTTGATTTATGTTTAATTTGTTATTTTTATTTATTTGATGTTAGTTTAATTTTGTATTTATATAAAGATGATAGATTGATTTTAATTATTTTGATTAGTAGTGTATGTAAGGTTTAGGGTTTTTTGGATGATTGATTGATTTTAATTATTTTGTTTAGTTGTGTATTTAAGGTTTAGGGTTTTTAGTTGATTGATTGATTTTAATTATTTTGATTAGTTATGTATGCCAGGTTTAGGGTTTTTATATGGATTTATTTTATGGTTGCAATCACACTCATGGTTATATGAAATTAAAATTAATTAGGAACCCATAAATAAATTCCTTATACTCCACCATGACTCCATGGATTGTTGTTTTATTTGAGTGATGGTGAGAAAGAGTGTATAAAAAAAGGTGAGGATTATGTGATTTATTTGAATGCCTTAGGCTTGGCATTGTTATGTTGTTCTCATGAGTAAGATGTTTTGTATATGAATATTGTTGCCTCGTTCATGAGTAGACAAATGCTTTGATTTACGCGCGTACGTATATGCTAACCATCTGGGGAGTGTGGGTCAAACTCGGGACGATATTCCCGTGCAAGTTTAGCTTCAGAGCAGTGTTAGGTATACGGGAGGCACAAGTGATATATGTGTAGGCTGGAAGTGAAGGCCGAAGTGGTGGAGTTAAGGTACAAAGAATTTAATTACGAGTTTATTGTTATGGTGTGAATTGTATTGATTTGTACATCTTAAAAAATAGTAAATGACCTCGATAAATTATGAAATTTGAGCAGAGGCATGTATACGTGATTCTAGACAACTTTTGTGTTTTAACTTTTTATTAAAAAGATCAATTAGAACTTATAATCGGATGATCTTGGTTATTGTAGTTTTTATTAAAAAGATCGATTAGAGGCTGTTTTAACTCACGAAACGAGCTCATTTTTATTGGTTTCACAAGAATTGAAGTAAAACATTATTCTGCACACTTTTCATATTTTGAATTTTTTCAAAAAAAATCATCTTAGGGCAGTTTCTGTTCGTTTTCAGCTTCAGATTTTTCGGTTGAATTTCGTCTAGGTTCTTCTATCGAGTTTTTCTCTCAATCTGTTCAGTTTCTATTAAATTCTTTTGCGTTGTCTTTTAGGAAATTTGATTCTGTACAACTTTTGTTCTTTGAGTTTTGGTCAATTCGAATTATTTAAGCATGAAACGATGCATTTTTATACTTCTTCAGCAAGTTACTTATGATTAAATTATACTAACTTTATTTTTTTGCAGGATGGTGGGCCTTACTAATTTTTTTTTATGCAGGGCTGACCCACCATATTTTTATTTTTATTTCTATTTTGTTTATTTTATAATCAATTTATATTTCGTTATGTACGGTTAAGAAACTAAATGCCACCGTGTCTCGGGAAACTACACATTCGTCTCGGTGCAATTGGAGCTACTTGTCATATCCCGTAACAAGAATTAAATATATTTTTGTTTGTGTCTGGTGGACACGTGGGTGTTAAATCTTGTACTCATACCAGTATACCTGTATATTGACCCGTTTTGTCTCTTGGCAACTCGGGTGCGTTCTGTTTGAGCGCAGCCGAGCTTCCTTTGCAAGATTAGTTGGGGCTACAGTGGTGACGTGGAATTACTATAGTGTTGGACTTGTCGTTTGGACTTCTTTTGTTTTCTTGAGCTTAGGGTTGATAGTAGTTTATGTATTTATTATTTTTTTTTATGACTTTAGTATTGGGATAATTTGGCATGGTTTGTAACCGTACATTATTTAAGTTATTTTGACTACATATTGTTACTTTAATGTTTGAGGTATTGGTTAGTTATGAAATTATGGTAGATGATTTGGTTGGCATTTAGTTTTTTTTTTTTTTTTGTTTCACCCCTAGGATTTGGATGATGGAATATTAATTGGGGTTTAGTCCTAATTTAATATTTAATTATCCAAATTTTGGGGCGTGACACCTTTGCAGGTCATTCTTGTGTATAAATTGAAGCCCCGGAAGTCTTCTTTCCAATGGTGGTAGCCTCATATCAAAATTCCAAGTGTGAAAAAAGATATGCCTCTTTTAGTGAAGATTGCTCAATTTCGATTCAATCGGATTGATGCCTAACTTCAACCAACCGTATCTCCCTCATCCAAACTCAGCTTGAGGAGATTATTGAGTGTAAAATGAAGCCCCAGAAGTCCACTTTCCAACGGTGGTGGTCTCATAGATGAAATCCAAGTTTACAAAAGGATAGGCCTAATTTAGCGAGGGCTGCTCGACTCTCTCTCTTAACGGTTCATGCCCAACTTCTTCCCTAACTAGGTTTCTTCCCTCTCCTCCAATTTTCTTCAACTCCAAACCTATAAATAAGATGTTTTAAAGATATTTTCAAAGAGTTCACCTCTCTTTCATGCATTTCCACTTTGTCATTGCTTGGTTTACCAAAAAGCGCCACATTTAACGAAATGCGAGTCTCGGAACATCGTAGAAACTTGGTTTTTTTAAAAAATGTTTTCAAAGAGAGGGTTTTAAGGCCTAAAATCTTTTTGGTAAAAAGGCTTTGGTCCAAAAAAGGGGTGTGAGGTTGGGATTTGATGCTCTCCTTGCTAAAAAAATCGAATATTTGCACTGCACAACTTTCATCACCAAGTAAGCAACCAGTGGTGCCCAAGTCTTAAGGGCGGTCAAAAATGGGGTGTCTACACACACGATGTTTCGCCATTTGGCACATTATTTTTGCCCTAATGTTGTCAACCATGCGAGTAATTGGAAGGTTGCGTGCCTCCCGTACCCATGAGTTGAATGATTCGACAGTGTTTGAACACATTTCGCCGTAACGGCGGCCCTTGCAAATGGTAATGTAAAAGAGTAATTATGTTCTTGTTAGCATATGCGAGTGGGGGGGTGGATGTGTATATGTTGTAAGTGAAATTTTTTCACACACTAAGATGTGTACCTAAAGAATTTATTCGCCTAATGTTGTGGATTTGCATTTGCTAGGAACTCAGTTGCGACACCCCGTCTAGATTTGAGGAACTCTTCAATTTTTTGATTAAATGCAGCAACCGTCAGTGCGTACGTGCAATGGCGTAATTTGGTGACCAACCCAGCATAATGCATATTGTTTGTGTACCATAACTTGTCTCGCAGGTTCCATTGCAAATGTTGGAGGCAAAAAGAATGTTCCGCATTTGGGAAGACAGTTGGCATTGCTTCAAGTAACTCAGCATTTCAGTCTGATATGAATGTGAGTTGTCTTGTGACATCAACCACCTGCGCGAGGTGACTGAGGAACCATGACCAGTTCGTGGAGTCGATAACTGCGTAAGCTAGTGGAAACAACCTTGTGAATAAGGACGGGAATGTTGTAAATTGAATTTGTTAGTAAGCAACATACGTAATAGGCTGCCAGTGGGGTTATGGTAAGTTATGTGTGTTTTTATTTAACTTGTGTAAGAAAATTGGTGCATTGTTGGGAGGTTAATGACGTGTACTAGCCTTGGTTACCGTCTTCGCGGTGGTGGCAAGTAGGAATCCTTTGAAACGTCCTTTAAAGAAAGTTGTGTCGAGGAATAAAAGTGGATGACAATGCTTGAAACCGTCTATGCATGCTTTGAATGATATGAAGTATTGGGTGAACCGATATGTGTGGTCATCATAGTCGATATTAATGTAGCTATCTGGGTTGTGTTCCAACACAACGTCACTGTACCAACATAACTGGTCGAAAGAGATGTTGTGAGCGCCAAATAGTTCGCCTCTTGCTTTTTCGACCCCAAGCCATGCAACACGGTAAGTAATGTCCAAAACATAGTCTTGTTTCAAATCCAATATGACCTCAGTTAGTTGTTGAATGATTCGATAGTGTTTGAACACATTTCGCGTACCCGTTCCGTGATAATATCAGCAACTAACTTAGAGCCAACCAGCAAGTTTTTCGAAGTGTGTATGGCGACGCCGCAAATGTGTTCACTGTTTCACTTTCATAGGTAAAAAAATTCCGTTTGCTTCTAACTTGCAACCATGAATAGACCACGTACAGCCTTTAGTTTCGTGTATCGTGCACATGGCGGTTATACGAACAAAGTCGTTTTTTTTTAATTTGAACTGGAACCCACATTCGACGTCAAACTTCCTTAGTACATTACAAAAATCCGAAGCTCCACCCTCAAACTACTGACCGATGTGTGTGAAACCAATTGCCCATGAAGCTGAAAAGAACGCCTTGTCATTGTTCAGACAAAATGTTGGCAGCAAGTCCACATCGTTGTCAATGTCCACACCCCTATGTCCAATGTCCACATACCATGTCATGAGAGTTAGCCCTCAGATTGGATGGGCCATCAACACGACGACCTTTCCTTTCAACTCGGTGTTGCTCAATGATGACATCAACAAGTTGTAAATGGAATGCACCGGCAAGTCATACATGTTATGCATGTCGACGTCGTTTTGCAAAGCAAAATTGTTGTATCCTGGGATCTTGTAAAAAAACAGAACTTCCCTCAGTGATATGCCACCATATTTGGTACATACGAATCAACAAGTTTGGAGAAGTTGTATGGCGGTTGCAGTTCATATGCGACATTGACTGAATGATAACAACAAAGTAACATGAAGAAGAAGTCCATCTACATAAGAGAAACACATTTTTCAAAAAAAAAAAAAACCGATGATAGAAGGTACACACACACACGCACAATGTAAGTGTATGTATGTGAACAGAAATGGACGTTAACATCCACACGGTAAACATTAGTAAGCCACGAACAGCAACAAACGGTTAAAAATGGGGTTTACATTCACATATTAATCCACAAAAAGAAGGCAAAAAAACCCAACAAAAGGTTTCCACGAACAGCAACAAACAGAGAAAATGGGGTTTACGTTCGCATAGTAATCCACACACAGCAACCAAAACCCCTAACAAAATGTTCGTGCATACTGACAATATCTGTAATTGCCATTGCATTTAGTATTAGTATTTAAAAAATTTTGATTTTGGAATGCGAGACACGACGATTTTGCCAATTCTCACCCATGATGCAACAAAATGTGAAGGTGTGACAAAAGCGAGGCATACCTGAACACGGCCGTTTCTTTTCACGTGGTCTGTAAAAAACTCCTCGCCCACATCATTAAGCAAGAAAAATTCAAAACCCTAATTCCCCCCCCCCCTCCCTTCCTTTGGAACCCTTTGTAAAGGGAAATACACTTCCCACTCTCCAAAACGTCTGATCACCTATTCCAAAAAATAACAAACTTTCCTACTAAACCACTGAGGCTATATCTGTCTAAGCAACCCTCACCCACATTTGAAAAAGGACTTTGTGGTGACACAGTCCACCTAAAAAGGACTCCGCAATCAACCATTTAAAACATAGGACCAAATAGTATAACATTTCCCAAAATAGGACTTTTCAATAAATTCCCCAATTTTGATTATGTTTATAGCATGTTTAACAACTTTACTTCAATGTATTTGTGTTAATAAAATCATCGTCTCATCTTTTCAACTATCATTACATTTATGTAAAATATATAGTTGTTAACAACAATTCTAAAATTTGATGATCTGTCAAAATTTGTGTCAAATTTAATACCAAATATAGCAATACCAAAATTAGACAATTCAATCTATCTACTACAACATAGTAAATAATAGCTTAAATATCAATCCCATTGAAGTCATTATTGTAAATGATAATTATATTTTTTTGGGAATAATTAGAACGCCTTGATCCAATTTTGAAACTAGCCATTAGGTTTATGTTAGTAGTCAAATCCTATTTTCAATACTTTAATCCTTAATTAGAATCAATTGCAAAAATAAGAAGCCCTAATTTTATTAATAATAATCCCTATTTCCATTAAAAACTGAATTTCCCATAAGAAAATCTTATTTTAAAAACCTAGAATTCTATGTTAAATAGGCCTGAGCAAGGAATCCGTGAAATCCATAATCCGATCAAGTCCAGTCCAATCCAGTAGGTTTGGATTGATTTTTTGAATCCGTGGGTCGGTTCTGGATTGAAAAATTAAAAATCCGTAGTTCACGGATTGGTTCCGGATTGAATCCCACGGTTCCGGATTGGAACCGATCCGGACCGTATACAAATAGTCTATATTTTTATTATACACCCTCCTGCATAATATCTTCTCTTATTTCATATAAAACTTAAATCCAAACCTAAACTTGCATAGTATCTTCTTTTATTACTTTTGTTTGCTAGTTTTTAGTGTTAATTTGTAATGATCTAAATACTTATGGTGGAACTAGTTTCTTTATGATTGTATAAATTCTAGAACAGTTTGTCGCTATTATGAAAAGACATGTTACTATTATGAAACTAATATGGTGCTACATTTATATTTTTATAAAAATAAAGTGTTATATATATATTTTTGTTATTTAATTATATAAATCCGTGGTCCTAAACCGATCCAATCCGTATTTAAATGGATTGGTTCGGATTGGTTCCACGATTTAAACGGATTGGATTGGTTCCAATTTTTCAGGATCCGTAGATAACGGATTGGTCCTGGTTTTACTCCAATCCGGTCCAATCCGGACCATGCTCACTCCTAGTGAATAATTGAGTTTCACCTATGTTAAAGTTTAAAAAAAAGAAAAAGAAAAAGAGATGACTCCTTTTTTATTTTTTAAACTTAATTTATAAAATAAACAAACTATTTATGTGATTGTGATAAAGTAGTAAATAATTATGTATCATCAAAAAATACTTCCTTAAAGACAATCCGAGCTTAACAAAGTAGCAAGTGATTATTTATTATCAAACGCACTCCATTAAAAGATCACTAATTACATTCAATTTAAATACTTAGGCCAAGTTTGGGAAGACTAAATAAGTGTACTTTTTGACTTTTTATGAAATATGGGTTGGATTTGGGTTGGGTTTGAAGTGATGTGTTAGAGAGGTGATGTGACTTAAATAAGATGATGTGACTTAAATAGGATAGTGACTTTTTGACTTTTTGAATTTTTTTGAGGATGCCAAACTTGGCCTTAATTACATCATTAAAGAGAAGTTTACAAAACAATTGAATATGGAAAGTGCTATGGGCCCCAAATGATTTATCAAATCTCTCACATGAGTGTGGGGCCCACACAAACCTACATGTGTGTGGGTCCCACACCAATATGAGAGGTTTGATAAAAAAATTGATAAGTCATTTAGGGTCTCTAGCATAACCCATTGAATATATAGAAAAATACTATGAACCCCAAATAATCTACTAAATGTTTTACCAAATTTCTTATATGGGTGTGGGACCTACACAAATCCACATGCGTGGATCTCACATTTATGTGAGAGGTTTGGTAAAATATTTAATAAATTATTTGGAATCCCTAACCTTACTCAAATATATATCGTTTTAAACATTAAATGGTGTCATCAAATCATATTTTGAAATGTTCAAAGTTGCATGACTACCACAAATTCTTTTAAGATATTTTTTATTAGTGAATTTTGATGAAGAAATCTTGGATAAATCACTTGTTTTAATGTTTGGCTCATGGGCATGTTACTAAAAACAAAAAAGTGGTGGGTGAGCCATTACTTCATCCTCCTTATTGGACCTCTTCCTAAATTTGCATCCTATTCTCTTACTAATTTCAATTATTTTAAGGAAAAACCTACGAAGTGAGTAAAAAAAATATTTAGAAAATAAAGTATATGATCTAGATTTAAATTTAGTGTGATGTGAGTCATTTCTAAAATAAGTTTGATCTATATGCACGCTTACAAACTAATCTATGATGAGATATTTAATAATCAAATTATTATAGATCAGCTCATTAAAAACTTGTTTGAGATTAGTTTAGTACTTTCAAAAAAAGCTCAAGTTCAAACATATTTTGAATTTTATTAATTTTTAAATTAAATTTGAACAATATAAATTATAAAACTTACTCAAATTCGTTTGTGATCGACAAATTAAATTTAACATATTTTAAAATTTATTACAAATTTAAAGTCAAATTTTAATAATTCACTGACTCGACTCATTTACAAACTCACTGGAGACATAATAGCGGTGGGCCAAGAAACTTTCATCGTCCACAACATAATTTTAGTGTGATATAGACTTACAAGTCCACAACATAATTTAGTGTGATATCGACTTACAACTCCTACAGGTCCCTTACAAAACATTCCATTGATAGACACTGGTAATAAACTTCACACATAGAGATCAACTTGTTAAGAATTGATATCCCTAATTCAAATGGTGAGACATAAAATACAAATAATAATCAAAATAAAAAATAAACACAAAAAAATTAAGTGGCTTATTTTAAAATAGTATATTACGACTGTTGTGGTTAAATTCTAATGTGAGAAAAATTATAATACAATACAGGAGTAACGTGACACTTCAACTATAAATATATGTCATGTTTGTTTAGGTGGACATAAGCTTTGAATTGGATTAATAGTCCAATAAAATTATTAATCTGATATTTGGTTAAACAATTGAAGTACAGACTAACAATTCATCCGGATATGATATTCCACATATGATGGACTATTCAATCCCACAGAAGAGGTGGGATATAAATTGGAGGATTAAGCCAAAGGCTGAACTATTAGTCATTTCTTATAATTCTACATCAATCAAAATATAGGATAGAATACACAATCCAAAGGGATTCGTAATCCTAGGACTATTAGTCATGGGAATACTAATCTAATTTAATCATGTCCGCCTAAACAAACATAGCCATGTAATATTAAGTAGGAGTAACCATGGATTTGATGACCTGCCTAACCCGCCAGGCCCAACTCAATATTTTTAGGCTTGGGGAGAAAAAATTTATCCCATAGGATTGGGTTGGACTATAATTTTCTATTAGGGATGGCAATTTGAAACCGACCCGACAAGAATCTCCGATCCCGATCCCGATTTGAGTGGTTTTTCCCTGAAAAATACCCCGACGGAGAGAAGACGATATTTAAAAATCAATCCCCGATCTGTTTCGAGCCAGGGACGGTGATCAGTGTTCAATCCCCGGCCCATCCCCGTCCCCGTCCCCGTCCCCGTCCCCGTACCCGTCTTCGTCCCCGGCCCCGGCCCCATCCCCGAATTTCCCAGAAACAAAATTACTTTTCTGCCCGTTATATATATATATATATATACACAATAAACCAAACCCTACCTCACACACAATACAAAACCGTGGTCTCTCATCTCTCTTTTCCTTCCTCGCCGCCCCCTACTCCTCCCCTCTCTCCCCACCCATCTCCGATTCCCACTGTCGCCGATTGAAGCACCACCTCTCTCTCTCTCTATCTCTCGTTCTTTTCCCTCTGCCCCAGATCTAAGCAGCGATGAAACAGATTAGCTGCTGCCGGCAGCGATGATCGCACTACCGTCATCTTCTGGTCTGGCATTCGTGTTTGTTTTCGATCTCATCTCCGAACTCTTAGCCATGGCTTCTTTGTGTTTGTTCTCAAGCCGCAACTGTTGCTCGGCTCTCTTCTCCAATGTAATATATATACATATATCTATATAGACACACTAGTTGTTGTTGATGTTGATGTTGAGGATGATTGTTGATGAAATAGATTTTTTATTATTGAAACATAATTTTTTTGTTCTGATTTTAAATTTTCTATAGATTTATGATGATGATGATGAGCAATAGTTGGGATGAAATTTGTTGGTTCTAAATTTTGTTCTGATTTTAAACGTAATATATATACATATAATTTTTTATTTAAAATTTTCCCAACTCTTAAATTTTTTTGTTGATGTTGATGATGATAATGAGATGAAATTGATTTTTTTTTTTTTTTGGGTTGGGGAATTTGCGGGGTCGGGGAAACCCGATCCCCGTTAGGGGGCGGGGGTGGGGACAGTGATAGGGTCTCCGTCGGGGATCAGGGTCGAGGACGGGAAGATTTTCACCATCGAGGATCGGGGACGGGGAGTGTGATCCCCGGCCCCGCCCTGCCTCTTTGCCATTCCTATTTTCTATCCATTTAATTTTCGAACTGAGTTTGAAATACAAAGTTTTTGTCCGGCTTGACCCGGCCTGTATATTTATAAAATATTTATATTATTTAGTTACAAAATAAACTAAAAAATAAAAAAATATAAAAAAAGTACATATAGCCCTTTCACACGAAGAAAAAAATAAATTTAAAAACTCATACATTAAGTTAAGACTTAGGATTAAAGCATTCTTTTGAGATTGAACTTAAAATAGCTAAATTAGGTTTGATGTCTGGTTGAATCAAATTTGAAATGACACATACTCTCATTATGGGGTTATTTGATACAATTTTTAGGAGGTAATTATAGCTTATTTTAATTTGAGAGTTTGTGCTAGATTGTTTGGTGTAATTTCTATTTATAACTTATTAAGTAAAAATAGTTTAAATAAGCTGAAAAAAAAAAGCTTATTATTTGGAAATTAAGGAATATGTGCTTTTAACTTCTACTTTGTAATTATCAATTTTTAATTTAAGAAATCCTCCACCAAACAAGGCCTATATGGGGTAAATTATACTTTACACCCTTTCACTTTTCATCAAATTTTGTTTTTGTCTCTACACATGAAATCATGACAGTTAATTTCCTACACTTTTGGTCAAAAATCTCACTTTGATCCTTACACATGAAATTATGACTATTAGCCACCTATACTTTTTTGATCAAATCCTAAGTTCCTACACAAGTGTCAATGTTTTCCTTCTGTTATTTTATTGTTTAAATATTTAACAAAATCCAGTCATGTGATAAGAATATGATTACGAAATGAGAGTAAAAAAGGAAAATCATCCCCATTTTCTACCAATACACATTTTGTCCTAAAATTTATATCAAATTATGATTGTATTAGGCTAAAGCAAAATGCAGACAACAAACGATTAAAAGGATGAATTAAAATTTTGCATAAATTAAAATCACAAAAGTTTGTTTTTACAATAATACAGTCTTCTGTCTATTTCTTTTTTCTTTTTTGATTTCTCTATTGCCTTTTTTGATTTCAAAAGTTCATTTTTTTTTGCCTGTTCGTCTCAATTTTCAGTATACGAATATATATATATATATATATATATATAACTCTCATGTACTTATCACGTAGGATAAAGTATGTATTGATAAGAAATAAAGATAATTTTTCTTTTATACTCATGTCATAGTTACATTCTTGTTACACACCAAATTCTGTTAAAGATTTAAATAATAGAGTAACAAAATAGGGACATTAATACTTATGTAGAGATCAAAGTGAAATTTGACTAAAAATATAAAAGATTAACTATCACAATCTTATATGTAAAAACCAAAATAAAATTTATTGTAAGGTACAAAACAAAGTGTAATTTGCCCTACTATATAAGTGTCGGTCTGATTCAATCCGATAAATTATTGAATGTGATTGGCAACCCCTCTCTCTCATACACATTTCCTGTGCATTTAATTATGAGTTGCCCACGCCTCATTTTTCCACTGTATTTCCCTATTCACATCATGCACATGCTTGCCTTAACTCTCCAATCTCCAGTCTCCATTCTCTCTGTCAATTGTTTTTCAAAAATCAAAATATTTTTATTAATGATATTTTTATTTTTTTATTTTTTAAACTTCTCGAAACAACCTTTTAATGATAATCTCGTAATAACAAAAAATAATCTTTTAATATTTTTTACTACAAATTTTTTACTTTTGAGGACCAAAAAAAAAAAAAATTGATCCATAAAATCCTTATATAATGTAGTGTCATTTTATGTTATATTAAGAAAATAACCTTTTATAGATATCAAAAAAAAAAAAAAAATTGAAAAGGGATAATTTTGATATTATGAAAAAATAATAATATGTTGGTTCTCCTTCTCTCCCAATTCTTCTCATTGTTGGAGAGATTCAAAATGAGAATTTTAAGAGAAATTATCCATTTGTTCCAACTTCACCCCTTTTCTCTTCTCCATATAAATCTAAACAGACAATATAAAAAATAAAAAATTTGCAATCACCCAATTCAAATGGACTGTTTATGTTAGTTTGTTGTGAATTTCTACCAATCCAAGTGACTGAACACTAGTTCCTTCATGTTTAGCAATCATGTTTGGTATCATTTGTAATTTTTAGTTTTAATTTGGAAATAAAAATATAAAAAAGTTTGAAAACTCTTCATTTTTATGTTTGTGTGAAACAAAATTTGAAAATTCATAAATAACTTTTTAAAGTAAGTTGTTTTCAATTTTTTTTTTCCTCCTCAAACAATTTGATAAACTGTTTTAAGTGTTATCTGAAATTTTAGAACACAAAATAAAAACAAAACCAGAGAAGGTATCAATTGAGAAGACATAACACCTCTAATGCTAATAGGAAAGACTTCCTATAGTAATTCCTTATTACTCACCACACTAATTTTAATCAAATTAATTTTTTTTAATCAAAATTCACAAATTACAAATTAAAGCCAAACCGAAATTTATTGGAGCAAAAGAAACCTATCATAAAAAATAAAAATAAAAAGAGTATAGCAAACGTTACAAAGAAATAAATCAGTGTGCTTGGTTTCAGTTTTCTGAATTCAGTTTTTTGAAAACTGAGTTTTTTGTTTTTCGTTTTTTTATTTTATTTTTAGTAAATATTTTTAAAATTTTAAGCATTTTTTAATATTTTTTTAGATGCACCTTACTTAGATGTATCTAAAAAATAAAATATTTCAAAATATTAATAAATACACCAAAATACAAAAAAAAATACTGAACTTTCCTATTTTTTTTGTATTTTTGGTATTTAGTGAATTTTTTAAAGATTTTTTTTACGAAAATTATACTTTTTAAGTGCATTTACGTTAAGTGTGTCTAAAAATTAAAAAAAATTGCTTAAAATATTAAAAAAATCAGTAAAAACAAAAAAAAATACGGAAAACAAGAAAGTAGATTTTCTGAAAAGTGTTTTTAGAAAACCCAAACCAAGCAAAAATATTTTTTAAAATGGCAAAATCACTTGTATAAGAGTCCAAATGAAAGAATATACCCAAAACCGACTAAGGTCATAACAAAGTGGTGAATTTTACTCATTGGGCCATCCCCATTCAAACAGGGACTTTTTCAGAGTGCATACACCAATGTTGAGCCGAACCCATAATTACTATTTTGCCATCTGACGGCCAAACCGCTCCAAGTATTGGGCTGCTACTAGGTCTTCATCACTACTCAATAATGCAATTTGGTGTGGTTAACTTGCATACTTAGTAAACTCAAAATAATAGACAAGTGCTTCAATCCCAGCCATGTACTCCAAAGGGGTTAGGGGTAATGAATTGCCTTTTAGCTAGAACATGTGTGGAAATGTTGCTGTTACTAGTCATAACCCAACAAATTCACTTACTGTTTGATAAAAACTTCCTCAATTCTTGCTTTTATTGGTGCTTTGCTTACTAGATTTCCAACCCACATACTGTCTATGACAGAGAGAGTGAAAGAAAAACAAAAACAAAAACAGAAAAAAATAGGACAGTTACCCAATTGAATGTAGCCACCCAACTTCTACAAGTACACCAGGCACGACAGTTGTGGGTTTTGTCACGCTAGAAAACATTCGTAAAACAAATTTCAGTATAACAAAATCATCAATCGATGATAGTTCCATTTGAATTCCCACCGAAGGTGTTATATTCATTGTTTTTTGAACACGTGGTGCCTTCTCATCCCTGTTCTTTGGGATTGTTGTCTGAGCGAAAGATTTCATTTGTTCTTAAAAAATTAAAATCTTGGAATGATTCTTTTGAACTTACCGGTATGATTGTTGAATAATTGGAGTTATTCTAACCTTTGCATATGTGGTTTTGCCTCACCTTGACATGCAAAAACTGCTAGAAAGTGTCATTAGGAGTGAATAGTTAAGGATTTAGACTCTTTAAGGAAAATTGGATTGTCTTTATTATGCTTACCAAATGGTCCAAAACACACGTATGATTAAAAATTAATCAACAATGTGGTGAGTCATTTGTGGGTTGTTATTGTTAATGATCTCCATAGAGCCCAAAATTGCCTAGAGAATTCTAGATTCTTCTTTCTCTCTCTCTCTCTCTCTCTCTCTCTCTCTCTCTCTCTCTAATAATTATATATATATATATACATATATATTTTGTGTGCCTATGACAAAAGATATGGATATAAAGCTTTGTTCTATAAATGATTAAAAATAAGTTTAGCAAAAGTGAAATACAAAGCAAGGATAAAGTAGCAAGTGAAATGTCTTTCATATAAAGAATAATAAGTACATAAAAGAGAAAACAAAGAAAGAAAAAAGAAAAAAAGAAAAAGAAAATGAACAGACAGACAAAGAAACAAAGTGCAAAGAATCTTAAATTGTTTATCAAACACTTTGCTCCACTGCACCTGCCTCTGTTGCTTGGACTGAGACACTGATCATGCCCTGGACATTGCTATGGGGCAGATTGTTCTTAAGAATGTTGCATGGGAGAGAATTCAAAATCTTTCCTCCAAGCGGGCCTTGCGACGGCCACAAATTCTCTTCAAATTTCTCTGTCCCTCTGTCTCAAAACGTTTAGAGTCATTGGATCATTTGAGAGTCCCGAGATACAGAAATTTCAAGACATATCTAACATCTATAGATGTTTTGGGATAAGGGGACAGGAAGATTTGGGGACAGAGAATCATTTGCCTTCTCACTAGTCCTATATGCAGTTTCAACAACACTTACTGATTTATGAGTTTTGCACCCCAACAATCTGCCAGGCCGGCTTTTTACCCCATTCTCGGTTTTCGCCATTTTACTCATTGTGTCGGTACTCTTTTCATCATAATCAGATGCTTGGATTGTCAACATTGGTTCTCTAGTACCACCACACACAGTCTCTATCTCGAATAGATCAGAACTAGTATCACTCTGAATATCATCACATGGTCCGACACTTCCCAAATTTGATTGAATGTTTTGGACCGTTGGAATGGCATCCCAAGTCAGCACAGACAGTTTCCTCTCCAAGTTCGTCGCTATATTGCCCTTTCTGATTGAATGTGAGCCAAAAACCTCAATTGAGTGTCGTGGTTCTTCTTCTAAGTCTAACTGCTTTCTAACTGTCAAATTTTCCTCCCCTGAATCAAGAATTGGGAATGCGAAATTCTCTCCACCTCTCAGTCCTGATTCTGATTGCTTCGTTCCATCAAACACAACTGGATTCACAGACCGAAGGGATTCTTTTTTCAGCCCTTTCCTATGAGCCTCACTGACGTGAACTGACTTTTTATCCAAACACAGTCCATTGCAGCCAAAAAAAACAGCAAAAATTCTCTTTCCAACAGATTTCTTCTGCTTGTTTCGAGTTGGGTTTTTCAGCAGACTTGGTAACAATGCAGAGCTAATAACACTTGGAGTCTTTGTGTCGTGTCTCTGATCAAACCGGTCTTTTCTCTGGATCATGCTGTTGTCAATTAGTACTTTTTTTGGAGTAGTCTCATGATCAATCCTCATGTTGAAGTACTTGTCAGCACCAAAGACATCAATTTCACCCTCTTCAATCTTTGGCCTTCCAGGGCTTTTAGGGGGCGAAAAGATTTCACTTTCTGCCATTGGATTTTGAATTCCTCTGGTGAGCTTGAGCACAAAGTGCTCTTCTGTGGAGTTGAGGTAAGAAGAAAACGAGGCGACTCGAAGATTGTTGATGTTTTCTTGGATTTCCATGGAGTCTGAAAGGTTGATCACTACTGTATGTAGTGATTACAAGTTGGAGGAAAGCAAAGAGAGGAGGCAAACTAGGAGAGAAGTTTTATTTGGAGAAAGCTGATATAAGGCCTATGACAAGGTGTGTGGGATGATGAGAAAGCTGAGAAAACCAAATAAAAGGAAAGGAAAAGAAAAGAAAATTGATGGGTAAAAGGTTGAGAACAGGGATGGACCCAATGGGGTGGCTTAGCCCTTCAAAAGTTTCAAAAACCTTATATAGCAGTATTAGTTAAAAATATTTTAAAATTTAGAAAATAATATGTGTACAGAATTTTTATATGAAATTATGACAAGAATAATGTGACAGTGACGTTGTTGAAAATATAAGTCATCTTGATGGATCTTTTGATTGAAAGTGATAAAATTAAAACTTGACACATCATTCTATATTATGTTTTAGTATAAATTCTTTGCTTATAAATCACTGTTATTTTAAATTATATACAGGTTTGTCCCCTAAAATTTTGTTAAAAAATTTAATACATGTCTGTCCCCTAATATTAATGTTCTTGAAATTAAAATTCTGGGTCCGTCCTTGAGTTGAGAAGATCACAACCACAAAACTAACTAGAAAGGAGACTAGTGAATAGCAAAGAGACTTAAAAATATCTTAAAGATGAGACATGTGCTTGAATAAGCTGAACAAATAACTAATTTGAGAGGCTTTTTTTTGTCTGCAATGCTAATGACTGCTTGGGAATTGTCCTATATGTAGACTACCTGTGGGATTACCAAGTTGTAAGGTTTATTGATGCCTACATGTTTGGGGATTATTGACAATTTGTCAACATTTTATAGCCTCACTACATGGGATGTCTCATTTCTTTTCAAAACTAGTATAGTGATTCCCTTATACCAATTATACTAACACATCTAGAAAAATTACCTAAGAAGTTACCTGATGCAGTTGAGACTTATTTCAAGTGTAATCCTATAAAAGTTGAATCTGCACCGCATATCACTATTTCTAGGTAAGTTTTTAGGTAAATTTTCTAAATACTACTAATGACAGAGGATTGCTACCGATAAATAAAATATTGTGTGGCTCATATTTATCTTAGGTGTGGCCTAGACCACAATAAATTCAAATCTAACCATACACTTTATAACTTTAACCATAACCAACCAACCAACCAACCAAATTAAGCCTTGTGTCCCATTCAATTGAGATTGGTTACATAAATCCTTTATCGTCATTCTAGTCTATCAAAGACTATATGCGCATATTTATACTAGGATTCATGTTCATTAGGAATCTGACAAGGATTTTTACATGTTAGTTGTTAGGCTACCTAACACAACCCTACCCGTTATCTGTGCTTGGAACCAACTGTGTAAAAGATTAAACACTAAGCATGACACATGCAGAATTTTCCCAAATATTTATGTTTGTATAACATTCAGAATAACATTAAGATCTGTTTACAGAACTTGGCAGGGGCATACTACCAGCCCAGAAACATGAAATAAAAAAGGTGGGAAAAAAAGAGAGACAGAGAAAAGTTAAAAATATAAAATAAAATAAATTATTAGTAAAAACTAAAAAAGGATCATAATATCATAATTAAACTATCAAATTAGCTTAATCTATAACTACTACAGAACAACATGGGCCAATAACTCAGCAAGAAAAAACTGCAGAAGCTGTTACCTCTGATTCGCTAATTTTCCACAGCCAGAAAATATAAATGACCAAAAAAACCGTTTGGACTTGAGTCAGAATCTGTGAGAATGTGAATTTGTTCCCCCCGGCAACCCAGTACTGTTTAACTGCAAACAATACCTTCTCAGGGACAAGAAGATCATCTTCATGATCCACCATTTTGGTGTTCCACCTCATACCCAACACAATTCTTTTCACCTTGACTATCATGTCCACTTGTTCACGGAATATAACTGCACCATCAGGTCGTAGGATCTGATCCATTTCTAGAAGAATGTCCTCTGCACTACACCTGCATGGATTATGCACAGAAGCGAGAAACTTGAGTTATAAGTTTTTTAATCAAATATCAGATGTCATATCATTCATTTCAAACTCTTTTCAAAACTCATAACCAAACAAATTTTCTACACTCAAATCATAATTTCAAAACTCACAAACTCAAAATACAACTCTATTCTGAAACCATAATTCTAAAACTCTACCAAACACTACCTAAGATACTTCTAGAGCAATTTTCTTTCAACAATTAAACATGCAATGAAATATATTTTGTTTTCTAAATAAACCATGTTTTAACTAACTACGCATTTCTATAAGCATTATGTTCCATTTGTTATGTTTTTTCATGCCAAACATGCACTCTACTTAGTTTCTTAGTTCATTATGTTTGATTTTTCCTTTTTTCTTTTTTCTTTTTTTTTCTCACAAGGAAACCTTTAAGGTTTATATTGGAAAATATTTTTGAGATCACTTTAAATCGCTAAATTCATTGTTTTGGAACGAAAATGTAACATGTTTCAGAATGTGCATTCCAAAACGTAAATACCTATGGACTTACATGTTTGAGAATGATGCAGGGTTCCACAAGGCTGAAGATGTAAGTGTTGAGTGCGCACACTATCATCTCCTCCATCTTCAAGACATGAATCTTGATTTCCACCTTCCTAAATGTGTAACTTATTCACTTGTGCAGAGTATTCTAATCCAATTAATTTTCGATCAGTTCGCCTTCAAATCGGACTGCGAGATTTCACCCTCATTCCAGAGAGAAGTTGATCAGTAATTCTGCAAAGAATTACTACACTTAGTCAAGATATAAAGTAAGAGAATGTTGGGATTACAACCGGACCTTAGGCTATAAAAGTAAAAACCTGGATTTTTATATAGCATCGAGGCCTTTTCCCAGGTAGTGAAATCCCTAACAGAACTCTCCAGTTAAGCGTGCTTAGGCTGGAGTAGTTTCGGGATGGGTGGCCCATTGGGAAGAACAAATCCGTATGGGCGTGGCCCAAAGCGGACAATATCGATGACATGTAAAGGGTTGGAGCGTTACACTTTGTGGCGTGATAAATAGCTTTCTTTAAGACGATATTTGCCCCCATCGATCAGAGTTTGCTAATAGGTTTCAGTAAACCATCTCCTGGATCTGAAATTCTACAGATAGCAATCCTGGAGAATTTCCAAAATTTCTTAGGAGCAAAACTAATATAAAAATAGAGATAGGGGAGAGAATGAGAGATCATAAAATTTGCTAGACAAACTTGTTATTTATAGATTTCGTAGGGGTACTTTTGAAAAATCACAACTTTTCAGGTTTAACAGTTAATAATCTGTTAATTAACAGTCATGTCTTAAGCAAACATGTCTGCTACTATTTGAATTTCACAATCAGAAAAATGAAAAAGTTATGGTGTGTCTCACCCATACTAAGTAATCTGTGTACTACCATACGATCACGATCATACAGAACTCCATCCTGGATCCTTCTTCACCCCAGTTCCTTTCATCGCGTGCCTGATCTTCAGGACTTCTTCCCACTGACCCACATCGGCCCAGATGTTTGACAAGGAAACATAAGCTCCGGCATCACATGGCTCCAATTCAAAAACCTTTTCAGCTACTAGCCTTCCAAGCTCAATATCCCCATGCATTTTGCAAGCAGCGAGCAGCGTTCCCCAAACCAAAGCATCAGGTTTGATGGGCATGTTGTTAATAAAACTTTCAGCCTCCTTCAATCTTCCAGCCCGACCAAGAAGATCAACCACACACGCATAATGTCGGTAACCAGGCTCAATTCCATAGTCTTTGACCATTGAATTTAGATGAAAATAGCCTTCTTCAACCAAACCATTATGGCTACAAGCAGATAGAACACCAATAAAAGTCACTGAATCGGGTTTGATTCCCGATTCCCTCATCAATTCATAGACTCTTAATGCCTCTGCACCTTTTCCATGTTGAGCATAGCTCACGATCATTGCTGTCCAACTGATCAGATCAGGTATCTTAATCTGTCTGAATGCTTTTCGGCAATCATCAATGCTTCCACATTTTGAATACATCATAATGAGTGAACTACCGACAGAGACTTCTGATTCTAAGCCCATTTTCATGATGTGGGCATGCAATTGGGTACCAATGCCGAGTCTATTTAAAAGAGAGACAGCCCCAAGAACAGATGATAATGTGAAGGAGTCAACTTCAAAGTCAGCCATCTGCATTTCACGGAATAGTAGTAACGCCTCTTCAATGCACTCATTTTGGGCATACCCGGAAACCAAGGAAGAGCACGAGACTTGATCCTTTATAGGCATCGTGTCAAACACCCTCCTTGCCATATCTAGAGCACCACATTTCGAGTACATATTCACTAGTGCACCGCAAACAAGTATTTGCTTTCCAACTCCTCCACGAAGAGCATATCCATGCACTAGCTTACCAGTTTTCAGAGAAAGAATAGCAGAACATGCAGTCAAAACCGCTGTCAAAGTCGTTTCATCAGGCACAATTTCCTCAAACAGCATCTCTCGAAACAACTGCAAGGATTGATCTGCATGACCATGCTCTGCGAAACCGGCAATCATTGAGGCCCATGAAACATTATCTTTCTTCACAATTTGCTGAAAAACTTCATAAGATTCCACCAAACTGCCACACTTGGAGTACATTGTGAAAAGTGAACTCCCAACAGAAACATCAAAGACCAACCCAGCTTTAACAGTGTAGCAGTGGATTTGTCTCCCCAAATATAAAGAATTTACAATACTTAAGACACTAGAGCTACAAAACTTATTCGGTCTGAGACCCTCTTGAAACATTCTATGGAACATATCAATTGCCTTTCCAGAATTCTCATGCTGAGCAAAAGCAGATATCATAACAGCCCATACGTTTAAGTGCTTTAAATCTTCCGTCCCTTTAAACACCATCTCAGATAAATCAATCTCTCCAATCTTTGAGTACACACTTATCAATGAAGCCTTTACGGCTGAATCTGAGTAAAACCCAGTTTTAAAAATCCAGCAATGGATCTGGATTGCCTCTTTAACCATAGTGGGGTCAGCACAAGCAGTAAGCACACTAGTAACCGTGTAGTTATTTATCTCCTGCCTCATTTTTCTCATTTCTTTGAAGAATTGGAGGGCAGAAATAGAATCACCCTTCTGAACAAAACCAGAAATCATAGCAGTCCAAGAAACTACACTGCGGACTGGCATCCGCAAAAATTCCTTTACAGCCTCATGCATATCTCCACATTTAGCATACAAATCAACAATAGCAGTCCCCACAAAAAGATCTCTTCCCGCACCACGCTTAATCACCCACCCTTGAACCCCTTTACCCAGCTCAAGCTCTTCAAGTGTAGCACAAGCAGTTAAAATACTAGAAAATGTAAAACTATTTGGCATTAAAAACCCACGACACATTTGGCAAAAAAGATCCAAAGCAATCTGGTTCTTCTTATTCTTAACAGCCCCGGAAATTATAGCATTCCAACAAACCACATTCTCACACAAAACATCGTAAAACACCTTAAAAGAATCCTCCAAGCTACAGTATTTTGCAAACAAATCTATCATTCCAGCCCGTACATAACCATTAGAAAAGAACCCATTTTTCACTGCAAGCGAGTAAATTTGTTTTCCACAAAAAGGAGATTGCAAAGCATTACTAGCCGAAATAACACTCCCATAAGTGAACTCATTGGGTTCAAAACCAAACGAACGCATCCTGCAAAACAATCTCCACGAATACTCAAACATTGAATTCTGATTGAAACCTGAAATCATGATATTCCAAGAAACTGTATTTGGGTGAGGAATTTGATCGAACAATCTAAGTGCATAAACCATGTGAGCAGATTTACAGTAACAATCGACCAAAGAATTTGCCACAAACACATCGGAATGAAAGATATTAGTCTTGTGGAAGTGGGTATGTAAGACTTTGGTGTCTCTGACAGAGCACTTTCTTGAATTGACCCAGTGATTGAAGAAGAGAACAGGGTTCGAAGGAGAGAGTTTTGGGTCATGTATGTCATGAAGGATTGATGGGTTTTCAGATACAGCGAGGGACGATACGAGTTTGCGGCCAAAATCTGAGAATTTAGTGTGGCGATTTGGATTGGTGAGAGAACCCATTTGGGTGTTTTATGAAGAAAAGGAAAGAGAAAGTTAGGGAGAGTGGTTTTGAATAGCGCGGGAAAGTGAAAGCAACGGTAATCACGGGAAGGTAGACGAGAGCGAGGATACGGTGTGGAAGCCTCCATGATATCACGCGTGGACTTTCGCTTTTCGCCACGTTTGATACTCATGCAATTATTGGTTGCGATAAATTAATAAGAGTAAATTACACTAACTTTTTTGAAATTTAAAAAATATATATAATAAATTTTACAGTTTTGACATAGGCTCTCTTTGAAAATAACCTATTTTAATTGATTTTTTAATTTTTTAACTATTTTAATCTGATTAAAAAAATTATATTTTATATGATAGTTGCCTTTTTTTTGGGAGAAAATTACAGCACAATGAAAATAAGAACAAAAAAAATATAAAAATATATGGAGTGTAAGTGATTTTGTAATAGGATGTAAGTGAAATGTTGTGGGGGTTGCACCCCTTCATGTTTGTGTAAAAAAAAAAAAAAAAAAAATTATTGTCTCACTGGGATGTAATTCTTCCTCCTTTTTTTTTTATAGTTAATTTTATATTGTGAAATAAAAAGTAAAACGATTATGGTTTTGTTGGCTTTTTGGCTTTCGAAGGTTATTATTGTAATTACGAGCGTGCCAGCAATGATCAATCAGTCCTTACAAAAAATTAATTGCCAACCAATTATCAGACGATTGCGTTTTAGTTCTTTCAGCCTCAATGAAGAGGACTTTTACTGGTAGCTTGATTTAGGAGAATTAAGCAAAACAACAATTAAATGAAGAACAGTTGAAGTATTTCATTAAAATGAAAAACTTACAATGATCCAAACTCAGCTTGTAGAGGTTTACAGCAACAATCTACTTGAAACTACTCCTATGAACGATGTGTAGTGCAGGAATTTAAAGTACAGGAAATGAAAGACTGGAAATGTAAAACTGGAAAGGAAAATAAGTATAATAAGACTGGTTTTTTGGATCTGAGTCTGGGGCTCTTTTTCTAGGCCTTCTCTACTATTTATACTTCTCGAGGATGACCATCAAACTGTATTTCCAACAGTCGAACTGCTCCTCCATGATCGTTGATCATGTTGCCTTATAATTAGCTCCACTGTGCCATCACTTGCAGTTAGGCTTCCTTCATAAATTTGAATTTAAATGTGAGTAACCGTTGAAGCCACATCACCTTGCATCTCTTTATTGATTCACTGTTACTTAGATCTCGTAATAACCAATACTAATTGCCATGTGCACGATCAGGATCGAAGACTTGAATAGTCTTCCTGTATTACCCTTATTCTGCCACGCGTCGAATTGTAATTGCCTTGTACAAAATATGTAGCCAACATTACCCCCGCACTAATATACCTAATACTTGGTGATATTAGTGGATCAAGGTTTTTTTATCCACGTCTTAGAACGTGCATGGGCTTTGCATTCTTCCCGAAATGCAACTGTCATTCATCATCTGCATTAAACTCTCCTTCAATCTTTTGAACATCCCCACCACCTTAGTATTCGAACAGACTGATACATTTTTTATGGCCGAATCAATCTTCTCCTCCATTGATCGAGCACACGAAGAGTCATCTGATGATGCTATTCCTCATCGAAAGAACCTCTATGTATTAATTAGCCACCTTTACCCACCTTTCTATATTCAGGTCATGGATGCCTTTGCAAATTATCAACCTTTGGACTACGAACACATTACCTTTAATCCTCTGATTCAGAAACTTACAAATATGGACATGGGAAGTTCTTCTTCTGACTCACCCTTGGACTACGAACAAACTACTCTCAATCCTTTGATTCAGAAAGTCTCAAATATGGACATGGGAAGTTCTTCTTCACAACCCTCTGCATGGGATAATGTTGCAGCTTCTTCTTCATCTGGGGCTTCTGACTGGACAAGCTGGTCAAAACCTGAAGTCTGCGATTTAAGGGAGCGAATCAACCATCACTTTGTCGAGTTTACTGACCCATTAGAGTTCCCTTCCTATGCGCGAAGCTCGGTGGTCTATCCTTACGTGCCTATTGACCGTCGACGCAGTTTGGAGGAGAATCTACATGTAGCATGGTATATATCCTCCATGCCTACAAAGATAGTGCACACTGTCTAACGCTCTGAAGAGGCACAAGGTTACAATCCATCGTTCTTGGCCCAGAAGGTGAAGCTTTGCTCTTTTGACTGGCTCGATTATATTAATGCCCTTGTTCCTTCTGCCCTTTCTCCTCCTCCTGAAGTGGAGGCTTCCATATCTTCTCCTCCGCCAACTCCTTGCTGGACAGAGAGACTGAGGCTTGCCCTCTCTAAGGACAAGGTTTTTCCTCCCTACAAGCCTCCACATTCTCCTACTCCAGCTGAGCGGAAGCAAGCCCAACTTCTGCTTGCGGCCTTCTCTTACTTGCCTTTTAATGTCCTTGAGAACGACATCCCTCTCAAGAACCTTCGATGGGCTTATGACATTCTGACTCGGGGTCACGTCCTCAATCCTCTTACCCAAGCAGAGCTTCACATGTTTTTGGACCAACTTCCATTGCTCCTCCACTGGCATCAGACTTCTGTGGCCACTACTCAATCTTTGGACCAACTCTCATCCCTTTGAGTTCATGCCCAGTACGAAGCAGAGAACTTCATTGAAGAATTTGAAAGCTTCAAGAATAAAGATTCTGCGTACTGGGATGACGTGGATATAGACGAGTTGGAACAAGGATTGAGAGAAACAACATTCGAAATAAAAGGCTGAAGAGCTCTTTTATGAAGTGAGAGCACATCAACTTATGCAACCAATCCTAGAAGAAATAGAGGATAGAATAAAAAAAGAACAGAAATTCATTGATCATAGTTGGACCAAATTTCATGATCTTGTTATTTATTCTATTCCCTACTTTTACGAGCTTGAATTTGTACCCAAAGAGGGCCATTCAATGTAATTGCTTTTGTTTTAATACAACTAAGACTTTTCTTTGTTCGGCATTGTTTCATCTTGTCTCCATTTGTCTTTAAAAACAAATTTAGGGCTTCGAACTGGACAATCCTATCCTTCAAATCTGGACTCAATCGTTTTAAATGAAACACTACAAAAAACCAATATGAACTTTTCCAATTTATGGAATAAAGTTGACAGTTTTGCTAATTTTATTTGGAATCAGTGCTTCGAATTTTAACAATTTTACTCCTTAAAGCTTGTTTTAATCATAACCAACATATGGCCATGGTTAGTATAATCAATCAATTTTAAATTGACCTTCTTTCCTTCGAACAACAATCCATACTTTCAAAAATATGGAAGCTCCTTTTGAGGGCTGCACTGTTTTAGTTCGAAAAGACAATCTCTTTTTGTATATATATATATATATAAACCAACTAATGGTTTTGATGTTTCGAATACCAATCCCCATCCTTAAGGGGTCTCAAGTTTTGCTTTGAAGGACATCACTCTCATTTAAGAACCTAAAACAGGTCTTTAATCCCTTTGAAGTAAACAAATACTTGAGCATTCTTACATCCTTAGGTATGGAATGTGTTTCGAAGTCGGCTTCTCTGTTTCGAAGCCGTTGTTATTTGACTTTTGGCGCCAAAATCTGGTTTCGAAGCCAAATATTTTACTTCGAAGCTGGCATCAACATCTGGGATGTGTTTTTCCCTCCAAAAGTATCAATATTGAAGGAAACTCTTCGTATCTGTACTTTTAGTACTTAACGAATCATGCGATACATTTTCCAGACACAGAGGTTTTTAAAACCCTTTTATTTCGTGTTTTGAAATCACTCGCTCGTTTAACACACAAACCCTTTATCTCTACTGACTCTCTACCCCCTTTTCCAACTTCGTCCTCTGAGAAAGCTTTCAATCAATGGCTTCTTCTTCATTGAAAGTACCAGTTGTAGAGCGCGCGAGCCCGTCTGTAACCCTGAAAAGGATCATTGAGGCAGAATGTGAAAAGTACAAGGCCGGTGAGAAAAGCGCCATCGATGGACGCATCTTCATCCCTCGACGTCATGAGCAACAAGACTATGTGCTTGTGCCCATCTTCAAGGAGATTCTCACTGAGCTTCCAGCGTTATATCCACGTCTAGAAGACCACTGTCTCCTTTACGAAGGTGGTCTTGACTGGGGAACCTGGAGGATGAACCGTCCCCACCAATGCTGGCCCACGGTGAGACCGGAGTGGCAAGAATGGTATGATCGGGTTGTCCCTGCTAGGACTTTGGACCTTCAAGAGCTCTGCCTTCTCGATGCCCTTCGACTATCCAGGTTTACCATCTCAGAGGACCCTTTCCTAATTCCTGCTGCTCTTTGCTTCTGGAATTCTGCTTTTAATTTTTTCCAATTCAGATGTGGGATGATGGCCCCTACTGTTCTTGATATTTGCCATCTATTAGGATTGTCTCCCATTGGTACCCTTATTGGACTAGATTATCCTGACTTACCAGTCCTCTTTTCCTTCTCCTCCCTTAACTCATCCTACAGTGACTTTGTCAAGGCTGAGAATAGAAGGGAGGGCCCTGTAACTGATAGGAAATTTTTTTCTTTCATACTATATTGGCTTTGTAAATTCCTTTTTTGCACTTCTTCTCAAAGAATCATGCCTGAATTTGTCCCTCTCGCCAAAGCCCTTGTCCTACAGAAAAAGGTGGCCTTAGCCCCATATGTTCTAGGTCATGTATATAGAGCTTGTTCTCTTTTCTGTGAGAAACCCTTAGATGCCAATTAAGGAGGTCCATTTTGGATACTTCAGCTTTGGCTTTTTGCTTATTTTGCTGAGCTACAGTCTAAGTGCCTTAAATTTTTTGAGCCAAACCCTCCTACTCATGGCATGAGGCTAGCCAATGTTTCACTTTATCCTTCTACCTTTGCTTTTTACTTCTCTTTTTTCCACCAACTTCCAGCTTCCCTTCCTTCTTACAGCTTTCGTCCCTTCGAACCCATTACTATTGGCCCATCTTGGTTGAAGAATTTTCTAAGTGATAGGCTCTGTGCTTCACCTCCTCATAAAGATATATGGGCTTCTATTCTGATCCCTAGAGAGCTATTTATTGGGACTATGAACCCCAGAGCCTACAAATGCATTGTTGAGCCTTATTGTCCTGCTCAATTTGCTAGACAATTTGGCTTCTCACAAGGGGTCCCAATACCTCTCTGCAGTAACACCAATCTGAGTCTTACTAGTAGGGATTTAAAGGTTCGAAGGTCCAGACTAGAAGAGGCAACTTCTAAGTTTATACAGGACTTGATCGATTTTGAATATATCCCTTTCATTCCTCAAGGTAACTTATTGAAGAGGTACCAAAACTGGTGGGTGACCAACATGGAAGTATACTTGGCCATTGCTCCTCAAAACTTATTAATGGTGCTGGATGTGCCCCAATCTAAGCCCAAAGGAGCTGGAGTTGCCACTTCTTCCACTGTTCTTACCACTTCAGTTCATGTGCCTGCCACCACACAGTCTACTTCTGCTGCTTCCACTCCTTCTAGAGTTACTCGGGCTGCTTCTAAGAAAGGTATATACCATTGTTTCTTCTCTTTTTGCCCCTTTTTTTTTATAATGCTTCTTAGCCTTATCTTTAGTTCTTCTTTTGGGAAGGTGGTGCGGGTGCTTCACAGGGAGATTCTCCTCAGAAGACCCAAGCTTTACATCTCCTCAGGAGCAAATACCAAAAGAAGAAAAGGAAACTCTTGCCTGATCCTAAAAAGGGAGCACCTGAAATTCAATTAGCAGAAGAAGAAGAAGAAGAAGATTAAGAGCAAGAGACACTCTTACAAAGAAGAAAGAGAGCAATTGTCTCTTCTTCTGATTTGGCTCAAGATCCCACTCATGAGACAACTGCCAGAGTAGTAGCAGAGGAACTCACTTTTGAGGAATCTGAATCCCAGATTGAAGAGAGAGAAATTGAGAAGGAGCAGGCAATACCAATACAGAGAAAAAAGAGAAGGAAGATGACTGTTTCCCCTTTTGATTTAGTCAAAGACCCTATTCATGAGGCAGCTGCCAAGGCAGTAGATGTGACAACCCTCACCACTGTTTACTGATAATACCACTGATTAGTGCTAATCTATGATTAAGCATGTTAAGTGACTAATTGACCGAAATTCTGACTGATTGATTGAAGTGTATTAGTTTAAACGCATTTCTATCTGTTTGACTGTTAATTGATTTGTTCATGTTTTATGTTTTAAACTGCAAATTGAAAGCCTTATCGGCGGCTGAATTCGAAACTGATTAGTGTTTCATGATTATTAGAATTTATGTGATTTTATGGTATGTTTAGTTGAAATTTGATTTGGTATGATTAAATTGGATTAAATAATGTTGAATTACATTAAATGAGTTTATTATCCTTTTTGCCATTGAGTGGGCATCTTTAAGCCATTAGTTCATTTTAATTTACATACACTATCTCAGCCATTTTCCTAGACTATAACCGAAATAGAGAGAGAGAGAGAGAGAGAGAGAGTTAGGAGAAAGCTTGATTTCATTTGTGAATTGCTTGGAAAACTTGAAGAATTGAAGAGTAGATTGCACACTTGAGCTTGTGGACTTTGAATTCAAGACCTAGGTAAGAACTCACCTTTTTGATTATGAGTTTAAGTTGTGTCTTGCATGGTCTAGGATGATATTGAAGTCTAGAGCCTAGAAATGATTTAAGATGTTGAATTGAGTAGTAAATCATGCATGCATGTTTACATTCTTGAATTTTGAGGTTGTTTTTATAGAATCCTCACATGCATGTCCATATCTTGATTATGGTCCATAAATTAATCATGTTTTTGGAAGTTTAGACTCATTTGTTCTTGTATTAGAAGCTTTGAAGTTGATTAAATTCATGTATGTTGCATGTTGCATGTACATCATGTTCTTGAAGTTTTGTTTGGAACTGGGTTCAATTGAACTACCTTTGGGCTTTGATTTTGCAAATTGATCTTTGAAACATGTCATATTATGAGTTTTAAAGTGTTTTCCAGAAAATTAGCCCAAAAGGATCGAATTTGATGCTTTAAATGTTGAATTTCATGCTTGGAGACAAATCTGGAAATTCCAGATTTTGGATCCACGCTCGAGCGGGGAACTCCACGCTCGAGCGTACACTCTGAGTTCATGCAGTCCGCTCGAGCGAGGAAAGTAACGCTCGAGCGTGAAATGCGTGTATCCAGTGCTTTGCATGTGTTTACAGTCCGCTCGAGCGAGGGAATGCACGCTGGAGCGAGGACTTGTGTCTCACGCTCAAGCGGGGGTCGAGCGCCCGTCGAGCATGAATTTCATGCATCCAGTACTTTTGCAGTCCGCTTAAGCGAGGAAAGTTACGCTCGAGCGTAGTTCTTTTGTCTGCATGTCCGCTCGAGCGGGACCCCTGTTTCAATAAAAATTTGAAAAGTGTTTTAAAGTGCATCTTTGCATCCTTATTCCATCCTAGGCATTTTTAAGCCTAGTTTAAGGCATCTTAATGAAGATAATGCTATAAAACCACACCGAGTCAAGATAGGGACTAAGTTATTGTTTCCCAAACGTGCAACTTAGTGTGTGTTCATCCTGTAACTGTGTAGGGTTGGCATCCGAGGAAGCTCACTAGCCTATCTGTAGCCCAGAACTCTGTGAGTAACAATGTTGTAAAGATATATTCAATTATGAATATGTTTTGAATGATCAACTGTACTGCTTTTTGAAATGATATTTCTTACTGAATGAATGCTTGTCCTATTTGCGAACTGTATTCGTGGCATCCATAGCAATTTACTGTTACCGTACTGTACTGCTACTGCCACAGAGATCTCTGTCGGTTCCCATGTTGGAACCACTACTGTTTACTGTTATGATGGCCATCAACTGACTGTTCGGTCTATTAAGACCTACTGTACTGTTTTGCTATAGGATGTACCACATATGACTACTATGACTGAATGACTGATATACTGTTATAACTGACTGTTTTAAATACTGAAAGGACATTCATTCTTAACCTCTTTACGCATATGTTATTCATTGGGCTTTAGCTCACTGTTTATATATATATATATATATATATGTAGTGTCCAGGCACCGGATCGGAGCTAGGAGCGTTGGGTTTAACTCCTTTTTTGTCAAGCCAACCACTGTGCCTCACTGAGAGGTTCCAAGTCCTTCAAGCTAGGGCTTTTGGGGTGTTTTAGATTCCCCCTTTCTGTTTCTGTTTTGTATATACTGCTTGAGACTGGCACTGTACTGTTATGGTAGGGATTTAGTCCCTAACCTGAATGTCTGTATAAGTTGTATATGTATATACTGTTCTGGTTATGTTGTGAATATGTTATGAAAAGTCTTTTTGCATGCAGACCATCACAGCTCATTGGACATCTTTTATTACTGTTTTGGCTTCCGCCAGCCCCTGTACTCTGTATTACTGTTATTACTGTTACGCAGGCCTTCGGTAATCACGGATTACTGGCCGGTTACGGTGCTAAACCCATAAGGGTGGGTTTGGGTCGTTACAGAGTGGTATCAGAGCGATTTTAAACCACGAGTTATACCGCACACACATGTCCAAATGAGCTATAGGATGTCCTAGAAAAGTAATTAGGGCATTGCATGAGCATGAAAAGTGTGTGTGGCCATGACATGAGTATATGTGCTAATATGTTAATATGTTTAAAGTATGCAACTGTCTATGTTTATAATTACCATAATTGCCCATAGTGAAATGGAGAATGCAAGAACTACTGATGAAACTGAATCATCTGACGCCAGAATGGTAAGGCTAGAAAGAACAGTTGAACTGCTAACTGAGGCATTAAGGCAACAACAGAACCAACAGCCCCCACCTCCTCCGGTACAGCCGGAACCGAATGTGAATGATGACATAATTGCTTTAACACAGAAGTTTAGTAAAATGAAACCGCCATCATTCCAAGGAGGCCTTGAACCACTAAAGGCCGAAGCCTGGGTTCTTGAAACAGAGAAATTGTTTGAAGTCTTTCCGTGTTCTGAAGCACACAAAGTGCTACTAGCTACCTTCACCTTACAAGAAGAGGCCAGAAGGTGGTGGATGCTGGTCCGCGACACCAATACTGCCATGGATTGGGCTCAGTTTAAGGGAGCCTTCTTTGAGAAATACTTCCCTCAGTGTGTCAGGGACCGAAAAGTGACTGAATTTGAACAACTGAAACAAGGCACTATATCCGTAGCAAAGTATGAATCTAAATTCACTGAACTCGCCAGATATGCACCACACATGGTGGATATCGATTACAAAAAGGCCAGGAAGTTTGAAGGCAGCCTTAATGTTAAAATCCTTGACAGAATCAATGTTCTGAAGTTACTGAAATACGTGGATGTTCTTGACCGAGCAATAATGGCTGAGTCAAACATCGAGGCACTGAAACAGACTGAAACACCAGCGACTGAATGGGGCGGTAAGAGACAGGGTTTTAAATTTAAGAAAAGTCGGAACAGCCCCTTGAACAAAAAGCAAAATACGGGGTCAACAACCAGTTCCAGTCAGGGAAATAATTCCATACCGCCCTATTCTGAATGTGGTAAAAAACATAAAGGGGTTTGTTATAAAATTTCAGGTGTTTGTTACAGGTGTGGCGAGGTGGGCCACATGGTCAAAGATTGCCCTTCTGCTCCTCAAGGCAATAGTAAAGCTGCAGCCAGCGCCACAGCGTCAACTGTTGCACCAAAACCTAATCCCAAAGCTACTGGAAAAGAGCCTATGAGGCAAGGCCGAGTGTTCGCACTCGTATCGGGAGATGTACAGAATACCGAGACCGTTGTGTCAGGTATACTCTCAATCTGTACTAAAATGCTTATGTTCTGATTGATTCGGGGTCTACACATTCATATGTATTGCATGCTTTTTCGCGAAATTACATAGACCTGGAACCTATGAACTATCTGTTAGCTGTATCTTCACCTGTTGGAGGATCTATGACTTGTGCTTATATGTACCCTGCATGTGAAATTATTGTTGGGGATGTTCATTTGTATATTGATTTACTGCCTATGAATATTAATCACTTTGATGTGATATTGGGAATGGACTGGTTAACAAAATATCATGCTACCATAGACTGCGTAAGAAATTAAGTTGTTTTCTGTCCACTTGGATTGCCTGAATTTATGTTTAACGGAGTTGGAGTAGTACCTCCCCCGTATCTGATTTCATTTATGAAAGCTTTTAAACTGATTAAAAAGGGATATAAAGGGTATCTGTGTTGTGTATTGACTGTACCTACTGATGCTAAAACTGATGTGAACAGTATTCCTATAGTCAGAGAATTCCCAGATGTTTTTCCAGATGAGTTGCCAGGGGATTTGATTGATAGGGAGATTAAGTTCACCATTGATGTGATTACGGGTACACAGCCAGTATCTAAAGCTCCTTACAGAATGATACCTACCAAACTGAAAGAATTGAAAATTCAGCTGCAGGAACTGTTAGATAAGAAGTTCATCAGGCCCAATACTTCACCGTGGGGCGCTCCAGTTTTGTTTGTGAAAAAGAAAGACGGCTCATTGAGACTCTGCATTTACTACCGTGAACTGAACAAGGTAACAGTGAAAAATAAATATCCATTGCCTCGTATTGATGATTTATTTGACTAGCTACAGGGTGCCCAAGTGTTCTCCAAAATTGACCTTAGATTTGGATACCACCAGTTGAAAGTCAAGACAGGAGACATTGAAAAGACTGCCTTCCGAACGAGGTACGGACATTATGAATTCTTAGTTATGCCTTTCGGAGTTACTAATGCACCTGCTGCATTTATGGACCTTATGAACAGAATTTTCAAACCACACCTTGATGAATTTGTAGTTGTTTTCATAGACAACATTTTAATTTATTCCAAAAGCACGGAAGAACATGAACGTCATTTGAGAACTGCCCTACAGACCCTAAGAGAACAGAAACTGTATGCTAAACTGACAAAATGTGAATTTTGGCTTGACAATGTTATGTTTTTGGGACATGTAATCAGTAAGGATGGAATTTCAGTTGATCCGCAGAAAATTGAAGCAATAGTGAATTGGCCTAGACCGACAAATGTTACCGAAGTCCGAAGTTTTCTAGGCTTAGCCGGGTATTGCAGAAGGTTTGTCAAAGACTTCTCCAAAATTGCCCTACCACTAACTCAATTGACTCAAAAGGGGATATCATTTGACTGGACTGATCAGAGAGAATCAGCCTTTCAAGAGTTAAAGACTCGACTTGTGACTGCACCGATTCTTACCCTACCCTCAAGTACAGATGGTTTTACCATATTTAGTGATGCTTCTTATAAGGGTTTGGGATGTGTTTTAATGCAGAATGGTAAAGTTATTGCGTATGCTTCCCGACAACTGAGATCGCATGAAAAGAACTTCCGACCCATGACTTGGAACTTGCTGCAGTAGTGTTTGCACTGGAAATTTGGCGTCACTACCTTTATGGGGCGACATGTGAGGTGTATACAGACCACAAGAGTTTGAAGTACTTCTTCACACAGAAAGAACTGAACATGAGGCAGCGGAGATGGTTAGAACTGATAGGATTATGATTTGCAAATTTTGTACCATCCCGGAAAAGTTAACACCGTTGCCGATGCACTGAGTCGGAAATCGATTGGAAATTTAGCCTGTTTACTCACCGGATAGAAAGAATTGCTAGGTGACCTTGAAAAATTTGAAGTTGAGATTGTTTTGCACGAACAAGGTGGAACCTTAGCCGCTATTTCTGCTTGACCGGCACTGATTGAGGAGATTAAAGAGAAACAGCAACATGATGACTTTTTGAAAAAAGGTCATTAATGAACGAGAATCTAAACCGAGGCCGGATTTCAAATTTGAGAACAATGTGTTGAAATTCCAGGGAAGGTTGTGTGTACCGAGTGATTCTGAACTGAAAAGAAGAATTCTGCAAGAGGGCCACAATTCAAAATTGTCTATCCATCCAGGAAATATGAAAATGTACCAAGACTTGAAACTGAATTTCTGGTGGCCAAGAATGAAGAAAGAGATTGCTGATTTTGTATCGAAATGTCTTCATTGCCAACAAATTAAAGCTGAACATTAACGACCCGCAGGCTTACTGCAACCCTTACCGATACCGGAGTGGAAATGGGAACATATCACTATGGATTTCATTGTTGGTTTACCTCGCTCCAGTAAAGGTATGGACTCAATTTGGGTTATTGTTGATAGACTGACTAAATCTGCTCACTTCTTACCGGTCAAAACAATTTATAATGCGGACAAGTTGGCTATACTCTATATCGATGAGATTGTTAGATTGCATGGAGTGCCTGTGTCCATTGTTTCTGATAGGGACTTCGAAGTTTACATCGAGATTCTGGCAAAGCCTACAAACAACATTGGGTACTGAACTGAGACTGAGTAGTGCATACCATCCTCAGACAGATGGCCAATCAGAAAGAACCATCCAGACTCTGGAGGATTTACTGAGAATGTGTGTCCTTGATTTTCAGGGAAATTGGGAAAGCCACTTACCGTTGGCTGAATTTGCCTACAACAACAGCTTTCACTCGAGTATTGGAATGGCGCCTTTCGAGGCTTTATATGGCAGGAAATATCGATCTCCTATCTGCTGGGCAGAAGTTGGAGATGGGCCTTTGCTTGGGCCCAAGATTGTACAGAAAACCACCGAAAAGGTGAAACTGATTCAACAAAGATTGAAAACCGCACAGAGCCGGTAGAAAAGTTATGCGGATGTCCGAAGGCGAGACAGAGAGTATGAATAGGTGATCATGTTTTTATTAAAGTGACACCGATGAAAGGCTAGACTCGTTTTGGGGTTAAAGGCAAGCAGCTAGCGCCGATATATGTCGGACCGTACGAGATTATTGAAAAGATTAATCCGGTGGCGTATCAAGTAGTGCTTCCTCCTGAAATGGAGCATATGCATAACGTGTTCCATATTTCAATGTTAAGGGATTATCTTCGGGATCCCTTCCATGTGATTGAGCCTACCTATGTAGTGCTAAGTGATGACTACACTTATGAAGAACGGCCTATTCAGATTGTAAACCGACGAATCAAGAAGTTAAGGAACAAAGAAATTCTGTTAATGAAAGTTGATTGGCAAAACCATGGTGGCGTATATGCCACTTGGGAAAGAGAAGACGATATGATCAAGAGATATCCTGAACTGTTCCCTTTAGATCCGGTATTCTTCCAATGAAGGTAATTCGAGTTTGGAGGACCAAACTCTTTGTAAGGAGGGAAGACTGTGACAACCCTCACCACTGTTTACTGATAATACCACTGATTAGTGCTAATCTATGATTAAGCATGTTAAGTGACTGATTGACCGAAATTCTGACTGATTGATTGAAGTGTATTAGTTTAAACGCATTTCTATCTGTTTAACTGTTAATTGATCTGTTCATGTATTATGTTTTAAACTGCAAATTGAAGGCCTTATCGGCGGCCGAATCCGGAACTGATTAGTGTTTCATGATTATTAGAATTTATGTGATTTTATGGTATGTTTAGTTGAAATTTGATTTGGTATGATTAAATTGGATTAAATAATGTTGAATTACATTAAATGAGTTTATTATCCTTTTTGTCATTGAGTGGGCATCTTTAAGCCATTAGTTCATTTCAATTTACATACACTATCTCAGCCATTTTCCTAGACTATAACCGAAATAGAGAGAGAGAGAGAGTTAGGAGAAAGCTTGATTTCATTTGTGAATTGCTTGGAAAACTTGAAGAATTGAAGAGTAGATTGCACACTTGAGCTTGTGGACTTTGAATTCAAGACCTAGGTAAGAACTCACCATTTTGATTATGAGTTTAAGTTGTGTCTTGCATGGTCTAGGATGATATTGAAGTCTAGAGCCTAGAAATGATTTAAGATGTTGAATTGAGTAGTAAATCATGCATGCATGTTTACATTCTTGAATTTTGAGGTTGTTTTTATAGAATCCTCACATGCATGTCCATATCTTGATTATGGTCCATAAATTAATCATGTTTTTGGAAGTTTAGACTCATTTGTTCTTGTATTAGAAGCTTTGAAGTTGATTAAATTCATGTATGTTGCATGTTGCATGTACATCATGTTCTTGAAGTTTTGTTTGGAACTGGGTTCAATTGAACTACCTTTGGGCTTTGATTTTGCAAATTGATCTTTGAAACATGTCATATTATGAGTTTTAAAGTGTTTTCCAGAAAATTAGCCCAAAAGGATCGAATTTGATGCTTTAAATGTTGAATTTCATGCTTGGAGACAAATCTGGAAATTCCAGATTTTGGATCCACGCTCGAGCGGGAACTCCACGCTCGAGCGTACACTCTGAGTTCATGCAGTCCGCTCGAGCGAGGAAAGTAACGCTCGAGCGTGAAATGCGTGTATCCAGTGCTTTGCATGTGTTTACAGTCCGCTCGAGCAAGGGAATGCATGCTCGAGCGAGGACTTGTGTCTCATGCTCGAGCGGGGGTCGAGCGCCCGTCGAGCATGCATTTCATGCATCCAGTACTTTTGCAGTCCGCTCGAGCGAGGAAAGTTACGCTCGAGCGTAGTTCTTTTGTCTGCATGTCCGCTCGAGCGGAGAAAGCCACGCTCGAGCGGGACCCTTGTTTCAGTAAAAAATTGAAAAGTGTTTTAAAGTGCATCTTTGCATCCTCATTCCATCCTAGGCATTTTTAGGCCTAGTTTAAGGCATCTTAATGAAGATAATGTTATAGAACCACACCGAGTCAAGATAGGGACTAAGTTATTGTTTCCCAAACGTGCAACTTAGTGTGTGTTCATCCTGTAACTGTGTAGGGTTGGCATTCGAGGAAGCTCACTAGCCTATCTGTAGCCCAGAACTTTGTGAGTAACAATGTTATAAAGATATATTCAATTATGAATATTTTCTGAATGGTCAACTGTACTGCTTTTTGAAATGATATTTCCTACTAATGAATGCTTGTCCTATTTGTGAACTGTATTCGTGGCATCCATAGCAATTTACTGTTACCGTACTGTACTGCTACTGTCACAGAGATCTCTGTCGGTTTCCATGTTAGAACCACTACTGTTTACTGTTATGATGGCCATCAACTGACTGTTCGGTCTGTTAAGACCTACTGTACTGTTTGCTATGGGATGTACCACATATGACTGCTATGACTGAATGACTGATATACTGTTATAACTGACTGTCTTTAATACTGAAAGGACATTCATTCTTAACCTCTTTACGCATATGTTATTCACTGGGCTTTAGCTCACTGTTTATATATATATGTAGGTGTCCAGGCACCGGATCGGAGCTAGGAGCGTTGGGTTTAACTCCTTTTTTGTCAAGCCAACAACTGTGCCTCACTGAGAGGTTCCAAGTCCTTCAAGCTAGGGCTTTTGGGGTGTTTTAGATTTCCCTTTCTGTTTCTGTTTTGTATATACTGCTTGAGACTGGCACTGTACTGTTATGGTAGGGATTTGGTCCCTAACCTGAATGTTTGTATAAGTTGTATATGTATATACTGTTCTGGTTATGTTGTGAATATGTTATGAAAAGTCTTTTTGCATGCAGACCGTCACAGCTCATTGGACATCTTTTATTACTGTTTTGGCTTCCGCCAGCCCCTGTACTCTGTATTACTGTTATTACTGTTAAGCAGGCCTTCGGTAATCACGGATTACTGGCCGGTTACGGTGCTAAACCCATAGGGGCGGGTTTGGGTCGTGACAGTAGAGCAGGAACATTCTAAGGCCATAATTGTTTTTGAGAGAGCTGAGAAGAGACGACAGCAGCAATTCTTAAGAGATGAAGCTGCTGCTGCTGATGTAATCCAAAGAGAAACTGTAATGAGACAGCATATTGCTGAGCACTATTCTCTTCGTAGCCATCCCATTGTTGTTACTACTTCTGAAACAAGTAACTTCTTTCATGTCTCTATTCTTTTCCCTTGTCCATTTCTTGGTATTTGAGACTTGACATTACTTTGTACTTCTTCTTTTACAGCAACAACTACTGAGCTTATTCTTCCAATAAGAACTCCCTCAGCTTCAGTTGAAGTGGAACAAACTCAAGATGTGGAGACCATTCAAATAATTCTGCCACTTCCAGGCCCTATATTTCCTATACCCTTCCTAAGGCCAAGTATTCCTGCATCACTTTCTTTTGGCTTAACTCCATATCTTCCTTACTTGTCTTTTGATCTATCTCAATTTAATTCTCTTTCGAGCCTTGCTCTTCCTTCTCCTCCTAAGGAAGTTCCAGCTATTACCTTCTCTTCGATGGTAGCTGATTCCCCTATAGAGGGTGCTGGCAGCTCTCCAATTCGTAGTTTTTTACTTTTGCATAGTTCCAGCCCTTCTTCCATTGATTTATTGGTGGCTAGAACCATAGAGACTGCTGAAGATGCTTCATCCATTTCTCCTATCCCTATGCAGTCCTTTGTGCCTTCCACCAAAGCCCTTTTTGCCCCCTTTATGTCCACAGATGAGGTAGACATTTTTGAAGCAAGACTAGCTAGTCTCTTCGACCTGCCTTCTACCTCTCCAATGGCTAGTGATGAGACTGAGCCATTAGTTTTGGCTGATTCCTTACTAGAAATTTTTGAAAGCTTTTCCTCCTGTAGTAAGCCTTCTTTACCTTTGATAGACTTGGACAACTGCCTGGAGCTATTGACATCCTTTTCGAGGATTCCCTTCGAGGCCTTAGAGAGACCTATAATAAGAAATAGCTTCCTTTAGTGCTGCAAGATTGTTGAGCAATCTGGCATGACTGTCTCAAGTCATTTATCTCAGGCAGCAGCCACTATTGACTTCTATATCAACATTTGCCATACTGCCAAGGCTGCAGAGGAGAAATTGGTTGAAGATTAGAGCTTTGTTTCCACAGTGCATACTAAGGTATCAGAACTAAAGGAACAACATTCTTCTATCTCCCACTTTCGAACTTAACTACTGGAGAGGAAAGCTCAACTTGAGGAGGAGCTATCTGCAGTGAACCAGGCCTTAATCCGAACTGACACCAAACTGCAGATCACCAACCAAGGACTGGCTGACCGAAAGCAGGAAATGACCACAGCCATCCAGTTGTTCTCATCATTTAAGAATAGAACGTCCATTGTAAAAGAACAACTGAGACATTGTAATGATTTCTGGGCCAATTTATGGCAGAATGTATTCAACTCTTTATGAAGAACAAATTCTTATTTATCATTTGAGTATTCTCGTGTTCTTATACTTAGTGTTTATTTTATTTCTTATATTTCCCAAATGGTTGGAAAATAAAGCTTCAAATATCTGCCATTAATCTTTTTGGGATGTATGTATCCATTTAAATTTCTCAAATGGTATGCTCCAAAAGTCAGGACTCTATGAATTTGATATGGTCCTTCCCAATTAGGTGACCATTTGCCAAACTTATGGCTTTTAATCCCTATTGGGAGTATTATCTTCCATACCAAATCACCTTCATCAAAGCCAATGTGTTTGATTTTTTTATTATAGTTTTTGGCTGCTTTCTTCTTTTGAAAAAGAATGCTATTTAATGTAAGAATTCTAGCTTCATCTATGCTTTCTAATTCCAAGTACATACTCTGATGGTATTGCTCAAGATCTAACTGGTCTTGGCATTTTACCTTCAAGGACTTAACATTAATTTCCACAGGTAACACTGCATCATGCCCATATACTAAGGCATAAGGAGTGACTCATGTGCTTGACCTTGGGGAAGTTCTATAAGCCCACAATACATCCAACAATAAGTTATGCCAATCCCTAGGATTGTCTTCCACAACCTTTTGTATTCCTTTTTTCAAGGATTTATTGAATGATTCAGCTTGACCATTGGCTTGTGCATAATAGGGGGTGGAATTAACAAGGTGTAGACGTCCCCGAACGCCCCGGGAGGGTTAAGTCCCGTTCCGTTCATGTCGGGTTCACTACAGTTCGGACTCAAATTGTCACGGTTCTTAATCTGAACCAAAGAGTCCAACTCTGGCAAATCGTTTTGAAGAAAAACAGATTTTTTGAAAAGTAGTGCCAAACATGGACTGCTTTGCCAGATTACAGAGTCGCCACCTAAATATTTTTTAATGGGGGAATTTAGGAAACCCTGACTCGGTGCCGAAGGCCACGTGTCCGTCATCACCAAATGTCTTGGCTCGGGAGCTTGGGTACGATCGGGGAAGGTCAGCTATGAGCACCCCCTTTCGCCCGGTTCGAAGACCGGCCTCTACTAACCGTGATATCCGATTTTGAAAACATTACATGCTCTTATACCGGTTATTAGCCTAGATTTACTACGTTATGCGCACAGCAAACAAGTATAGACTAGGTTGCCTAATTCGGAAATAATCATTGCATATCCGTTTGTTTTGAAAGCGTTTCGGGTTTTGCTACTCGCAAGTAGGCTAAAATACGGATTTCGATGAGTTTTTCAACTCAAGCAACCCAACCTCCACCCACAGGCATTCAAACAGTTTATCTCACATAAGCACTTAGCCGCATGGTAAGCATACTGTCATGGCAACATTCACACGCATGAGGTATGCTAAAGCGTAAAATACTTACATCGTACTCCGTGCCAAAACAAGAAACTAGTTATCAAGCATGCGTGTCCTAGTTCAAGTTAAGTGGCTAATGCAACACAGACATAGATGCAATCTAGAGTAGGCTCGGCTAACCCTAAACATGGCATATGAAATGCGCGAGTAGCACGTATTCAATTTGGAAATTGAAAGTACGATGCAGTTTGTATGATGTACCGAGCCCGGTGCATGTAAACAAATGCATGAATGCACGCATGCATTGCATAAGGTATGCTAATTTAGACGTGCCCTAATCTACCATCGTAAGCAGGTAAATAAAAGGGAAGAAAGAAGTGGGGGTTGGAAGACATACACCCACTCACACACACTTATTACAACTTTGCCCTCGCTCGGAGGGACCGAAAGAATATACAAATTAATTAACTACGCAAGCTAATTAAAATATTACAAATCAACTAAATTAATTAAATAAAATAATTAATCTAATTAAACAGTAAATCGCCTCGGGATGAGGACCGGATGCAACACGCGCTCGGGACTGGTTCGGAACCGCACTGTCATGCACGGATTGCCTCTGTTTCCTCTGCTCTCCTCCTCAGAAAATTACCAAAGTCCCAGGAGTGCCTCTCAGGGCACTGGGGATCACCACCGACTGGGATAGGACACCACCGGCAGTGGGTTGAGCTCATCGGCACTGAATTTATCTATCGGCTGCAAATTGACGGCCGGCCGGCACTAAACACTGCCGGCCGGCACAAAATACCTGCAGAACCTGCAACTCACAGCAGCAGAGGGCAAAACTTGCATGGCAATGCAATTCAAGATATTTATGCACTATACACACCCCTTATCATGTTTTTGACTCAAGGGGGCATGTGTCTCGATTCCCGGACCACCAATCGCGCATTTCCATGCATGATGGCCCTAAGAACCAAGAATGCAATTTTGATTTCAAATGTATGCAAACCAAGCAAACCAAAGTCCCAATCCCCATCACCAACTCAAGGGACAAGGAATGCATGTTGATACAATGCAACCTAGTTATGTTATCTATCATGCAACATGGGTAATGCAATGCATTCATGCAAGCATACAAACAAGCATGCAAGGTAAGCATGTAAACCAAATAAAAGGTGGACTTAAATATGAATTAGGCAGCCCCTAATAGGCCCAAAATCAGTGGTCAAAGTGCCCAAAATGAAGGTTAAAATACACACACACATGCATGCAATTATGATCCAACACTTAGACACAAACATGGCAACTCTCAAGCACACTTGAAATGAGTTAAACATGGACAATTAGCATGCATATAAAACTCTGAAAATCATGCAAAACATGATGCCAAATCATGCAACAAAGCAAGCTAAACATGCAACAAATGGCCCAAGTCTTCAAAGCAAGTCTATGAAGCATTAAACCACACCTATGCAAGGCACTTATGGCATGCATTAATCAACCCAAAACAGATTTTTAGCATGTCAAATTAGGCCCAAAGGACCACTTAGATGGCATCTAAGAGGCTTGAAATCAAAGGCATGTATTAAGGCCAAAACATGGAGCATTCAACACATGCTTTTAAAGCATTAAAGAGGCCACTAAGGCAAGCATACAAGCACACCAAAGGGACTGAAATAGCATGCTAGGTGGTTCCAAACTACCAAAATGAGGTAAGTAATACATGTTACACATGCATAATCAAAGGCTAGCAAGCCTAAAATGCAAATGGGCCATATAATGCATGCCAAGATCAACCCAAATGACTATGGACAGAGCTAAAACATGGAAAAATAAGCACAAAACATTCACAAATCTAAGCCTAAAGCATGCTCAAATTAGGACTAACAACCTAAGCATGTTAAGGGACCAAAGAGGCATTACAAAGCAACTATGCAAAACATGCATAAGGGACCTGAACCAACTTAGAATCAAGTTAAATCATGGCATAATAAGCACGAAATGCAGCTAAGACATGCTCAAAACACAACCAAATATGGTGCTCCTTTGGAGGCCAAAACTTGCCCTTTTCAAGGACATCAAGGAGAGGGGGTGGCCCTCCCCTTTTGGAGACTTCAAGGCACCATCTCCACCACTGAAATCCCTCAAGATTTCAGTAGTGGAGAGGCCCAAGCACCAAAGTCTCGGATCTCCCACAAAATAGCACAAAAAGGGCCCTTTTCAAGGCCTAAGGGTAGTCAAACTTGCTCAAACCACCAAACACTCTTAATAAACAATAAAGAGGCTTAAAAAACAGAACTTTTATGTGTTAGTCACTAAGCACAAAAACAGTTCTAAACTAGGTAAAAATAGGTGCAAAAATGGGGTAAAAAGAGAGTTAGTGTCTTACCCTTGGAGCCTCTTCAACAAAGATGATGTGTTGGCTTCCTTGAGCACCAAACCAGCTTCAAAGCTTCACAATAGACCTCTGGACCTTCAAGAACCCAAGGAAGGTGAAACACTAGGTGTTGGTGTGCAAAAGTATGACACAAACACCTAGTGTACAAAACAAGAGGGAAGAAGAGAGATAGGAGGTGTATCTATCCTAACCCTAAGAACCAGAGCTTGGTCTGTCTAAAATGGCTAAAAAAATGTAACCCTAAGCCAAGAAGATGAGTGGTCCTCTTATAGGCAAGCAAAGCTTGCAAAGCTTACAAGCTAAGCTAACTAAGAGGGTCATCCCTCCATACACGTGTATGGAGGGGAACCAAAACTATACAGCTGTCTGAAAATATCTCAAAAAGCAACTGCACAGTGTCCGGCCGGCAAAGAGTGTCATTTTGACAAAACTTAGTGCCGGTCGGCACAAAAGAGTGCCGGTCGGCACAATAAAGTGCCGATGGCAACACCAGCCAGCCGGTGGCCTCTAGCCACAGCCGGTGGTATGTGGGGATGCCTCACAAAGCATTCCCTGCCCTTCCAAGGCAAAACACAAGTGTTTGGTGCAAAACCGAACACAATACGGTCGAGTTCGGAAGTCCTGAGGCAAAGCGCGCGAGCCGAGAACTCCGGGAACTCCAAACGAACGCAAACATGGATAATCACCGAGGTTCAAGCGGTGACGTCCAGGTCTTGAGGACGGTCAAAAATGGGGTGTCTACACAAGGCTAATTCCAAACTCTGCCACAAAAGGCTTCACCATTTTCCCATCGAATACCGTTCCATTATCAACAGTTATAGTCTGTGGGATACCAAATCTATGGATTAAATCCTTAATGAATCCAATGACCTCAGTTTGGTCGACAACTTTGTATGGCTTAGTTTCGACCCACTTAGTGAAGTAATCAGTGGCCACCAAAATGAAACAATGGTGCTTCGAAGAAGGTGGGTGTATTTTCCCCATCATGTCCATGGCCCATCCTCTAAATGGCCAAGGTTTCACTACTGCATGCAAGTCAGTTATGGACACATGTCTTATTGTGCCATGCTTTTGACATGCCTGACAACCTCTTGCATATTCTATGCAGTCTTTAAGGATAATTGGCTAATAATAGGAATGCCTTCGAAGTAACCATCTCATCTTCACACCATGCTGATGAGCACCACAGATGTCTTCATGAACCTCAGCCATAGCCGTCAATGCTTCTTTTGGGCCTAAACATTCCAGTAATAGACTATCTCCCCCCCTTTTGTAGAGAGCATTACCATATATCATGTATTGCATAGATTGCAATTTAATTTTTCTACTGGCCTTTGAAGATGGGCCAGCCAGATACTGCATTATTGGATGCCTCCAATCTTGTTCTTCTAAGTTATTATGATTGACTTCCAGGACCACATTCCTTTTATTTAAGGATGGTATTAATTTCTGAAATGTTGTTTGGCTTATGTCCCTTTGAACATTATCCATTCTCTTGAAATTCGAAGCTTTCTGAGCCACATCATTAGCTCTATTATTCAAGAATCTTGGGACATGAGTTACATTTGCTATTTGTATTTGAGAAAGCAGACGTTATGGAACAACATAGTATAGCAACATGCTTATACTTTGACATTTGAAAATCCCTTTCACTTGGTTAACCACCAATTGAGAATCTCCAAATATGTCAACTGCATGTACTTGCAATCCAATAAGAATTTCCAGTCCCACTATTAAGGCTTCATATTCAGCTTGATTATTAGAACAAGTAATCTCATCCACCCTGAAACCATGTGTGGTTTCTACTCCTTGTGGTGATTTAATCACTATACCAATTCCAATTAGGCCATTGGCTTTTGATCCATCGAACCACATTTGCCATGGCTCAACACTAGCCATACCAAGTTCCATTATTTCTTGGCTTTCTGTTTGAGATGGATGATCTGCCAAAAAATTAGCTAAAACTTGTCCTTTTACTGCATTTTGGGGAACATATTCTAAATGAAATTCTGATAAGGCTAGTATCCATTTGCCAATTCTTCCCCTCAACATAGGTCTAGATAACATATACTTAACCAAATCTATGGTTGCAATTACCAAGACAGTTGTAGGCAAAAGATAATATCTTAATTTCATTGCAGCAAAATATAATGCAAGGCACAGCTTTTCTACAGCTGAGTATTTACATTCACAAGAATTTAAAAACCTACTAAGGTAATAAATAGCTTGCTCCTTGCCTTCTTCATTGTCTTGGGCTAAGAAAGCTCCCAATGAATCCTCTGCTGCAGCTATGTATAACTTCAAAGGCTTCTCACCTTTTGGTGGCATCAACATTGGAGGGTTGGCCAAGTAGGCTTTGATTCCTTCAAAAGCAATCTGATGCTCTGCTATCCACACAAATTCTTCTTCATCTTTTAGCCTTAACAAGGAAGAAAAGACTTTAGTTTTCCCTGCAGTGTTAGAAATGAATCTTCAAAGAAAATTAACTTGTCCAAGGAACTTTTGTAATTCTTTCTTACTTGATGGAGGTCTGGCTTCAATGATGGCTTTGGCTTTATTCTGGTCAATCTCTATTCCTTTCTTGTGTACTACATAGCCCAAGAAGTTTCCAGATGATATACCAAAAGCACACTTAGGAGGATTGAGTTTCAACTTGAACTTTCTCATTCTTTCAAAAGCTGTTTCTAAGTGAAACAGATGCTCCTCCATGGATTGGGATTTCACTACAATGTCATCAATATAACACTCTAAATACCCTCCAATGAGATCATGAAAGATAGTGTTCATAGCCCTCTGATATGTAGCTCCAGCGTTCTTCAGGCCAAATGGCATTTTAACCCATTCGAAGGTGCCAATATTCCAGGACATCTGAATGTTGTTTTGTGAACATCTTCTTCTGCAATACAGATTTGGTTATAACCAGAGTGCCCATCCATCATTGATAAAATTTGATGCCCTGCCGAACTGTCTACCTACAAATCCACTATAGGCATAGGATACTCATCTTTGGAATCAGATTGGACTTCTCCAATCCTGCTAGACTGGACTTCTCTTTGGCTTTTAGTTTAGAGTGAACTTTGGCCAATTGTTCTCTACTACAACCCATTTTGTCTTGTAGAGTTGGTTTTGGAGTATGGTCTGACTTTGGATTCTTCTTTCCTTATGTCTGGACCAATGATGAGCTTTCTCCACTTTCTTTCATGTCTTTCTGGTACTGAGTGTACCTACGTTGAATCTTCCTTTTTTGTGATCTAGAAATTACGGGGACCATATCTGGTTTCTTTGTTTTCGGGTGTTTAAGCAATACCCAATTGTTTGGAGCCACCAAAGGAGGTTTGACCATCCTACCTTGGTTTCCAACAACATCTCTCTGGGTGGACACTTCCCTAGGTTTGTTCTGCATCACAAACCAATCTGGAACTCCAGGTACCTACGAACTTACTGACTCAGCTGTTGAACTGTTTCTTTCCTCCTTCGGGGCCATCTTCGAAGCTAGCTGCGAAGGCCACTGCTTGGCCCTGGCTTCATGTTTTGGGCCTAACTCAGACCTTTGATAAAGGTAGCCACTTTCTATCCTGCATGATGCTGGTCTAGGGGGCCAATCTCTAGCTCTGATCCCACAAACTGAGCCCCTCTCCGACCTCCTTTCAAAATGACTACTCACCATTCTGTAAATAGTTAGGTGGCCTGGACTCATATAAAGGCCTCTTGCCTTTAGAATGCATCCTATGAGCTGTTGGCTCAACCATTAATAGCTGCTGCCTAACACTAGTTAGGTATGGCTTTTTGTTGTGAGCACTGGTTGGTTTAGGACGTCTCTGCACATCCCTGTAGTATTGCTTCCCATCAATCGGGAACCCTTTCAGCCACTCATAGCTCAACCTACACCTGGGACACATTCTTTAGATAACTGCTGCCTCCAAGGAATCATTATCCAGTGTTTCTTCATCAGAGTCTTTTCTCTGACTTGTAGAGCCTTGTCTAATAGCTGGCAGACTTCTAGTGTCTTTCTTAACAGTAGCCTGGCTGGCAACATGCATTTGCACATTGACCTCTTCCAATTCCTGCAGAGATAAATTCTGGAAGTTTGGTACAACAACATTAGCTGCACTTTCTCCAAGTTCTGGAAATGGATTATTATCGATCCCCATGGCCTTTTTTGCTTTAGCTGGGAATTTTAGACTTCTTTTCCGAATTTGTTCTTGGATCTTGTCTCGAAAAACAATGCAGTTTTTAGTCGAGTGAGACCAAGAATTATGCCATTTACAATATATTATTCCTTTAAGTTCATCTGGAGATGGAATTTTGACTCCTTTTGGTAACTTAAGGAAGTTGGCCGCAAGTAAATGATCAAAAATGTCATCTGCCTTAGTTAAATCGAAAGAGTATTTCCTATGAAGGTCTTTCTTTTTAAATTTTTGGTCAATTGTTGTATCCTTATGAATTAATGCTTCACAGATCATAGGTTCTTTCCCAATAATCTCTGCTACATCGATCTCATAATTAGGATCTCTATAATATGTCTTGTACGAGGCATTATTTCGATCTTGCTCATCCTCTAATAATGCTTCGTACCTAGACACCTTATAAGTGAGTTCCACTAAGTCTCTGAACTCAGTTGAGTCAAACTTCTTTCGAAGCCTAAACTCTAAGCCATTCTGAGCCAATCTCACAAATTTTGGCTCTGGTAGGATGACTCTACATTTATTTCGAGTCCTTTTAAATCTGACAATAAACTGAGTAGCCTTCTCATCAGGCCTTTGACTCAATCTTGCCAAGTCTGCCATGGAAACCTCTAGCTCCGATTGGAAGAATTGAGCATGAAAAGCCTCTTCTATTTGTTGCCAAGTCTGGATAGAGCCAGGTGTAAGGTTAATATACCATACAAATACTCCCTCAGTTAGGGAATTTGGGAATAACCTTAACTTCATATAGTCATTATTAGTAAATTCACCGCATTGAGCAGCAAACCTAGCAATGTGCTCCACTATTGATTGGTTTCCATTCCCATAAAAAAAGGCAAAATCTGGTATCCTGAAACCTCTTGGGTATTCATGTACCCTGTCTACCCATTCTGGGTATGGTTTTCTGTACACAGGAGTCTGGACCCCCCGAGCCATCGGTCCACACATCTCTCTAACAATATCAGCAATTTGGTCTCTAGGGACCATATTTTGTGCTTACTGAACCACTACTGGAGGAACAAACACAGGATTTGGTGGGCAAACTTGTGTCTGTGGTCCTCTTGGTCCATAAGGTGGTATATTTGGGACTGGTTATCCCTGTGGTGCAGGTTGCTGTTGGGGGTGTGGGTAACCCCTTTGAGCCTGTCCTGCGAAAGGACCTGCGAAAGGTGCTGGAGCTGATGTTGTGTCTCTTCCATTTGTAGGAAAACCTTTCAACCCCCCGGGTATAAATTTGAATAAGGGATTAGTGAACCCCCTCGTGCCAGGTATGGCTTCGAACATTGGATTTGGAGCCATTCTTATGCCATTTTCTTGTACTGGGCTAGATCCACCAATTTGCATGGCTTCACTGTTAAGCACTGAGGCATTTTGACCCGCTATAGGCCTCGAAATAGGTTCGTACCAAGAGTGAGGTGATGGTCTTTCATAGTTTTGATTACTAGTTTGACCATTAGAATGTCCATTAACTTGCATAGGCTGTTTATCTCTAGCCAATCTTTGCTGAGGGGTATTTGAAACTTCCTCCATGTGTCTTGCATTTGTTGGTTGGTGGATATTCATTCGATCCAAGAAGAATGTTGCCCATCTTTCCATTGTGTTCATTAACTGCTGTGCCATAGCATCTACTAGGCCACCCCATGGATTTATTGGCTGAGTAGATAGAACAGTGGATGGTCCAATTCCTTAGCCTCGTCCAATATTCTGAACATGTGGTAGTTATTCCGAAGTGCTGGTCTATTCGACCATAGGTTTTGATGAACTGGGTGCTTCCACAGGATGTGTTATCACATTATCCTCTGGATTAGGTATCTCTACTTCTCCTTCCACCCCTTCTTCCAAGCGTTCATTTTCTCCTTGTCTCCTACGTCTAGCCATTTCAATTGGTCCCACCGGGCGTGCCAAAAATATATGTTGGCTTTTTGACTTTCAAAGGTTATTATTGTAATTGCAAGCGTGCCAGTAAGGATCAATCAGTCCTTACAGAAAATTAATTACCAACCAATTATCAGACGATTGTGTTTTAGTTCTTTCAGCCTTAATGAAGAGGACTTTTACTGTAGCTTGATTTAGGAGAATTAAGCAAAATAATAATTAAATGAAGAACAGTTGAAGTATTTCATTAAAATGAAAAACTTACAATGATATTCAGCCTCGTAGAGGTGTACAGCAACAATCTACTTGAAATTACTCCTATGAACGACGTGCAGTGCAGGAATTTAAAGTACAGGAAATGAAAGACTGGAAATGTAAAACTGGAAAGGAAAATAAGTATAATAAGACTAGTTTTTTGGATTTGAGTCTGGGGCTCTTTTTCTGGGCCTTCTCTGCTATGTATACTTCTCGAGGATGACCATCGAACTGTATTTCCAACCGTCGAACTGCTCCTTTATGATCGCTGATCATGTTGCCTTATAATTAGCTCCACTGTGCCATCACTTGCAGTTAGGCTTCCCTCCTAAATTTGAATTTAAATGTGAGTAACCGTTAAAGCCACATCACCTTGCATCTCTTTGTTGATTCACTGCTACTCAGATCTCGTAATAACCAATACTAATTGCCACGTGCACGATCAGGATCGAAGACTTGAATAGTTTTCCTGTATTACCCTTATTCTGCCACGCGTCGAATTGTAATTGGCTTGTACAAAATATGTAGCCAATAGGTTTAGATGTGATATTTTGTCTTATTAACTATTTTAGCTCAAATCACACTTCCCTAACATGGCGATAATTATATGGACTTCCATTCGAAGAAGTTTAAAGAGATTCAAAACTAATACAGATGATATGAAAATACAAAAATACTAGCTATTAGATGAATGAATGAATAAAAGAGATAACCAAGTCAGCCAAAGTGTTAGATCAATAGATATGTATAAACTATACGACAATATGATTCCAAAAACTATCAAACCCAAATTAGATCAAGTCAGCCAAATTAGACCAATAGATACGTATACAAACCCAGATATTCCAATATTCTAACAACAACATATCAAACCCAGATATTCCAATATATCAAACCCAGATTAGAATGAGGGCCAAACTAAAATCAAACCCAGAGTAGACCAACCTAAAAAAAGCCCCACCCCAACAAAGACATCAAACCCAAATCATAAAACTAAAATCACACCAAACTCATATTGTAATAAGCTTACAGGAGTGGTCGATCAGAGCTCTGATTTTACAACCGAGCTGCTGGAGTCAACGACAATCGGAGTGAACCGAGCTGCAGGTCGGAGTGATTTTGAACGACGGTCGGAGTAAGCTCTGATGAAGCCAGAGAGAAATGCAGAGGCAAAAGCTAAGAGAGAAATGGGTAGATAAAGAGTTTAAAATTTGAAATCAAGAAGAAAAGAGGGAGAATGGGTAGGTGGGAGGCAGACATGAAAGAAGAGTGTTTGATACACTTGGGCAGAAATGAGAGGAGTGTTTGAGAGACAAAGCATAGTGTTTAAGAGACAACTGTTAGATGTTGATTAGGAAAGATCTCAACCATTAATACAAATGTATCTCTCATACATTTTCACACATTTTCAAAAACCTTCTTCCCTTTATATATATATATATTTGACTACTACAAATATTGTTTACCCTGAAATGCTGCTGTAGTATTCTATGTAGATTAAATGACGTTTTATTATAAGGTAACCATGCAGATTTATTTCTGTTGATTATATAACTTTTTATAAAATTTCAATTTAATAATAATTTGAAATTTGGACTTTTTTAGGATTGGACCAAAAAATCTATAGAACTTAAAAGGAGAAATACGACTAGCTTGCTTCGATGGGGATGTAATAAGGTAATTTCAATCTCAAAGTATTTTGACATATATATTTCTAACAAATGTACTAATCTATATTTTTTTTGTTTCCACAAATTACCAAATTGTTGTACATATTCCTCATTGGGGATACATACAAGTTGATACAAAGACTTTTTAGAAAGTAATGAGGAGGAAGTTTGGGCAAACACATATTTGAAGACATGTTATTGACACATCTTTTGTAAAGCATACATATTTTTGGTGTATGATAATATAACTTTAATTTCTATTTTTGGTATATGACAATATAATTTTTGGTGTATGACATGTTATTGACACATCTTTTGTAAAGCATACATATTTTGTAAAGATTTAACTCACTTTTTGTAAAGTTTTAACCTACTCTTTTAGTGTATGACAATATAACTTTAATTTCTGTTTTTTGTTCAGTGTTTACACTTTTTTTTTTACTGCCTTTTATATTTTGATATGCAATATAACTTTAAATCTTATATGTTTGTTTCTTAATTTGCATTCAGATTAGGGGGAGTTGTTATTTTATCTTAGTTTTGTAGAGCGTGTAATACAAGCAAAATTATTATAAGTTTTTTAAGAAGAAACATATTTCAATATATTTTTTCAGTATCTTTATCAAAAAATGACACAAACTTTATAAATTTCAACATAATACGTAAAATTATAACTACATTTTAATCTTAAAATTATTTACACTGTGCCTTTAGGCACGGGCATATGCTAGTATTTTAATATAAAAGAGATAATGGTAATCTTTTTTTTATTCATACGATTAATGATTTTTTGTTTGGGGTGTACTATATAAGTTCACTTTTTATCATTTTTGGGTCACATCACCTTTCTATTTTTTTACACACATCTTTTCGTAAAAAGTCAAAAATTCACTTATTTAAAATGTTTGAGAATTCTAGGGTAATTTATCAGGATTATTGTATTTTTTTTTCAAATTTCAAAAGTATAATTGAATTAATATATATATATATATATTAATGCTCTAAGGGTCAATTGTCAAGATGGCCGAGTTGGTCTAAGGCGCCAGTTTCAGGTACTGGTCCGAAAGGGCATGGGTTCGAATCCCATTCTTGACATATTTTTATTTCTTTAAATTTATATAGAAAAAAATGTATATTTGTTTTTCTTTATAATGAAAATTTTGGTTTTTTTTTACTCCTTTTTTTTTTTTTTATTAATATTATTTACATATATAGAAAAAAGTGTATAAAAAATTGTTTTACCTGTTTCTAAAATAAATAAAAAAATTATTTTAGAAGTATGTGATTAAAAAATATCGTTTAATTGTCACATAAAACATGAATTCGACAATTTGGAATTAATTTTTTCACAATTAAACAAATGTTCTTATTTCTTTATGTTTAATTTAGTTTTTACGGCTTATCAATATTTTGCTCCAAAAAAAAAAAAAACATATTTGACCCAAATTTCTTAAATGTGATGGTAAATGGGGCTTATTGTGGCTGGGGGCTTGAGGTAGTGGATGGCAGTAGCAGTAGTAGGTGATTGAATTTGGTGGGAGAGAATCACATCTTTGGAAATTGTTGCCACGTTTTAAAAACAAATACAAGTTAAAACACAAGTTAACGTGGTTGCTTTTGCATCAATTTCTTTTGAGGAACAGAAAACATTGCCCCAATCCTCTCTTAACTTGCCTCTAAATAATTAATTTCATCAACAAGGTTTTAAAAAGCGGCCGCAACTGTTACGTAACGTCATTACGTAATGGTTGTGGTGGTTACCGTCACTCGTTACGGTCGCTTTTGCAGTGTGATTGAGATTCACAGGTGTGTCGGCCGTAGCGGTCGTAACGGTGCCGTAACAGCCGTAACGCCCTGTTACGTAACGGTTCCGAACTGTTTCTTTTGAAAAAACACACAAAAAAAAGTTGAAAATGGGAGAAGAAGAATAGAGAGAAGAGGGAAGATAAAGAGAGAAGATGGAGGAGCAAGAATAGAGAGAGAATAGGGAAAATGAAGAACATGTTATTGATTTGTTGAAACTGTAAGACCTATGCTATTGTATTAAGCTGTTATCACTCAATCATTTTGTTTGAGTGTGTCTATCTATATATTTTTTGAAAATAATAATAATAATAATAATAATAATAATAATAAGTGTGATCATTTTCTATTTAACTTGGTTAAAAATATATATATATATATATATATATTTAGGCTCATTTATTCTTTTACTTTTGTCATTGTTTATCTTATATATAATTTAGTGACTGATTTTTTATATAATATAAAGTCATTAATTATTAAAATAAAATGTAAAAAACTCAGTTTATAGTGATTTAAAAATATAAAATATATTGAATCATACTTAAAAATTTACAAAAATTGATCAATATTTATTTTAAACCCAATAAATATGATCATGAAAAAAAATATGCATATCGATAAATTTTTTTCAAATTGTGCGGAAAAAAAAAAATCACGATTCCGATTACTGCAACCATTATGCTACGACCTTTACACCCTGCAACCGCAACCGCACAACCGCCATCGTTACAGTGACCACAACCGCTTTTCAGAACTTTATTCATCAGCAAACTACTTGTTTTCCTCTCGTGATTGGGGATTATGATCTTCCACTCTTCACTTGTCACGCTCAAGAAACATCCAACTGTTAAAGTCTCGTTTGAAAATAAAAAAAATAATGTAACAACTTATAATAATTTTTATTTTTTGCTTGAAATTTATAATTGCCAAACAAGGCCTAAGTCTTGATTGCAAAATTCTAGGACTTCCAAACATATTGGTGCACATATTGAAAACACCATCACCCTTCAAATGCCATTCACAAGGCGTATCCTTTGGGATTAATTTTTCTTTCCCTTTCAACTCTGGTTTCTTTGCATTCACCATTCTTACTACCCTTTTCTATCATCCTCCATTGTTGCTTTAGAAGATATGGAGCGGAAGGACACATGTTTGTTACAGCCATAGCCTTGTTCCTAGAACAACTTTCCTTTGTTTCTATGCTTCTCCATACCCCAAGTCTAAGTGAATAATAACTTAACAATCTCAACACAAACCCAATCATTTGATCCCATGAAATGAAACCATCAAACCACCCATGAAAACATTATGTGGCGGTGAAAAATAATGGGTCGACCATATCTGCTCAATATCTGAAGAATTCCATATCAACCAGAAAATCATATGATAGCTAAAAATGAGCATTGAAATAGTAACACCCGACTGACATTGGAGTATTATTGCCAATATAAGCAAAACCCCCAATCCCAATGTGTTGAAATGAGAAATCAAATACCAATTATGAAAAATGCTCATTCAAATTAATACAGTGCACAACTTATAATCATATCTGTTTAAGTCAAAATTTCTTTCGCGCACATTAAATACTGAAGTATTTTATAAATGTGTCATCATCTTAGCTCTTTGATGCCTGCTTTTCTTTTGCCTTCTGAATCTTCAAAACCTTCTTCACAATCTTTTGCTCTTCCACCAAAAAGGCTCGGATTATCCTGCAAAACCAATAGAAGTCACAACCCTTTCATTTAAATGGTGTGAGCAAAATAACATGGCCATCTCCACCAGCACTACAGAAAGAGGCACCGTTTGGTATTTATGTATGTTTTGAATGTTTTTCAAATGATTGAAGCTCAAGTAGTGAAGATTTGACAAGAACAAACCTCTCTCTGACAGCACCTCCAGATAGTACGCCACCATAGGCACGGTTCACAGTCCTCCTGTTCCTAGATAGTCTAGATCTCTTGTACTCAGCAGGTCTCAAATGAGGAATCTGATGATAAAGCCAACATAAAATTAGTACCAAATGCAGTTACAATGAACTGAGAGTACATGGAATTCATATAGCCTAAGCAGCAAAAGAAAACAACCTGGTTAAGCATCAAGAAGCCAACCAAAGCCTTGAATCCCAATCAATTAGGGTAACGATCATATCAAGGTCTTTCTTGTACCTAAAAAAATCATTTTGCTCTCTAAACTTACTTTCAACAGGTATTATTGCTACCACTTTGCAAATGTGTTCACTTCTAGTCTTAACCACACATCTAACTCAGCATCCTCGTCTCAATAGTTACACTCATTAAACTAATGTATTATTTTTTAGTTGACCAACATTCTAACTCGTGAAGTGTCGCTGATCTTATGATAGTTATAATGTCAAAAGCACCCATCCACTTAAGTCAACCTACTTTGATTGTATGGTCATCGTCTCCAACCTCTCCATGCAAATAATTCCCCAGAAAAAACACGAAAATCTAACATCCCTCTTCCAACATATTCTCAAAAAAAAAAAAAAAACTACAACCAAAATAGTAAGTTTGGGCTAGGTTACACTTATGTATTTTTTTTTTTACAAAATTTTTCCTACTGTTCTTTGAGCTATGCATAATAAAATAAAGCACAAATTGTTTTACAAATGAAAAATGGAACCCTTATCTTTTTCAGGTTTTATATATCACCCATATCATTTGCCGTGCTTCATAAAGCAACAAATGCAGTGGACAGATCAGAATTGAAAATTTAAAAAGATCATTTGTCGTGCTTCATATAGCAACAAATGTAGTGGACAGAGCAGAATTGAAAATTAGAAAAGACAGACAAATAAATCCACAGTAACTACAAGTCCTCGCAAGAACATTCTACATATGCACCAGTGCTACATGGTTGTATCAAAATTATTGACGCATTGCTTGCAATACAACGTAGAATAAGCATCTCTGACTGGGGAATGGTTAAGAAAGATAAATCAACAAACTTTTAGCCTGTTTAGATTGGGTGATTTGGGAAGAAACGAAGAGAAAAACATTTCTGTTGGTCCACATCACTTGTTTGGATAAGCAACGAGAGAAATGTAGAGAAACTCATCTCTCTCATAACCCATATTTTGAATTGGGACAGAAAAGAAACCAACTAAAAACTATTGTTATAATACCAAAACTACCTTTTAGATACAAACAAATAAAAAGACTAACACTTCAAAAAGGTTAATTTGGTTTCTTTCATATAACTCAACCAAACAAAATAGGTGAGAAACCAATATCTTTTATTTAATTTTCTCTCCTATTTATACAAACAAGAGGGAAAGAAATCACAATATTTTCTTTTCCCCTCGCCTAACTTGCGTAATCATTTCTTTTCTTTTCCCTCCTAGGTTAAGCAGAAATCACCTTCCAGCAAGGCATGTTTACACAATTAGACCAAATACATAATTTCGACAAAAGCAATAATGGAAACAAAATGACATCATACCCCTTGGATTCTCTTTCCAGTTACAGGGCATTTAGGGCCACTTGCTCTCTTCTTAGTACTCTGGTACACCAACTTTCCACCTATGTTTCAGTGAATGCCAACAAATAAGCAGTACGAACCACTTACAAAACATAAATAAACAACTACACACACACACACACACACACACACACACATTCTAATAGAGTTTTTTCCATTTGTGTCGCAAACAAAAGCAAACCCAGAAAAAAAAAATTCAGAAAAAAGTGCCCAAATTTTGAATCCATGAGAGTTTTTGCCAATATGTAAAAAACAACAATGCCAAAAATTTGAAATGTGTGGATCAGATTCGAAACACACCAAGTTTAAATCTACACTATTAATTCAAATTCCAGATATTTTTTGGGGTTTTTTTTTTCTTCTTCCGAGTGTGCGAACAAAAACTAAAAAACATGTATAGTTTTAGCATCGAAAAACGAATAGATCAAAGAAAATGTACATGTTGATGAAACAAGAGGTTATAGTTGGAGCTAGGGTTTTAAAGGAAACAAGAACAGAGAGATTATAGAGAAAATGAGAGTTGTGCGTATGTACATATATATACCAGGGGTTTTGACGATCCGGTGCTGGTTGGACTTGGTGGCATAGCTATGGCGCTTGCGGTACGTGAGACGCTGCACCATCTTCGGGAGATCTCTCTCTCTCTCTCTCTCTCTTCTGCGTCTCTGTCGAGGGAGGCTGAAACTTAAAACCCTACTTGAGCCTCTTTTGCCCTACATCTGACGGATCTACTGGACTCTATTCAACGGTTGGGATTGACCACGGGTTCACACTAATGTCAGTTTCACCCGGGAATCCGCGGGTTTGGCCCCTACAAAATCGGGTGTAAAGTAAGGATGGACACCAGCCCAATCAATCCAGTTATTTTTTTTTAGAACTTGGGCTTCATATTTTAGCCCAATATAGCAAGATTCAAGGCTAGTTTAAGAATTGATTATTTTAATTAGTTTTTTTACTCTTTAAAAAAAATATATATATTGTATATAAAAATAGAGAGTAATGTGATTTGATATTTTGATTTTTTTTTTTTATTATTTTAGTCCAAAAAAAAAATCTTACCCTAAACGAGCCTGTGTTGGACTAGATAAATTTATTAACTGGTCTGAGTTTAAGAATAGTCATCATTGAAGTCGATCTTGTTTGGCCTGATCGAATTATTGTTATATATATTTTATTATATAGAGTGTATAAGTCAATTGGTATGAATATTTATCATCTATATTATTATATTAAATAAATTTCTCAGTTAGTGTCATGAAACCTTTGCTATAGGTTGTTTGTCACCCAAATAATAAGAGCCTAAATTTTAATAGAAAAGTTGACACTTGATAGCATAAGAAGACAAGACTTTAAAACAACATTAGGGGTGTTCACTTTGTGTCATTTTGGCAACTTAACAAAAAGTTAGCGTTTTAAGCATTGCAACAAAAACGCCAGCCATGCAAAAACGCCAAGAAGCCCATTTGGGAAGACCAAAAATGCAATACTCAAATTTACCAAATTACCCTTGGAATATTTTAATTAATTAATTTAAAAATCAAAAAGTGAGGATATTTTGGTCATTTTGGAGTGATGTAACAATTTAAAAAAATATTAAATCAAAAATAAAAAAAGCCAGCTTTTTACCAACTTCCCAAATCACTTCTAAAAAAGCCAAAAAACTTGGTAAAAAGCCAAAAGCCAGCTTTTTACCAACTTCCCAAAACAGAGACAGATAGATATTCCAATAATGCCTTTCTTATTTAGCAATTACTAAATATTTTTTTCATTTATCAAAACATTCAAAATTGTTGATTAATTTTTTTTTTCTCTAATCACCAAACTATCTAAAAATATAAATATAAAATTTCAAACACATTTTATTCGCACCTACCTCTAGTATTACATATGTAAATATTAGTTTGTAAAGTACATATAACTTATTTAGTATTTTTTTTTTTTTTTTTGGGTACATCGGAAAGTAGAAAGACAAACAGAGGAAAAAAGACAACAAAAAACAGAAACAACTTATGGAATAGAAGGGCTCTGCCTATGGGAGCTGCGCCCAATCATGTTCGCCACAACTTGACTGCGGATGCCATTCGGGGCATCTTTCATAACAACAAGTGGTTCATCTTGATCAGCACCCATCTTAGCCAGGTCATCAGCACTCAGATTGCCCTCCCTCAAAACGTGTTGGAGTGTGTAGCCACATCTGCGGATAAGAAACTTTGAGTCCTCCACCAGGCTGCGCAAAGAAGAAATAACCTCCACTTTCTCCTTCAGCATGTCAATGGCGTCCATGGAGTCAGTTTCTATGATCAGATCTTTGTAACCCTTTTCAAAAGCAATTGTCAAACCACGATATGTGGCCCAAATTTCTGCCTCAATGCACGAGCAGTTCGTAAGCTTCCCGTAGAAACCGCAAATCCAGATTCCTTTCTCATCGCGAATCAAACCACCAAAGTCGCCATCTCCTGGGTCACCTCTGGCGCTTCCATCCGTGTTCATTTTTAAAGTTCTTAAAACAGGGGGAGTCCACACAACCAATTTATCATATAAAGGAAGAGCAAAAAAATGTTTAAAAGCATCTTTTATATCAGAAGCATATCTCAAGATAGAAAAGATGATGTGCTGCCAAGGAGTGTGAACATGTTCAAAAATAAATTGATTTCGGTTTTTCCAAATGTGCCACCAAGTAACAACAAAGGTTGTATGGCCAATAACAGGTGAATACTTGGCCTTCAAAATTGATTCTAGCCAAGCATTAAAGGAAAGATGCTTGCAGTTAAACAGCCAACTTGCACAATTTAAATTAACCCAAATAGGACGAGCTTTGGGACAGTTTCTGAAAATATGATCAACATCCTCCAGTATGATCCCCACAACTCACACAAACAGCAGAATCAGACAGCTCCATTCGGACTCTTAATTCATTAGTCAACAATCTATGATGCAAAGCTAACCAAAGAAATCCCTTGAGTTTTTTAGGAAGCTTCAATTTCCAAAGCCAAAGCCAATTAATAGACTCACCTCAGAGTCACAAACCAAATCATAAGCTGAAGCAGTAGTAAAAATACCACAACTAGAGCCTTTCCAATGCGGTAAATCAGGAAAGGTAACAAACCTAGGAAGGTGAACCTTCAAAATAAGGTCCAAAGCCTCCCTAGGCAAAGTGGTGGAGATTTTATCAATATCCTACCTTCCTACCTCATCCAAGATAGTTTTCACCTTATCTGAATTAATGAGGTGAGAGTGAGAAAAAAGAGAAGCCAAAGGACCCTCACCACACCACCAATCAAACCAGATAGAGGCTTTAGACCCATCCCCAATGCTCTACTTACAGCCTTTCAAAATAGTAGCACGGGTTTTAAGAATACCCCTCCAAGTGTGGGAGGCCCTTCTCTTACTAGAATAGTTATGAAGAGATTCCCCATTGAGGTATTTAGCTTTCAAAACAGTGCCCCAAAGATACGGCTCACCATTAATAAGTTTCCAACCCAACTTAGACAGTAAGGTAATATTGTTGTTCTTGGTTTTTCTAATACCAAGACCACCCACTTTTTTGCTCTTACATACCAAATCCTACTTAACCAAATAGACTTTCTTAGTGGTGCCCACATCACCCCAAAGAAAGTTCCTATTCAGTTGATCCAGGTCTTGGCACACCTTTAAGGGTACATCCATAGTTTGTATCATATAAGCGAGGAGGACAGAATTTACAGACTTGATAAGAGTGGCCCTCCCAGTAACTGAAAGCATACTAGCTTTCCAATTTGTCAGTCTTTTTTGGAGCTTCTAAAAAATAGATGAGAAGTGGGCTCTGCTCACCCTATTATGCAGAAGTGGGATACCAAGGTATTTACCCAAATCTTTAGTAAGGGAGATACCACACTTATTGCTCAAAAACCTAGCCTTAGCAGGAGGCAGGTTTGGAGAAACAAAGATTTTGGATTTAGCAAGGTTGACTTTCAAACCTGAGTAATCACTGAAGTGATTTAACACTTCCAAAATGGTTTCATAATTACTATTATCAGCCTTAGCAAAAAGTAGGAGATCATTAGCAAAAAAAAAAGTGAGATGGCAGGGCCTCTAGAAGATGCTTTGACACCTTTCCACTCACCACTACTAACTTTAGTAGTAATCAAGTTAGAGAGCCTTTCCACATAGAGGACAAAGAGATATAGGGAGAGGGGATCACCTTGACGGAGACCCCTCTTAGGATGGAACTCACGCACCTGTTCGCCATTCCACAGAACAGAAGATCTAACCTTAGTCACACAGTTCATAATAAGATCAATCCACTGTTGATTTAGATTAAAATCAACCAGCGTGTCATGCAGAAATGACCAAGAAACATTGTCATATGCTTTTTCAAGATCAATTTTAAAAATCATGTCACCCTGCTTGTTTTTTTTGGATCTGAGTGTATGGATGATTTCTTGAGCAATAATGATGTTATCATTGGTGGTTCGACCAGGGATAAAGCTGCTCTGATTGGGGCTGACCACTCTAACCAGGAGGTTTCTAAGTCTGCTAACCAAAGTCTTGGTAAGAGTTTTGTAAAGGACATTACAGAGACTGATGGGTCTGAACTGGTTGATAGATTTAGGGTTGTCAACCTTGGGAATGAGAGTGATGAGTGTAGTATTAATGCCAGGGGGAAGATCTCTAAGGGAGAAACAAGTCCTAACAAAATTGCAAACAGAAGAACCCACAATATCCCAATAGGTGTGATAAAAAAGAGATTGGATACCATCGGAACCTGGGGCCTTAAAAGCTTTGATAGACTTCATAGCTTTCCAAATTTCACTGTTGAAGATAGGTTTACACAACTCAATATTCCCATCCAATGTGAACTTGGATAACATCCCATGAACCCAATTAGACTTAGAAGATGCGGAAGTGGAGGTAAACTTCTCCTCAAAGTAACTCCTAACATGATTTTTCAAAATAATAGGGTCAGAGATCCAAATGCCACTACCATCTTTCAAAGTGTTAACTCGAGAATTCCTTCTACGAGTCAAAGTAGCCATATGAAAAAATCTAGTATTACGTTCTCCTATGGTAATCCAATTACTACGAGATTTTTGAAACCAGAGTAATTCCTCTTGGAAAAGAATTTTATTATAGTCGTGAATCAGCTCTTTTTCCAGAAGAAACAAGTTATGAGAAAACTTAGCGGATTGAGCTTTCTGGATGCCCTCAATTCTACCAAGAAGCCATCGTTTGTTTCGAAAAATATTACCAAAAATATTTTTATTCCAAAATAAAGCTTTAGAAGTAATCGAGGGGATGGCTTCCAGGACGGAGTTATCAGCAGCTGTCCAAGACTCCTCAACTAAAATTCTAAAACTAGTATTAGTGAACCAAGCAGCCTTCATTCTAAAAGGTTTAAAAAGAGGTGTAGGGTTAATAATACCTTCGGTGTAGACGATCAAAGAAGAATAGTCGGAGTATGTCCTCGGAAGGTTCCTCACTTATCCTTCTTGGAATTGAAATCTCCATTTAGTATTACAAACAACACGGTCCAATCTTTCCAGGGTGTTGGCCAGACCTTGTCGCCCATTGGTCCAAGTGAGACGTGGGCCTAAACAGCCAAGATCCATGAGTTTACACCTGTTTAAACAAGCTTGGAATTTACGAGTTCTGGTATGATCGGTGGAGAAGCTTCGCTTTTCATTCTGACTAGCGAAATCGTTAAAATCACCTGCAACTAGCCACGGCTCAGTCATGTTATTAGCCATAGACTCAAGATTCTCCCAAAGAGCATCACGGGACCGGAGAATAGGATTGGCGTATACTGCCGAGAGGATCCAATCTGAGAAATTGTCGCGTTTGATCTTGGTGTAAATAACTTGTGAATTAGCATCCAAAGCCATAACCGTAGATTTAAAAGGATCCCAAAGCATCCAAATGCCGCCACACTTACCAACAGGATCTACATGAGTAGAAGCAGTAAAACCCAGCTTGTTGAAAAAAAGTCCAATAAAACTAAATTGAACTTTGGTCTCTATAAGGACTAAAATAGTTAGTTTATGGATTGATATGAGCTCACACAAGTTGCGTTTAAAAACTTTATTCCCCGCACCCCTACAATTCCATACAAGCAACTTCATGGATGACGAATTTGGATAGTCACGAAGGGGGCAATAATCAGGAATCCCCATGATTTTTCGTACACGAATGCGGTCGTTCACCATGGCTCGTGTTGACCCGATCAGAAGGCTGTGATTTACTGCTCCATAGCTCTCCAAGTTGAGATCTATTTTGACGTGGGCTTCCTCTATCCACCATTTGGTTGCGATTAGGTGACTAGCTTCTATCTTTGGATCTATTACAATGTACATTTGGTTGCAGGTGATTCTGTGTTGGAGAACCTCCGAGAGCACCATGATCAAAAGGTACCGTTGGAGCTGGCTGAGGGTTGGGAGTAGTCACAAGGGTAATGGAGAAAGAGGGTGAGTTGGTAGCATTCGTAGAGATACAATTCAAAAGGGGAGGGGCTAGAGTAGGTGGAGCTAAAGTTGGGCTAGTGATCAGGTTCACAGAACCATCAATGCATTCTGCAGCTATAACAGAGGGTGTAGTCATCTCAGTGTTAGTAGCGCAGGGTTGTAAACAGTCAAAAGCATTGGATGTGAACTCATTACCTCTACACATCATATCAATAGACTGACCTTCACTAGGTCTATGAGATTTTTTATCCAGCATATTACCTTTCCTTCCAACCTGTTTGGGGGGTATCTGGTTAGGCATAGAAACTTTCGAACTTGGGTCTGAGTCAGAAGTTGATGTGTGATTCCCATTTCCAGGTCTATGGTTGTGGTAGGTGGGCCTTTGGATACTCTTTCCATTGGGCTTAGATGTTGGGCCAAGCCTCCTATTCTTGCGGTCCACAAGCATCCATGGTCCAAATTTACCCTCATCTTTGTCTATGGGCTCGTGCACCGGCACCTGACTTGGCTGAGTTGGGCCTTCCTTGTTTCCGGAATCATTGTCAACGGTCATAATCTGGATTGCAGAGACATCAGCGTTCAGCAGATTTACCGTCGATGACGACTTGTCACTGCATTATTCCCGCCGGTGTCCAACCCTGCCACAAGTAAAACAGAAGGTGTGTAAGTGTTCATACTCGATTGAATAGGTATACTTACCAACAGAAAAAAAAGAAATAAGGGGCTTGTTAAGATCCATTTCAATGCAGACACGAGCATATTTGCCCCTAGACGAGGTAGCTGTATTAAGGTCGATCTTGAGAGGTTTGCCCATCATTTTTGCAATGTGAAAAAGCACTTTCTTATCATAGTATTCGATGGGCAATTGGGGAAATCTGACCCACAATGCCGATGTAGTTTCTTTGGCTGCTGACGGTTTGAAATCAGGTGTCCATTTCCGAACAGTGAGATAATGATCGAGGACAATCCAAGGGCCCCCTGTATAGACATAGGAGCAGTCCTCCTTCATTTGGAACTTAAGAAGGAGGAAACCAGAGTCAAGATCAATAGCTTCGAAATCCCCCTAAATATCCCAAAGTTTTCGAATCTTGGACATAAGTAGTTTATACCCAACCCTCTTGTCCAAGAGCTTGATGATTAAGCAGTTACTCCAAGGTCTTCGAATTCTAGCTAGAAGCTTCTTAGGAAGGGTGATATGTGGAATACCCAACGTTTCCGAGTTCGAGTTCGTAGAATCCTCTATCTCCTCATTATCACTTGCAAACTCATCATCAGTAAGTAGATCTTCTAACCCTTCCTCAAAAAGTCTCTCGTTTGATCGTCTATTGATGAGAGCCTCTTTAAAAGATTTAGGGATGGGTTCCTGAGACCTAGTTAATACTGTAGCATCATTGCACAGAACAATCGAAGCATCTTCAGACTGAGGACTCCCAGCCGGGTTATCAAGCATGGTATCATCGTCGTTCACGTTGGCTCCTTTGATCTTCTTTGTGCTTCGAGACAGATGATCTTCTTCTTCAGAAGTTCTATCACAAGAATAACTGGTTTTTCCATTAGAAGAGCAGAGAGAAGTTCCAGAGGGAGAAGCCATCATAAATTCCACTTTTGTACTTTATTTAGTATTTTTTTTAAATACTATATTTAAGAAGAAAAATACATTTACCAAGTTTGAACTTAAGATGTATCCCATAAATACCAAGTATTTTGTGTCAATTAAACTACCACAATTTTTAATATTTATTTTTTAATATAATATATGATTTGTTGGGGGGCTTGATATTTTAATATAATTTTAAAATCAAATTTGGAATAATATTTTAACTCCAATATATTTATAAATTAGTAGTTGACCCGTGCGATACACGGGTTATTTTTTTTCCTTTTTAAATAATATTTTATAAAATTAAATTAAATGATTTATATATGTGTATATATAAATTATTTTAAAAAATATGTTGCAATGTGGACATTATAAAAGAATAATATTAATTTTATAATGATACAAAATATAACATAAATAAATATATAATAATTTTAGTTTAATTATTTATTTATATATCTATGTATAGAACTATTTAAAAAATATATTACGAAATATATAGTGCAATTTTCGTTCTGTTGAATTATAAAAGTGTATTTTAAATAAATAAATATATACATAAAAATAATATTAAATTGGAGAAAAGAAGTCATTTAAAATTAAAGAATGATTCTAATTATTTATTTTGATAACCTTAATCTTATCGTTATATAAAAGTGTTATTTAAACAAATATACATGTAGCTCGACTTTCCGCGCTCCTTTCGAAAGGGGAATAGCCCTACAGTTTGGACTCCAATTGTGGTTCTGAAGCTGATTTTACAAGTGCAATGTGAAACAGTGAAAATACAAAAAGAGTTCAAATCCAGCAATTCTCTTTAGAAAATCGATGTTTGAATCAAATGCCAAAAATGGACTACTTTGCCAAATTTCAGAGTCGCCACCTAAATATTTTTTGGAAAATTTAGAAAACCCAAGACTCGTGCCAAAGACCATTAGTCCGTCATCACCAAAGTGTCTCGGCTAGGGAATTTAGGTACGAGAGGGAAGGTCATGAATTGAGCACCCCCCTTGCCTAATTAGAGATTGGCCTCTACTAATCATGATGTATTTCTTATTTACATTATATACTCTTGTTCCGATTCTTAGCTATTTTTACTATGTGACGCTCACACAAATATAGACTAATTTACAAGAATTGGAACATTTGATCTCATGTTTTGTTTTGGAATTGTTTTGTGAATCTGCCACTTGAAAAAGGTGGGCTTAAAATGGACATTTAATCAAACGGTCCTAATTCAAGCAATTAACCTTCATCCACAGGCATTCAAGCAGTTATATCAATTAATCACTTAGCCTCATGGAATTCATGCTTTGAACATAGCATCACAAACACTCAATGCAAGATGCTAAAACAAAAAAACTCACCTAGTACTCCGAGCCAAGACAAAACAAAATAATTAGAAAAGTATGTATGTTCATAATTTTATGCGATTATGGATAATGCAACACACACATTATGTATTTTATAGGCTCGGTTATGAACATGGCATATGATTTCACTCTAGACATGTGATAAGGCACGTATTCAAGCAATGAATTTAAACATTTGGTTAGTATAATGAGCCGAACCTAAATGCATGCAAGACGAATGGATGTAAAACACGAGAATGCTAATGAAACGTGCTCTAAACTAACCATCGTAAGCAATTAAATAAAGATGTAGGGTTGGAAGACATACACATTATTACAACATTTGACCCCTCACGCAAGAGGGTGCGAATCAATGTCCGAAAAGTCCGAATTAACTAACTATTACAAAACTAGGCGAATGAATAATAATTAACTTAACTAAGCTAATTAACTACTTTATTACAACAATTTAACTAGCTATACCCCAATTATCAATAAGCTAATGGCTACAACAATACTAATTATAATAAGATTAATTATAACACTAATAATCATAACACTAATGGAACAATTAATCGCATTCGACAAAGACGTAAGTGAAGATGGATGAAGGTTGCATACACAACGCCTGAGAGCTACTCTATTTGTCCAAGCCAACTCTGTTTCACCTTCAGCCACTGCTCTGTTTTCCTGCAAAACTGCACTATTGGCTACACACCAAGGGCCGGCCATGCATCAATTTGGTGCAAAACTCTGTTTTTGTGTTCTGAGGTGAACCAGTGCAGACAAAGTGTTCTCAAGCTCTGTTTGTCCCATCTTCCTTCTTTGTCATGGGAAAAACCTCAAGAGAAGGTTGAAATTGATTCCAAAACTATCAACGAGCAAATTGATTGCTTGATGATCTAGGATACAATTTTGGACAAAAGTCAATGAATGAAATGAATAAGACCACCCCTTCCTCTTGTCATGGAATGAACTCAAAGAGGGAGGTTGCAACACTTCAAAAATCATCAAAATGCCATGAATTAACATGTGACGACTCTTGACACAAAGAACTTGGCATAACGTCCGGCCAAGTTGAAGAAATTCTAACCATTTTCTTTATATGGGTTGTCCCGAGTTTTAAGCCAATTTTATGAAGCCTTGCCATTCTTTAGTCCATTTGTCCATGGTGATATTTAAAGTCCTCTAAACAAGAAGTAATGTCAAACGAGAGGTTTTTCAAAAGCATGAAAGAGAGACTATACCGTTGGCAATGAATCTTCGAAAAGATTAAGCCATTAGGTAGAAGTCTTTCTTACATATTTTGAGTAACCTCAATAAGTTGAAATCATTCTCAATAATGAAAGAGATAGATGGTGGATTGATTGTTAAAATTAGACTTTTAGACATGGAAAGTAAGCAAAGAAAAGCTTGGAATAACATGCAACAAGTTATGTATGCCAACTTATGAGACAACAAATGAATTAACCAAAGCATGAACCAATTTAAAAGGGCTTGTACAGCCCTAAAACAACCCTTAATACATGAAAAACAGAGGTTAAAAATGCATGAAAAGAGCCTAAAAAGGCTAGACAACAAAGTGATGAAACAAGGCTAGGAAGCAAAAACAAGGAGGGGTGGCTAACCCCTCCATTTTTGAAACTTCAAAACATGATTTTTAGCCATTTTTTACCTTTGAAAATTAGTGCAAGGAGCAAAGAAGGGTTTGAGCTATAGGTAAAGGTGTAGAAAGAGCAAACTCTCTCTACCCTTTTTGTAGCTCTTCAAACCCAATCTTAAACACTTCAAGTAGGATCAAAACAACATAAACAATAAGAACTAAGTAGTAAATGAAAGAAATGAAAGCAAGAAGGAAGATAACAAGCTTATACCTCTTAAAGGAGTAAGCTTGTTGTTTGTGATCAAACTAAGCTCCAACACACTCTCAAGGTTGAATTATGCTTCTCAAAGATCAACCAAGGCTTTAAGATGGTGAGACAAGGTTGTGTATGGTGTATGGAGATGACACAAGGAAGCTAGGTTAGCTCAAAGGTTACTTGCTAAGGAAGAAGGAGGATGAAGGAGCTCTTAAAGTGTATATAGGCTTTCTAAATTTTGTTCAACCCTCAAAACAATAACACAGCTTCATTTTTATAGAATATGAGCTCAAAAGGTGATAAACATCTTAAAAAATGGATAGCTGGTGGCCTCCCGCCCAAAACAGTGTTTTTTGCCACCAAGGGCCGCCCGACCATTCATAGCCAGAGCCGGCCATCACTGATACCTGACTGGGCTTTGATGTCCTCCCCTGTTTTTTTGGTTCAAACTCAGCTCAGGGTGGAAAAAGGTCCAAAAATGGGACTTAGAGGTTCAAACAAGGTAAATGTTGAAGATTTGAGGTTATTTCGAGAACTTGACTAAATCCGAATCGTTGTGAATTCAAAGCACACAATTCAATTTTCATCATCGAGTGTATTGAACCAAGCGCCTAAGTCTTGTGGGCGATCAAAATGGGGTGTCTACAATAGATAATGATTTTATTTCAATTATTTATGTGTATTTTAATAATCTTAGCCCTATCGTGCTATAAAAGTGTAACTGAAAGAAATATATAATGATTTTATATGATATTAAATTATAACATAGTAAAATAAACACTCAATTTGATATTAATAATAATAGTTAAATTGGAAAGAAAAATAGTAACATACAATTAAAAGTGATTCTAATTATTTATTTATTTTTTATTCATTTGGAAATAAAAATATGTAGGTATTTCGGTTTAGACTCGACCCATTTCTTAATTTTAAATCTGGGAATCCATATCCTTAACTATTGTTCATTTCGTTTTCATCTTGTTGCTAGTTGAGTTTGATTGTTTAGGAGTTATTGTTGCGTTTAGAACAGGTTTGGGGTTAGTTTTTCAAAGAGTTGTTGTCCAGTTTTCTTCTTATTCGCTCGAGCGGTCTTTTTTGCACTCGAGCGGTCTTTTACAGTCTACAAAACTTCTAAAAGTAGAGTATCTTTGCTCGAGCGGTATTTCTTGCGCTGGAGTGGTCTTTTACAGGTCTGAGTGTAGACTCGACTTTCTTCGCACGCCCTCCTTTCGGAGAGGCGTGAATTGGTCTCCTACAATTTGGACTTCTGTCATGGTTCTGAATCTAATCTCACAAAGTGCAATGTGAGACTGATAAACACCAAAGAGTCCAATCCGGCAAATCATTTTGGAAAATCAGATTTTAAATCAAATAATGCCAAAATTGGACTGCTTTACCAGATTACAGAGTTGCCACATAAATATTTTGTTTTGGGAAATTTAGGAAACCCCGGCTCGTGCCAAAGGCCACATGTCCGTCATCACCAAAGTTACCTCGGCTCGAGAACTTGGGTACGAGAGGGGAAGGTCCTGAAATGAGCACCCCCGCTCGCCCGATCAAAGTCCGGCCTCTACTAACATGATATGTTGTTTTATAAACACATGTGTTCTTATTCGGTTATTAGCTAACTTTACTATGTGACACACACATACAAGTATAGATTAAGTCGCGAGACATGGAACAAATCGACTTATGTTTGTTTTCGAAAATGGTTTGAAATTGCCACTCGTAAGTGGGCTAAAGCGTGGATTTTGCCACCCTCAAGTGGGCTTAAAACATGATTTTGCCACTTCGCAAAGTGGGCTTAAAACACACAATTGATGAATTGTTCCAATTCAAGCAACAAAGCCTTCACCCACAGGCATTCATTCAGTTTATCATTTAAGCAAATAGCCTCATGGCAAGCATGCTGTCATGGCATCACTCACACTCATGCAAGTATGCTAAAGCGTAAAACTCACAGTGTACTCCGAGCCAAAACAAAAGCTAGTTAGAAATATGCATGATCCTAACTATGTTTAGATGCCTAATGCAACACATGCAGTATGCAATTAAATAGGCTCGGCTATCTAAGATGGCATATGAATGCAACAATTTGATACATGTATTCAAAGAGGTATTGAAATACAATGCAGTTTTTATGATGTGCCGAGCCCGGTGCATGCAAGACAAATGAATGATGCAACGCATGCAAGTATAAGGTATGCTAATCAAAACGTGCCCTAAACTAACCATCGAAAGCGGTTAAATAAAAGGGAGAAAGACGTGGGGTAAGAAGACATGCACACACACACGCACACTTATTACAACATTGTGTCCTCGCGAAGGAGGGTGTGAATAAATAAGCTAAGCTATACTAAGCTAAGTTAATTATTACAAACCAACTAATTAAATACTCTAAGCTAATTAATTACAACACAACTAAATTTGAATAACTAGTTACACGAACTAATTAAGTACAATACTCAAATCAAATAATTAGTTACAACTAACTAATTAAAGCAAGTAAAGTGGCCTCGTGGGCGAGGGAGATATGCATGCTCGGTTGGCTTCGTCTTGGAAAATCCATCACTTTGCCACCAATTGCCTCTGTTTGCATTCGCTGTGACTTCTGAACCTTGAACCAACTTCCAGACTGGTTCTGCCTCAAAACAGGAACATTTTGGCACCAAAATGGACTGGTGGCCGGTCAGCCACAAAAAGTGGCTGCCGACCACCTCAACTGGTCGGCCGGCTAGTGAAAGTGGTCGGTCGGCTACTGCAAGTGGCCGGTCGGCCACCTACTTCTCTAAATTTCTGGTTTTGCTGCAATAGAGAACAATAGAGGCACAACAATGTATTTGCAAGAAAATGTGTGTACTGCCACACTTCTCATCATTTCTCAAGCTCAAAGCAGTGTGACACTTGGCTCTCAAGCCTCTAATCAATCATCTCAACGCATGATAGCCAAAGAACCAAGCTTGTACAAGCTTAGTGAATGCGCACATAAGACTCAAATGGCCATCACCCTATCATGCATGATCAAGGATGACGGCGACCAAGAAATGTGATACGTTTCATCACTTTGAGTATGAAACGTCTCACATTTCTTGTGTTTGGATTAACGTCTGATCTAAACACATGCAATGCAACACCAATATGTTATCTTGGCATGTTTTACTTGGTTGATTCTTGTTTACACATTTTAAGTTACCGATTAGTCCTTTAATCGATTTGTCCAATGTGAAAGTCCTCTAAGGAGAGAGGAGTCAACCCAAAGAATGATTTAAGGCATGAGAGAGATCATGCCTTTCGCTAAGAGGAACCCTCATAAGAGGGTTAAAGCCATTTGAGCATAAACTCTATCAAGCTTAAACACAAACTTAAAGCCAACCAACCCTCAAAACAAATGGAAAAATGAAGAAATGAGGGAGGTGGCAGAATTTCAGTGCTGATATGGCATGAAACACATGACTATAACATGCAAACAACTCATGTACAACATGTTAGAGGCTTAAGCATTAAAACTAATGAAGAGCTTTACACTAGAACTATGCAATATCTAACTCCAAGGACCAAACCAACTCTGGACAGACCTCAAACATGTCAAAACAGAGGCTAAAACATGCTGAGATGGTAGCATGAAAAGCAAGAAAATCATGCTCATGTATTGGCTCATAAACAAGGCATAAAGCGCAACTCTCAAAAGCTATGAAAGAGTGAAATATGTGAGAGTGTGACTACACTATATGTACTGAAATTACATGCTAAATGATGCCAAAACATGCAATCATCACATACACAACATGTTAAAGGCCTCAAAACTCAAAGCTAGTCAAGGCTATTTACACTATAGCTATACAAAGCAAACCTCATGTGACCAAGATAGCTCAAAATAGTCCTAAAACAACTTAAATGAAGTTCTAAAACATGCTTGAAGTAGGTTATAAAGAGCCAGAATAAGAGGCTAATACAAAGCACAAAGTAAACTAGCAAGCATGATTACACTACAAGTGTAAGAAGGAAGCAACAAGTGACTTAACTAGCCAAAAACAGAACTAAAGCAGGTCAAAAAAGTCACAAAAACATACTGAGATCAAGCCATGAGATGGTAGAAAAACATGCTCACATGTTGGGCCATCTACACATGCAAACAAGATACAAAGAGGGGAGGCCACCCCCTCTTATTTTGGATCTCAAAACCAAGTTTCTACCACTAAAAAACCTCTGAGTTTGAGTGGTAGAAAGGCCAAACAAAGGGGGTTTCAAAAGCTTAGAAAGATGGCTCAAAAAGCTTTATAAGCCAAAGAGCCAAGGGAGCAAACCACCCCCTAACCAAACAAGACTCAAACCAACATTTTAAAGCCTTAAAATCAGAGTTTTTAAGAGGTTAAAACCAGCCTCAAAATAGCATGCAAAGGTGGTTAAACAAGTAACTAAAGCAAAGCTTAAAAGGGACAAGTCCTTACCCTTGAAGCACAACAACAAAACAACAACAATTCTAGACCAAAACCAAGCCTAAGACCTCAAACCAAGCTTCAAGGGACCTCAGCTCCAAAGTGAAGGTGTTTGACTAGGTGTCTTAGTGCAAATATGTGAAGAAAACTCACTTTTAAGCACAATATAGAGAGAGATAGAGAATTCTAGAGAGATAGAGTACAATTTTGCTTCTAAATTTTCTGAACCCTCCAAAAGAGGGAGGGACCTCCCCTTATATAGAAAAATGCAAGCCAAAGCTTGCTTGAATCCCTTCATACACGTGTATGGAGGATGCATTCAGTGACCAACAACTGGCACAGCTGGCTCACAAAATATCTGAAAAATGAGAAAATTGGCCGTCGACCACTTCAGATGGCCGGCCGGCCACCTCAGATGGCCGGCCAGCCACCTTCCCTAGCCGACCGACCACTTTAAGTGGCCGGCAGAAAGGAAAAGTAGCCGACAATAGCCACAAGTGGCCGGTAAGGCCCTTCTCCCCTCCAGGCAAGAGGCACCAAAGTTTGGCCCAAAAACAAGGCCAAAACAAAGAGAGTTTAGAGGCTCAAAGACAGGGCGCTCAGCCGAGACCTTTGGGTGCTCAAAACGAGCACAAACATACGCAATCATCGAGTGCACAAACGATGACGTCAAAGTCTTGAGGTCGGTAAAAAATGGGATGTCTACATTGAGCTTCTAGGAGGGGGTCATTGTGCGCTCGAGTTGTGTTTTTGGTTGCTCAAGCAATGTCACTTATTGTGTCTAATGCTCGAGTAGTATTTTGGTCGCTCGAGTAGTCTGCTCGTATATCAGTTCGAGAAAAGGGGTTTTTGAATCACTTTTCATTTGCTCTCTATCACAACCCAAACCCATCCTTAAGGGTTTAGCATCGTAACCGGCTAGTAATCCGTGATTACCAAAGGCCTGCTTAATAGTAATAATAATTATACAAGAAGTGGGGCTGGCGAAAGCCTGTAAATGTTAAAACATAATGTCCAAAGAGTTGTGAGAACTTAAATGAACAAACAACTACTATATATATATATACCAATACGCACACAAGTCCAAGTCTAAACATATATATAAACATTTAAGTCCAAAACACATCTAAGTAAAAATAAAAGACATGTTAGGGAATTAAATCCCAAAGCCAAAACAAATTATAAAACATTCACTTGACTTCTTATAACACTAAAAAATGGTGGATTTAGATCACTCAAAACAAAGCCTTGACAATAACGGTTCGGAACCTCGCGGTGAGGCGTAGTAGGTTGGCTTGACAAAACGGAATTAGGTTGACGCCACTAACTTTGCTCCAGTGCCTGACCACCTACATATATACAATAAACTATGAGCTAAAGCTCAGTGAACAACAAATGTGTAAAGGAGTTAAGAATGAATGTTCTTTCAGTATTTAAAATAGTCAATTGCATTAGTAGATTAATTAGTTAATCAATATCTCATATTTCATATCATATCAGTCATATAGTAATCATAGCAGTCATACGTGGTACATCCAATAGCAAAACAGTACAGTAGGTCTTAAAAGACCGAACAGTCAATTGATGGCCATCAAACAGTAAACAGTGGTTCTAGAAATTAGAACTAACAGAGATCTCTGTGACAATAGCAGTAACAGTAACAGTAGTAGTAACGATTAGTTGCTATGGATGCCACGAGTACAGTTCATAAAATAGGACAAACATTCATTTAGTAAACAATATCATTTCAGAAAGCAGTGTAGTTAATCATTTAGAAAATAATTATAATTGAACGTAACTTTACAACATTGTTACTCACAGTGGGCTCATCAAAATACGTGCTAAAGTTGCACTACGATGCCACGTCCGACCTAAACAAATAAATTCAAGCACAATAATCTCAATATACAGTTCAATCAATCAATCGATTGCTTACAAATTCGATTCTTATTCATTGTTCACTCACTCGGTTCTATGTTTTTGTTTCTTAGTTTCTTTCGTGTTTATGACATGCACAAGAATGCAATTGCACATGAAAACATGTTGAAAACATGTTAAAATCATGCAAATGGAGGCCCATAAGGTGGAAAAGTGAAGCGAAAAACAAAACCGGGACTGCCCTGTTGGTCGTATGTTTGGTGGCCTTGGCCGCATGTGTGGTGGTGTGGCCGCTCATGCGGTGTCCACGGGCGCTCGAGCGTGGTCCATGGGCGCTCGAGCATGCAATATGCATGTTGCAAAGGAGGGTTGACCGTTCGTGCGATGGCCTTGGCTGCACAAGCGGTGGTTAAGCAGATTGCACCCTTGGCATATGAAGGTCGGCCGCTCGAGCGGTCTAGGTTGACAACACGACTGAAAACTGCTATGTTTTTGGGTCCCTTTCTTTCAAAATCTTACTTCACTTTTTGTACAATTCAAGACCCAAAACCTTTCATAAACATGGGAAATAAACAATTGCTTCATTTGAAATAAAAAATTCAATGTAAAACCCAAAGTCCATGCAATGAATTCAAGCTCTTGAATTTACAATTCATGTTCATTAAACATACCAATTGAACTCTAATCCTCCATTCTCATGGTTTTCTCCTTTGTTTTGTAAAAAACATGTAAAATAACAACTAAAGGATCATGAATTTTATAAAAACTATGCCATGCATGGTAAGTTGTAAAAATTAATTCATCTAATTTCTTAGTTCTATGATCATATATTCTCACCTCCAATTTTACTTCAAGAATTGAAATGTAAAATTATAAAGTTTTCCATATAAAGCTTCAAATTCTTAACCCCCATGGAGTTTTCTCTTCAATTTGGAGGTTTATGCAAAAACATGAATGTATAAGCATAAATATGTAAGAATCTTGCCACTACAAAAATTTTCTATTTTTTGCGAAGGCAAAATGCCATCGCTAATACTCCTAATGCAGTCTCAAAAAACTTTTAGCGACGGCAAATGAAGGGTCACAACAGAGGGCGTTGTTAAAATGTTTTAGCGACTGCGATGGTAAATGTTGCCTTTTACGACGACATTTTACTATCGCCTATAATATGTAAAAAAATGAGATCTTTTGTGATGGCAATGTTGTACCGTCGCTAAAAGTTTTATTTGAGACGGCAAAAAAATACTATCGTAAAATGTTTTTTTGTTGCGACAACATGATCTCTGTCACCAATTTCTTTTGCAACAACATTGCCTATGTCACCAAAAAAAATAAATTTTAGTTCTAATGTTTTTTGAAATGGTGTAGTGCCGTCGCCACAAAAAAAAAAAAAAAAAAAAATTACCTGTATTAAATGAAAAAAATTGAAAAAGAAACCAATAATTGCATAACAATATAAAAAATCTTGTATAGAAATAATAATTTCTCCATAATAAAAATATTCTTGCATTCATAACTACACATCAGCAAAATTACCCCACAACATAATGTTCTATAATACATATATAATGTTTAAATACATAATGTTGTTCACAATTCAAAATAACAAATACCAAAAACAAAAGTTTTCCTCATCATTCTCCGTGGGTAACAAAAACAAAAGTTAGTTGCATTTTTCACGGACATGCATTCCATAAGAAGCAAACTCCTACTCGGGAAATATTTGAAAATACAAAACAAAAATAATTAATGACAATATAATTATGTGTTAATATGTTAATTACAAAAAAAAAAAAAAAAAAAACATAAAAATTTAACTACTATACAATTACAAAGATAATTAAGTAAATAATTTTGCCTAGACCGAAATCTAGCCCTAACTCTTAAACTGGAAACTCAATTTGAGTCCCATCTTCTCCCACAAGTCTCTTGCGCCAAGGTGGTCGTGTGTGCCAAGTTTCGTGCTAGTCCGACGCCGTTTGGTGATTTTGGGGCATCAATACCTCGAATTCTAAGTTTTTTAGGGAACTAGTTTGTCTAGACCGAAATCTAGCTCTAACTCTCAAACTAGGAACCCGATTCGAGTGTCGTCTTCTCCCACAAGTCTCTCGTGCCTAGGCAATCGTGTGTGCCAAGTTTTGTGCTAATTCGACGCTGTTTGGTGATTTTGGGGCATTAAAACCTCGAATTCTAAGTTTCTTAAGGAACTAGTTTGCCTAGACCAAAATTCGGCTCTAACTCCCAAACCGGGAACCCAATTTGAGTCTCGTCTTCTCCCAAAAGTCTCTCGTGCCTAGGCGGTCGTGAATGCCAAGTTTCGTGCTAATCCGACACCGTTTGGTGATTTTGGGGTATCAATACCTCGAATTCTAAGTTTTTTAAAAAACTAGTTTGCCTAGACCAAAATTTGGCTCTAACTCCCAAACCGGGAACCCGATTCCAGTCCCGTTTTCTTCCATAAGTCTCTCGTGCCAAGGCGGCCATGTGTGCCAAGTTTCATGCTAATCCGATGTCGTTTAGTGATTTTGGGGCGTCAACACCTCGAATTCTAAGTTTCTTAAGGAACTAGTTTGTCTAGACTGAAATCCGGCTCTAACTCCCAAACCGAGAACACGATTCGAGTCCCATCTTCTCTCACAAGTCTCTCATGCCTAGGAGGACGTGTGTGCCAAGTTTCATGCTAATCTGACGTCGTTTGGTGATGTTGGGGTATCAACATCTCGAATTCGAAGTTTCTCAAGGAACTAGTTTGCCTAGACCGAAATCCGACTCTAACTCCCAAACTGGAAACCCGATTCGAGTGCCGTCTTCTCCCACAAGTCTCTCGTGCCTAAGCGGCCGTGTGTGCCAATTTTTATGCTAATCCGACATCGTTTGGTGATTTTAAGGCATCAAAACCTCGAATTCTAAGTTTCTTAAAGGAACTAGTTTGCCTAGACCGAAATCCGGCTATAACTCCCAAATTGGGAACCCGATTCGAGCCCCGTTTTCTCTCACAAGTCTCTCGTGCCAAGGCGGTCGTGTGTGCCAAGTTTCGTGCTAATTCGACGTCGTTTGGTGATTTTGGGGTGCAAACACCTCGAATTCTAAGTTTCTTATGGAACTAGTTTGCCTAGACCGAAATCCGACTCTAACTCTTAAACCGGGAACCCGATTCCAGTTCCGTCTTCTCCCACAAGTCTCTCATGCCAAGGCAGTCGTGTGTGCCAAATTTTGTGCTAATCCGATGCCGTTTGGTGATTTTGGAGCGTCAACACCTCGAATTCTAAGTTTCTTAAGGAAGTAGTTTGCCTAGACCGAAATTCGATTCTAACTCTCAAACCGGGAACCCGATTTGTGTCCCATCTTCTCCCACAATTCTCTCATGCCAAGGCAGTCGTGTGTGCCAAGTTTCGTGCTAATCCGATTTCGTTTGGTGATTTTGGGGCATCAACACTTCGAATTCTAAGTTTCTTAATAAACTAATTTGTCTAGACCGAATTCCGACTCTAACTCCCAAATTAGGAACTCGATTCGAGTCCCATCTTCTCCCACAAGTCTCTCATGCCTAGGCAGCCGTGTGTGCCAAGTTTCGTGCTAATCCGACGCTGTTTGGTGGTTTTGGGGCATCAACACCTCGAATTTTAAGTTTTTTAAGGAACTAGTTTGCCTAGACCGAAATTTGGCTATAACTTTCAAACCGAGAACCCAATTCGAGTCTCATCTTCTCCCACAAGTCTCTCGTGCCAAGGTGGTCATGTGTGCCAAGTTTCGTGCCAATCTGACGCCGTTTTGTGATTTTGGGGAGTCAACACCTCGAATTCTAAATTTTTTAAGGAACTAGTTTGCGTAGACCGAAATCCAACTCTAACTCCCAAACCAAGAACCCGATTCGAGTCCCGTCTTCTCCCACAAGTCTCTCGAGCCTAGGCAGTTTTGTGTGCCAAGTTTCGTGCTAATCCGATGCTATTTGGTATTTTGGGGTGTCAACACCTCGAATTCTAAGTTTCTTCAGAAACTAGTTTGCCTAGACCAAAATTCGGCTCTAACTCCCAAACCAGGAACTCGATTCGAGTCCCGTCTTCTCCCACAAGTCTCTCGTGCCTAAGTGGTCGTGTGTGCCAAGTTTTGTTCTAATCCAACACCGTTTTGCGATTTTGGGGAGTCAACACCTCGAATTCTAAGTTTCTTAAGGAACTAGTTTGCCTAGACTGAAATCTAGCACTAACTCCCAAACCGAGAATCTGATTCGACTCTCGTCTTCTCCCACAAGTCCTTCATGCCTTGGCGGTCGTGTCTGCCAAGTTTCGTGCTAATCCAACATCGTTTGGTGATTTTAGGACATCAACATCTCGAATTCTAAGTTTCTTGAATGTAGTGACGTCTTAATTAAGATCACGAGACGTTACAATCTCCAATGTAGTTATAAATCTTAAACTTTAAATCCTTGAACTATTTCATATAGCATATATTAGAAAATCTAGTTGAGACCCGCCTTCATGTATTGAGATAGGTCTTTTCTCCTTATAAACAACTTCATAACGTTTTTTCTGGATTTATAAAAATTATAACAGCAACACAATGTGTCAAGTGTTTCCAAAACATCTCTTATGGGTTTCAAGAATTCATCCCTAGATGTTTGCCAATAACATTTAGGGTAAAAAATCCTAAATTGCATTTGTTATTTGGAAAAAGAGTTTTGGGTAACTTTAGTGCAGACTAGAGAAACAACAACATGGATAGTGAATATAAGCACATAGAAGATAACTAAAGCATCACAGTTAGAAATGGGCTTACCTCTATATCAAGTGATGGGTACTTCTTTCTGAGTGTGTATACCTGAAAACCACATTTATGGACTGTGGAAATGAGAAGGACGGAATAACAACATCAATATAAATAATAAGGGTTTACGCACCTTATCCATCATTTCTGACATGAATTTTTGTCCACCAAATCCAGGTTCCACAGCCATCACAATAACCATTTCCATAGGATTTTCACCATCAAGCTATGGAGTAGGAAAGAGGAAATAGCTGCTAAATGCAAGGTATCAAACAATCTTTATTTTAATTATGATGTAACTTTACCCCGTTAGAGAAGCATACATTTTGTTTCTACTTTCCAACACATGTATCAAATAATCTTTAGTTTAAATACTTCAGTTTAACTCCACTTCATTAAAGGGAAAATGCCAGGTAAATAGAAAAACTTGAGAACTTAAAAGAACAATAAATAGAGCAAATTTTTACTAGTGGATACACATCTTTAATAGGAGTTCCAGGCTTTAATGCCACACCAGGCCTCATGTCCTTTGACTTAATCTGTTGGACAAGTTCTTGCCAATTGTCTGTAAAAGGTAACCATGTGACCATTCCATTACCAAAATATTGAAAAACAAAAGTAGAAAATAAAACTAATTAGGTGGGGTCAAAATGGAAAATATTTCACTGTTTACAAATCAATATAGGTAACATTTCTTTCAACAAAGAAATATGTGTCCAAAAACTAATACCAAAGGAAAAGCATAAGTATAATAACACCGTACACATAACTCATGCTAAACAAGATCATCATGAGCAGCTTGCATAAGAGACAAACAAATTAGGGTTGTCAAATTGGGGTTTCAAATAAAAAACAGGCCAGCAAACCCCAAATCAAACCCAAAAATTCAATCCCCAAATCAAACCCAAAAATTCAATCCCAAATCAGTCCCCAATTCAAGCCCCATGGTATCGGAGACAAACCCCAAATCAATGAGCAATACTTGATAAAAATACAGAGGGAAAAAAAAAATCAAGCAAGAATAAAAAGAGGCAACCCCAAATCGAACCCAAGAATCAATCCTAAATCAAACCCCAAATGACGTCCTATTGTGATATATTGTGCAAAGCAAAATTAGGGAACAATGCCACCAAACTCTGTATGTCATAAGAGAAGAAAGCTTACCAAAGAGAAGAACAAGCACACCAAAAAAGAAAAACACTCGCAAAGCAGCGAGGAAGACCCAATGTCAACCACGACGAATGACCCAATGATAAAGGTATCAGCAAAGGTATCTGAGACAACGCACCGCCGTTACCACTGCTATCCATCGTCACTCCCTGCTCACCGTTGTCACTCACTGCTCGCTGTCGTTCCCCCTTGCTGCTGTTGCCACTACCACTGCCGTTGCTTATAGTAGAGAGAGAGAGAGAGAGAGAGAGAGAGATAGTATCGTATTTTGGGGATTTTTTAAATTGGGGATTTTTTGTTTAAGGGATTGGAGATTGAGGATTTAAGAGCATGAGAAACAAAATGGGGGAAAGAAATGGGGAAATTTGGATAGAAAGAGCAGGAAAATGAAAAGAAAAAGAAGAAAAGAAGAGGAGAATTAGGATAAGTAGTGTGAACGACGTCGTTTTATTTATTTATTGTTAAAATAAATTTATTTTTGCATAGTTAATGAATTTTTTTTTTGATTTTTGATTTTTTTTTTAGTTACTGAGGTTGAAAATTTATTTGTTTCATTTTTATTTTAATGAATTTTTTTTTATTTGGTAGAAATAGGGGTAATATTTTAATGAAAAATATTTTCCGTTAAAATAAAGTTAATTTTTTGTGATCAATGAAAAATATTTTTCTGCGGTCCATTTTTTTTGGTTACTAAAAATCAAGAACTATTTTTTTGTAGTAGAGAAGAGGGAGCGACAGTAGTGGTGAAGGTGGTGGATAAGAGGTGGTAGTGGTGGTAATGGTGAAGGAGATTAGTGGTGAAGTTGTGGTAGCGGTAGAGGAGATAGAGTGGCGGTGGTGGATGAGAGGTAATGGTAGTAGTAGCGGTAGCGTGTGGTAGTAGAGTGGTGGCGATGGTGGTAGTAATGGTAGTCATAGAGGTGGAGTGACAACAGTGGTAGTAGTGGTGGTAGTGAAATGGCATTTGCAGCAGTGGTGAAGGTAGTAGAGGAGATGGGTGGTGAAAGAGAGAGATGAGTGAGAGACAGATAGAGAGAGGGAGAGAGTGAGCAAGGCAAACACAGTGGGGGGAAAAGAGAGAGAGAGAGAGACAGACAGACAGACAAACAGACAGGCAGACAGAGAGAGAGAAGAGTGATAAGTAAGAGACAGAGAGAGAGAAATAGAGAGAAAAAAAGATAAAGACAAAAAATAGAGAGAAATAAAATGAAGAGAGAGAAAGAGAGCGAAAAGAGATGAACGAAAAAGAGACATAGAAAAAGAGAAAGACAGAGAGAGAAGACAGATGAGCAAGAGAGAGAAAGAGAGATAGAGAGAAGAGAGATGAGCGAGACAGAGAGAGAGAAGAGAGATGAGAAAGATAGAGAGAAAATAGATGAGTGAAAGAAGAGAGATAAACGAGAGAGATATACAGAAGAGAGATGAGCAAGAGAGACAGAGAGAGAAGAGAGAAGAGAGATGAGCAAGCGACACAGAGAGAGACAGACAGACAAACAGACAGATAGAGAGAGAAGAGTGATGAGTGAGAGAGAGAAATAGAAGAGATAGAGACAGAGACAGAGACAGAGACACAGAGACAGGAAGATGAAAAAATTGGTGAAAAGAGAAATGTTACTCCCTCCGTCCCAAAATAATGGTCCCTTTTGGGGAATCTAACTTTTTTTGATAGTACAATTATTGCATTTGAAAAAAGTTGATTTTCCAAAATTATCCTTTTGATAGTACATTTTTTGGGAATATCAATGTCATAATTGTACTTTTTATATTGTTTATTAATTTAAAAGAAGGGCAAAATAGGAAATTTATATTATTTTTGTACTTGATTTTTGAAGAGGGACTAATATTTTGGGACAATAAAAAATGGAATAAGGGACTAATATTTTGGGACGAAGGGAGTATATCAAAAAAGTAAGACAACGTCGTTTTTTCTAATTTTTTTTGTGACAGAAAAATACCGTTGCATTTATTCAAACCATTTTGTGACTGTATATATATGAAGCCGTCTCAAAGCCACAATATTTTTTTTTGCAACGATACCTATTGCAGTCGCAAAAAACTCACTTTTTTTTTTTGCGACTGTAGCTGGTGCCGTCGCAAATACTCTCATTTTTTCGCGACATTATTTTCTACCGTTGCAAATACTCTAGGTGTGTTTGGTTTGTGTTTGTAGAGTAGTTTTTGAGATAAAAAAGTACAAAAACTTATTTGGTTTGCCTTTTTCTAAATATTCTCTCTAAAAAAAGTTTTGTTTTTTTTTGTAGAGTAATTTTTGAGATAAAAAGTACAAAACTTGTTTGGTTTATCTTTTTCCAAATATTCTCCCTAAAATAACTTTGGTTTTTTTTGTAAAGTAGTTTTTGAGATAACAAAGTACAAAAATTTGTTTGGTTTGCCTTTTTGTAAAGTAGTTTTTGAGATAAAAGTACAAAAACTTGTTTGGTTTGCCTTTTTTGCAAACATGTTTCAAAAGTAATCCTGGAAATTGGATAACCAAACACATTTCTGAGAGTTTTTTTGGAAAAATCTGTTTGGTTTGATTACTCTTAAAAAAGTGTTTGTAGAGTATATTTCTAAAAAATTTCTCCCAAAATCAAACCAAAGAAGGCTGTAGACGCGCCCGTGGGCCTCATGCTCTACAGTTCGGACTCCCTTTTGTTCGTTGCGGTTCTTAATCTGAACCAAAGAGTCCAACTCTGGCAAATCGTTTTGAGAAAAAAACAGATTTTGAAAAGAAGTGCCAAACATGGACTGCTTTGCCAGATACAGAGTCGCCACCTAAATATTTTTTAATGGGGAAATTTAGGAAACCCTGACTCGGTGCCAAAGGCCACGTGTCCGTCATCACCAAAGTTGTCTTGGCTCGGGAGCTTGGGTACGATCGGGGAAGGTCAGCTATGAGCACCCCCTTTCGCCCGATCCGAAGATCGGCCTCTACTAACCGTGATATCTAATTTTGAAAACGTTATGTATTCTTGTTCCGGTTATTAGCCTAGATTTACTATGTTATGCGCACAGCAAACAAGTATAGACTAGATTGCCTAACTTGGAAACAAGCATTGCATATCCGTTTGTTTTGAAAATGCTTTGGAATTTGCTACTCGCAAGTAGGCTAAAACACGGATTTCAACGAGTTTTTCCAACTCAAACAATCCAACCTTCACCCACAGGCAATCAGGCAGTTTATCTCATATAAGCATTTAGCCACATGGTAATCATGCTGTCATGTTAACATTCACACGCATGCGAGATGCTAAAGCATAAATACTTACATTGTACTCCATGCCAAAACAATAAACTAGTTAGCAAATATGCATGTCCTAGTTCATGTTAAGTGGCTAATGCAACACATGCAAGGATGCAGTTAGAGTAGGCTCGGCTAACCCTAAAATGGCATGTGAAATGCTACAATTATCACGTATTCAATTTGGAATTGAAAATACAATGCATTTGTATGCTGTACCGAGCCGGTGCATGCTAGACAAATGCATGGATGCACGCATGCATGCATGAGGTATGCTAATTTAAACGTGCCCTAATCTAACCATCAAAAGCAGGTAAAGTAAAAGGGAAGAAAGAAGTGGGGATTGGAAGACATGCACACACACGCACCCACACTTATTACAGATTCGCCCTCGCTCGGAGGGACCAAAAGAATAATACAAATTAATTAACTACGCAAGCTAATTAAATATTACAAATTGCCTAATTAGTTAACAACTAACTAAACTAGGAAAAACAGTAAACCGCTCGGGAGGAGAGCCTGATGCAACGCATGCTCGGGTCCTGCTCGGAATTGCACTGCCATGCATAGTCTGCCTCTGTTTTCCCTGCTCTGCCCCTCCAAAGACTGCCAAAGCCTCAGGGATGCCTCTCTGGACATTGGGGGACACCACCGGCTGAGTAGAATAGCCACCGGCTGCAGCATGTGATCATCGGCTGGAAATGAGGCTATCGGCCACCAATACATTGCCGGTCGGCACTAAATATTGCCGGCCGGCCAAGAATGCCTGCAGAACCTGCAATTGACAGCAGCAGAGGGCAAGGCATAGCATGGCAATACAATTCAAGCAATGTATGCACCAACCAAGCCTCTTATCATGTGTACAACTCAAAGGGGCATGGTCCTTGGTTCTTGGACCACCAATGGCGCATTTGAATGCGTGATGGCCCAAGAGGCCAAGTGTGCATCTTTCATTTCAAATGAAATGCAGTGCAAACAAACAAACCAAAGCCCAATCCCTATCACTAATTAAGGGACAAAGCATGCATGCAAGATGCAATGCAACCTAGGCATGCAAGCTAAGAATGCAACATGGCATGGCAAAGCACTTATGCAAGCATACAAGCAAGCATGAGGCAATGCAAACTAATGAAAAGATGGACTTAAACATGATTTAGGCAGCTCTAAATAAGCCCAAAACAGTGGCCAAAATGCTAAGTTCATGAAGGCGAATGCTCATGCAAACATGCATAGATACATGGTTCAAGACTTAAGCATAATGAAGCAACTTTTAAACACATTTAAAAGGGACAAACATGGACTAATGGCATGCAACATAAGCTCTGAAAATCATGCTATAGGAGGTGCCAAACCAACTAACAAAGCAAGCAAAGCATGCAAAATGGCCAAGAATTCAAAGCAAGCTAATGATGCATTGAACTACACTTAGTACAACCACACATGGCAAGACTTAAGCGACCAAAAACAGAGTTTCAACACATAAAACAAAGCCCAAAAGACCACCTAGATGGCATCTAAATGGTTTGAATTCAAAGGCATGCACAAATGCTAAAACATGGAGCATGCAAGACAAGCTTTCAAAGCTTCAAAGAGGCATCCAAGGCAAGCATATGAGCATGTCAAAGGGACTGAAATGATGTGCTAAGTGGTTCCAAACCACTAAATTAATGCAAGCAATGCATGCTACACATTCACATACTTGAGGCCAACAAGCCACACAAACTATATACAAAGCCAAGGCAACTATGGACAGACCTAAAACATGGCAAAATAAGCACAAAACCTTCACAAGGCTAAGCCTAAAACATGCTAGAATGAAGGCTAACAACCTAAGGCATATTAAGGCATAAACAAGGCATTACATGGTAGGTATGCTAAGCATGCATGGTGTACCAAAACCAACACACAACAATGTTATATCATGGCATAATAAGCATGGAAAACAGCCTAGACATGATCAACAAACACTCAAGCATGATGCTCCCTCAAGAGGCCAAAAAGTGCCATTTTCAAGGACAACAAGGAGAGGGGGTGGCCCTCTCCTTCTTGAGACTTCAAGGCACCATCCTTACCACTGAAATCCCTCAAGATTTCAGTGGTGAGGAGGCCCAAGCACCAAAGTCTCGGAGTTCACCAAAAATAGCACAAAAAGGAGCCTTACAAGGCCTAGAAGGGGTCAAACAAATCCAAACCACAAAACACTCTTAACAAACAATCAAGAGGGCTAAAAAACAGAACTTTTTTGTGTTATACACTAAGCACAAAAACAGTTCTAAGATAGGTAGAAAAGCAATGCAAAAATGGAGAATAAAAGAGAAGTTTCTTACCCTTGAAGCCCTCCTTCACAAACAATGCTCCAACAGCCTTCTTTGGCTTAAATCCAACTCCAAAACACTAAAACAACCCTCCAAGGGTCTCAAGTCCAAGAGATGGTGTGTTAGTGGGTGTTTGTGAGCAAAAGTGGAACAAAACACACACTTATAGAGATAGAATATGTATCAAACCCTAACCCTAGAACTCAAGCTTTACAAAAGCTGTCTAAAATGTCTCACCCTAATGTCAAGAGAAGAAGCTCTCCTATATAGGCAATTCCCTCTTGTAAGGCTTCCAAAACAAGCCATTCAAGAGGGAAATCCCTCCATACACGTGTATGGAGGGGAATGGGGTGGGTGCCAGCTATCACAGCTGGCACAAAATATCTGCTAAAAGCAGATGAACAGTAGTCGGCCGGCCAAAATTGTCATTTTGACAAAATTGATGGCCGGCCGGCCAAAAAGAGTGCCGGCCGGCAATATACATTGCCGGTGGACACAAACAACAGCCGGTGGCCTCTAGCCATGGCCGGTGATGTGTGAGGATGCCTCACAAAGCATTCCCTGCCCCTCCAAGGCAAAACACAAGTGTTTGGTGCAAAACCAGACACAAAACGGTCGAGTTCGAAGATCCTGAGGCAAGGCGCGTAGCCGAGACCTCCGGGAACTCCAAACGAACACAAACATGGATAATCACCGAGTGTTCCAACGGTGACGTCCAAGTCTTGAGGACGATCAAAAATGGGGTGTCTACAAAGGCCTCTATTTTTCCGCAACAGCAAATTGTGCCGTCGCAAAAACTCACATTTTTCGCAACAACAAGTTGTGCCGTCGCAAATGCTTCCGTCTTTTAAGCCCACTTTTCTTGTAGTGTGCTATGCATGTATCAATTTCCATCTATATCAACAAATCTTACAACTAAACTTATGAGTTCCTTAAGCACTCTTGAATTTCTTATGTTGTGAGTACATTACTTCAAATTCATAAGGTTAAAGAGAGGAGTTCTTACCTAGAATAAACAATTTGAGTTGTCTTGAATTTTTTCCCTAACCCTCTCTTCAATTTCTTCTTATTCTTCTTCTTCTTCTTCTTCTTCTTCTTCTAAGCTTAGTTGAACTCTCAAATGCCTGCTCTTCCCTTCTCTGTCTACATGTGTGTGTGTGCAAAGGACTCAACCAAACCCACTATCTTCCCTTACACTAATTAAATGGATAAATAGATGACTAGGATTTTAATTAATGCAACTAACGCTAATAACTCATTTCTAATTAAATTAAATTAATCCTTATCACAATATAATCTTAATTACATCAAATTTTATTACATTAGTGTGAATTAGGCTCTAATTCCTATCCAATTTCTAAATTCTAACTTGTTAAATTAATGAATCAGACAAGTTTAATTTTCACCCTAACCTATCTGTCCATAATAATACAATTCAAATAATCACATGGCAATTCAATAACACTTCATAACACATAATCACATAATTAACAATAAGCATATAACCAACATAATTAATTTGCTTAATTAAGGAGGTGGTCGTCACACTCTCTCTGTAAAACATTTTAAAAGTCTAGTTCTTCACTCTCTCTCTCTCTCTCTAGTTCTTGCTTAAAACCTCAAATATACCTTCACCCATTGATTTATCCACCATAGCTCTTTGGAGAAAAAAAGTAGAGCTCGTCTAAAGCTTCGTTCTAATTGGAGAGAACTTCGTTTTTGGCTCCGCCAAATTTCAAATCTTGCTTTCTCCGTCTTCTAAATCTTGAGGTAGGAATTTCTTCAACCTTTAGTATGATTTTTACCATAGTTATTTGTCCACTGAAAGAATCTAGTGATTTGGGAATTTTGGGTTAAACCTAGGGTTAAACCTAGGGTTTGATTTTGAAATGTAAAAAGAGGGGTTCTCAAATGGGTTCTTGAGAAAGGTCGTGGGGATGCATTTATGGTTAAGATATGTCAAAATGGTGGATTTCTTTACTTAAATTTGATTTTTTGAAAGTAAAGGGGCTTTTGTTCTAAAATCATGGATATTTGGTTTGTGGAAGAAAAGTGAAATAATGTTGGGTTTTGAAAGAATAGAATGAATGTGTATGTTGATGATGATGGTGGAGTTGGATATGTAATATCATTCCTATTTTGAAAATAATGAGATTATATCTTTTGTTAAAAATTATCTGTTGAATAGAAATATTTATTTTGGGCTATCGATGGCGGATAGTTTTGGTTGTTGTACAAATTGCATAAGGATTAGGTGAATTGAAACTAATTACTTATACATCTTGCATTGAGCATTGTTTCATACTTAAACATTGAAAATGTATTGTTTTGAGAAAAATGGGTGAATACCTTGGCGAATCTGGTTAGGGGGTGTGGTTGTGGTTATTATGTTGGCCTATGTGTCTTTAGTGAAAGTCCAAAAACCAAGGTGGTTTGGTGCCAATCCTTCCAGTTAGTACCGGTAAAATAGCTTTGGTAGTACTTGTATAGCTTACTAGCAGACACGTATCTAGAAATTCCTAGTATTTTGTATCCACTACCCTATTTTCTGAGATAAAAGGTTATTTTTATGAATTGATATATAATATGGCATTGCATTGTTTTGAGATGGAAATGTAAAACGTTTGACAATTAGCATGCATATGCATCCACCTTATGACTTCGTTAAGATTCATATATTGTGTTAAAATATCTCTATTGGGTTTTAGCTCACCCTATGTGAAAAATAATTTTCAGGTGCTAATGATATGCCTCCACCAAGGATATAGCTTGGGAGGACTTGAAGCCAAGGGTTTCATTTTGTTTATTTGATGTAATTATTTTTGTACAAGCCTTGGGTTTTAATTGCATTGAGTTGAACTCATTTTGTTGTACCCAAGTATTGACTTAGAAAGATGTAGTCATTAGGGCATAAAACTACTTGATTCTCCTTTTATTTCAATTCATGTACACATGTCATATGCTATAGATTTATGATATAGAATTTATGAATGTATACACACATGTCATCTTTTGTATGATCAAGGATTATGAATGGAATATTAAATATGATGTTATTGATCATTTGTAAGGAATGTTATGAAGTAGGTTATTGTTATTATTTCGGAACGTTACAGTAGGAATGGAAGTTATACAAAATTTATTTTAAAAAAATTAAATATCAGTATATTGTAGTTGAATTAAGAAAAAATAGATAGATTAATTATGTTAAGTATTGATTTTTATTTAATATCTATTTTAAAACCATTTATACATATTATATATATACTAGTGTATAGGCACGGTATAAATAATGATACTGGGAAAAAAATTATTAAAATATTTTTCTTCTTAGAAAACTTGTAACAATTTTGCTTGTATTAGACGCTCTACAAAACTCAAATAAAATAACTCACACCCAACCTTAATGTAAATTAAGAAACAAACATATAAGATTTATAATGTTCACCAATATTGCAAATCAAAATATCAAACATCTAGATTTTTGATTTCAACCCACCCTAATTCAACCCAATAATCACCAGTTGACCAAAAAATATATTCATCATACAAACTAAAATCATAATAAACAATTCATCATAACCACTTAAAATCAAAATCACAATTTTCCAAATCTAAGCCGGCCCTATTAACCCACCCTAATTCAACCCAATAATCACCAGTTGACCAAAAATTCAAGGTGTAAAAACAAAACCCAGAAAAATCTAATAGATAGAACCAAATCTGGAAGCAAAAAACAAAGAAAAGGGAACTAACTGGTGAGACGGTGACCTACAAAGAACTGAAGTACCTCTGTTTTGGGGTTTGAATTGCAGCAAGGAAAACACAAAAACAGACACAACCACAAAAAAAAAAAAAAAAAAAAAAAAAAAAAAAAAAAAAGAGAGAGAGAGAGAAAGGAAGAAACTGCAATTTTAACTCCAAATTCAAAAAATAGAACAGGTTATTTAAGATAATTAAGAACATTACCAACAAATTTACACTATCAGTTTAATAGTGAAAGAAACCATAAAACTATAAAACAAAAAAAGAAGAGGCATTCCAGAGAAGTTATGGACTGTGTTCACATGGTTTTGCTTATAAACTGTGTTCTTGAATTCCCTCACTTCTTCCCATATATGCCATTTTAAAAGAGAAAACAGATTACTACTTACTTTAGGAATTCAAAATTTAAATAGTAGCAAAGAAACAAATTAATTGGCAATAACCCTAAATTAATTGGCACTTGAACTATGCACAAAAACTTCATAGTAAAACAATCAAATTCTAGCACGAACACTTCAAACATCATGAGGGGGGAAAAAAAAACAAAAAACAAAAATCATGAAATTGAACAAAGAAAATTGAAAGAAGTCAGCAAACTACTTGAAAGCATTCAGTAATTCCCTCAATTACTCTTCTTTTTTTTTTACTCAATTACTCTCAAGAATGTTTAACCAAATATAAAAACACATCTCACAATCTGAACACACACATACTCTATACTAACTATTAATAAAAAATTTAGCTTATACAAAATCTGTTATTAATCAATCAATAAAAATTAAAACTCAAAAAACAAATAATCAAAAAGAGAAACAACCTTGCGAGTTCGACAATCAGTGTTGATTCGTGTCATTGTTCTCTTCAAACCCCCAGCACACAATAAAAACATCATTTGACAAATTTCAAAAAAAAAAAAAAAACCAATAATTTAGGCAATCAAAAGGACAACACAGCCACACGCAAAAAAAAAAAAAAAAGAGAGAGAGAGAAAGAAACTGCGATTTTAACTCCAAATTCAGAAGATAGAACAGGTCAGTTAAGATAATTAAGAACATTACCAACATAGAATAGGTCATTATAAATGAAGATAGAGCACATTGATACATTTCTAGTATAGCCATCTGAGAGGGTAATTTATATGTAAATTGGGCCGAGTTGGGTAATGGGCCGTTCTGTGGGCCACAGTAGGAAAAGCCTTGTAGTTAGCCCGGTCCAAAGGAGCTTTGCAGTTAGCTCGGTCACCACGGTCAGAGTGGCAACAATTAGCTAGGTCATACCATGCTGAGCCGAGGTATTTTTGGCTTTCCTGAGGACCTTGCTCGTTGATTAGCTCGGTCCAAGCTTGCCATGGGATAGCACGGTCTCTACGGAAGAAACCGAGGTAAAAGCAGTAAAGGAAGAGCCGAGCTATTTGTAGCTCGGTTAATTCTGCCAATTTAGCATGGCCGTGTTATCTCAGTCATTTTGCCGTGCTACCGAGGTAAAACCATCTCATTTGGTTTAAGCAGTGAGGGGGGTATTGAAGGATAAGCATTATCTTTCTGGAAAGTGATTCCTAGGAGGACTCTGCATGGAGGAATAAGAGTCTTACTAGGATTATGCCACGCGGAACCTATAAAAGCTCACAGCATAACCTATGGGAGAGGTAACACAACTTTGATTCTCGAATACACAGAACTTTTGTCTATTTGTCTATTTTGCTGACTTAGGCATCGGAGAGGTATCCGGCACACACCCGCCGGCTAGCTCACGTTTGTGTTTTCAGGGAGTAAAGCGACGACGTTTGAAGGAGCGCAGACTTGATCAACAGGATTATACAAGGACAATATTTTGTGCTCGTACAATTGGCGCCGTCTGTGGGAAGCACAGAGAGAACAAAACCTCTTGATCAAGTTTTTCCTCTCTAATTGGAAGTAATGGCGCACAATGAAGATTTGCCGCAGTCCGCCATCGACGGACAAACCCCAGAGGGGGGTGGGAGGCGTGAAGGTTTGCCTTCTATCCCTCCCATGGCGGATTTAGAGCCCCAGCGACAGAACCCCCGGAGGGATGCAAGGGGGAGGCGAACTAACAGCCCCCGTCGCTCTCAAAGTCCAGAAAGACAGAGGCGGAGGATCGATCCTCAAGTTCTGGAGGATCGCGTAAAGGAACAAGACGAGTTAATAAGGAAGATGACGGCGGACATGGAGTCTATGAAACGCCAGATCAAAGGAAAAGGGGTGGCGACAGGAGAGGGGCGCAACGGCAACACGCCCCCTCGCCACTCGGAATATCGTGGTAGGCATACCACACCGTCACAAGCAGAGAGCAGAAGCCTGAGAACAGGCGACACTCAATCAAGGAATACTAGGACTCGTTACTCCAGGTCTGAGAGAACGAGAACTGAGAGGTCATGTACTGAGGGAAGCACCTATCGGCCCTCACGCACACACCAGACTGCATCCAGGCAAACGGAGTTACCTAGATTGTCTGACCTACGGACTGTGCTTGAAGAAAAGGCATGATGGAAGGAGGATACCAGGGCACGCGACCTACGCAGAGTTTTAGCCCTTCAGCGGTTGGCTCCTCGGACGCATGGAAGCATTGAGGTCGGAATGCCAATATCGCGCCTGGCTTACGAACCAGCAGACAAGGTATTAGCCAGATTGCAAACCTCGCCGTTCGTTCCGGCAATAGAGAATGCACCTCTACCTTCAAGCTTCAACCAGCCTAAGTTCACCACTTATGAAGGGAAGACAGACCCCTACATGCACTTAAGCCACTTTCGCCAGGTTATGGCGGTATACCGACGGAACGAAGCTTTAATGTGCATCATATTCCCATCCAGCCTTGGCGACCTAGGTTTAACCTGGTTCGAAAGGCTACCAGAAAGCAGCATCGCCTCCTGGGCACAATTGGCAGAAGCGTTCGTGACCAGGTTCAGAACGAACACCAAGACGCCAGTGGAGATCGATCAACTACTCTCCATTGACATGGGCGACAAGGAGACGTTGAGGTCATACAACAGTCGCTATTGGGAGACCTTCAACCAGATAGGAGATTGCCCCACAAATCTGTCATCGCACAGTACAAAAGAGGTCTTCCAGTCGGTAACAGACTGAGGGACTCAATCACCATGACGCCCCCCCTCACAATGGAAGCCTTAATGGAGAGGGTACACCAGCACATTCGGGTAGAAGAGGATGGCGCCCGTGCTAAAACAAAGTCTGGTACAACCGCAATACCAGATAAAAAGACTTCGGCAAAAGTCAATGCGGCAGAAACGGGCGAGACAGGCGGGACAACGGAGAGGACCAAGATAAAAGGTGGTTGAGAGTTCGCACTGCCATTACCACAGTGTTCAAAAAACTGATCTATTGGATTCTCAGTGAGATACGTGATGAACCTTTCGTCAGGTGGCCAGCTAAGTTAGAAGAAGCGCAAAAGGACTATGACGAAAGATCTCGGTGCACCTTCCATAAGGAAAAAGGACACCGCACTGAAAATTGCACACCGTTGAGACAGCACCTGGAGGAGTTAATGGCAGCCGGGCGCCTGGACCAGTACATAGAATGAGGGACACAGCCAGCTCCCCAGAACCACGATCACCCAGATGGAATGCTGATCGATGCCCCACCTCAAGGCGTGATAAACGTAATACATGGGGTATTCGAACCTGAGCGAGTATGTGAGCTCAAGGGAATGATCAAGAAGGCTGAGCACTTAAGGGAGGTATTAAGTGCACAACCTACCATTAAAAAGGGGAGAACAGAGGCCACGAACGTCATGTCTTTTTCAGACAGAGACTTGGCAAGGATATATTGCCCTCATAATGATGCATTGGTCGTCACTCTCCGCGTCAAGGATTACGACATCAAGCGAATTTTGATTGACCAAGGGAACTCATGTGAGATAATGTATTACGAAACCTTTAAACAATTGAAATTGGAGGACAAAGACTTGGCACCTGCCGTATCTCCCCTGATCGGATTCAACTCAATGCCAGAGTGGCCAGTTGGCAAGATAATCCTCCCAATCAGAGCATGAAGCATGACGAAACAAGTGGAATTCTGAGTATTGAAAGTCCCTTCCACTTACAACATAATCTTGGGAAGGACATGGCTGCATGCTATGCGATCGGTAGCGTCAACCTACCATCAAGTAATGCGGTTCCCCAACGAAGCCGGAGTAATTTAAGAGGTCTTTGGAGATCAGATCATGTCCAAACAATGCTTCGTCACCGTAAACGGCAGCCGCGCTGCCAAAGGGTTTGTTCAGACGGTGGAAGAACCTGAGAGCAATGAATTGTTTGCGGATGTTAGCAAAGCCGCTGAACAGAAGGCAGTAGAAGACTTGGTACAGGTAAGAATAGATGAAAAGAACCCGAAAAAGTTCTTTTTGCTTGGCTCATCTATGTCCAGCACTGAGAGGATAGAGGTCATGGAATTCTTGACCCCTAACATCGAAGTGTTTGCCTGGACGCCGTATGACATTCCTGGCATTGACCCAAACTTCATCTGTCACCAATTGAACGTCCACCCAACTGCCAGACCAATTATACAGCGCACTCGCAGATCAGCACTCCACCACGCCGAGATAGTGGCCGAAGAAGTGGGGAGTCTTCTAGAGGCAGGAGCTATCAGAGAAGTGCACTATCCCAAGTGGATATCCAATACAGTAGTGGTACCAAAGAAGAATGGAAAATGGCGTATCTGCGTGGACTACAAAATAGTCAACAAGGTGTACCCAAAAGACAGCTTTTCCCTACCACGAATAGACCAACTGGTAGACCTAACGGCAGGACAAAATCGACTTAGCTTTCTTGATGCGTACAGAGGTTACCATCAGATCGCTATGTATGAACCAGACCAGGAGGTCACATCATTTACAATGCCAAGAGGACTATATTGCTATAAGGTCATGCCCTTTGGCCTAAAAAACGCAGGGGCAACATTCCAGCGGATGGTCACCAAGATGTTCGAACCATTGTTAGGCAGAACAATGGAGGCTTGCATCAATGATATGGTAGTCAAAAGCAAGGATGAGAATGACCATCTCAGGGACCTAGGTGAGATGTTTCAGATCCTAAAGAAGCACAAGTTGCGCCTTAATGCATCTAAGTGTGCTTTCGGCGTAGGATCAGGCAAATTCCTAGGCTTCCTGGTGACCAACCGAGGTATAGAGGCAGACCCTTCTCAGATCAAAGCAATTCAGGATCTAAAGAGGCCCAACTCAGTAAAAGAAGTACAACATCTCACCGGTATGGCTGCCGCGCTAAACCGGTTCATAAGTCGGTCGTCAGACAGATGTCGACCATTTTTTCAAGCATTAAAGGCCAAGTTTGAGTGGGATGAAGAATGCGACCACACCCTAGAAATTTGAAAGAATACATATCTTCTCCACCATTGCTAGTGACCCCAATACCTGGAGAAGAACTATTTTTGTACCTGGCAGTTTCACAGCATGCTATTAGCGCAGTGTTGGTCCGAGCGGAAGGAATTCAACATCTGCCCATCTTTTATGTCAGCAAGACATTGCTAGGCGCAGAAACCAGGTACTTACCATTGGAAAAACTGGCCTTAGCCTTGATGATGGCCTCAAGGAAGTTGTCACATTACTTTCACGCCCACACCATAATCGTCCTCACAACTTTTCCATTAAAAGCTTTGTTTGAGAGGGCAACTTTTCTGGGCGAATCTTGAAGTGGGCAGTAGAGTTGGGACAGTTTGACATCAAGTTTCAGCCCCGAACCGCAATAAAAGCCCAAGCTTTGGCAGACTTTGTGGCAGAATTTTCACCAGGAAGTCATCACATCTGCCCAGTCGACTTAACTGGTACAACCGATATAGGGATGGAAAGTGGCGCCAGAATAGCGCAACCCCTAATACAGGATACCCAGCCACATCCCAGGACAGACCAGAGTAAACAAAGGGAGGAAGAAGCAAACCATGCTGCACCAAGCAAAGACTCATCAACAAATAAAGACTTGGTACAGTCAGATAGTGAGGGGCAAATAGCAAGCATGGACCCTGAAGAAAACGCCAGTAACAATCATGACCCCAAGGCATCATCTGATCCCTCCACTTGCTGGAAGCTATTCATTGGAGAGATGTGGAAGCTCTTTGTGGATGGAGTATCCAATAGGCACAGTGCAGGACTTGGCATAGTCCTCATCTCGCCAGATGGCCTAATAGTAGAACAAGCAGTCAACCTTGGCTTCCCAGCATCAAACAACAAGGCGGAGTATGAAGCACTTTTAGCAGGACTGAAATCATCATTCTACATGAAGGCAACCGAGCTAATGGTTTACAGTGACTCCCAACTAGTTGTAAACCAAATTTCAGGCGACTACGAGGCAAAGGATGAAAGGATGGCTAAGTACCAAGAGTTAGTCAGAAAAGAGATCAAGAAATTTGAAGTAGTACGGATAGAGCAGATCGGTCGTGAAGAAAATAGCAGAGCGGATGAACTAGCGGGCTTTGCTTCGATGGCAGACACATCCATCACGCATCCATTACTGATTGACTTCCTACCAAGACCACGCATTGAAGAAGCTGAAGCAGCAGAGGTATGTTGTACCGAACTAGGCCCTTTATGGATGGATCCCATTATAATGTTCATAAAAGTCGACATTTTGCCCGAAGAGAAGAAGGAGGCCAACAAAATAAGAGCAAAGTCGCAGCGATTTTGGCTCTCTCCATCAGTGGCCTTGTACAAGAAATCCTTCACAGGACCTTACTGAAGTGTGTCCATCCTAACAAGGTTGAAGCATTCCTGTTCGAAATTCACGAAGGCGTATGCGGCAGCCACCAAGGAGGAAGATCTTTAGCCTACAGAGTAATTTCACAAGGATATTGGTGGCCTTACATGCAAGCAGATTCAGAGAAGTATGTCAAGAAGTGTGAGAAATGTCAGAAGTTCGCACACCAAATACATTAGCCAGCTAGAGAACTACTACCATTAACTAGCCCATGGCCCTTCGCAATGTGGGGCTTGGACATAGTAGGACCACTTCCAACAGCACCCGGTAACAGGAAGTTCTTTCTTGCAACAACAGACTACTTCACGAAGTGGGTGGAGGCGGAAGCATTCGCTTCAATAAAAGAGAAAGATGTGAAGAAGTTCATCTGGCAGAATATCATTACTCGGTTTAGCATACCCAAGGCTCTAATATCAGACAACGGCACTCAGTTCGACGGCAAAATTTTTAGAGGCTTTTTGAGGAATACAAGATAGAATTCTACAATTCTACACCAGCATACCCCCAAGCAAATGGCCAGGCAGAAGCATCCAACAAAGTCGTCTTGGATGGATTGAAAAAAAGATTAGAGAAAGCAAAAGGAAAGTGGGCGGATGAGCTTCCTCATGTTTTATGGGCTTACCGTACCACACCTCGGCGATCAACTGGAGAAACACCTTTTTTCTTGGCCTATGGCATAGAAGCAGTAATCCCACTGGAAATTGGCCTCCCCACCATTGGAAGCGAAAATTTTGATCCAGACTTAAATGGAGAAGCCATTGCATTGGAGCTCGACCTTGCAGAAGAAAGAAGAGAAAGAGCACTGGTTCACATCGCCTCATACCAACAGGAGTTATCCAAAAAATACAACAAGACAGTGCATCCAAGGCAATTCAAGGTTGGAGATTGGGTACTGCGCAAAGTAATGGGAAACACCCTGGTACCCGGAGACGGCAAGTTAGGGCCCAATTGGGAAGGACCTTACAAAGTGGTTGGGTTAGCAAGAAAAAGGGGCATACCACTTGGAAGATGAGGACAGCAAAGCCATTCCCAGGCCATGGAACACTACTAATCTCAAACTATTTTATTTTTAGCTTTTCTTTAAAGTACTTGTAATTTTTCTTTTTCTCAACAAAACAAGTAGTTTTCTTTTCAGCATAATTATGTTATTCTGTAAAAGTTGTTTTAGTGAGCTAGGGGCAACAAAGCAGAGTTGGCCGGAATAACCAACTTAGAAGTTGGCTGGAATAACAACAACCCCTCCTAAGCCCAGGATAAGGATCCAAGCTACAGGACGTTTGGCAGAAATAACCAAACACTTTACTCTAGGTTGGCAGGAATAACCAACTTAGAAGTTGGCTGGAATAACCAACACCCCTCCTAAGCCCAGGATAAGGATCCAGGCTGCAGGACGTTTGGCAGGAATAACCAAACACTTTACTCTAGGTTGGCAGGAATAACCAACTTAGAGGTTGGCTGGAATAACCAACACCCCTCCTAAGCCTAGGATAAGGATCTAGGCTACAGGATGTTTGGCAGGAATAACCAAACACTTCACTCAGGGTTAGCAGGAAAAACCAACTTTGGGCTCTCTCCAGCTGAGATAAGGATCTAGGCTGAAGAGGTTGGCTGGAAAAACCAACACTTATTGTTCTTTAGCCGAGGTAAGGATCTAGGCTGAAGAGGTTGGCTGGAAAAACCAACACTTATTGTTCTTCAGCGGAGGTAAGGATTTAGGTTGAAGAGGTTGGCTGGAAAAACCAACACTTATTGTTCTTCAGCCGAGATAAAGATCTAGGCTGAAGAGGTTGGCAGGTATGGCCAGTTAGATTGCAAAGTTAAGACCAGGATAAATATCTCAGCCAGAGAATTTACTTCATTCAGATTATATTAGGAAAGTAAATACAAGCATAGAAGTAAAACCAAACAGACAGTTGAGGAAAACAAAAGATGATTTCATTGATAATGCAAAGTCAAAGTACAAGAGATGGGGCCATAGCCCGGTTACAAAAACTTCTAAAAGTTAGCACCTAAAGAAAAGAAAAGTACATAATCAAGCAAAGAGGTCATCTAAATCGGCATCCAGAACAACCCGGTTTTCACCCAGAGGTAGCTCGGTTGTGCCTAGCCCCCCCTGGTTGAGCTCGGACGAAGGCACCGCATCAGACACAGCAGGCAAAGGAGGGATGGAGACCACTGGAGTTGGAGAGATAGACTGGCGGCCGGGCTGGGTGTTGTTTTCTGGAGCAGAATCCTCGTCCTCTTCCTCTTGTAGAAATTTTTGCTGAATGGCAGCAGCGTACTCCGCCATACAGCTCGGTATGAAATACGGGGGAGGGTTGAAGACCTCGGTCTCTGGACCATGACCGAGCTGCGCCACAGCCGCCTTCCATCCGCATTTGAAGAAGAGATCTTTCGCAACTTCGCATTGCTTGATATAAGTGGCCTCCCCTTCCTTGTAACCCCGGTCCTCTGCGTCCTCTACTTTCTTCTCCAGCTTGGCAATTTTAGCGTTCTTCTTGCCCTCAAGCTTGGCCAGCTCGCGCAGGTACTTATCTTTTACCACGGTCACGGCCTTTTTCTTATCTGCCTCAGCCGAACTGACAAGACCGGTCAGACGTGCCATCTCAGTTTGTAGCTCAGCTATTTGCTTCTTTGACTCTTCCAGCTCGGTGGTTTTGGCATTAGCTTCTGCCATGGCCTGCCTTGTGGTTTTGCGCAGTTCCAGCACTCGCTTGTGAGCGATGTGGTTTTTCTGCATGGCCTGCAAAAAGATGGTAAGAAACTTTTAAGAGAAACCGAGCGGAAAGTTGTTCAAATTAGAAAGACAAGCAAGGGGATAACTTACCAGCACCGTTGATTTTGTGGCTGAGCGAATGGCCTTCAGCTCGGTTAGATGGTTGTGGTGCTCCATGTCGGCTAGAAGGCAAATGCTTTTGGCGAGGTTGAACGCCAAGAAATGGTCCTTTTCTGCGACCACGGAGTCAGAATGCTTGATAGCACGGTTCTGAAACGTGATCTTTGGTGCCCACTTTGGAGAGCTAGCTCGGTCAGAGCGCTCAGGTGGAGGGCTTGGTGGAGTGGTTTGAGGAACCACGGTTTCATCCTTGTCGACAAGGCGTGGCTCGGTTGTGGAAGTCCGAGCACGCTTGCTTGCCCGAGATGGTGAAGGCTGGTGGGATGGTAGGGCTACCACGGTCTCCTGTGTTTGACCGGCTGGTGGTACCTCGGGCTGGTTTGTCTCGGTCAGAAGGGCCCTTACTGCTCTTTTCTTAGCCATCTCTTGCTCCGCAGTCAATGGGATCAAGTTGACTTATGGAAGGAAAGGATCAGGTTCTGGGGATGGCTCTAAGAGGAAATCGGTCACCGTGGTCTTCCTACAGCTACTATATCGGTAGGTCGGTTCAAAATTCAGTAGCTCGGCCCAGTTCCTATTTGGATATCGGAGTGCGGCGCGAAGTGTGTTTAAGTTGGGGTAGCTGTACTGGGACTTGAGAAAGTTCAAATCTGCATGAATGAAGGAGACAACAGTTAGTACGGTTAAAAGTAAGTACCGAAGTAAGAGAAAGAACATGAAATTAGGTCGAGGTAGTTATACCGGCGACTCCTTTATTCCAATTAATTCGGTCACCGGGATCTGGGCTTCATGGTCTTCAAAGTTCCCAGAAACCCAGAAGAAATCATCATCGTTTACATCCTTGTCCGGAGTATTCTTTATTATCTTTTCACGCCGGGCGCCTTATTCTTAGATAGTAAACCCAGCCATCTTCATTTGATCCTATGGAATATTGGTGGAAGAGCTCGGCTAAACCGAGATTTAGGCCAGCCCGGCGGTTTAGTTCGGCGATACCATTTATTATGCGGTAAGAATTGGTGAAAAGCTGGGTAGGGCAAAGGTTTGTTTGTCTGAGGAATTCACAGAGAAAAGGCTGTACAGGCCGGTTTCTACAATGGAAAGAAGGGTAAAGGGAACAAAGCCAGGATTTCCCCAGGGTGTGGTATCTAGTTCGGCCAAGGTAAGATGGACATCATCAGGGATATGGTAGTCCCTTCGGAACTCGGCCATAGCACTTGGTGTGTTTACCAAAAACCTATATTTACCCATGAGGTCTTAAGTTATGAATAAATTAGATAGCATTAGCTCGGTCGAGAAATGACGCTAAGTAGCTCGGTTGAGCGCTTAAAGGAGTGCCTGGCCAACCTAAGTCTGCAAAGTAAAAGAGAAAGGTGTTAAGCACTGATCGTTGGACCGTGCTAAAAGCACAAAGGCAAGATAAATGAAGTCCTAGCTCGGCTACGCGGGATGCTATCCAGTCTTAGCTCGGTTTGAGCAAAGGGCTTTAGCTCGGTTGAGCCTTTGGGGCAGCATTCTTAGTTCGGTTTGGACTAAGGAAGCTGGTTTAGCCCCAAGTCGTAGCTCGGTTAGTGGGTGAGGCTTTCTAGCGCGGTATTGAGCGAACCTAAGACAGTTGTTAGCCCAGCTAAAGTATGGCGAAAGGTACTCAGGATTATTGTTACTTCGAGTTCTAGTTCGGTTGTTTAGTTTCGCTAAGCTTACACCAAATACAAACAGTATCCTAGTTCGGTTGAAGTGAGATTTTGGATCAAAGGGAAAATAGTTCAGATTGTTCATATATACAGTGGTCACATTACAAGGTTTTTTTTTTTTCTAGAAAACACAAGGCTAAGCAAAAATGGAACATATGTTTTGAAAAACATACAACTAAGCATGCTATGTATTACAAAACATGGACGATATTAGCAAAAAGGAAACAGATTGGAGTTACTTACCAGTTCAAGATGGGGGAACTAAAGATGGAAGCAATCTTAGCAAAGAATACGAGCTTTTGCAGAAGCAGTATTGAAGCAAAATAAAAACTCAGAGGGTAGAGAGAGAAAGAGAAGATGAACAGGGATATTGTGATCTGAAGAAATGGGGTTTTTTGTATAAACCTTGGTTTTTGGCGGGACTGTTCAAAAGTCGCGAGGTACGAGGGCGGCGTGACAGCTGCATTGGGCCAATAAGAGTCTGCCACGTGTGCAAGGAATGGAAATCGATTCAGTTAGAGACTGAAGAGACATTTTGACCGGACAAATTGATAGCACGGTGTGAATCTAGCTCGGTTGGAAGGTTAAAGTTTTTTAGCTCGGCTTGTAACAGGTAATCCCTATCGTGCTGCGCAGATGGAATTAAGGGGCAATTGAGAGGGTAATTTATATGTAAATTGGGCCGAGCTGGGTAATGGGCCGTTCTGTGGGCCACAGTAAGAAAAGCCTTGTAGTTAGCCCGGTCCAAAGGAGCTTTGCAGTTAGCTCGGTCACCACGGTCAGAGTGGCAACAGTTAGCTCGGTCATACCATGCTGAGCCGAGGTATTTTTGGCTTTCCTGAGGACCTTGCTCGTTGATTAGCTCGGTCCAAGCTTGCCATGGGATAGCACGGTCTCTACGGAAGAAACCGAGGTAAAAGCAGTAAAGGAAGAGCCGAGCTATTTGTAGCTCGGTTAATTCTGCCAATTTAGCATGGCCGTGTTATCTCAGTCGTTTTGCCGTGCTACCGAGGTAAAACCATCTCATTTGGTTTAAGCAGTGAGGGGGGTGTTGAAGGATAAGCATTATCTTTCTGGAAAGTGATTCCTAGGAGGACTCTGCATGGAGGAATAAGAGTCTTACTAGGATTATGCCACGCGGAACCTATAAAAGCTCACAGCATAACCTATGGGAGAGGTAACACAACTTTGATTCTCGAATACACAGAGCTTTTGTCTATTTGTCTGTTTTGCTGACTTAGGCATCAAAGAGGTATCCAGCACACACCCGCCGGCTAGCTCACGTTTGTGTTTTCAGGGAGTAAAGCGACGATGTTTGGAGGAGCGTAGACTTGATCAACAGGATTATACGAGGACAATATTTCGTGCTAAGATAATTAAGATAATTTAGAACAGGTTAGTGAAGATAATTAAGAACATTACCAACATAGAATAGGTCATTATAAATGAAGATAGAGCACATTGATACATTTCTAGTGTAGCCATCAAAGTATCCAATTCAAAAAATTAAATTTATTCAAGGTTGTCTTCAAGTAGCAAGAATACATGCCACAGCTCAGCTGTGGTCTATTTCAAAATATTGATCATTTAGAAAGTCCAAACATAAATTTATGCCACAAAAAAAAAAACAAACAAACAAACAAACAAACAAACAAAACAAAACAAAACAAAGCAAAACAAAACAAAACAAAACAAAAACAAAAAAACAAAAACTGTCAAGTTAATCAACTAACTATCAAGTAAATCAACAACCAACAAAACCAACTTTAATCTTCAGTAGCTTTCCCTGAACTATCTGTTTCAATTTTCAATAACAAATTTTAATTGGTCTTTAAGTGAGTTACTCGAAGCTTTCCTCGGTCTCTAAGTTTACATCTCCTTTTCTAATGGATTTTCACCACCATACATGCACCAGAAAAACTATAATTTACATCTGGCATAGCACAACAAATCCCATATTTCTCATATTCAAATGCGGACCTACTGTAGATTTCCTCACTGTCAAGTGAACATCTTCATTTTCCATTTGATTCTTTCTTGCTCTATGGCCAGGTCTGCATGTCAAGTTTAACTCTCAGTTAATCACTATCCAGTCTTCAACCATTAATTCAGAAAAATAAATAAATGAAGATAGAGCACATTGATACATTTCTAGTATAGCCATCAAAGTATCCAATTCAAAAAATTAAATCTATTCAAGGTTGTCTTCAAGTAGCAAGAATATATGCCACAACTCAGCTGTGGTCTATTTCAAATATTTATCATTTAGAAAGTCCAAACATAAATTTATGCCACAAAAAAAAAAAAAAAAAAGAACAAAAAACTATCAAGTAAATCAACTAACTATCAAGTAAATCAACAACCAACATAAACAATAACCAACAAAACCAACTTTAATCTTCAGTAGCTTTGCCTGAACTATCTGTTTCAATTTTCAATAACAAATTTTAATTGGTCTCTAAGTGAGTTACTTGAAGCTTTCCCTGGTCTCTAAGTCTATAATCATCCTTTTCCAATGGATTTTCACCACCATACATGCACCAGAAATACTATAATTTACATCTGGTGCAGCACAACAAATCCCATATTTCTCATATTCAAATGCGGACCTACTGTAGATTTCCTCACTGTCAAGTGAACATCTTCATTTTCCATCCAATTCCTCCTTGCTCTATGGCCAAGTCTGCGTGTCAAGTTTATGTTTCAAAATATTCAAGGTTGTCTTCAAGTAGCAAGAATATATGCCACAGCTCAACTATGGTCTATTTCAAAATATTGAAGAATTTTACTCGAAGCTTTCCTTGAAAATTCCTTGAGTGAGAAAATGTCACGACCCAAACCCGCCCCTATGGGTTTAGCACCGTAACCGGCCAGTAATCCGAGATTACCGAAGGCCTACAGAACAGTAATACAGTAAAACAGAGTACAGGGGCATGGCGGAAGCCAGAACAGTAGATAAACAATGTCCAATGAGCTGTGACAGTCTGTATGCAAAAAGATTTTTCATACCTTTATACTTTCAGCACAGAATAGTATGCACAAAATATACAATCATTCAGTACGGGGACTTAATCCCTAATAAACAGTACAGTACAGTCTATACAGTAATACAAAACGGTACGGAGACAGACGGGGAAATAAAACACCCCTAAGCCCCTAAGCCATAGCTTGATAGGCTCGGAACCTCACAGTGAGGCATAGTGGTTCGCTGACAAAACTGGAGTTTACCCTGACGCTTCTAGCTTTGATCCGGTGCCTGTACACCTACATATATATATGAGCAGTGAGCTAAAGCCCAGTGAATAACACAATGAGTAAAGGGGTTAAGAATAAATGTCCTTTCAGTATTGAAAATAATCATTTCAGTCAGTTTATCGGTCATTCGGTTTGTGGCTCATATTTCAGGCCATAACAGTCATTCAGTTAAAACAGTGATATGTGGTACATCCATTGGCATAACAGTACAGTAAACAGTAGGTCTTAAAAGACCGGGTCTTAACAGACCAAACAGTAAATGATGGCCATCAGTAGCAGTACAGTAACAGTAACAGTAACAGTAACAGTAACAGTAACAGTACTATTTCAGAGGACAGTACAGTACTTGTGGATTCAAGAGGTGTCTCGCACAGATTCTAAAGGTGGCTCACACTGTAGCACTTAGTTCCGTAGATTCTAGAGGTGGCTCACAGTGTAGCACTTAGCTCCGTACAGCACTTTGTTCCATATCAGAAACACAGAATGGCCATCATAACAGTAAACAGTAGTGGTTCCAAACTTGGGAACCGACAGAGGTCTCTCTGTCACAGTAACAGTAAACAGTAGGTGCCAAGGATGCCACAGTACAGTTCAGAATATAAGACATACGTTCATTCAGTACACAGTATCAATTCAGTGAACAGTTCAATTCCGTAAACAGTAGCAGTTCAGTAAACAGTATCAATTCAGTAAACAGTTCAGTTCAGTAAACAGTATCAATTCAGTAAACAGTTCAGTTCAGTAAATAGTTCAGTAAAGTAGACAGCTCAATAAGGTAAACGATTCAATAAAGTAAACAGTTCAGAAGATAATCATTTTTGAACATATCTTTACACAGTTGTTACTCACAGAGTTCTGGGCTACAGTAAGCTAGAGCGTCCCCTCGGTAAGCCAACCCTACACAGTATACAGGATGAACACACACTAAGCTATACAGTTGGGGAAGATCAATAACTTAATCCCTAATTTGCCTCGGTGTGTTCTACATCTATATCCTCATTAAGATGTCTTAAACTAGGCCTAAGAATGCCTAGAATGGGATGAGGATGCAAAGATGTACTCAGAAAACATTTTACAAAACTTGCTGAAAACAGGGGTCTCGCTCGAGCGAGCATTCCTTCGCTCGAGCGAGCTTGCAAAATCAAAGGGTTCGCTCGAGCGAGAAATCCTTCGCTCGAGCGGTCTGTCGAAAATGCAAAAGTACTGGATGCTGAGTTTTTACGCTCGAGCCACCATTTCTTCGCTCGAGCGGAGCTTCGAACAAAGGTTGATCGCTCGAGCGAAGAAGCCAAATCTAGAATTTCCAGATTTGCCTTCCAAGCTCAAACCAAGCATTCTACCACTCTATACTCGACCTCTTGGGCCCAAATTCTGGAAAACACCTCTAGATTCAATGTATAACAAGTTCCAAAAGCCAATTTGTGAATTCAAAGCCCAAGAGTGAGTCAATTGAAACCATTTTTCAAACCCACTTTCAAGAATAAACTTCAAACATGCCATGCATGAATTTAGAACCAATTTCCAGCTTCAAGCTTGCTCTAATGAGCTCAATATTTTGGAAACAAGATGAAAACATGAACTATAACAACAATATGGGCATGCATGTACTAATTCCATAAAATTAAACCTCCAAACTTGACTATATGAGCATGCATGCATGAAATGAGCTCTAATTCAACTCTTGGGAACCAATTTATGGTTCTACTCTACAATTAAGCATAAGGCATGCAAGAACTAACTCAATCACAACAATGAGAAGGTAAAAACCTTACCTAAGTCTTGTAGTTCAAGCCTAGAAGTTCAATAATGGAGTCAACACTTCAATCCTCTTAAGTTTCAAGCACAACCAAGCCAAATGTGATGAAAATCAATTCTATTCCTTCCCTCTCACTCTATATTTCTGTTGAGGCAAGAAATGGGGCTGATCAAATGTTTTGGTTCAATGCAATAAGGCTCTACAATACTCATAAACAAAGGCCCACTCAATGGCATTATGGTAATTAATGCAATTCATGTAATTTAGCTTATTTTAATCCGATTTAATCGTACCAGATCACATTTTCAATAAATATACCATAAAATCACATAGATTATGGTGATCATAAATCTCTAATCAATTTTCGATTTGGCCGCCGATAAGGCCTTCAATTTGCAGTTTAATACATAAGACGAGAACAGATAATTTGGCAGTCAAACAGATAGATTATGCATTTAAACAGTTACAGTCAATCGATTCAGTTTCGGATCTCAGTCAATCAGTTCAGTACTTCAATCAATTCAGTCTCAGTTTAACAGTAAACAGTAGGTGATCAGTAAACAGTGACGAGGGTTGTTACAGTCTCCCCTCCTTATAAAGAGTTTAGTCCTCCAAACTCGAGGTAACATATAATAACAGAGATAATACCTAGCATAAAGGTAGCTTTCACTCTATAATAGGAGCATAATCTTATTAAAACAAAATCTTATGCACATTCAGTTGTCAGTCAAGGACAGTTTCGGATACATGTTCATTTTCACATTCTTGTCCAGAGCATACATAGATGCCACAATTCTTACTTAAGTATACGAGGTGCACTCATTAGTACTACCAGAGCAGATACAGAACAGATACAGTACAGGACAGATACAGTACAGTAGCAGTGGCAGTACAGTGACAGTACAGTAACGGTAACAATACGGTAACAGTACAGTTGCAGTACAGTAGTATTCACACTACCTATATCAAGTACTTATCGGGGTTATAGATTTACGCTGGTCTCCTTTTCATAGGTAATTTCCCCCGTTAAGTTACAGAATTTCGATTCATCCTCTTAGTTCAATTTGGTTCTCAATTCGGTAATCCATCACAGTCAGTCCAGTTCCTTCGGGAGTTATCGGGAATATAAAGCGAATTGTACATTACTCCCATAGCGGTAGGCAGAGTTCTGAAGTAAGTTTTCATTTACTATTCATCAGTTCCAGTCCTCACAGATTCAGTCATAGCACGTGTCAGTACGAAAACAGTCATACGGATTACATGTACTTCCCGACAGTCAGAGTTTATGATCAAAACCAGTCCGTGGTCAACAGATCCCATCAGTTCTGAAGTACCGTAATCACCAAGACAATCATTTCCTAGTCGAACAAGTTCATGGTCAGAACAGTATTACCGGGTAAGTCATCACCGGTTACATACCCAGTTTTCCCACATTGTAAGCAATTCAGATAATAGCTCTCAACAAGAGTTTTCTCAGGTCAATTCGATGAAAGTCTGACCAGGTCATGTCAGATGCGAGTTCTGCCCAATCATAACGAGTAACAGTTCAAAGCACAAGCATCCAACATAAATTCTATCAGTTACACAAAGGGTTTCATCAACCCACCGTTCTATCAGATTAGACCGGATAACAGTTCCATTCCTACCATTTCCAGGTGAGGCACGTTAGTTCAGACTCCATTCGTTTAGGTACATAATCAGTAGTTTCACAATTTGTCAACCGACATCGGAGTCTTGTAGCATTACAATTCATATCCAAGTAGTACAAGTCACATACAATGTGTTCCTCCCAATAAGTTTACAGGCAAATGCATAGGCATGCAGTTATTCACATTGAGAGGTAATCATCATAGTCAATATAGCAATTTTTTCCAATAAATCTTTCATAAGGGTATATGGTATACAATAATACATCACCCAAGGTTCTTGGTGACACATAATAGTGAGTTGCCCTACGAGGGTTCCAGATCGGTCATACAGTCACTAAAGCATAGGCTCGCAGGTTCGATCAAACAGTCATGTCAATTTCTCACAATCACAATTCACAGTCTAGAGTTTATCATTTGGGGTCTTTATTTAGTCAAGCAGTTCCAGAGTCATAGTCCCAACAGTTAAATCATCAACAAATAACATAACAATCATTCCGAGCAAGGGTATCGTCATGTATGTGTATGTTCGGAGTCCACTAACATTTCCAATACGGATACACGAGTTCGATGTACAATACCAAATAGTTTTCCCCCAGATAGGATAGTTAAGGTAACCAGTCATACGTCTATTCAGTCTAATAACATCCTTAAGCAAAGGTAAGTAGAGATGTACATAAGTCTAAACAGTTTCCATAGCACAGGTGAACATTAACATAAGGTTTTACAGTGTCGCACATATAGTCCGCATCAACGGTAGATTTCAAAAGATTCATTATTTACAGTCCATTCCTCTCAGTCTTAACAGTATTACAAGCATAGGAACATATATACAGGCGTGAGTTCAATATCAGTTTTCATGTAGGCAGTCATTCACAAATTCATAAGCAGAAGTTCATCTTTACAAACCAATATGGGTTTTTAGTTTCAGTAGTCGTACAAATTTCTCGAATTACAGTCAATCATAAGGTATTCCCATGTTCAACAGTTCTAGTACAGTTCAAAAAGTCATACCTAACAGTTCACATTCAGTCATTGCAATACGATACAAGGACTTAACTCGGCAAGTTCTCGCCGTTCACAAGTCCTAACAGTTCTTATAGTATATGGTTCATAAGTCCAGTAATTCAATCGGTTCGGTCAATATGTTCACAGTCTATACCAAATTACGGAATATACGATTCCCACACAAACGTTCGTATATAAGCAATTTCATCTATTTAAGGTAACACCTGTGTCAGTCATTTCAGTGTTCCGAGCATTCTCCATTCCCGGAGGTCATTGATTTACCTCCTGTTACTTCTGTTTCATTCTTTCTGATTCAGTTGATTTGGATATTTCTATGCTGCTACGTTATCTCAGACATTATACTCTATCCAGGACATCTACACACTTTGACGGTCGTAAAACGTCGATTCAGTCAATCATATCTAGGTCACACCCACCTTCAGTTCTTTTCTAGTCTTTGTAGTCAGTATCTATCGTGTGGGGTGCCTATCGAACTAGCTGGGTAAATTCTACCTCATATTCAAGCACAGTCTTATCACCTTTCAAGTTGTCCAAACTCAGGTACTTTCTTATCTCGGATGCATTGGGGAAAGCATTTTTCGAAGAAAACTTCACACATTTTCTCAGTTTCTAAACCCCAGTCTCAGTTTTCAGTGGTTCAGTACCTCCCAGAAGTTCCGGTGGTTACAGTTTATTTGGGTTTCTGTATCAGTGTCATCAGTTCATATTCAGTTGATTCAGGCACGGTCACATGACCCTTTTACTTTTCCACGTTCATTTTTCTTATAGATTTCCACAGTCAGTAGTACATTAACATTACATGTCATTCCATTTACTTCTTTAGTATGCATATAGGCTTCGTTTCATTTCACTATAAGCAGTGGTAGCAATTATAAACATAAACAGTTGCATACTTACACAGTTTAACACATTAGCATATAATCAGTCATGTCATAACCACACACACTTTTTTATGCTCATGCAATGCCCTAACTTCTTTTCTAGGACATCCTATAGCTCATTTGGACACGTGTGTGCGGTACGACTCGTGGTTAAGTATCGCTCTGATACCACTCTGTCACGACCCAAACCCGCCCCTATGGGTTTAGCATCGTAACCGGCCAGTAATCCGAGATTACCGAAGGCCTACAGAACAGTAATACAGTAAAACAGAGTACAGGGGCATGGCGGAAACCAGAACAGTAGATAAACAATGTCCAATGAGCTGTGACAATCTGTATGCAAAAAGATTTTTCATACCTTTATACTTTCAGCACAGAATAGTATGCACAAAATATACAATCATTCAGTACGGGGACTTAATCCCTAATAAACAGTACAGTACAGTCTATACAGTAATACAAAACGGTACGGAGACAGACGGGGAAATAAAACACCCCTAAGCCCCTAAGCCATAGCTTGATAGGCTCGGAACCTCACAGTGAGGCACAGTGGTTGGCTGACAAAACTGGAGTTTACCCTGACGCTTTTAGCTTTGATCCGGTGCCTGTACACCTACATATATATATGAGCAGTGAGCTAAAGCCCAGTGAATAACACAATGAGTAAAGGGGTTAAGAATAAATGTCCTTTCAGTATTGAAAATAATCATTTCAGTCAGTTTATCGGTCATTCGGTTTGTGGCTCATATTTCAGGCCATAACAGTCATTCAGTTAAAACAGTGATATGTGGTACATCCATTGGCATAACAGTACAGTAAACAGTAGGTCTTAAAAGACCGGGTCTTAACAGACCAAACAGTAAATGATGGCCATCAGTAGCAGTACAGTAACAGTAACAGTAACAGTACTATTTCAGAGGACAGTACAGTACTTGTGGATTCAAGAGGTGTCTCGCACAGATTCTAGAGGTGGCTCACACTGTAGCACTTAGTTCCGTAGATTCTAGAGGTGGCTCACAGTGTAGCACTTAGCTCCGTACAGCACTTTGTTCCATATCAGAAATACAAAATGGCCATCATAACAGTAAACAGTAGTGGTTCCAAACTTGGGAACCGACAGAGGTCTCTCTGTCACAGTAACAGTAAACAGTAGGTGCCAAGGATGCCACAGTACAGTTCAGAATATAAGACATACGTTCATTCAGTACACAGTATCAGTTCAGTGAACAGTTCAATTCCGTAAACAGTAGCAGTTCAGTAAACAGTATCAATTCAGTAAACAGTTCAGTTCAGTAAACAGTATCAATTCAGTAAACAGTTCAGTTCAGTAAATAGTTCAGTAAAGTAGACAGCTCAAAGAGGTAAACGATTCAATAAAGTAAACAGTTCAGAAGATAATCATTTTTGAACATATCTTTACACAGTTGTTACTCACAGAGTTCTGGGCTACAGTAAGCTAGAGCGTCCCCTCGGTAAGCCAACCCTACACAGTATACAGGATGAACACACACTAAGCTATACAGTTGGGGAAGATCAATAACTTAATCCCTAATTTGCCTCGGTGTGTTCTACATCTATATCCTCATTAAGATGTCTTAAACTAGGCCTAAGAATGCCTAGAATGGGATGAGGATGCAAAGATGTACTCAGAAAACATTTTACAAAACTTGCTGAAAAGGGGTCTCGCTCGAGCGAGCATTCCTTCGCTCGAGCGAGCTTGCAAAATCAAAGGTTCGCTCGAGCGAGCTTCTGATGAAACAGTAAAAGTACTGGATGCTGAATTTTACGCTCGAGCCACCAATCCTTCGCTCGAGCGTAGCTTCGAACAAAGGTTGGTCGCTCGAGCGAAGAAGCAAAATCTGGAATTTCCAGATTTGCCTTCCAAGCTCAAACCAAGCATTCTACCACTCTATACTCGACCTCTTGGGCCCAAATTCTGGAAAACACCTCTAGATTCAATGTATAACAAGTTCCAAAAGCCAATTTGTGAATTCAAAGCCCAAGAGTGAGTCAATTGAAACCATTTTTCAAACCCACTTTCAAGAATAAACTTCAAACATGCCATGCATGAATTTAGAACCAATTTCCAGCTTCAAGCTTGCTCTAATGAGCTCAATATTTTGGAAACAAGATGAAAACATGAACTATAACAACAATATGGGCATGCATGTACTAATTCCATAAAATTAAACCTCCAAACTTGACTATATGAGCATGCATGCATGAAATGAGCTCTAATTCAACTCTTGGGAACCAATTTATGGTTCTACTCTACAATTAAGCATAAGGCATGCAAGAACTAACTCAATCACAACAATGAGAAGGTAAAAACCTTACCTAAGTCTTGTAGTTCAAGCCTAGAAGTTCAATAATGGAGTCAACACTTCAATCCTCTTAAGTTTCAAGCACAACCAAGCCAAATGTGATGAAAATCAATTCTCTTCCTTCCCTCTCACTCTATATTTCGTTTGAGGCAAGAAATGGGGCTGATCAAATGTTTTGGTTCAATGCAATAAGGCTCTACAATACTCATAAACAAAGGCCCACTCAATGGCATTATGGTAATTAATGCAATTCATGTAATTTAGCTTATTTTAATCCGATTTAATCGTACCAATCACATTTTCAATAAATATACCATAAAATCACATAGATTATGGTGATCATAAATCTCTAATCAATTTCTGGTCCGGCCGCCGCTAAGGCCTTCAATTTGCAGTTTAAACGGAAACACATAAACCAATAACATGCAATTCAAACAGATACGTCAATTAATCAGTTTCAGGTTTCAGTCAGTCAGTGCAGTGACTCAGTCAGTTCAATTACCAATCATATTCAGTCTCAATAAACAGTAATCAGTAAATAGTGACGAGGGTTGTTACAGTCTCCCCTCCTTATAAAGAGTTTGGTCCTCCAAACTCGAGGTAACATATAATAACAGAGATAATACCTAGCATAAAGGTAACTTTCACTCTATAACAGGAGCACAATCATATTAAAACAGAATCTTATGCACATTCAGTTGTCAGTCAAGGACAGTTTCGGATACATGTTCATTTTCACATTCTTGTCCAGAGCATACATAGATGCCACAATTCTTACTTAAGTATACGAGGTGCACTCATTAGTACTACTAGAGCAGATACAGAATAGATACAGTATAGGACAGATACAGTACAGTAGCAGTGTCAGTACAGTGACAGTACAGTAACGGTAACAATACAGTGACAGTACAGTTACAGTACAGTAGTATTCACACTACCTATATCAAGTACTTATCGGGGTTATAGATTTACGCTGGTCTCCTTTTCATAGGTAATTTCCCCCGTTAAGTTACAGAATTTCGATTCATCCTCTTCGAGTTGTTCACCCGTCTTAGTTCAATTTGGTTCTCAATTCGGTAATCCATCACAGTCAGTCCAGTTCCTTCGGGAGTTATTGGGAATATAAAGCGAATTGTACATTACTCCCATAGCGGTAGGCAGAGTTCTGAAGTAAGTTTTCATTTACTATTCATCAGTTCCAGTCCTCACAGATTCAGTCATAGCACGTGTCAGTACGAAAACAGTCATACGGATTACATGTACTTCCAGACAGTCAGAGTTTATGATCAAAACCAGTCCGTGGTCAACAGATCCCATCAGTTCTGAAGTACCGTAATCACCAAGACAATCATTTCCTAGTCGAACAAGTTCATGGTCAGAACAGTATTACCAGGTAAGTCATCACCGGTTACATACCCTGTTTTCCCACATTGTAAGCAATTCAGATAATAGCTCTCAACAAGAGTTTTCTCAGGTCAATTCGATGAAAGTCTGACCAGGTCATGTCAGATGCGAGTTCTGCCCAATCATAACGAGTAACAGTTCAAAGCACAAGCATCCAACATAAATTCTATCAGTTACACAAAGGGTTTCATCAACCCACCGTTCTATCAGATTAGATCGGATAACAGTTCCATTCCTACCATTTCCAGGTGAGGCACGTTAGTTCAGACTCCATTCGTTTAGGTACATAATCAGTAGTTTCACAATTTGTCAACCGACATCGGAGTCTTGTAGCATTACAATTCATATCCAAGCAGTACAAGTCACATACAATGTGTTCCTCCCAATAAGTTTACAGGCAAATGCATAGGCATGCAGTTATTCACATTGAGAGGTAATCATCATAGTCAATATAGCAAATTTTTTTTTTCCAATAAATCTTTCATAAGGGTATATGGTATACAATAATACATCACCCAAGGTTCTTGGTGACACATAATAGTGAGTTGCCCTACGAGGGTTCCAGATCAGTCATACAGTCACTAAAGCATAGGCTCGCAGGTTCAATCAAACAGTCATGTCAATTTCTCACAATCACAATTCACAGTCTAGAGTTTATCATTTGGGGTCTTTATTTAGTCATGCAGTTCCAGAGTCATAGTCCCAATAGTTAAATCATCAACAAATAACATAACAATCATTCCGAGCAAAGGTATCGTCATGTATGTGTATGTTCGGAGTCTACTAACATTTCCAATACGGATACACGAGTTCGATGTACAATACCAAATAGTTTTCCCCCAGATAGGATAGTTAAGGTAACCAGTCATACGTCTATTCAGTCTAATAACATCCTTAAGTAAAGGTAAGTAGAGATGTACATAAGTCTAAACAGTTTCCATAGCACAGGTGAACATTAACATAAGGTTTTACAGTGTCGCACATATAGTCCGCATCAACGGTAGATTTCAAAAGATTCATTATTTACAGTCCATTCCTCTCAGTCTTAACAGTATTACAAGCATAGGAACATATATACAGGCGTGAGTTCAATATCAGTTTTCATGTAGGCAGTCGTTCACAAATTCATAAGCAGAAGTTCATCTTTACAAACCAATATGGGTTCTTAGTTTCAGTAGTCGTACAAATTTCTCGAATTACAGTCAATCATAAGGTATTCCCATGTTCAACAGTTCTAGTACAGTTCAAAAAGTCATACCTAACAGTTCACATTCAGTCATTGCAATACGATACAAGGACTTAACTCAGCAAGTTCTCGCCGTTCACAAGTCCTAACAATTCTTATAGTGTATGGTTCATAAGTCAAGTAATTCAATCGGTTCGGTCAATATGTTCACAGTCTATACCAAATTACGGAATATACGATTCCCACACAAACGTTCGTATATAAGCAATTTCATCTATTTAAGGTAACACCTGTGTCAGTCATTTCAGTGTTCCGAGCATTCTCCATTCCCGGAGGTCATTGATTTACCTCCTGTTACTTCTGTTTCATTCTTTCTGATTCAGTTGATTTGGATATTTCAATGCTGCTATGTTATCTCAGACATTATACTCTATCCAGGACATCTACACACTTTGACGGTCGTAAAACGTCGATTCAGTCAATCATATCTAGGTCACACCCACCTTCAGTTCTTTTCTAGTCTTTGTAGTCAGTATCTATCGTGTGGGGTGCCTATCGAACTAGCTGGGTAAATTTTACCTCATATTCGAGCACAGTCTTATCACCTTTCAAGTTGTCCAAACTCAGGTACTTTCTTATCTCGGATGCATTGGGGAAAGCATTTTTCGAAAAAAACTTCACACATTTTCTCAGTTTCTAAACCCAAGTCTCAGTTTTCAGTGGTTCAGTACCTCCCAGAAGTTCCGGTGGTTACAGTTTATTTGGGTTTCTGTATCAGTGTCATCAGTTCATATTCAGTTGATTCAGGCACGGTCACATGACCCTTTTACTTTCCCACGTTCATTTTTCTTATAGATTTCCACAGTCAGTAGTAACATTAACATTACACGTTATTCCATTCAACTTCTTTAAGTATGCATATAGATTTCGTTTCATTTCACATAGACAGTACAGTACTCATAAGCATAGACAATTGCATACTTAAACACATTAATCACATTAGCATATAATTTTCATATCCACACACTTTTTATGCTCATGCAATGCCCTAACTTCTCTTCTAGGATATCCTATAGCTCATTTGGACACGTGTGTGCGGTATAACTCGTGGTAAGTATCGCTCTGATACCACTCTGTCACGACCCAAACCCGCCTCTATGGGTTTAGCACCGTAACCGGCCAGTAATCCGAGATTACCGAAGGCCTGCTTAACAGTAATACAGTAAAACAGAGTACAGGGGCTTGGCGGAAGCCAGTACAGTAAGTAAATAATGTCCAATGAGCTGTAACGGTCCGTATGCAAAAAGATTTTTCATATATATAGACAATCAGTACAGAACAGTATGGACAATATTTACAATCATTCAGTACGGGGACTTAATCCCTAATAAACAGTACAGTACAGTCTATACAGTAATACAAAACGGTACAGAGACAGACGGGGAAATAAAACACCCCTAAGCCATAGCTTGAACAGGGTTAGAACCTCACAGTGAGGCACAGTGGTTGGCTGACAAAACTGGAGTTTACCCTGACGCTTCTAGCTTTGATCCGGTGCCTGTACACCTACATATATATATGAGCAGTGAGCTAAAGCCCAGTGAATAACACAATGAGTAAAGGGGTTAAGAATAAATGTCCTTTCAGTATTGAAAATAGTCATTTCAGTCAGTTTATCGGTCATTCAGTTTGTGGCTCATATTTCAGGCCATAACAGTCATTCAGTTAAAATAGTGATATGTGGTACATCCATTGGCATAACAGTACAGTAAATAGTAGGTCTTAAAAGACCGGGTCTTAACAGACCAAACAGTAAATGATGGCCATCAGTAGCAGTACAGTAACAGTAACAGTACTATTTCAGAGAACAGTACAGTACTTGTGGATTTAAGAGGTGTCTCGCACAGATTCTAGAGGTGGTTCATACTGTAGCACTTAGTTCCGTAGATTCTAGAGGTGGCTCACAGTGTAGCACTTAGTTCCGTACAGCACTTTGTTCCATATTAGAAATACAGAATGGCCATCATAACAGTAAACAGTAGTGGTTCCAAACTTGGGAACCGACAGAGATCTCTCTGTCACAGTAACAGTAAACAGTAGGTGCCAAGGATGCCACAGTATAGTTCAGAATATAAGACGTACGTTCATTCGGTACACAGTATCAGTTCAGTGAACAGTTCAATTCCGTAAACAGTATCAGATCAGTAAACAGTATCAATTCAATAAACAGTTCAGTTCAGTAAACAGTATCAATTCAGTAAACAGTTCAGTTCAGTAAACAGTTCAGTAAAGTAGACAGCTCAATAAGGTAAACGATTCAATAAAGTAAACAGTTCAGAAGATAATCATTTTTGAACATATCTTTACACAGTTGTTACTCACAGAGTTCTGGGCTACAGTAAGCTAGAGCGTCCCCTCGGTAAGCCAACCCTACACAGTATACAGGATGAACACACACTAAGCTATACAGTTGGGGAAGATCAATAACTTAATCCCTAATTTGCCTCGGTGTGTTCTACATCTATATCCTCATTAAGATGCCTTAAACTAGGCCTAAGAATGCCTAGAATGGGATGAGGATGCAAAAATACACTTAGAAAATATTTTGCAAAGTTTGCTGAAAATAGGACCCTCGCTCGAGCGAGCATTCCTTCGCTCGAGCGAGCTTCCAAAATCAAAGGCTTCGCTCGAGCGAGAAACCCTTCGCTCGAGCGGTCTGATGAAATAGTAAAAGTACTGGATGCTCGAATTTTACGCTCGAGCCACCAATCCTTCGCTCGAGCGTAGCTTCGAACAAAGGTTGGTCGCTCGAGCGAAGAATCCTTCGCTCGAGCGAAGAAGCCAAATCTGGAATTTCCAGATTTGCCTTCCAAGCTCAAACCAAGCATTCTACCACTCTATACTCGACCTCTTGGGCCCAAATTCTGGAAAACACCTCTAGATTCAATGTATAACAAGTTCCAAAAGCCAATTTGTGAATTCAAAGCCCAAGAGTGAGTCAATTGAAACCATTTTTCAAACCCACTTTCAAGAATAAACTTCAAACATGCCATGCATGAATTTAGAACCAATTTCCAGCTTCAAGCTTGCTCTAATGAGCTCAATATTTTGGAAACAAGATGAAAACATGAACTATAACAACAATATGGGCATGCATGTACTAATTCCATAAAATTAAACCTCCAAACTTGACTATATGAGCATGCATGCATGAAATGAGCTCTAATTCAACTCTTGGGAACCAATTTATGGTTCTACTCTACAATTAAGCATAAGGTATGCAAGAACTAACTCAATCACAACAATGAGAAGGTAAAAACCTTACCTAAGTCTTGTAGTTCAAGTCTAGAAGTTCAATAATGGAGTCAACACTTCAATCCTCTTAAGTTTCAAGCACAACCAAGCCAAATGTGATGAAAATCAATTCTCTTCCTTCCCTCTCGCTCTATATTTCGGTTGAGGCAAGAAATGGGGCTGATCAAATGTTTTGGTTCAATGCAATAAGGCTCTACAATACTCATAAACAAAGGCCCACTCAATGGCATTATGGTAATTAATGCAATTCATGTAATTTAGCTTATTTTAATCCGATTTAATCGTACCAAATCACATTTTCAATAAATATACCATAAAATCACATAGATTATGGTGATCATAAATCTCTAATCAATTTCTGGTCCGGCCGCCGATAAGGCCTTCAATTTGCAGTTTAAACGGAAACACATAAACCAATAACATGCAATTCAAACAGATACAGTCAATTAATCAGTTTCAGGTTTCAGTCAGTCAGTGCAGTGACTCAGTCAGTTCAATTACCAATCATATTCAGTCTCAATAAACAGTAATCAGTAAATAGTGACGAGGGTTGTTACAATAACCCAAGAAGTTTCCAAATGATACGCCAAAAGCACACTTGAGAGGATTAAGCTTCAACTTGAACTTCCTCATTCTTTCAAAAGCTGCTTCTAAATGAAACAGATGCTCCTCCATGGACTGGGATTTCACTACAATGTCATCAATATAACACTCTAGATACCCTCCAATGAGGTCATGAAAGATAGTGTTCATAGCCCTCTGGTATGTAGCCCCAGCATTCTTTAAACCAAATGGCATTTTAACCCATTCGAATGACCATTAATATAAATTTAGGATTCATCTTAGCCGTTAAAACGAAATGTATCTTTGATACATTTATATATTTTCAAAAACCGTTCTACTTTATTATATATATATATATATATATATATAAAGTTTAAATTAAATATAAATTTTTCCAAATAAACAATTTCATGTTAAATAGGAAACTCAATATAAATTAATAGTAATAAAATATAAATAAGATAGACAAAACCAATAAGAAAATATATTTAATTTTAATAAAAAATTGAATACTTGAGTAAAAGTGAAAAAAGTAGAACAAAATTAATTCGCATTTTTTTTTAGTACATATTAAATTTGATTTATGGATAGTTTAGATTAAGTAGAAATCTTTTAAATATTAGATTTTAGAAATAATCAAGTATAAAGGTATGTTACATGGCACTTTAAAAAACAAAAAAAGAAGATATGCCCCATGGAAGAGAGAAAATTTTTGAGGGTAAAATATATCAATGGTGATACACACGCCAATTAGTATACTAACATATGCTATAGCAATGTAATTTCAAAATTTCGGACCCACCCATTATACAAACTACAAAACTGAAAACCAATAAAATTATTTCACATTATTTATTAATACACTAATTAATGCGTATAGCTTTATTATTCAAAAGGAAAATGCTATAGACCCCAAATGAATTACCAAATGTTCTACCAAATCTCTCACATGGGTGTGGGATCCACACACATGTGATTTGTATGGGTTCCACACCCATGTGAGAGGTTTGGTAGAATATTCGATAATTCATTTAAGGTCCCTAACATAACTCTATAGAATTTTATTTCAATTGTTTTATTATTAAAACAATAATACTACGTATTGAGAAAAAATAATCAAAAAATTAAATGTATAGGCCAAATTTATTCTGCGTATAAAGCGCGCTCATTGTCAAATTTGAATCTAAAAATACACTTCATTTTCTTTACACTATTTTGGGTTTTCTTTACACTATTTTGGGTTTGTAACTTTTAAAATTAAGAGACGTCTATTAACGTTGACAGTTTCTCGTTTTTTATTTATAAAAAAAAAAGAGAAACAATTTTATTTATGTATTTTTTTTGTCAATTATTGGTCATCAATTTTGAGACAAATTCAAAAAAAAAAAAAAATTAGGTGCACATAATTATCTTGAGATTCGTGTGCACTATACTGAAAATAAATAAAGTCACACGGTGCAATTTTTACACATTTTTTTTTTGTATTTTAATTATGTGCATTTTAACATTTCTAAAATTTTAATATTAAATTTTGCATCTTGTATAAACAGCTGCTGATTTCAATATGTGGAATCCACTTTAGTGTCATCCTAGTACTAGCATATCATCCGTGCTATGCACGAATTGTGTTTACAATTATCTATATATGTGAATTGTGATTTATATATATATATATATATATTTTTAAATGTCTTCTTTTTTTTTTCTTTTTATATTATATTAAAGTTTAATATTTTGATAGTAATCATATGTGCTGGACTTTTCAAGAATTTTTTTTTTATACTTGTTCTTAATACATTAAAGTGTTATTATGAGGGATAATAATCATATGTGTTGGGACTTTTCAAGGAATTCATATGTGTTGGATTTCAAAGAATTTTTTTTTATGCTTGTTCTTAATGCATTAAAGTGTTATTATGAGGGTAAGACTTGAGAGTTGGGAGAAATTAATAAATGCTAAGATTTTTTTTTAAAAAAAAATCAAAAAAACAAGAAATTTAGATTGGGATATTGGAGCTCCCACAAGGCTTAGGGTTAAAAACCCCTTTTTGCTTAATATATAGTACTAGCCTATCACCCGTGCTATGCACGGGATAATTATAGATATTTATATTTGTTTTAGATTTTTTTTAATATATAAATTATGTTTTTTAAGATTTTTTTCTTATCACTAACCATAGTGTATGGAGGAAGTTGAAAAGGGTACTGCAATAACTATACACGAATTGTATCTATAATTATTTGTATGAGGGGATTTTAAATACTAATCAGGAGATTTTGACCAAATCAATAATTGCAGGCATATGGAAAGATATGTGGATTGAAAAAAAGTTAATAAATGCTGATAAGGGAATTTTGACCAAATCAATAAATGCTGAGTTTTTTTTTTTAAATAAAAAATTTAAAAAATTCAGATTGAGATATTGAAACTCTCATAGGCCTTGGGGGTTAAAAACTCCTTTTTGCTTAATATATAGTATAGATATAGATAGATAGATAGATAGATAGATATATCATTTTATTTTTATTTTTATTTTAATGTGGTTTCTATTCGAGTATTTTTTTTTTCAATTTATTTAAGATGGAGTTGTGGGTATCTTTTTTTTTTAAAATTTAATTTATTTGTGGTTTCCATTTGTTTTTAATTATTATTATTTAGGTAAGTTATGATGTGAGTTAGATATATGATAGACATGTAAGTTTTATTGATTTAAAGTTTATTTAGATAAACTTTAAAGATTTTTTTTTAGTTTTTAGTTTTTTTTGTTATGCTATAATATAATATATATAATATAGGTAGATATCTACAACTTTAATAGAAAACATTATCTGATTTTTTGGGGAAGAGAAAATTTATGAGAGAGATTAGGAGGAGAGATTATGAAGTATTTTTGTTATTAAATAAATAAATCAGTCAATAGTTTTTTTTAAAAATCAATAATTTTGAAAATTTGATTAATTTGTCCCATTAAATGATTTAAAATTTTGATAGATATACATAAAAAAAATTACATAATTATATTATTAAATCATAATTCAAATTTAGATATTATCTTTTTGAGATCTATAGCTAAATTCTTATCTTATTTTTTTTATTTTTGTGTGTAACCATAGTGTATGAGAGAAATTGAAAAGGGTGTTGCAATAATTATGAGAGAAGTCAAAAGGGATTGTGAGTTGGGAGAAGTCAATAAATACTGAGGTTGGGTTGGGAGCACTACAAAAAAAATTGACTTTTTGCGACGGTAAAATACCGTCGCTAATACTCTTAATGCCGTCGCTAATACTTTTTGCGACGGCAAAATGACTTTTTGCGACGGCAAGAGGGGGGTCGCAAATGCAGGGGTTGCAAAAGAGTTTTTGCGACGGCAAGTGCCGTCGCTAATGTTTTGCGACGGCATTTTTGCCTTTTGCGACGGCACCGTACAGTCGCTAATAACGTTTGAAATTTCTTGACTTTTTGCGACGGTCCTATTTTACCGTTGCTAAAAATGTTATTTGAGACGGCAAAAAATACCGTCACTAATAGTCTTTTTTTTAAAAAAAAACATTGTTTTTTGCGACGGTGTGGTGCCGTCGCAAAAAGTATAAAAAATATGAAATTTTCTATTTTTTGCGACAGTGTAATGCCGTCGCAAAAAATATTAAAAATATTAAAATTTTCTATTTTTTGCGACAGTATAATGTCGTCGCAAAAAGTAAAACCTGTAACAAAATTAATAAAAATATTAAAATTTTCTATTTTTTCCGATGGTGGTGCCGTCTCTCACTCTCTAAGAGCTGATTATTTACATTCCATTCACAAAAACATCATCACAGAAAATAAAAATAAAAATTGATAAAACCATCAAATTCAATATTTTACAAAGAACAATTAAACTGTACATATTCAAAAAAGCATATTTAAATTATAAAATTCACCCCAATCCTAAAAAAAAATAAAATAATAAAATAAAATCTAAAATTCACCAATCAGCACATTGGATATTTAAATGCTCTTACAAAAAATAAAAAATTTCCAACAAGATTTCAATTTTGAGCCTATTTCAAAAATCAAGCTGCAAATTCCTTACTTCTAGAATCAAATCTTCCCCTCGGCAAAATTTATCCTTTTGACTTATAAATAAATAGATAACAGTTGCAAATTATAATCTTTTGGAGAAACCAACTATTTAAACACACCAGTAATGAAGACAATGAAGACTGTGGAAAGAACACTTACGTTGTCATCAGGAACAACTGCATATCTCTCAATTGGAGAAAGTCTCTCAATTGGAGAAAGAATGGTTATGTGTAATTGTGGTGAGATTTTAAAAACCACAAAGGAAGTCTCCATAATTGTCAGAAACCTCAGGGGAGGTTGGTGTAATTAACCCTAAAAAGTATTCAATCAATGGACAAAATAATTATTTGACTCGAGTAGTAAACAAAAGTTTTGGTCATTCTTAACAACAGGAAAATACGAAAGAATGTAAGGCTGTATTTCTAAAACCTAGGGGAGGATAAGTGAAATATGACCATTGATGCAACCATCAAAGATTTCACCAACCCAAAGATTACAAAGCCATAAAAATGATAAAACAGAAACATCATCTCAACATAAAAGAGCAATTGCTATTAGAATTAACAATGTCCAAGCTTCATCCTGTACAGATCCCAAGCAACCATGTGAAATAAGTTGCTTATAAAGCTTTTTATTCTAATAATAAGCCAAACTTGGTCCCTATGTCTTTCTAAACCATGGACACTGTTTAGATGAGCAAGGAATTGTCTTGTTGGGCCGGCAATACAAGTTTATTTGGTACATGGATTTAGGAATATGACCTACTCATCTAAGATTTTCTATTGAAATATTTTGAGTTGTAACTACTTATAATTTCTGATTCCAGTAATATTTTTGTAGTTTGAATCTCCTTTGACTATCAATACTTCATGAACCCTGAAATATCCTTAGCTTCACTACAACAAAAAAATCCATTACCAGAAGTAATGAAAGTCATGAGCAATACATGAAGGGGAATGCATTGGTGTGCACGCCCATAGCTATATTGTACTATTTTAGAGAGTAGAGCTTTCCAACAACCAATTAATGATAAAGATTACCAAAAACATGTATCTCTGTTGTTGATCAACATTAGATGATGAGTAAGTTTAAAGTTACCAAACCAAAAAATAAATTTGTGCATTGTATTCATCATATGGTATCTACTGGCTTTCATGAACTAACACATTACCCGTTTGTACGACTCGTCCAAAATTATGGCCCCAGTCACAGGAACTCGAACCTTGTATGAAGTGAAGTCCTTAAATATGTCATCAATATGTGCAGCGTAAGGTCTCAAAACATCACAATTGTTAAACACTGCAACAAATTATGGAAAGAATCACCAGATAAGAAGATAGAAATGAAAGAACAAACATAAGCTCTACAATAATAATTGAAATTCACAAGAAAACTAAGCAAGTAAAAAACCAAAAATATTAGCCTTCTCTAATGTACTAGAGTTGAAACCAAGGATTCAATGAACAAGATTGTTATCAGATGTGCTTTACTATTGTTTGTTGTTAAAAATACAAAAAGAAATAGACACTGCATAAGATATATAAAGAAGTAACTTGTTAAAAATACGATAGAAATACAACTGCAGAAAAATACATAAAGAAGTGAACTCCTTCAGAGTGAATGATTTCAATGACGGAGAGAGAGTGAGAGAACAAACCAAAAAAATAAAATAAAATAAAAAACAGGATCTCTAGTTCTGTAGGTTGTCTGAAATATGTAAAGTACTCCTGAAATGACAAGTCTCAGTTTATCTCTTCTCTCCCATTCTCATATTTCCCAAAATCCTTCATCTTTTTCTGAAGAACAAACCAACAGATCTCTCATAAATGGAAACCAAAACCAAAAAATTATTACATGGTGCTCGCCTTATTTGAGTCAAGCTACCCAAAACATAAAACAAACCCACCATGGGATAAAGTCGGGTTGAAAATTTTGAACTGAAACAATCCTAAATCCTAAAGAAACAAAAAGCCCTCTATCGGGGCGAGAGAGGGAGAGACAGAGATGAGACTGATCTGATGAGATGAGAGAGTGAGGGAGAATTAGATCAGAGATATATCTGATATATATATATTATATATATATCTGATATATTATATATAAAACAACCATCGGCCGAGAGAGAGAAGAGACAGAGATTGAGAGAGAGAGTTTACCTGTGAGTAGATCGGCGGTGCGATGATCGGTGCGAATCGATGAGATGAACAACGAGAGAGTGAGAGAGTGATCGGTGCAAAGATGAACGAGATCGGTGCAGAGATGAACAAGAGGGTGAGAGAGGCGACTGAGAGAGTGATGTGAGGGAGACGATTAGATTTAGGGTTTTTTTTGGTTCTAAGAGATTGGGGATTTTGGGGGCGCCGGGAATGGAAAAAATGGGGGGGAACCGAGCGGGCGGGATGAGAAAAAAAAAAAAATCATCATAAATGAATATTTAAATAATAAAAATAAATAAATAATAATTTTCATTTTCTTTTTATTATTAAGGTTGAAAATTTATTTGTTTCATATATATTTTAATGAAAAATATTTTCCACTAAAATAAAAGTTAATTTTCTATAGTCAATGAAAAATATTTTTCTGCGGCCTATTTTTTTTTATTACTAAAAATCATGAACTAATTTTTTGTGGTAGAGGAAAAGAGCGGCAGCAGTAGTGGAAGGTGGTGGATAAAAGATGATAGTGGTGGTGGTGATTGTGATGGCGAAAGAGATTAGTGGTGAAGTTGTGGTAGTGGTAGTGTAAATGGAGTGGCAGGGGTGAAAGAGAGGTAATGGTAGTAGTAGTAGTGGCAGTAGTGGTAGTGGTGGTAGTGGAGTGGTGGCGATAGTAGTTAGTAATGGTAGTCGTAGAGGTGAAGTGGCGACAGTAGAAGTAAATAGTGGTGGTGGAATAGTGTTTGCAGTAGTGGTGAAGGTGTAGAGGGGAGATGGGTGGTGAGAGAGAGAAATGAGTGAGAGACAGATAGAGGAGAGAGAGAGAGAACAGAGTGATGAGCGAGAGAGAGACAAAGTAGTCGCTAAAAGTGCATTTTCTTGTAGTGGATCGATATTTTTCTGCGGCCCATTTTTTTTTGTTATTAAAAATCAGTGAACTAATTTTTTGTGGTAGAGGAGAGGGAGCGGGCAGTAGTGGTGAAGATGGTGGATAAGAGATGGGTGGTGAGAGAGAGAATGAGCAATGAACACAATGGGGGAGAGAGACAAACAGACAAATAGACACATAGAGAGAAAGAGAGAGAGAGGGAGAGAGAGAAAGAGAGAGGAGAGAAAAATAAACAGACACAGAGAGAGAAAGAAAGAGAGAAGAGTGATAAGTGAGAGAGATAAAGAGAGAAAGAAATAGAGAGAGACAGAGACAGAGAGAGAAATAGATAGAGAGAGACATATAGAAAATAGAGAGAACAAGAGATGAGAGAGACATATAGAAAGAGAGCGAAAAGAGATGAACGATAGAGAGAATAGAAAAATAAAGAGATAGAGAGAAGAGAGATGAGCGAGAGAGACAGAGAGAGAAAAGAGATGAGAGAGATAGAGAGAAGAGAGATGAACGAGAGAGACATCGAGAGAAGACAAATGAGAGAGATAGAGAGAAGAAAGATGAACGAAAGACACACAGACAGACAGACAAACAGATAGATAGACAAACAGACAGGAAAGAAGAGTGATGAGTGAAAAAGAGAAAGAGAAGAGTGGTGGTAGTTGAATGGCATTTGCATAGTAGTGGAATGTGGTAGAGAAGATGGGTGGTGAGGAGAGAGAGATGAGTGAGAGACGAATAGAGAAAAGAGATAGAGAGACAAAGTGATGAGCGAGAAAGAGACAAAGTGGATCGATAAATCGATAGGGAGCTCAATAAATAAAAAAGACAGATAATTCAAAACTCTGTTCAAAACTTAATTCAAATCAATTTTTTAAATATTTTAAATATTTAAATATTTTAAATATTTTAATTTTGTGAGAGACAGATAAAGAAGAGAGATAGAGAGAGACAGACAGACAGACAGAGACAGAGATAGAGTGATGAGCGAGAGAGAGAGATAGACAAAGTGGTTGCTAAAAGTGTATTTTCTTATAGTGGATCGATAAATCGAGAAGGAGCTCGATAAATAGAGAAGATGGGAGTAAGAGAGTGAGCAAGGCGAACATAGTGAGGGAGAAATAGACAAATAGACAAGTAGACACAGAGAGAGAGAGAGAGAAGAGTGATGAGTGAGAGAGAGAGAGACAAACAGAAAAAGAGATAGAGAGAAAGAGAGAGAGAGAGATAGAAAGATAGAAAAAGAGAGAGAAACAAGAGATGAGCGAGAGATAGACAAAAAAATAGAGAAATAGAGCGAAAAGAGATGAGCGAGAGAGAGACACAGAAAAAGAGAGGGACAGAAAGAGAAAAGAAATGAGCGAGAGAGATAGAGAGAGATAGAAAGATAAGAGAGAGAGAGAGAAAAAAAAAAGAAATGAGAGAGATAGAGATAAGAGATGAGCGAGCGAGAGAGACAGAGAAAGAAAACAGATGAGAGAGATAGAGAGAAGAGAGATAGGCGAGAGACACAGAGAGAAAATGAGAGAGAGAGAAACAGGCAGACATAGAAAGAGAGAGAGAGATAGAGATAGAGAGAAATGAATGAAAAGAGATAAAGAGAAGAGAGAGAGATAGAGACAGAGAGACAGGAAGATGAAAAAATGAATGAAAAGAGAAATGTTATATCAAAAGAGTAAGACGACATTATTTTTTTTTTAATTTTTTTTGCGACAGAAAAATACCGTTGAATTTATTCAAACCATTTTGTGACTGTATATATATGAAGCTATCTCAAAACCATAATCACTATGCTAGGTTAGTGTCACGACCCAAACCCGTCCCTATGGGTTTAGCATCGTAACCGGCCAGTAATCCGAGATTACCGAAGGCCTGCTTAACAGTAATACAGTAGTACAGAGTACAGGGGCATGGCGGAAGCCAGAACAGTAAATAAACAATGTCCAATGAGCTGTGACAGTCTGTATGCAAAAAGATTTTTCATACATATAGACATTCAGTACAGAATAGTATGCACAATATTTACAATCATTCAGTACAGGGACTTAATCCCTAATAACAGTACAGTACAGTGCTGTCAGTCTATACAGTAATACCAATCAGATACAGGGACAGACGGGGAGATTAAAACACCCCTAAGCCATAGCTTGAAAGGTTCGGAACCTCGCAGTGAGGCACAGTGGTTGGCTTAACGAAACTAAAGCTTGCCTGACGCTCCTAGCCGCGGTCTGGTGCCTGTACACCTACATATATATATGAGCAGTGAGCTAAAGCCCAGTGAATAACATAATGCGTAAAGGGGTTAAGAAAGAATGTCCTTTCAGTATTTTTAACAGTCGTTTGCCTCGGTAAATCAGTTATACAGTCGGTGGCTTATACTTCATGTCATATCAGTCATTTAGAAATCATAGTAATCGTACGTGGCACATCCGATAGCCAAACAGTACGGTGGTAGTAGCAGTGTCAGTACAGTGTCAGTACAGTAGTAGTAGCGGTAACAGTACAGTAACAGTAACGGTAACAGTACAGTAACAGTAACAGTACAGTTCTTATGGACTCAAGAGGTGTCTCGCACAGATTCTAGAGGTGGCTCACACTGTAGCACTTAGGTCTGTGCAGCACTTTGCTCCAGATTTCACAGATTGGCTTAAAGCCCAGTATGGACTCAAGAGGTGTCTCGCACAGATTCTAGAGGTGGCTCACACTGTAGCACTTAGGTCCGTGCAGCACTTTGCTCTAGAGATATCTGTGACAGTAACAGTACAGTAAACAGTAGGTCCTAAAAGACCGAACAGTCAATTGATGGCCATCAATCAGTAAACAGTAGTGGTTCCAACGAGGGAACCGACAGAGATCTCTGTGACAGTGGCAGTAACAGTGAACAGTATGTGCTAAGGATGCCACAATACGTTTCAAAATAAGGGACATACATTTATTCAGTAAACAGTATCAGCTCAGTAGACAGTTCAATTCAGTAAACAGTATCAGCTCAGTAGACAGTTCAATTCAGTAAACAGTATCAGCTCAGTAGACAGTTCAATTCAGTAAATAGTATCAGCTCAGTAGACAGTTCAATTCAGTAAACAGTATCAGTTCAGTAAATAGTTCAATTCAGTAAACAGTATCAGTTCAGTAAATAATTCAATTCAGTAAACAGTATCAGTTCAGTAAATAATCATTTTTGAACATATCTTTACACAGTTGTTACTCATAGAGTTCTGGGCTACAGTAAGCTAGAGCGTCTCCTCGGGATGCCAACCCTATACAGTTAACAGATTGAACACACACTAAGTTTCGCAGTTGGGGAAAGATAATAATTTAATCCCTAATTTGCCTCGGTGTGTTCTACATCTATATCCTCTTTAGGATGCCTTAAATATGCCCTAAGAATGCCTAGGATGGAAAGAGGATGCAAAGATGCACTTTTGAACACTTCACAAAATTTGCTGAAAACAGGGGTCTCGCTCGAGCGAGGATTCCTTCGCTCGAGCGGACATGCAGACAAAAGAGCTCCGCTCGAGCGTGGATTCCGTCACTCAAGCGGACCATGTGCTACAGTAAAAATACTGAATGCTCAGAATTTACGCTCGATGCTCGCTCGATGCTTGCTCGAGCGTGAGACACAGCTCTTCGCTCGAGCGTAGGTCCCTTCGCTCGAGCGTACGCCTGCGCGCACCAAGATTCTGAGAGCTTGCAATTTACGCTCGAGCCACCATTCCTTCGCTTGAGCGTAGCTCAGAGTAAATGGTGGTCGCTCGAGCGTAGAAGCCAAAATCTGGAATTTCCAGATTTGCCTCCCAAGCTCAAACCAAGCATTCCAAAGCTCAAAACTCAACCTCTTGGGCCCAAATTCTGGAAAACACAACTAAACTCAATATACAACAAGTTTCAAAGCTCAATTTGTGAATTTAAAGCCCAAGAGTGAATCAATTAAATCCAAATTTCAAACCCATTTTCATGAACATGAAGAACATGCAAACATGCATGAATTTAAATCATTTTACATCTTCGAAACATGCTCTAATGAGCTCATTCTTTTCAAAACAAGTTGAAAACATGGACTTAAGCTTAATTATGAACATGCATGTGACAATTTGCCATGAAATCAACTCAAAATTCATCAATACACACATGCATGCATGAAATGAGCTACAATACAACATTACAAGCCATAAATTGGCTCTAGACTTCAACTTAGCTCTAAATCATGCAAGAGTCTAACAAAATTACAAACAAAAGGGTAGTTATTCTACCTTAGGTCTTGAATTAGAGGTGTAGGAGCTCAAATATACAATTGTCTTCTAAAATCTCCAAGTCTATAAGCAATTTCCTCAAGAACAAGTTGAATTCACTCCAAACCTCTCACTTTTCTCTCTAGTTCGGTGGTGTGCTCAAATGTGGCTGATGAAAAGCTTTGTTTGAGTATATACAAGGCTCTACAATAATAATAAACAAAGGCCCCACTAGATGGCATTATGGTAAATAAGTCCATATCTTGTGTTTTATCACTATCAATCTAATTTAATCATACCAAATCGACTTTCAATTAAATATACCATAAAATCACATAAATTATGATGATTACAGAACATCAATAAATTTTCGATTTGGCTGCCGATAAGGCCTTCAATTTGCAGTTTAATGCATAAGACAAGAACAGATAATTTGGCAGTCAAACAGATAGATTATGCATTTAAACGGTCACAGTCAATCAATCAGTCTCGAATCTCAGTCAGTCAGTTCAGTATTTTAATCAATTCAATTATCAATCATAATCGGTCTCGGTTTAGCAGTAATCAGTAAACAGTGACGAGGGTTGTTACAGTTAGAGTTTTCCAAAAACTCTTTTGAGAAAATTATACTTTCTTGTTTTCCGTGTTATATTGTTTTTACTGATTTTTTTTAATATTTTAAGTATTTTTTTAAATTTTAGACACGCCTAACATAAATACACCTAAAAATTAAAAAAATTGTAAAAAAAATCTTTTAAAAATTCACTAAATACCAAAAATATTAAAAAAATACAATAATTCAATACATTTTTTTTTGTATTTTATGTATTTATTAATTTTTAAAAATATTTTTTCATAATTTTTTATTTTTTAGATACATCTAAAAAAATATTTAAAATTTTAAAAATATTCACTAAAAAAAAAAAACACGAAAGCCACTTTTTGTGACGGCAGAAAATGCTGTCTAAAAAAAGCAGAGTATTTGCGACGGCACCATTTGCCGTCTCAAAAAAGCAGAGCATTTGCAACGGTACTATTTGCCGTCTCAAAAAATGAGAGTATTTGTTTTTTTGAGACGGTATTTTCTGCCGTCGCAAAAAGTGACTTTTTGAGACGGCAAGTGTGCCGTCGCAAATAGTTCCGTCTCATATACCCAGTTTTCTTGTAGTGGAGAAGTCAATAAATGCTGAGATTTTTTTTTTAAAAATCAAAAAATTAGAAAATTAGGATTAGGAGATTGGAGCTCCCACAGGCCTTGGGGTTAAAAATCCCTTTTGCTTAATATATAGTATAGATAGGTGATGTTCTTGTGCTATATATATCTAATGTTTATTTAACATTTGTGCAAATTAGAATGAGTTTACATTAAAAGGTTAGTTTGGTCAGAAAAATCCTTTTAATAAAATGATTTTGAATTCAAATCCTTATTTATTATCTCATCAATGAGTGCACCTATATATATATATATTTTTTTTAGATTTCGAGTCATATAATGAATTGCTTTTAATATATGTTATCTACGCTACAACAAATAAAGTGAAAATTTTGTTTAAAAAAAATTAAGGATGAATTTCTTTCGTTGAGAGGATAATCACTAAAAAGTTATCTCGAAATTTAAAAAAAAAAAAAAAACTTTTAGTAACGAAATTTTGAAAAAAGTAATGTTAGAGACCACTTTTTTTATTATTATTTATTTTTATAATTGGGTGTCTGAACCAAATTACGCGCACCTAAAATGAATACCAAATATTTGACACAATACATGGGTGTGGAACCCGCATCACATGGGAACCACATGAATCCCACACTCATATGAGTAGTTTGATAGAATATTTGGTAATTCCTTTGGAATAACATTTATGTTTTGAAAATATCACTAATATAAATGTACTTTTAAAAATAAAATAATTTGGTCCCAAAAGGTTTATTTTTTGAAACAAAAATTTTTGATCATAAAAGGATAGTAATTTATCATTAAATGTCTAATTTCATCATTAAAAATATAATAATGATACTTTTGACAACAAAAATATTTTGTCTCTAAAAAGTTATTTTATTTTAAAATTTATTAAATATACTTAATCATGCCAAGTAAGTAATAAATGTATCCAAATTAATGAAAGGTTAAAAAAATAATAACTTACCAAAATCAAGACAAAGTTAGCAATACATATCTTACTTAGCACCCAAGGAACCACTTGATAGTATTAGTTCCAAAAAAATAATGGGACTTACCTGTAAGTCATAATAGATAGACTTATTATTTAATAGGTCTTGTGAGAATTAATGATATTTTTATCAAATATTATTAAAAAAAGTTATTAATTGTTAATTTTCAACAACCGTTTGAAAATTTTGTCACAAAAAATGTCATTAATTGTAAGTTTTAGTGATAGTTTAAAAATATCATCACAAAAAAGTCATTAATTTTTTTTTTTTTTTAGGTCTAAACCACCGGTATCCAGAAGTTCATAGGACCCCGACTAATCCGGTTTGAGCCGGGTAGGACCACAAGGGCAGCAAAACTCTCCCAATAAGTTTTTAACACAACTGCGTTCCCAAGTCTCGAACCCGAGATCTTGGTTAAGCTAGCATAGCCCCTTACCAGCTAAGCTACATGCTTGTTGGTAAAAAAAAGTCATTAATTTTTAACTATTAGCTATAGTTTGAAAAATTTGCTACAAAAAAAAAAAAAAATCACTAATTGTAAATTTTAGTGACAATTTATAAAAATTATGACAAAAAAAATTATTAATTATCAATTTTTAGTGACATGTAAAAAAAGTCAAAAAAAATTATTTTTAGTGACGATTTTACTATGACTTATTTTTAATAAGATTTGATGAAAATTAAATCTAACTATTAAGACCTATTGATAATTTATTCAAAAATAATAATAAATAAAGAAAAAAAGAAAAGAATAGGTCCACGTTTAGTTGTATTACCAAATTTAGATTCTCTTACAACCATCTTACTGGCATGTCATTTATTGTTTTTGGTAAAAAAGGTAGGTGCATATAATGCTTAATTTAATTTGCAAAATAATAAATGCCACACACCAAAATATTAGTGTCACACACTTTTTTATAAATACATATTTAAAAAAATTAATTACTTTTTTTTTAAGATAGGAAAAAATTAAATACTTCAATGAAAAGTGTATGATATCAACATCTAGGTACTTGACATTAGAAGTATACTAAAAAAAAAAGTGATGGTTACCATGAATTGAAAGTGTGTATGTATTTTGAATAGAGTTATGTTAGGGACTCCAAATGAATTATCAAATATTCTATCAAATCTCTCACATGGGTGTGGGACCCACACAATTCACATGTGTGTGATCCCACACAAATCATTTAAGGTCATTTTACACTTTGGGTTCAAGTATTTTGAATTCAAAAATGTCATTAATACTTCATTAATACTAGAATTAGGTAATGAAACACTTAATATAATATTAATTGTATATCTTTCCATAGTAATTATAATTTATCAAATCCTATAAATATGGTCGTAAAACGAACTAAGTTACTCGAGCTCGACTTGCGTTTATTATATAAATAAGTCAAGCTTAAACATATTTAGAGTTTGTTAAGTTTTTAAGTTAAATTTAAATAATTTATTACTTAGTTCGATAAATCTATATACTACCAAAAAAAAAAAAAAGTTATTTTAGCTTAACTTATTAAAAATTCATTTGAAATTAGCATGTTATGTAAGCAAGCTAAACTTGAATATATTTTAAAATTCATTTAATAACTAAAATAATTTATTACTTGGCTCGTCCACAATCCTACACTGCTATAAATACCTCATGGTGGAAAGCCCTCAATGCTCATCTCCATTGCCCATCTCTCTCTCTTTCTCATAACCCTAGTATGGAATTCACAAGCAATGACATGAATTCTCAGTTTAAGAATGAGATGCAGATGTTACACCCTAATTCACCGATGATATGTCGAGCATGCAGTAAGGTGTTCTTAGGCCAACAACATTTGTTGAACCACTTCCGAGAATCTCACATGGATGGTAACATGATTATTTTTCCTGGAAGACAATGTGATATGAATCTTAATACTCCTCACACAAATGACCTAAACCATTATTCCAATCATCTCCAACCTAGTTCTTCTTCACAACCACCATCGTTGTCGCATGGAATAAGACAACAATTCACTCACAAACCCATGAACCGAAACTCTAATTCCAAAGCACCACAAGTTGTTTCTACTGCACCACAAGTGCCTTCTAAAAACAACCATTCTTTCTTTCCAAATCACACAATGAGTATCGGTGGTAGTGGTGGCGGTTACTATATGTTGAGGCCTTCGCTAACTCTAGCACCGCCACCACATCCATTGGTTATGACAAACTATGCGTTTGCCTTAGAAGCTGATTGTGCATTTCGGGCACGTTGGTCAAGCGATTTCACAAAGCCATTTATCGACAAGTTGGATCATCCGATTGAGAACATGGTGGAAAGAAACAACTATGGCGATGATGGATTCAATTGGAATGGGCTTGATTTAACTTTAAGGCTCTAGATGTTTGAAATTTCCATTTTATTACCGCATCTTTGTCATAAATCTTTGGTTTTCTTTAATTGTTTGTTTATGCATTTGTTTTTGCATTTGTTTTCTTTGTTTAGTTTGTTGGATGCAAGGTCTTATATCATTGTAATCCCTTCGATATTTTTCATAAGTTTTTGAAATAAAGTTTGTTCTTCATTTTGACATTGCGACTGAATTGTATGAGGTTAATTTGTGTCATTGCCCATCTACCGATTGGGAAAAAAATGTTATTACATTAATCTCGCACCTTATCATTAACTAATTTAACATTTACATACATGGGTAAATTACATCGATTTGTCATTAAATTTGACAAAAATCTCATTTATGTCCCTGTAATTCCAATTTCAATGGTTACAATATCGATGTAGACTTGTACACATTGATGCAAATTTGATTTTACAGAGATTTTATAGAGAAGGCATGTTTGGAGTGATGAAAATGGGGTGAAAATACTAATTAAATTGTTTCCTTAAAAACGCATATGTGACATACGAGTGATCATTCTCCATCAAAATCAACAGTTACAATATTGATGTAGACTTGTACACATTGATGCAAATTTGATTTTATAGAGAAGGCATGTTTGGAGAGATGAAAATGGGGTGAAAATACTAATTAAATTATTCCCTTAAAAACACATATGTGACATACAAGTGATCATTCTCCATCAAAATTCACTAAAACTATAAAGACTACGGGTATTATTTAAGTTGTATACATTGTTTCGCATGAAAATGCACCTATTATAAGATCCAACAAAGCAATTTGAGTAGATTAATAAGAAAAATGGAATATACAAAGTTTTAATGTGGTTTCGGAACCTTTTTGGGTTTTTTGATATAAAAGAATTGCAATTTGGTACGTTGTGTATAACACTAACAAAAAATTCCAAAACCCTAGCAATTTTGACAAATAAAACATGTTTTGAAATGTATAAAATATATACATATTTTTTAAAAAATTTATTTCTTGTTTATATTACACAAATTTGACAATCTAAGAATAAAATCATGTTTAGTTTTGTTTTTTTGTTCTTTTTCCTTCCTGATCTTGCACTTTACTTTCCTAAATGCTGTACTATACAAATGTTGTTAGCAATTTTAGACTGAATGTTGCAATGTGTTAGGACTAGAGAATCGGCACATCAATTTACAATGCATATTTCATCCTAATAATATGACAATAGGATTTCAAATCAAAATTGTTAAATTTCAATTGTAGCATGATCCATTTAGACTTTGTTTTAATTTACAAAACAAAACTTCGGCACTTCTCATGAGGAAGGAATTAGGCAATGAAAGCTTGAGTGACTTTGGATAACATGTGATGGTGATAGAAAAATGTGAGGTGAATAATGAATTAAGGTCTCGTTTGGTAATATCACTTTTTAGTTTAAAAGTTAAAAAGTTATTAAAAAAATTAAAAATTCAACAATTTATACCAAAAAGTCAAATATTCTATTTCTTCCTATTTTTTGCACATTTTTTTGTAAAAAACTAAAAACTCATCCCAAACATACTAGTTTTTTTATATCGTATTTTAGTTAAAAAATCAAAAAATTACTAAAAAACATATTCCCAAACGAGACCTAAGATGCCTGTGGGGGCCGAATATTAGGAGACGTAAATAGGCCGAATAGATGGACCAGGAGAGTCGAAATATATACATCGTATTCGGCCCTATTCGGCCAAATAGTCGGTTGAGTAAGGGGCTGAGTAGAAAGCGGTTTGCAGTTAAAGAAGCCGAGTAAACAGTTATACGGCGAATCGAAAGTGGGCCCAGCCCCGAGGCCCAAGAAAGAAAAGATATAAATAGAAGAACATCAGCTAGAAAGAGGTATGTGAAAATTAGCACGCTTAACTTAAAATACAAGTAACCAAGAAAGTATATACTGACTTGACCGTCGGAGTGCTAATTCTGGCACCCACAACCGGAGTGTTTGTTTCTTTTCAGGTCGTCCGGTTTTCAGCTGAGGATCTCGAGCGTCCTAGTGGATCAAAAGAGTATTTCCAAACCATATCCCCACAATTGGCTCTGTCTGTGGGAATACTCAAATACATCCATAGCGGGTGTAACGGAAAACCCTCCGATAGTCACTGACGAAACCACACAGAGAGACGACCTCACTCCAACAAACATGCTTGGACCGGAGACTATCGCCGCAAGACGCGCCTTGAACTTCGCCTCACCCTCGACTTCAGCGCATGAGACAATGCAAGCGATCATGGAACAAGCAAAGCAAAACGAACAGAGGTTGGAGAACATGATCGCTGAGAACGAACGTCTCCGTCAAGATTTGGCCTTGGAAGTGGCGAAGTCCAAACAAGCTGTACGCCAAGTCCGGAAAGACCTCTAAGGGCAGGTGGTCGATGACCTCTAGCTCGACAACAAGACACTGATAGCGACTCCGACTCATTATCTCCGGAGCCCAAGAAGAAGGGACGACCCGAAACTACCAATTGCTCTGAAGAGAGTCCACGTATAAGGCATAAGCGAAGAAGAAACAGTTCAGACAAAGAAGACCAGCACGATCCCTTTATACGACGGATTGCAAGGGCAGTGCTACCCAAGAAATTCAAAGCACCGACATTCACCTTGTACGATGATAAATCAGACCCCACCGATCACATCCGCCATTACAAGCAAGCCATGACGCTGCACACAGACGATGAGGCTCTCATGTACAGAATATTTCCGAGTAGTTTAATACCACTGGCTGTCAGGTGGTATTATAAACTGGAGCCGGCTTCGATCAAAAGCTTTCACCAACTCCAAAAATCCTTTAGGGCAAGGTTTATCACTAATGAGGTCCAGCCAAAGCAAGCCGATTCCCTCTGGGCAATGCAGATTCAACCGGGGGAAACCCTTCGTGCGTATTCGACGCGGTATTGGGAGTGTTTTAATCTGGTAGATGATGTTTGCAATGACTCCATGGCCATTACTGCCTTCAAGATGGGGTTACATCCTGACAGTGCCCTCCGCAGCTCTTTGACCAGACAGCCTCCTAAAACGGTCTGGTCGTTAATGAAGAAAGTTGAGGAATACTACAAAGTGGAAGATGACGCCTTGCGGGTTAAAGCCGGAAACACGGCCAACAAGACAGCTCCTTCTGAAATTGCTCAGCCGTTAAATTCTGTACCACCTCAAGCCCTGAACCACGGCATCGGGCTAAACGAGACAAGAGACGGGATTCTCGCCGATCAAGCGACTAATGCTCCCACTGAGCAAATGAACAACTGTAAGTCGATAGCAGGCGCACAAGGCGCGCCAACAAGAAATATACGGAGTTGTCAAACCGATCAGCGCGGTTATGTCCAAAATCCAACACCTTCCGTTCTTCAAATGGCAATCGAAAATGGTGGGACCTCCCGACACGCGAAGACGGGATAGGCGGTGCGAATATCACAAGGATCATGGCCATGATACTGAGAGTTGTTATGCATTGAAGGATCACCTGGAGGAACTGGTACAAGATGGTCGGCTACAACAGTACGTCCGAAAAGGCAACTCAACCAAAGCAATAGCCTTAAGATAGGATTTACCTCCACTCGGCGTGATCTACATGATATACAGCCTGCCAATGTCATCCGTGGTGCATACGATTCAGTCGAATCCCGACCCTCAAAATCACCTCACTCCGGCTAAACGGCCCCATAAAGCTGCGAGCATTGCTTTTGATGATTCAGATTTGGCCAGAGTGACACTTCCCCACATCGATCCCTTGGTAATCGAGTTACGCGTAAATTGATTCACCGTTGAGCGCGTACTCATTGACCCAGGAAGCACATCGGAAGTTATGTATTACAAGACATTCACCAAACTCGGCTTCTCCGAATCGGATCTTTCTCCGGCTCCTTATCCACTATTCAGCTTCAACGCCAATCCAGAATACCCGTTGGAGAAAATCACACTACCCGTTCGAGCGGGCTTCCGAACAGTGGATGTGGAATTCTTAGTCATCAAGCTGCCATCGTCGTATAATCTTATCATGGGGCGAACTTGGTTACATACTATGCAGGCCGTGCCAAGCACCTATCATCAGCTGTTACGCTTCCCGACAGAACGTGGCATTGAGCAAATCCGTGGTTCCTAGAAATCAGCACAAGCATGTTATCTCCTTGCTGGAAAGACGCCAAAGGAGTTGCAAGTGAACTCTATTGAGGTGACGGATCGGGAGAGCCTCGACGATGTTGGGCGGCTCCCAAGTGAAAAGGCCACGGAAACCCTAGATCGAGTTGAAATTGACGGAAACCCAGACAGGTTCTTCATGGTCGGCGCTTCCCTGAATCAAGCCGATAGACAGCAGCTAATTTCCTTCTTGCTCGGCAACCTTGATGTATTTACGTGGACTCCATATGAGATGCCAGGTGTAGATCTGTCTGTTTCGCAGCACCGTGTAAATGTTGACCCTAAATGCAAGCTGATCATTCAGAAAAACCGGCGGTCAGCCGCAGAGCACACTGCCACCGTTGTTGAAGAGGTTGATCGGTTGCTTGACGCCGGGGCAATCAGGGAAGTGACCTACCCTACATGGCTCTCTAATACTATAGTTGTGAAGAAGAAAAATGGGACTTGGCGAGTGTGCGTTGATTTCACGGACCTAAACAAAGCTTGCCCCAAGGATTGTTTTCCCCTCCCCAGAATAGACCAACTTGTAGATGCGACGGCATGCCATCAGTGCATGAGCTTCCTCGATGCTTACAGAGGCTACCATCAAATTGCCATGCATCCGGAGGACCAAGACAAAACTGCATTCCTCACCCCAAGAGAAACCTATTGCTATAAGGTTATGCCTTTTGGTTGAAGAATGCAGGGGCAACTTACCAAAGACTGGTCACTGCCATGTTCAAGGAGCAACTCGGCCACACTATGGAAGTGTACATTGACGATATGGTGGTCAAGTCCAAAGAAGAGCAAACTCATCTAGCCGATCTGGAAGAGACATTCGGCATTTTACGCAAATACAAAATGAAGCTGAACGCTTCCAAATGTGCATTTGGGATTGGCTCTGGCAAATTCTTGGGTTACATTGTCAACACCGAGGAATTGAAGCCAACCCGAGGCAAATCACAGCAATTTTGGAGCTCGGCTCCCCTCGTTCAGTGAAAAACGTTCAAAAGTTGATGGGGATAGCCGCCGCACTCAACAGGTTCATCAGTCGGTCCACAGATCACTGCCGACAATTCTTTTATACACTACGGCAGGGCAAGGCTTTTGAATGGTTGGCCGAGTGCGAAGCCGCTTTCAACGGCCTTAAGACTTACCTCCGATCAGTTCCACTCTTGACAACACCTTCGGCACGCAACCCGCTCATTTTGTATCTGGCAGTTTCCGACCGGGCCGTCAGCTCCAAAAGAAGAGCTGAGGGAGCAGCGGCCAGTGTATTATGTGAGCAAGGAAATGGTTGACGCCGAAACACACTACCTTCCGTTAGAAAAACTCATTCTAGCCCTCGTCATGGCAGCGAGAAAGCTGATGCATTACTTTCAGGGACATACCATCGGGGTACTAACGGACCACCCCCTCCGGTCGGTACTCCGTAGTGCAAAAGCATCAGGGCGCGTTTCAAAGTGGGCTCTTGAACTTGGCCAATACGATATTCAGTTTCTGCCTAGAACCTCAATCAAGGGACAGGTGCTTGCCGATTTTGTGGCCGAATTCACTGAGGGTCTTGCCGACTTCAAGTTTGATGAAATTCGACCTAAGCCGAACTGGAGAATTTATGTTGGGGACATTTGGCAGTTGTACTGTAATGGATCATCCAATCAACGGGGCAGTGGAGCCGGAGTAGTAATCATGGCTCCCGACGGCGCAATAATTGAGCAGGTCGTCAAACTCGGCTTTGAAGCATCAAATAACGAGGCCGAATACGAAGCCCTTCTAACCGGCTTACAGAATGCACATCTTCTGGGTGCTCGGCGTTTACTTGTATTTTGCGATTCAAAACTGGTGATCAATCAGCTAAAAGGGGAGTATGCGGCCAAAAATGACCGTATGGCGGCTTACATGAAAACGGCTAACTCCTTGTTGGCAAAATTTGACCATCATGAATTGAATCAAATAACACGAGATCAGAACACTCATGTAGATGCCCTGGCTTACTTAGCTTCTGCCATTAACTCAGAGATTAAACATACCATCGAAGTAGGTTTCATCCCGAAGCCAAGCATTGGCCCTTCGAAGGAAGTCCAAGTCAATGTCATAGAGTCAGGACTGAGTTGGATGGACTCCATTGCTGCATTCCTGTCTTCCGAACAACTCCCAACGGACAAGAAAGAAGCGCACAAGCTGCGAAACAAAACCCTGCGATACTACTTGGATCCGCAAGGAAAGCTTTATAAAAAATCCCTTTTTGGTCCATACCTGGAATGCGTGCATCCGGACAAAGTCGGAGAGCTTCTGACTGAAATACATGAAGGCAGTTGTGGCGCACATTCTGGCGGGCGCTCTTTGGCTCATCGAGCTGTAACACAGGGGTATTATTGGCCGACAATGAGAGCTGATGCCGAATGTTATGTGAAAAAATGTGAACAATGCCAGAAGTTCTCCCCCTTAACCCATCTGCCTGCTGAAAAGTTGAGCTCCATCACCAGTCCCTGGCCGTTCACCGAGTGGGGACTTGATATCGTCAGACCATTGCCGAGGGCCCCGGGGAACAAGCGATACTTGATTGTCGCGACAGATTACTTCACAAAATGGATCGAAGCGGAGGCATTAACGCACATTCAAGATGCTGATGTTAAACGCTTTGTCTGGAGAAATATCATAACACGATTCGACATCCCAAGAGCACTTATCTTAGACAACAACATCCAGTTTGATTGTGGCGTCTACTGAGAGCTGTGCAGCAAGTATGGTATCCGGCCTTACTTTTCCACGCCGGCTTACCCATAAAGCAATGGTCAAGCTGAAGCCTCTAACAAATCCATCTTGGACGGCATCAAGAAGAGGCTGGAGAAAGCTAAAGGCAAATGGGTCGAAGAATTACCGAGTGTGTTGTGGGCTCATCGAACTACACCGAGGCGATCCATTGGGGAAACACCGTTTGCTTTATGCTTTGAAACCCAGGCGATCATATCCCTGGAGATCAGCCTCCCAACCTTGAAATCGAAAGTTTTTTATATGGGCCAAAACGACATGATGCTGGCCTTGGATTTGATTCTAATTGAAGAACGAAGAGACCGTGCCCTTACATCCATGGCACGGTATCAGCAGCAGCTTGCTAAGTCGTATAATCAACGTGTTCAACTGCGCCGCTACACACCAGGAGAGTTGGTCCTGAAGAAAGTATTTCCAGTTGCTAGGAAACCGGCTGATGGAAAATTGGGTCCTAACTGGGACGGCCCCTATCAGGTCGATTCGATCGCGGGAGTAGGGGCTTATCGGCTCAAAGACATGTCTGGAAAGGGTCTGCCACGGCCTTGGAATTCAATGCACTTGCGTAAATTCTATCATTAAACCCGACCTGTGGGGAATTATACTAGTTTTGAATGGTTCACCGTAGGGGTGTTCGCGGATCGGTTTTGTGCGGTTTGCGGTTCGGTTTTGACCCGCTCGCATCTATGCGGTTTGGGAAAAAGTCAACCCGCAACCGCCCGCAGTGCAGTTTGCGGTTTGTGCAGGTAGGGTTTGTAGATGTGCGGGCGGTTTGCGGTTTACACTTTTTCTTTAAAAAATAATTTTTGAGTTTTTTTTTCCAATCGAATTTAGGCATCAGATTCATTTTATATATTTGTGATCATTTGACAATAATTTTCTGATGAGTTTACAAATAAAAATTGAATATCAATGCATTAAATGAAAGTACCCAAAACAAAGAGACCCTACACTAGTATTTTTGCCATGAGAAAAATGTATATCAATTCATTAAAGGTTGTACTCAATTAGAATTGTTAGTTCAGTAATCAATAATCAAATTAGAAGTTCCATCGACCATCAGAAGGAAAATTTTATTAGGAAAACGTGGATGAGTCACCAATGAAAATCATATAAAAAACCAAGTTTAAGACTTGATAATTCTACGACATTAAGAAAGTTGAGAAATACTTAAAAATAAAGATCCTAGTGTCATAGAGAACATAATGGTGCTCTTGTTAAAGTTACATAGTTGGTATATAAAAAATAATAATAATAATAATAATTAAAGTGCGGGCGGTTTTTGCGAGTTGCAGGTTTAACCCGCGACCCGCCTGCAACCCGCAAATTTGTTATATTTCAAACCGCATCCGCCCGCATTATATTTGCGAAACCGCCCATTTATATGCGGGTTGGGCAGTTTGAGCGGTTCAGATAAACCGTTGCCCACCCCTAGTTCACCGTGTACATATTTCACTTTTGCAAGGAAAAGTTTCCCATTTCCTCATCGCGCAATTAAGTCCAAAAGCCTCCGGATTCGAAGCGCCCTTCCTGGATATCACGATTGGCCAAACTAAGTCTCCGGATTTGGAGTCCCATCGGTGCATGACACCTTTGGGCCGATTAAACCTTCGAATTCAGAGCCCCATCGGTCCATAACACCTTTGGGCCGATTAAGCCTCCGAATTCGGAGCGCCCTTCGTGGATATCACGATTGGCCAATACAAGTCTCCGGATTCGGAGCCCCATCGGTGCATGACACCTTTGGGCCGGTTAAGCCTCTGGATTCGGAGCGCCCTTCGTGGGTATTACGATTAGCCAAACTATGTCTCCGAATTTGGAGCCCCATCGGTGCATGACACCTTTGGGCCGATTAAGCCTCTTAATTCAGAGCGCCCTTCGTGGATATCACGATTGGCCAAACTAAGTCTCCGGATTCAGAGCCCCATCGGTGCATAATACCTTTGGGCCGATTAAGCCTCCGATTCGGAGCGCCCTTCGTGGATATCACGATTGGCCAAACTATGTCTCCGGATTCGGAGCCCCATCGGTGCATGACACCTTTGGGCTAATTAAGCCTCCGGATTCGGAGCGCCCTTCGTGGATATCACGATTGGCCAATACAAGTCTCCGGATTCGGAGCCCCATCGGTGCATGACACCTTTGGGCCGATTAAGCCTCCAAATTCGGAGCGCCCTTCGTGGATATCACGATTGGCCAATATAAGTCTCCGGATTTGGAGCCCCATCGGTGCATGACACCTTTGGGCCGATTAAGCCTCCGGATTCGGAGCGCCCATCGTGGATATCACGATTGGCCAATACAAGTCTCCGGATTCGGAGCCCCATCGGTGCATGACACCTTTGGGCCGATTAAGCCTCCGGATTCGGAACCCCATCGGTGCATGACACCTTTGGGCCGATTAAGCCTCCAGATTCGGAGCGCCCTTTGTGGATATCACGATTGGCCAATACAAGTCTTCGGATTCGGAGCCCCATCGGTGCATGACACCTTTGGGCCGATTAAGCCTCTGGATTCGGAGCGCCCTTCGTGGGTATCACGATTAGCCAAACTATGTCTCCGAATTCGGAGCCCCATCGGTGCATGACACCTTTGGGCCGATTAAGCCTTTTGATTCAGAGCGCCCTTCGTGGATATCACAATTGGCCAATACAAGTCTCCGGATTCGGAGCCCCATTGGTGCATGACACCTTCGTGGATATCACGATTAAGCCTTCGGATTCGAAGCGCCCTTCGTGGATATCACGATTGGCCAATACAAGTCTCCGGATTCGAAGCCCCATTGGTGCATGACACCTTTGGGCCGATTAAGGCTCCGGATTCAGAGCGCCCTTCGTGAATATCACGATTGGCCAATACAAGTCTCCTAATTCGGAGCCCCATTGGTGCATGACACCTTTGGGCCGATTAAGGCTCCGGATTCGGAGTGTCCTTCGTGGATATCACGATTGGCCAATATTCAGCTCTCTGGATTCAGAGCCCCCATCAGTGCCGAATAAGACTCCGGATTCAAAACCTCATTTGCGAACAATTATTGGCCAAATAAGACTCCGGATTCGAAGTGCCCTTCGTAGATAAAAAGCCTCCGAATTCAGAGCCAGAGCTGTGGATAACACGTCACGATTCGGCGCGCCGTACACGAAAGTTGAAGCATACAAATATTCAAAGTGAAATGCTTAATTAAGTTCAGCCGGCACAAACCGCATAAACAAGTTAAAACATGCAAACATTGAAAATGCAACGCAAACATTTAAAACAAAATATTTTATTAAATTAACAAATATGTAACAACCCCCACGCTGTTACCGACAAATTACTGATTAATTACCGATTCCTGTTAAATTAAGACTGATCTTGACTGATAATTGAACTGATCGAATTACTGAACTGACTGATTGAAATCTGAAAGTGAATCGATTAACTGTATCTGTTTAATTGCATGTTTATCTGTTGGAGTGTTTAATTATCTGTTCAGTTTTTATGTTTAACTGTTAATTGAAGGCCTTATCGGCGGCCGAATTCAAAATTGATTGATGTCCCATGATCAGTAGAATTTGTGTGATTTTATGGTACAATTACCCGAAAACTGATTAGGTATGATTAAATTAGATTAATATTGATAAATGCAAAGTTTGACTTATTTACAATCTCACCACTTAGTGGCCCACTACCTAACTCACACATTGGAGCATTGTTATACACTTGCCAAACATTTCATCAGCCACATATTGAGCACACAACCGACTTTAGAGAGAGAGAGGAATTAAGGGAAGTGAGTTCATCTTGTGTTATTGCTTGGTAATTGAAGGAAATTGAAGTGTAGTTGCCAATTGAGCTCCTAAACCTTGAATACAAGACCTAAGGTAGTGTGGTTACTCTCTCATTTGTGAATTGAACTTGTTCTTGCATGATCCATGTCTAATTGTAGAGTTGAGGCATGAATTAGTCCTAGCATGTTGAATTAGAACTCATTTCATGCATGCATGTGTGTATTGATGAATTTTGAGTTGATTCCATGGCAAATTGTCACATGCATGTTCATAATTAAGCTTAAGTCCATGTTTTCAACTTGTTTTGAAAAGAATGAGCTCATTAGAGCATGTTTTGAAGTTTTGAAATGGTTTGAATTCATGCATGTTTGCATGTTCTTCATGTTCATGAAAATGGGTTTGAAATTTGGATTTAATTGATTCACCCTTGGGTTTAAATTCACAAATTGAGCTTTGAAACTTGTTGTATATTGAGTTTGGTGTGTGTTTTCCAGAATTTGGGCCCAAGAGGTCGAATTTTGAGCTTAGGAATGCTTGGTTTGAGCTTGGGAGGCAAATCTGGAAATTCCTGAATTTGGCTTCTACGCTCGAGCGAAGGATTCTACGCTCGAGCGACCATCGTTTCTTCTGAGCTCCACTCGAGCGAGGGAATGGTGGCTCGAGCGTAAATTTCAGGTTCTCAGCATCTTGGTGCGCGCAGGCGTACGCTCGAGCGAAGGGATCTACGCTCGAGCGAAGAGCTGTGTCTCACGCTCGAGCGAGCATCGGGCGTAAAATCTGAGCATCCAGCATTTTTACTGTAGCACGCAGTCCGCTCGAGCGACGGAATCCACGCTCGAGCGGAGCTCCTTTGTCTGCATGTCCGCTCGAGCGAAGAAAGCCTCGCTCGAGCGAGACCCCTGTTTTCAAGCAAATTTTGTAAAGTGTTCTCTAGTGCATCTTTGCATCCTCTTTCCATCCTAGGCATTCCTAGGCAGTTTAAGGCATCTTAAAGAGGATATAGATGTAGAACACACCGAGGCAAATTTAGGGATTAAATTATTATCTTTCCCAACTGTATAGCTTAGTGTGTGTTCAATCTGTTAACTGTATAGGGTTGGCTTTCCGAGGAGACGCTCTAGTTCACTGTAGCCCAGAACTCTGTGAGTAACAACTGTGTAAAGATATGTTCAACTGCTTATTTTCTGAACACTAGACTGTACTGTTTTCTGAACTGTTTACTGTTTACTGAATGAACGTATGTCCTATATTCTGAACTATACTGTGGCATCCTTAGCACCTACTGTTTACTGTTACTGTTACAGAGATCTCTGTCGGTTCCCTCGTTAGAACCACTACTGTTTACTGATTGATGGCCATCATTACTGTTCGGTCTTTTAAGACCTACTGTTACTGTTATGCTAATGGATGTACCACATATGACTGTTTACTGTACTGAAAAACTGATATGCTGATTGAATTGAACTGTTTTCATTACTATAAGACATTCATTCTAAACCTCTTTACGCTTTATGTTATTCACTGGGCTTTAGCTCACTGCTCATATATATATGTATGTGGTCAGGCACCGGATCAAAGCTAGAAGCGTCGGGGTAGATTCCCAGTTTTGTCAAGCCAACCAATGAGCCTCACCGCGAGGTCCGAGCCTGCCAAGCTTAGGCTATGGGGTGTTTTAGTTTCCCCTTACTGTACTGTTTTATTTACTGTATAGACTGAACGTTTGCACTGTACTGTTTATCAGGGATTAAGTCCCTGTACTGACTGGTTGTATATATATGCATACTGTTTCGTACTGTTCTATATAAATGTATGAAAATCTTTTGGCATACAGACTGTCACAGCTCATTGGACATTATTTATTTACTGTATTGGCTTCCGCCATGCCCCTGTACTCTGTTATCTGTATTACTGTTAAGCAGGCCTTCAGTAATCTCGGATTACTGGCCGGTTACGGTGCTAAACCCATAGGGGCGGGTTTTGGGTCGTGACAAAATATAACCAATGAATACATTCAGTTCAGTACATTGGAGCATTTACAATACGTTCAGTTCTATTCGACGTCACCCTCGTCATCGCTCTTCTCAATTTCGAAAGCGCCATAAGGAAAATGATGACGTTGGTATAATGGCGACGCCGATTCAACTCCCGTTTCTTGGAGAGCCTCTACAGCTTGAAGAGCCTTGATCCATCCATGCCTAAAGCCCCGGTTCTCGCATCGGCAGACCTCCTCTGCGAGTTTCTCTTTGGTCTTGTCTATCCTAACTTTCCGGCCGTCATGGAAGCCTTTTTCATAACCCATGGTCCTTGCATTTTCTACGACAAACATGCTTGCCGTATCTCGATCGGCAATCACGTGACTCAACAGCCATTGGGTCACTCTCTTCTCCACGACTGGGTTAGATTGACCTGACACACGCGGCTTAGTGGTCTGAGTCTTCCTAAGCTCCCTAAGCTCACGCTCGGCCTTCTCCGCACGAACCTCCAAATTTTGAATTCGTTCGTCCTTCTTCTCTATTTCTCGCCGCGCGGCTCGCAGGCGCATGTCGACTTCATAGGCGGTATACAGCCCTTTCACCGCCCCATGGATGCCCTCACGAAACACTTCGAAATCCTGTCGACCAACCATCGACTGCTGGACTTCCGGTGGAAAAATCTATTACGCGAACTCAACCGCTACACTTGGGTCGTTAACAATAGAATCTGCCTCCGTCATCGATTTATTCCCCCACAAAAATAGAAAAACTCAACGGTCGCGGCGTCATGTCAGGCTCATTTCTCGGTCGTGGACACGGACGCGGGGAGCTTCCCCGTTGCTGTTTCTCTTTTCGGGGTGATCTGCTTCGACGACTTGGGGGCTGACGTTTTTTCCGTTCCCTGGACGTCCTACCTCCCGCGTGTGGGCTCGCTGTTGCGATTCATCTCAGTGTCTAGCTCAGCCAATGTTCGCCCTTCTCCTCTGCTGTTGAAGAACAGTCTATTTGACATTCGCATTTATCTAACCTTCCGCAACAAGCTAGTTTAAATTGAATCTGAACACGATAAATGGAATCATTGGCGCGAAGAACCCACCCCATTTATTCCTAATACGTGCAGCGCCCCTGAGGCGACTTCATTAATGCTAAACTCCAAAAGCCGGATGCCGATCGATTTATGCCGCAGCCACTCCAGGAGATAATAATATTAAGCTTTTGGAGCTCATGCACTGGCTGGGCAAGGGCAGATTTATTAATCTGATCAGCCGAATATCCGAGCCTGATGCCGATCAATTTATGCCACAGCTATTCCATGAGATAATAATATTCGGCTTTTGGAGCTCATGCACTGGCTGGGGCAATGGCAGATTTATTAATTTGATCGACCAAATATCAAAGCCCGATGCCGATCGATTTATGCCGCTGCCACTCCATGAGATAATAATATTCAGCTTTTGGAGCTCATGCACTGGTTGGGCAAGGGCAGATTTATTAATCTGATCGGCCGAATATTTGAACCCGATGACGATCGATTTATGCCACAGCCACTCCATGAGATAGTAATATTCGGCTTTTGGAGCTCATAATATTCTCATACATTGGCTGGGACAGGGGCAGATTTAGTAATCTAATCGGCTATTCGACGATGGTAAATTACTAAACTGCCTAATTATCTAATCGGCAAGTGCACACGAATGTTTTATCCAAAGAAGCAAAAAGCAATACTATGCATCAATAGCAAAATTAAGCACAAGTAATAACAAAAAACAAAGGAAATTTTCATTAGTAAATTGGGCACAGACTGTAGCCATTTTACATATGAAAACTACTAGATAAAAAGCTACAAGTTTACAGGGAAATACTTAGCAAAAACTTTAAAACTATAGCCATACATAAAAAACTACTAAACGAAAAGCTGTAACATTACATTCGAAATCCTTAAACAAAAATAACTACGGTCGCCCTAATCATTCCTCGGAGTCAGATTCCAGTGGCTCAACATCCACTTGCTAGTATGGAATCGGCATAGCCAATGTCACATTAGCAGCAGCAAGGGCTTTGAGCTAGTCGTGTTTGAATCCCTGATTCTCAAATTTGGGGACTTCCTCCACATAATTTGCGAGGGCAGCGCTTTGCCCAGCTTCATACGCCCTCGAAGCCTCTGAGTCGACTACTTCCTTCGCCGCCTTCGATTCTGCCAAGTTCGCTTTAAGTTTGGCAATCGCCTCTTGGGCTAACTTGAGCGCAATTTCGTTCGTGTTCGCTCTCTACTCGGCGGCCAATCTGAGCTGGTCTGCATTTCTTGCCCTCTCCATCTCGGCCTCAGCCCTTGCAGCTTCCATCTTTGCCCTTGCCGCTTCGAACTCGGCACGGCTCCTTTGGCCCTCAACTTTAGATTGTAAACAGCCAATTCGTTCAATGGCGTCGTACTGGCGACGGCCTATCTCGGCTATCATTCCGACCGTCTGCAAAACAGGAGATTAAAACCAAAATATATACATAAAAGGAAAAGGCAAGATCAAGATATTTACCAGAAGAGCCAATTGACCGGCCAACGCTATTGCCAAAAGATCCGACTCCGAGCGGAAAGCCGCCTTGTCAGACGGCAATGAAACCGACGAAGCCATGCTCAACGCCACGGCTGGATCTTTCATAGTCGACGCATCAGAGGAGATCGGTATGTTTTTTATCTTTGGTTGAACCACAAAAGGCACAACCTTATCTAACTTCTCTAAACGCGGCCGTTTGTCAGCAGGGTCTTCTTCAGAGCCGACCTCGACCTCAGCCGGACGTTTCTCCGCCTTTCGTTCGCCCTCCTGATTAGTCGGCACAACCGGCTCTGACTCGGCATCTTGTGTTTGAGCCGACTCCTCCTCTATAACAGGCAGGGGGGGCTCAACATCGAAGACAAGTGGAACTTCGGATCGAATTTCCTCTGCTCTATGTCGTGTTGCCATTCGTTCGGCATTTCTCTTCTTGGTGAGTTGTGTGAGTGACAACTCGGCCATGTCTTCAGGATACACGCCGGGGAGATCTTCTAATCCAATAAAGACGTCGTCGTAAACGTCCTCTCGGCCGGAGGTGGACGGAGGGTTGGCTGAATTGAGGCCGGCTTCCTCAAAGGCTACCCTTAAAGCCTCGTCTACTTTAGCCTCGGATTCGCCTGGTTCTTCGGCGACCTCAGTGACTTCCGCACGCTCCGAGTCAGATCCGTTGAAACCAATTTGGCGCAAGTTCTTGAAGTTGGTTAAAATAAGAGCCGTAAGAAACTCTTTACCCCTCGGAATCGGGATGTTTTCTGATGCCGAAAACGTCGTGTATGTCGACTCGTACCGAAGAAGAATGTGGGCCACCCTCCCTTGTTTCTAAAGGCTTGGACGACCGAAGTATTTCAGCGCTACTTTGATCTCCGTAAGAATGGCGTCGTCGGTCGAAGTCGAGACTTTCTTCAAATTGTTTCTTGCACAAACCAAACGATGAGACCGAAAAGATAAAGTCTTGTATATACAACAAAAATAAGTGCAAAGAGCTATATGGCAACCTGGTTCGCCTATCCGTCTAGAAATAGGATCTAAGCGGTCCTCGCCCTCGCCAAATTCCCAGTTACCTTGGACAATGACCATGACATCATCGACTCGCTTGCCAGAGCTGGAAAACATGGTCACTGATTGATGGTCAGTGTCCTTGGCCCTAAGGAAATAGCGCCCATGCCGGCCAGAAGACTTGGCCAAGGCATAACAATGCCGAATAGCAGGTATGCCGAGGTTAATCCTAAGGCGACAGTTTAACTCTATAATCCCCATTACGATTCTGAAAAAGTTGACATTGGGTTGGGAAGGGATTAGACCCCAATGGCAAAGGACAGCCTAAGGAATGGGTGAAGGGGGAAACGGACTCCACCCTCTACGATTGATAGGAGAGGGAAGACGATTGTGCTTTCATCAGCCCTCTCCATATCGAGGGTGCCGTCTGTCACGAGTGACAGACGGACGTCATCAGGGATGGGAAAATGGCGTCAAAAGCCAGAAACTCGATCCGCGGAGAGGAGATCTTTCAAATGTTTTGTCATTTCCTTCAGCCTATAGGAGTATGCTAAACCAAAAACAAACCAGGAAAAAGGATTCAAAGCAGAGAGGGAGAGAACTTACAAAAAACGAAGAGGACAGCGAAGGATTAAAGGAAGTTGCAGAGGTAAGACGGAAGACAGTCCAACGACTGCAAGCACCTAAAAATGTGTATGTATTAGAAAATACGTCGAAATTTTAAATCACAATAAATAGAAGTGTACGAAGAGGCGGGAAGTCGAAATGATAACCGAGAGGCGTGTGTTCTGACATCTGCGTTGGAATGAGGTTAGCCGCCGAATTTCGACTCTGACTTTTCGAGTTCGAAACTGTAACAAGCCCGCGGGGGACCTCGCTACAGCTCGGACTCGATTTGTGTCACAGTTCTTAATCTTGAACCAAAGAGTCCAAATCCGGCAAATCGTTTTGAGAAAACAGATTTTTTTTGAAAGAAGTGCCAAACATGGACTGCTTTGCCAGATATAGAGTCGCCACCTAAATATTTTTTTTAATGGGAAATTTAGGAAACCCTAACTCGGTGCCAAAGGCCACGTGTCCGTCATCACCAAAGTTGCCTCGGCTCGGGAACTTGGGTACGATTGGGGAAGGTCACTTCGTGAGCACCCCCGCTCGCCCGGTCAAAGACCGGCCTCTACTAACCATGATATCTTATTTTGAAAATATTGTGAGTTCTTATTCCGGTTATTAGCCTAGGTTACTATGTGATGCTCGCAGCAAATAAGTATAGACTGGGCCGCCTGAATTGGAACAAAACATTTCATGTTTGTTTGTTTGAAAATGGTTTGATGGTGCTACCCTCAGGTAGGCTAAGACGTGGATTTGCCACCCTTAGGTGGGCTTAGAAAAAACATGATTTTGCCACTATCTAGTGGGCTTAAAACAAACATTTGATGAATTGTCCCAATTCAAGTAACACAACCTCCACCCACAGGCATTCAAGGCAGTTATATCACATAAGCACATAGCCTCATGGTAAGCATGCTATTCATGGCAGCACTCACACGCATGCAAGGATGCTAAAGCATAAAACTCACCGAGTACTCCAAGTCAAAACAGAAAACCGTTAGAAATCATGCATGATCCTAAATATACAGGAATGTCTAATGCAACACATGCAAAAATGCAACTATAGCAGGCTCGGCTATTCTAAACACGGCACATGGAATGCTACAACTAACACGTATTCAATTTGGAATTGAAATACAAATGCAGTTTGTATGATGCGCCGAGCCCGGTGCGTGCAAAACAGATGAATGATGCAAACATGCTGTCATACTGTATGCTAATTGAAATATGCCCTATATCTAACCATCATAAGCAGGTAAATAAAAGGGAAGAAAGACGTGGGGTTGGAAGACATACATCACACTCACGCACACTTATTACAATTTTGCCCTCGCGCAGAGGGTCCGAATAAATAATACAGTCCGAAATAATACAGTCCGAATAATATACAAATTCCTAATTAATTAACAGATTAAACTAAGAAAGCTGTAAACTGGCATGCAAGCCAGGGGGTGCCTCGACTCTGATGAATGATGTACGCTGGGCTGTCTTGCGCGGAAATCCACTGGGATGCCCCAATTAGCCTCTGTTTGCAATGTTCCTCGAAATGCGTGCCAGACTCCGAAAAGTTGCTGATTCTCTATTTTGCTGCAACAGAGAGCAGGAAAGGGGCATAGCAATGTATTTCACAAATATATGCATGCCTCGATCCTCGTGCCACCAATCACGCATATTGATGCATGATAGCCGAGGAGCCGATTTGCACAACTCAATATAGGATGAATGCAGATGAATGCTACAACAAAACCTAACTCCATCATGGGTAATCCGGAGTGTCGGTGACTTGGGAATTGAGACCCGTTCCGTCACTCGGAGTACGGAACGTGCCTCGTTTCCCGTGCCTGGGCTAACTCCTATCCCGAACACGATGCAATATGCATGATATGCATGAATGCAACTAAAATACAATCCTAGTATGCACTATGCTATGAAAATGAGATGCCTCGAAATGCGTGTACGCGGGCACGCAAACCGAGGCGATGATCCTAAGGCATGAAATGGCATACGTAATGCAAAATGGACTTACACTAACACGAGCGGACTTCAGCCGCACTCACATAAGAGGCCGATGGATGAAAATGAAGCGCCTCGAAATGCGTGCACACGGGCACGCAAACCGAGACGATGGTCGTAAGGCATGAAATGACATGGAATATGATACAATGAGACTAAAATGAGATGTCTCGAAATGCGTGCCCACAGGCACGCAAATCGAGGCAATGGCATACGGAATGCAACAGGACTAAAATGAGATATGCGATGCAATATGGGCTTACACTAACATGAGAGAGCCTCAGCTACACTCACATAAGAGGCCGTTGGATGAAAATGAAGCGCCTCAAAATGCGTGCACACGGGTGCGCAAACCGAGGCGATGATATACGCAATGCGATGAGACTAAAATGGCATACAGAATGCAAAATGACTTACACTAACATGAGAGAGCCTCAGCTACACTCACATAAGAGGCCGTTGGATGAAAATGAAGCGCCTCGAAATGCATGCACACGGGCGCGCAAACCGAGGCGATGGCCGTAAGGCATGAAATTACATGGAAATGATATGTAAACATGCAAATAGAGTTTCAACACTGAAATGTGGGGGAAAACAGTCCTGAAACATGGCCAAAGTGCACACGAAGCATGGAATGATCCCGAAATGCGATATTAGGCGCCCGAAATGGCCTATAGCTATGCAATGCATGCACGATATGGACATGGAATGAAAATACAGTAGCAAGGCAGCCCCAAGACAAGCATTTTTCAGTCATAAAAAGGGCTAAACAGCAAGCACACATAGGATCAAGCAAGAATACAAAAATGGCCCCGCAAGAGGGGTATTGAAGCAAGTGATACATGCGATGCCCAAATGGAAAAATGCCCTTCTACAACACTGATGAGGGACTAAAAATATGAACATTTACAGTAGATGACATCCCCCAACTCAGTATGCAAACATGCTAAAAATGTCATGCAAGAACTAGGATACATAAGGCTATAACATGAGGTACCCCAAACATTCATCAAACCAGAAAAGACCCTTAATGAAATATGTCAATAAGATCAAAATATGACTCTTTCCAGTTCTGATGATGGCCGAAAACAGAAGCTAGATAAGCCTAAAAAAGCATGCAAAAATGGGGGCCAAAGAGGGATATAAAGACAAGCACAACATGGAGACCCCCAACAAGGTTGATCCCTTCTACAATGTTGTATAGGGACACAAAATAATCTTACTCACAGTTCATGACATGCTCCAAAACAGACTACATGTAGGTCAAACAAATCATGCAAATTTACGGTAAATATGAGAGATTATGAAGCAAGTACATGATAGAGAGGCCAAACATGGTTGAGCCCTTCCTCAATATTTAATAGGGGCTCAAAATAGGCCCACTCATAGTTTACATTATGCTCGAAAACAGATCACTCATAGGCTAGAAAAAGCATGCAAGATATTGACATATAAGATGTTATTGAAGCAAGTGTGCCATAGAGGGCTCAAACAGGGTTGAGCCCTTGATCAAACATGGAGAATGGCTCAAAATAGACCTAGTTTCAGTTAAGGTCGGAGCCCAAAACAATAAGCAAATAGGCTTAATAAAAGAGGCAAGAAAGTGCTACAAAAGAGGGAAATGGAAGCTTACCCTTGTAGACAAGTCTTGGCTGCCTTTTGCTTGAAGAATGGATGCTTCTAAGCCCCTAAGAACCTCTCCTTGCTGCTGGAAATGGAGTGGTGGTGGTGGTGCTTGATGATGATGAAGAAATGGAACCAAACTTGAAAGAAATGAGAGAGATAGAGATGGATATGTGTTTCTATGCTCAAAGCAAGTGTTCTAACTCTTGAGGGAAAGAGAGAGAGATGTATGCATGCAAGAATGGTTGAGCCAAAGTGTGTGAAAAAGTGTAGCCTTAAGGGATTAAGTTCCCTTGCATCCAAAATATCCCCCGAAATCAGATCTTTTGGGGGATACAGCTATACAGCTGTAAAACACACCTCCCAAGGAGCATGGCCGGCCAGCCACTTTTGAAGGGTCAAAAATGAAACAATGAATTGCTGGCCGGCCACCACACATTGGTGGCCTCCCATGTGTGCTGAACAAGACCCTATGGTTCAAAACTGACAACTCTAAAACAAGAGAGAGAATAGGCCATTTTAAAGAGGGGTTCAAAAGGGTCAATTGGAGTTATTGGCCGGCCATGTGTTTTTAGGATCCTCCCATGTGTGTACAACACAAATATGTGATTTTGGCTTGAAGAAAATGGCCCTAGGGTGTTCAACATTAGCCCGGAAGTGAGAAAAACGGGCGTCGGAGGGCGCCGGAAGAGCATAACTGGTTGCTGAGACAATTGCTAGCCTCCCACCCTCCAGTGATCTTCCTGGTGATAAAACAGAGGTACCTGCCAAAAATGAACGAAAACCGATGCAAAACGAATGCTCGGGGACCAAAACACGCAGTTCGGGGTCCCGAAAATAGGCTGTTAAGCACCGAAAGTGGCATTCGGCCACGAAGTGGGTATCTCGGACCCCAGTGTCCCTCGAAAGGGAGTAAATGAGATGCATGCCAAAAACCGGAGGAATCGGAGATGGTTAGGCGGTCCCAAACCGAGGCACACGGCCTGACGACTCCGAAAACCGGGAACCGGGCTCCGAAATGGGCAAAATGGCCTACGGCCACGAAATGTAGCCCACGGCCACTGAGAGATGGTCTACGGGACCTCTCCCTCCCCTCAGGAACAAAAACAGAGAAAATCGAGTCTGGTTCGCAAACCGAGGCAAGGCACAGAAGAGGGTTCGGAAGTCCGGAGGTAGGGCGCACGGCCGCGACTCTGAGACTTCTGAACGAGCACAATATGCAGCATCACCGAGCGCTCAATCGGTGACGTCTGAGTCTTAAGGTTGGTCAAAAATGGGGTGTCTACAGAAACCAAACACTCCAGCTAACTGTCGTTAGTGAAGTGCTTGGGGGGCAATTGTGGGGCCGAATATTGGGAGACGTAAATAGGCCGAATAGATGGATCAGGAGAGTCGAAATATATACATCACATTCGGCCATATTCGACCAAATAGCCGGTTGAGTAAGGGGCCGAGTGGAAAGCGGTTTACAGTTAAAGAAGCCGAGTAAACAGTTATACGGCGAATCGAAAGTGGGCCCAGCCCCGAGGCCCAAGAAAGAAAAGATATAAATAGAAGAACATCAGCCAAAAAGAGGTATGTGAGAATTAGTACGCTTAACTAAAAATACAAGTAACCAAGAGAGTATACACTGACTTGATTGTCGGAGTGCTAATTCTGACACCCCCGACCGGAGTGTTTGTTTCTTTTCAGGTCGTCCAGGTTTTCAGCTGAGGATCTCGAGCATCCCAGTGGATCAAAAGAGTATTTCCAAACCATATCCCCACAATGCCGAAAATCACCCAAACCCAACTCTTATACATGTTAAGCATCAAATTAAAATTCAGTTGATAATGGTTAGTGCGTGGAGCATTAACCAGACAAGAGGGGTTGTAGTGTCTAGCATCTTAGAGTCTTCAAATTTTTTTATAAATTAGATTGTTTAAAATACAAATTAATTTTGTATTGGGTTAAAAAGTCTCATTTGGGATAAGTTTTTTGAGCTTTTTTTTTTACTTTTATGAGAGAAAAAAATGAAATGATTATGATTTGGATGTAACATATTGTCTTATTAGTTTTTTAGCCTATTTTGTCTGCTTATGATTATTTTAACCAAAAAGCCTCAAACTTTTTCATGCCAAACGAGTATTAAATGTCTTTTTATTAGAATTTTTTTATCTAGCATAATTAATACAAATACCCAATACCCCCTCGAAATTTGACTAAAATACGGATTCCCTTTAGATTTGAAAAATTACAAATTGCTTCATGAGATTTATATTTGCATAACAAATGAGAGGACAATTTGTTATGCAAATATAAACCTCAGAGGGCAATTTGTTTACAAATATAAATCTCCAGGGGCGGGATGTAATTTCTCAAACCTTAGGGGGAAATCTATATTTTAGTCAAATCTCGAGAGGGGTGTTGGTAATTTGCCCTTAATAGAAAAAATAAAATTCCTAACTACTCTTATATGCAATAATAAATTTATCAAAATTATTAATTAAAATATATTTATGATATCAATATATTAATAAGATATCAATATATTAATAAAATAAATGATTAGTTATGTGATTAAAAACTTAAATGGACATTCAAGATATATATTTGTAAGGACTTTGCTAAAAACTCCCAGTAGGAGTCGATCCCCTGTGACGTGGCGCACTGGAGTTAGCCGAAAATAAAAAAAATAAAAAATAAAATTATTTTTTTTTGTCCAATAAGAGCCGACCCCAACACCTCCAGCTGGGGGTCTAAGTCATTTTCGTATTTGTAATTTATCCAAGTAAAAAAAAAGTGTGAAAAAATCCAAAAAGAAAAAAAGAGACAACTGAGTAAAAAGGCTAGGTGGTGGTGGTAGAATAAACTACGACCGGTCAACATTTTCTCTCTCAGGCAGAAAAATCAACCAAACCCACCATTAACATGGTCCACACAGTACCAGCAACTCTCTCTCTCTCTCTCTCTCTCTTAAAACCCTAACCTTCTGAAATCTCATTCTGTTCTCTAAATCGATCATGGCGTTCTCTGCAATTTTGCATTTGTCGTCCTCATCAGCATTTACTCTGTCTCTTGGAACTTATCGGCCTTCCCGCTCTCAAAGTGCTTGCTTATCAAAACCCCTCATAGTTAAGGCTTCGACTTTTCTGGATTACGCAAAGGCATCAACTTCTGTGAAGGTCAGTAAAACATTCACCATTTGTTTGATTAGTTATGCTTGTGATCGTTCTAGTTGAATCAATGCGTGGCACATTTGAATTTTATCATCAGAAAGTTGGGAATGCTCAATGGAGTGAGTTCTTCACGGTGAATTGTGCTTGAAAGATGACTTTTAAATTGAATTGATGTTCATTCACATTCTTAAATAATGATTTGAATTCAAAAAATTGAAAAAAAGGGTAATATATATATGCATCTATATACATTTGTATAAGTTTGGTGGACACCCATATGCAAGTTATGAGATTTGTGGCACAAATGTCAGTCATAATTTAAAAAAAAAAGAAAAAAAAGAAGAGAGAATTTATAACCAAATACACCACATGATGTATGAGCACAGAGCTCTTGGATCATAACTAAAATATTACGTCATAACCAACCTCACAAACATCACAATAAGTTATAACTAACACCACAATAGCTCATAACCAAACTCTGTTATCACCCTATGTTTGTACATTTAAGTTAAAGTGCATGTGTGGAGCTACCCAACTCTGTTTCCTAACAGGATCAAATTTTACACTTTCGAGAATTGAAGTGATGGAAATGATTACATTTCTTAATTGGCATTAAGGAATGTTTTACATTGATTCTTTTATCACATTGTGAGATTTTGCCCATAGTGAACAATGGGATGTGGTTGTGTAATTCCCTTTGTGGTGTGAGGTTTTAGGTTCATCTCCTATGAGAAGTTTGATATCCTTTGTGGTGGTATTTATTTCTCCCTCGTTATGGGGGTTGTACACTAAGTAGTGGTGGAGTTGTTGTTGGGTTTAGTAGGCTAGGCTTGGTATTTGGTTGTTAGGTAGGCTTGGTATGCTTTGTTGACTTTCTTGCTATTGTGGACTAGTAGTCTATTTGATGATGCACTATTTTTCGTACTTATAATTACTTTCCTATTGATTGACAAAAAAAGGAAAAAGAAAAAAGAAAAAAAAGAACAATGGAATGATGACAAAATGATCAGCATTCCTTATTTATATTCAACTATGTTGGATAGGTCATTGAATTTGGTTAAGGGATTGTAGAATATTTTCATTGGAATAGAAAAAATGTGGAAGAAAATGGATCGGTATTGGTGCTATCTGATCCATTATCAGATATTGATCTTGAATGGTCAAGCATATATGTGATAAAATTAACTTATTTTGTGTCCTGTGGTGCACAAAATAATATCATTTAACATGTTATATTAAATAAAATAGGGTGATTTTGTTTCTGTGTGATTTATGGGTTTTCTAATAGGGTATACCTAGTACTATTATTTTACCCCTTGAACTTACTCAAACTTTCAATGTCATCCTGCAACTTGTTAATTTCTATCTAAATTCTCAGACATTCATAATTAATTCATTGTAGTGCAACACATTAAAATAGGTGAGAAAATCAAACTTTGGTACATCACGGCAACTTGTATCCATGTTATTGAAACTGTCAGTGTCTCTTCCCATCTCTATTTCTCTTGTTTAAGTTTCTTTTTTTGTTGTTGTTTAAACGCTAGAATTATTTCAAGTAGGAAGCACATGATGTAGCATGATAGTTTCTAACCTTTTGATCGAACTGGACTACATTACTTTAATTTTGTTGAGGATGGTCATTGAAAATTTTACGAAGTTCGAGTGATAATGTTCATGACTCAGGTGCTGAAACTAAGGGCATGTTTGGTAATGTTTTGTTTTCAAAAAGTTTGAAAATTTTGCAAAACTTATGCCATTTTTGGAAAAGAAAACGGGTTTCAGTAGTTTTGAAAACAATTTGTCATTCCTTCTCTCCTCTGCCTCTGGCTGCTCCTCCGCCCTCCGGCAACCTTTGGGCACTCCCCCCCTTCAGCGACTCACCAAACATTTTATTTGCTTTTGATTTTTGGGAAAAAACCAATTAAAACATGTTTATTGTTTTCTAACGCTACCTAAATTATCTTCAATTTGCTGTTTTCCTAATCATTTGTTGGTCTTCTGATTTATTTTGTGTTTCAGACGGATAATTGGCAATGGAAATTCAAGGATACTTCTGTCAACATTTATTATGAGGAACATGAGAAGGAGAGTACTGGTCCTACTAAGAATATTCTTATGATACCAACAATTTCTGATGTTAGTACTGTGGAAGAATGGAGATCAGTGGCTAAAGACATTATTCAACGAGTTGGTAAAGTGAATTGGCGGGCTACTATTGTTGATTGGCCTGGTTTGGGTTACTCTGATAGGCCAAGGCTAGATTACAATGCCGATGTCATGGAGAAATTCCTGGTTGATTTCATGAATGCACCGAATGGTCCAATAAGCTCCTCAGGTGGGTATAACTATGTTTTTATATGCTTTATCCATGTCAGCCACATCTTATGTGGTGCTCAGGTTAGCATGTGGGTTTATGTTTATATGTTTTTCAATTAAGAAATGATATGTTTGCATCAATTATGATGGGTTCAATTCAATTGCCTTTTCATGGTCAAACTATGGCTGCAATGCTGATTTTTTGAGTTTATTCTTGTTCAATTTTATACTTGACTATTTTTCCTAGATATGTACATGTATATTATATATTTTCATGAATCACGAGTCTCCAATGCTAAACTGTTAACTATGTACTGTCTGTTGAGGTTGAATTTCTAATAGAGTAGTGTCCAATACATGCATACTTCTATTAATTTTTATTTTTTTCATATTTTATGAAGAGTCGTAGGTCATGAGTTGAATTTTCTTCAAGCATAGCTTATTGCCCTCCATCAGTGGCCACTTTCTGTTGATTTGAGGAGGTTTGTGGATACCTAATCTTATGCTGACATGCAGTTAAAATTTTGGGGCTAGCTTTTTACCTATTTCTTAATGCCTTTTTCTTCTGGATTCTTAGATAAATTTCATCTGTCTTCATTATTTTATCCTTTATCTTGTTCTTATGTTGCTCCAGAATGATTTCTTCTAATTTCCTGTAATCTATTTTTATTGGACTTCTTGTGATTTCATGTTGACTTTGGCTGAGAACAAAATTTTAGCACATAAGTATTAGTATTATGTACGGACATAAAAAAAAATACCGTATTTGATGATAAAGAAATCCAACGAAGAAGATGATCAGCACCAACATGCGATCGTTAGCTGCAAGACAAAACACCCCTGGTCGTAGCCGGGGGCCCTCCGACGCCCAAGTTACTCTTCCAATATTATCAAAATATTTAATAAACTAATTCATAGAGAGAAATTGCGTCCCTCAACCCATGAGGATGTTGCCTATTATAATATTCAATGACTTACTTAGCAAGTAGTTTGAATGTTTTAAAAGTCCTATCCCAAACAATCTCCGGTTGTTCAGGACTTCTATATCGATAAGATTTCATATCCTGATAAGTTTTGCATAACATAAAACACTAATGCAGTGTTTGATAAGAATTTGACAATTGTCATACACATGATAATTTATAATTACGCCACGTGGTAGTGTCGGGACTCACATAATTCCTGTAGTTTTTATTCCCTCTTAATTGCCCCTAAGCTTTCATTCTCTTTGAATCTAGTGAAAGAGTGGAAGCTTTCTGTTGTTCTGATAAAAATAGCAGTGTAATAATGCCTAGCTCAAACCATACATGGGTGCTAGGGCTTATTCCAAAATGCGTAACTTTATTAGAACTTATTCCGAAAATGCCTAGCCTTGCTAAAACTTATTCTAAGAATGCCTAACCTCGTTAGGACTTATTTCGAAAATGCCTAGCCCTAGGACTTATTCCAAGAATGCCTAACCTCGCTAGGACTTATTCCGAAAATGCCTAGCCCTGCTAGGACTTATTCCAAGAATGCCTAACCTCATTAGGACTTATTACGAAAAATGCCTTGTTAGGATTTATTCCAAAAATACCTTGTTAGGAGTTACTCCAAGAATGCCTAATCTCGTTAGAACTTATTCCAAAAATGCATAACCTTGTTAGGACTTATTCCAAGAATACCTAATCTTGTTAAAAACTACCAAAACACCAACTTGCTTATTGGCAAACAAAACCTGCTCGGCAAGGAATCCCACTGTTAGACAAACCACCAACCTACTCTATAAATTTTTCAAGTTGGTCAAACCTGCCAACCCACTTTACCGAGCAAAACTCACTCGACAAAGATTTTCCAAGTTGGTCAAATCTGCCAACCTACTTTGCTGAGCAAAACCTGCTCAACAAAGATTTTCAAAGTTGGTCGAACCTGCCAACCTACTTTGCCAAGCAAAACCCGCTTAACAAAGATTTTTCAAGTTGGTCAAACCTGTAAATCCACTTTGCTCGACAAAGATTTTCAAAATTGGTCAAATCTACCAATCCACTTTGCTCGACAAAGATTTTCAAAATTGGTCAAACCTGCCAATCTACTTCACAAAGCAAAACCCGCTCGACAAAGATTTTTCAAATTGGTCAAACCTGCCAATCAACTTCACCAAGCAAAACCCGTTCGATAAAGATTTTTCAAGTTGGTCAAACCTGCCTACTTACTTTGCTCGACAAAGATTTTCAAAATTTGTCAAACTTGCCAATTTACTTCACCAAGCAAAACCCACTCGACATAGATTTTTCAAGTTTGTCAAACCTGCCAACTTATTTCTTGCCCAAACCAGCTTGGCAAAGAGAGAAAATTTGTAACCAAAGGGTAGCGTAATTCATATTGCCTCCATGATCCATAAAGCGCGGACTTCATCTCAGCATATTTGACCTAAATAATAGTCTTCATCCGCATTCAGCATAAAAACACATATTTTTTAGATAATAAAAATCTGATATAATAATTTGATCTTCCATGTATTCGTGGTCGAAATAATAATGCATAAACTCCATGCTCCATAGATAATCAAAATTCAGCACAATATATAATAAAATATCTTCATCTGCAGAGTAATAATGCATAAAATCCATATTCTACAAATAATAAAAAATTCAATATAATATCTTGCTAGGAAGCCACTCTCTTTTTGCAATGACTTATATTTTGATTTATTTAACCATATCGCAACTCATCTATTTCTCTTTCCTTCGTTGAGTTGTGTCGATCCTCTTATGTGTACAATTAACTTTACACCGAGCCCAGAAGCAACTCCGGAAAACAAAAACGAGTGTATACGAACAAAATCTTGAAACTGGTTGCATGTGACTTTGCAAACGTCGCTTTTCATCATATCCGCATAAACACATTATACTATATATATTGAGATAGCAAATCTTTGACAGAGCCTTTAATGAATGATGACCATTATAAAAGCAGTGGCTTAAATCCATGTAGATTTGAAAGCATATTTATACAGGAACACTGTATTTGTTTTTGTTGTTGATGAACTCCAACATAAAAGTATATAATCGGTCAAAGACAACCAATATCATGAACAAAGCCCTCCAAGAAAGTTTACCGTAATTTATTAATTATCTTTGTTGAATTTCATTGTTTCCCACAGACGGCGCCAATTGTACGGACATAAAAAAAAAAATACCGTATTTGATGATAAAGAAATCCAACGAAGAAGATAATCAGCACCACCACGTGATCGCTAGCTGCAAGACAAAACACCCCTAGCCGTAGCCGGGGGCCCTCCGACGCCCAAGTCAGTCCTCCAATATTATCAAAATATTTAATAGACTAATTCATAGAGAGAAATTGCGTACCTCAACCCATGAGGATGTTGCCTATTATAATATTCAATGACTTACTTAGCAAGTAGTTTGAATGTTCTAAAAGTCCTATCCCAAACAATCTCCGGTTGTTCAGGACTTCTATATCGATAAGATTTTATATCCTGATGAGTTTTGCATAACATAAAACACTATGCAGTGTTTGATAAGAATTTGACAATTGTCATACACATGATAATTTATAATTACGTCACGTGGCAGTGTTGGGACTCACATAATTCCTGTAATTGTTTTTATTCCCTCTCATATTACTAGCACATGGATCTGTTAGAGCACAATCATACATGGCGAAGATAAAGATTAGATGGAGCTGGAGATCTACTCTAAATATTCGTACGTATTGTTAATGTTTGAGAGTAAGGACATCATGGATATTTATTTATCCAAAAAAAAGGATATCATGGATATTTACTTGCATACAAGTGTTTGAGTTCCACTCTTTGATTTAGTTTCAGGTGTTTATCATTTGCTTTGTTAGAGAAATTAACTACTCAATCTCTGTTTGGTTTTAGTGTGAATTGCATGCTAGTTTAGCTCTTTTTATAAGATCATTTTATTTCTAGTCCTTTCATTTTGTGTCTTCCCATGTTTTCCTTGTATACCGCTGTATTTCTTAGCACTCTGTCTACAATGCTTACGTCTTCATTCTATGTGATTTTATTATATTACCCAAAATAACTATTATCGTCAATTTCTGCTGTCTGTCTTGCTTATAATTATGTTCACTCGATCAGATAATGACTTGGTGGTCTTTGGAGGAGGGCATGCTGCCACAATAACAGTTAGTGCTGCAAAAAAGGGTTTAGTGAAGCCAACTGCCATTGCTGCTGTTGCACCCACCTGGGCTGGTCCCCTCCCTATTGTGTTTGGTCGAGATTCCAACATGGAATCAAGGTATTCTTACACTATATGTTTGTTTTTGGGTGGCCAACTTGCTTTGGTGTTGAAGTGCTATTTTGTGCTCACTTTTTAAATCTTGCAGTGCATAGGACCTTTCATTTTGTGAAAATAATTATCTGCACCAAGGCATCTGTACTATATTTCTTAGCCAGGACAGATTAAGATGTGATTGTCCTTTTAACCGTCGGATCATTAAAAATGTATTGCTAATTAATCTAATTCAACATTTTTAACAACGAGATCTTTCAGTTGAACCATTGGTTAAAAAGCCCAACCAGTCATTGTGGTCTTATCTGGTTAATATGGCTAACTCATTCATGGGACATTTTACATATCTGAACACCCTTTTGTTTTATTAATTTACTTGATCAGCCTGAACTCAGCTTCCATTTCTTGCTAAATTAACAGGTATGGACTGCTTAGGGGAACCTTAAGGGCTCCTGCTGTAGGATGGATGATGTACAATGTGCTCGTCAGCAATGAGAATGCAATCCAATCGCAGTACAAGTCTCATGTTTATGCAAATCCTGAAAATGTGACCCCCGACATTGTTGAAAGCAGATATGCTCTTACAAAACAGAAAGGTGCCCGTTATGTGCCTGCTGCTTTTTTGACTGGTCTACTGGACCCTGTGAAATCCCGAGAGGAGTTTGTTGAACTTTTTGCAGGATTAGAAGGGAGAATACCAGTTCTCGTTGTGTCTACAGCAGGTTCTCCCAAGAGATCAAAAGCAGAGATGGAAGCTCTTAGGGAAGTGAAAGGGGTGAGCAAGTTTGTTGAGGTCCCAGGGGCCCTCCTCCCACAGGAAGAGTATCCAAATGTGGTTGCAGAGGAGCTATACAGGTTCTTGCATGAGAATTTTGAGTTGAAGGCATAAAAAAGATTTACGGTGATCTTAAGTTATAGTTGTCAAGGGGCAGAGGTAAATGGTTCTTACTGGCATTGAACTCTTTACTTTTTCCCCCTAATATGTTATAAGTCTGTCACTGAGGCTCTATTTGGACTGCTGATAGTTTTGTTGATTAAATTATGTAGGAGAATATGCATATTCATTTTTATGGTTAACTGTCCTATTTGTTTAAAATTCAAAAGATAATAATATAAATTCACTAATCTATTGAAATCATTATGTGTATAATTTCTCTTGTGCATTGATGGTGTGGCTTGAACTTCACGGGAAATCCTTCAAAAACATCATGGGCAAAATATGATGGTGATATACTATGAAGCACGGACACGGACATGGACACGGACACGGACACGGACACGGACACGGGACACGGGACACGGCAATTTCTAAAAAATGGGGATACGGACACGGCAGGGGACACGGCAAATTTTTTAATTTTTTTATAAATATTTTTATTTTAATGCACATTAATTATTTTATTTATTTATTATATTTTTTAAATAATGTGTTCCAATTAATTTTTTTATTTTATTTTACATATATGTGTTTATTTATTTATTAATAAGTATATATTATCTTATAATATGTATTGTATATTATCTTATAAGTATATTTATTTTATATAATAACTATTATATAATATATAACTATTATATAATATATAATAATAATAGTTATTATAATAAATAATAGTTACATATATTATACTCCTATATGAATCAAGGATAAACACGGGGAGACAGAAGAGACAGAGGGAGACAGAAGCAGAAGTGAGAGAGAGGGAGACCAGCGATCGCGATCAGCGAGAGAGAGGGAGACAGAAGCGATTGCGATCGCGATCGCAAGGGAGGGAGAGAGAGAGAAGGCGAGAGAGAAAGCTCTGAGTTGAAGTGGACTGGATCGTCGAAATGGACTGGATGGAGGTCGATTGGCTCGAGATCGAAGGCTGAGAAGTCGCTGACCAGGTTTGTACTCATTTTCTCTTTCATTTACTCTTCTCCCGTGTCCCATGGCGTGTCCAGATTTGGACACGTGTGTCCCCGCAGTGTCTCCGCCGTGTCCCTCGCAAAAAAATTAATTAAATTAAGGGGACACGCCAGATGCCGTGTCCCGTACGTGTCCCCGGCGTGTCCCCGTATCCGACACCGCCACGGCTTCCATTTTGGCGTGTCCATGCTTCATAGGTGATATATGTAAATATATACATGCATATATGTTTTTTCTGTATATATAGGATAGTAAATAGAGAATATATAGGGAGTGTTTGGGAAGAGGATTGGGCAAAAATAGCCTACTAAAAGATAAAATAGGTTAAAATAGTCAATAAGACAAAATGTCACATCCAACCCATAATCATTTCACTTTTTCTCTCACAACCATCAAGTTAACTACAGAAAAAAGCCAACCAACTTCCCAAACACAACTATATTAGCCAGGCTAAAATAGTCAACTTTCCAAACAAGGCCATAGAGAACTGGGAGAGGATAGATAAGAGATAAGAACAAGAATAAGAGATGATGATGCAGGACAATTAGGGGCAGCAGCAAATCTAGGCTTTTGGGGCAGCAACAAATCTAGGCTTTTGGGCCTGATTTTAATTGGATTTTTTTGTTGTGGTTTCAAGATGAAAAGTAATGGGAAATTTAGGGCTTCTGTTAGTATATGGAAGAATTAGGTTTAGGGCTTAATGTAACAATAACGAAGAATGATTTTTGGGACTTCTCATCCCCCTTGTCAACCAATGTTCCATCATGCAGTTCAATATTACCATCCCTTTTGAAAATATCAGTACCTCTTGGAGAGAATTTAGGCAGCAAATTGGTGACTTGTAAGGTCATATTAGGATCAGTGTCAGCAACTTGTTGCTGTAATTCTTCAATCCCTACATTTTGTGTGGCCTCTGAATCTTCTATTTGGACAATATCCATAACTATAGGCTCCGGAGACGACTCTCTTGACTCTAAATTAGACTCAGCCAGTAACTTATTAACATCTAAAGACAAATTTGGTTCTGGGCCAGCAGCTTGCTCCTTTGACTTTGCAATCATTGCTATTGCAACACCAGAAATATTGGATTCATTACAAGGGATTGCTGGATTTCTTCTGAATCATCAATAACTGCTTTTTCATTCTTCGAAATCTGGTCATCTTTCCCCATGGCAAAGGTTTGCTTGTCATCCACAAAATCTATCTCGGAACACACAGAATTTTGGTTGACGAATTTCTTTAAAGTTGGTGCCTCTTGTGGTGTTTTTGATTCATCAATCAGAGCCTCATTATCCATCAAAATCTGGCCATCCTTCACCTTCAGAAAATTCTGAGCATATTCATTGGCTTGCAACTTCAATTGTGTAGGGTTTTCATTCCTAAGAACAATATTCGGCTTTGGTGCATCTTGTTGTGGCTTTTTAGTATCTTTTTGTGGCACTTTAGCTCTTTGTTTTGGAGTTTCTGTTGGTTTCTTTTGCTGGACAGTCTTTGCATTATGTGTAGGTTTCAAAACTGTAGATTTCTCCTTAAATTTTACAAAAAACTCAAATTGTATAGCCGTTTCAATAGCATTTTCGAGATCTTCCAAATATGCATCAGACATCTCTTTTTTAATTCCAAATCTTAATCCACTTTTGAAACAAGCAATAGTTGTCCGTTCACTTTTGACAACATCAGACTTGATAATAACTCCTTACATTTTCTTGCATAATCAATCACACGCATATTACCTTTCTCAAGAGTATGCAATTGATCAAGAAAATCATCTTGAAGATTCTTTAGATGAATTTTTTCCTCTAAGAAGCACTTTATCCTCTTCCCAAGTTAATCCACTTGTATAGGATCTCCCACAATGTGAAAACATCATGGTGGAACCTTAAGCTCTAATACTATACTGATGTAAGACAATTAGGCATATCAGCAGATCTCTAGGCTTTTGGGACAACAACAAATCTAGGCTTTGGGGCTGATTTTAATTGGTTTTTTTTGTTGTGGTTTCAAGATGAAAAGTAATGGTAAATTTAGGGCTTCTATTAGTAGATGGAAGAATTAGGTTTAGGGCTTAATGTAACAATAAGAAAGAATGATTTTTGGGACTGTTTTGGGTGCTGTGAACAGTAACTCGTGAATAGTAATTTGAAACAGAAAAGAAAAAGAAAGAAGAAGATTGGCTTAGGAATCACTCCTAGAATCCCTGCATCACACCTAGGAGTTGATTACATCACACAATCCATAAAGAAGCTTCAAAAGCTCTTGAAATTCTCTAAAACATCAACTCTATTAAATTGACTATGAATGAGACTTCCTAAACCAACTAGAACTGAAATAGAAAACTACCAAAAAATCTTTAGACTTTCAAAACAAATTTAAGACTAAATAAGAAACAAAAACAAACACTAATTAAATAACTCAACTCACAAGACAACTCATGGGTGACCCCTACAGCCCATATAGGCAAATATAAAATTACCAAAATACCCATCACCTAAAAATCCTAGAAAACATAAAAATAATCATAAAATAGAACTATAATAATGTTAGAAATATAATTATGTGTAGTTTCTATATAATCATAAAATAGAATTATAATAATATTAGAACTATGATTATGTATGGTTCCCATCGATTTCTCTTTGATACCATTCCAATTTCCAAATATCGCCGCTTCTTTAAATTTACTCTTTCTTGAGCTTCTTATATTCTGCATCAGATGAGTTAGAGCACGAAGATTTATCAGAGACGAAGAAGGGATAAGCAGTCTTTAATTTTCCTTCATCTTCAAGACCTAGTTCATTTTACCCCTAAGAGGCTATTTTATAGGTGTTATGAAACTCTATTTAACAAGAAGTTACCACATAAAGCTACCTTATCCAATACGGTGAGGGCTTAAGCCCTGAGGTTTCGCCCTACGACCATAAAAAAATATGACAATTAGAAAATAGAGCAGCATGAAGACCTTAAGTTCTAACCTCATTAGTTGAAAGTCATCCCATGATTCTGAGAGAGGGTACTACGGTAACACATCTGGCAGTAGTTTACATTCTTTCAGTTGGGTTTCTATCGACTAAAATTGTCCCAAAAGCACATTCAAATTCAAGATCTTCTTCTTCTTCTTGACGTTTTGTCTTTTATTCAAAGAAGAGGAAGCAACACCTCCCTTAGTTTAAAGGATTTCCGCGAGTAAGGATGAAAATAATGATCATCTCCTGATCTCCAAAATCCTACTTTTCTGTAAGTTTCTCACTTAAATAGAAAAATGGTAACTTTTTTTTGTGTTTAATTTGACTTGCAGAAATCTCAAATGTGTTTTAGTGGGAAGTGGTTTTTTTATTAGATGCTTTGGAAGTTCGTGATCATTTTCTAAATTTAACCTTTTAGGAAGTTGCTATTTTGTCATTTCTTTCATGGGTTAGGGAAATATGCTAGCGGAAAGCTTCTGTTCATGGGGGAACTCTGTGACCACATTAATTAAAAGCTTAGTTTCCTAAGAATTGCAGGGGTAATCCAGTCAATCCCCGTCTTTCCCCCAACTTAAAGCTGCTAGCAGGAGTTCAGCAGGAGTTGTGGAAATGACCTTAGAACTTTCTTAAGGAGGAGCAATGTTAGTTCTATGTATCTTTTCAGATTTTAGAGTGAGAAAAGGAATGCCAAAAAAACACCATCTGTAAATATATGTGGCTTATGGACTTATTCAAATTACATAAGTTGGGGGGATGCTATGCTGGGATATATCTTTTGGAAGTGTTTTAGCTTTGGTAACTTGAGTATGTGATAGGATGTGCAGATTGAAGTTGAATGGGAGGGGGAGGGGGAGGAGTGCAGTCAGGGTTTGAATCCCCAACTTATGAGCTAAATCAGTCATGATATCTAACCTACGGAAGGAGGAGGGGTGCAGGGTTTGAACCCCTTTTGGTTTTTGGTTGGGAAACCCTGACATTTGAGCTGCTCACTGGGTTGAATGCCTAGCAACTGAGTCACTTTGGAGTGCACAATTCTTTTTAGAAATTGGTCTTGGCATTTTGCTAACGGAAATCCACATGTTGTCGTGTGTCCAAATACATCCCATGCATGACTACTCAATACAATCTTTCTTAATCATAGCCTTTTAAGGGTTGGAATTTTTGACACGACACGATAAGAGTACTTGAATTGTACACGAAGTTAGTTGGTTAGGGTTGAGCATTTTTTGACATGAACATGAATATGATACGACTGGATAACACAAATATTAAACTGGTGAAGTTAGTATTGAACCTACATGATACAAAATTGAATCCATTTGATAATTAATTACACATTTTGATGTTATGTCCACTAAAGGATGTCATGGCATTTAACTCCATCTAGCTAATTAAAAGGTTATGTAAAATATAATTTTAAAGCCAATATAATTTTTTGCTTTTCATTCAAGATAATATATATTTTTCATCACTTATTTTAGAGTCAATTTAGTAAAATTAGTAGTTCTTTTTTTTTAAAAATAAAAAATAAAAAATAAAATTAGGGAAACAAAATTGAGTTGAAATTGAATATTTTTATGAATAATTTCATTTAATAATGATAAATTTTGTAATAAGATAGTAAGGTTGAATACAGAGAGGTGATAGAATAGAAAAGAGAAGAAAGATTACAATAGATTAACGTGGTTCAACCAATCTTGGCCTAAGTCTATACACACACACACAAAAAGCCCTATTGGCTACACCTTTCTTATTCACTTGATTGATTTGTTTACATCAATAACACTCACATATATAGGATGAATCACAATCATATCCACGATTATAAGATTGAATCATCTCTCACAATTTAGGCAATTCAGATAAAATCAACCCCCCTGCAACCATATACCATAGAATTCAATATTCAAAGTGATTTTATCTTCTACAAGTAGAGATCAGTTTTGAAAATTAACTTGTGCAAATATGACATGTTGATACAAATAGAATACAAACTGAAAATGACGCAACACGATAACACAAAAAAATAAACGGGTTTTGTTAGTGTTGAAGTAATTCTGACTTGAATGTAAGACAACACGACACGAATACAACCAACATGACATGATGCCCACCTCTTGTATTCTTGAGAGAATTGCATAATACCCCCCAATATTAGAATGCTTACATAAAAACTTCATTGATATATGCTGCAAGACTTTCTTAGAATGGAAACCTTGCAAAAGCTACCCAAAAAGAAAATATGCTCATCTTTGTTTGGAGAATTGTGGAGTCTTATGCAAATATCAAGAAGTAGATTCAACTTGATCAAGGTGGTCCTAGACTCTCAATATCATTCTCATGTTATTGAATTTACATCTGATCTAATTTGAATAGCATCTAGAGCAAAATGACATAATTAGAAAACATGGTAAATATGTGAATGAAGAAGAGATATAAACTGGCTAAGTTCGTACTGCAGTGACACGGAATAGATGAAAATTATCAAACCATGTTGTCAACATTGGCCTCAATATATCCATCCATATGATCAAAACTTTCTGAACTTTATATAAGCATTTTATTCAGTTAGTTCAAGTATTGGTAAAAAATAATTTGTGGACATTTAAAATCAAATATTCTTAAATTCATTAACTATTGAAATAAAATGTAAAAAGTTCCTTTTATAGTGATTTGAAAATATGAAATATATTTGATCATACTTACAGATTAACAAAAATTTATTTTAAATCCCAATAAATATGATTTTGAAAAAAAAAATACGTATCAATTAGTTTTTTTTCAAATTATGCAAAAAATTTAAAAAATTATAATTCCGGTTATCACAATCGTTACATTATGATCTTTACACTGTGTAGTCACTACCGCATCACTGTAACCATTACGATGACCGTAATCACTTTTCAAAACTTGTTCTTATCTGATACTGCTATAATAGTTAAGTTTTGGTAACCTTAGGTTTAGGTCACCTTAGTTCACATCATACCCCACTTGGTGCACCTTAGTCCATCCCTACTTGGTGTGCATTAGTTCACATCATGGTTTAAGTACAAAACATGTAGAGCACATATGCTTTTCAAGGATGATATGAGACAAAAAAATAAATGGATATTTTTATTTAAAGTGTGATAAAGATGAGGATTAGGAGGAATTCTCGAAACAATACTTCACACTATCTATTAATTGTCATTTTTTATATTATTTATTAAAATAAAAATATAAAACTGATCAACCCAATTATATAAATTAATCATTTGTCTAGTTGAAACAGGACCACTAAATAACTTTTCAAGGATTAGGGATAATTGGTGTGAGATAGTGATTGCTTTTAAATTTATATTGAGGCACAAAACACAGAAGTATCTGGTGGTGAATGAGAGTGGTATGGTTGATTAGCAAAATTATATAACATCAAATGTTTTATTATAAAATACACAATTCAGAACAATGTTGAAACTTTCTCAAGTTTTAAAACTGGTAACAGTTTCAAATTCAACTCATTTTTCTTGTTTATAAATTTGTCGAAAATGTGAATGTAACAAACATAGTTAAAATAAGAAGGCTGAAATGACAAAAATGAATGCATTGGTGAGAAACTAGAGGGGACTAATCTAATAGAGAGGACATTTTGAAAGAAATACATTCTAAAAATGATTTGGTTATGTTCAGGTAAAGGAGGAATTTGATCATTTCAGCTGTATTTGGATCTTGATTCTGAGGTATTTGTTGAGGAAAAATAAAAGGAATGAGAAACGATTTTTTTTTTTTTGGGGGGGGGGTTAGGAAAATGAATATATATTTATCAAAAAATAATAATTTTTGATAGGGGGTTTGATAATTATTTTTGGAAAAATTACTATTCAGTGGTGTCAACAAAAAAATTATTACAAATACATATTAAAGTTTATAATTGGACAAATTACACTAATGGGTTAGGAAAATGGCAAAGATTTAAGGAGAGTTATTCTTAATGGAGAGTTCTTGAAAAGGGTATATTTTTATTTATTTATTTATTTATTTTTGTTTTTGGGTTAGGAAAATGAATATATAATTATCAAAAAATAATAATTTTTGATATGGGGTTTGACAATTATTTTCGGAAAAATTACTATTTAGTGGTGTCAGCAAAAAATTATTACAAATATATGTTAAAGTTTATAACACTTCCTGTAGTTTAGGACTTGTATTACTTTTTATTTTAGGTACATCGGAAAATAGGACTTGTATTACTTTAATCCTTAACTTTTTAGTTAGGATAATTTACACTTTGCCTCCTAAAGTTTCACCCATTCTTCCTTTTGGTCCTTTAAGTTTAATTTTTTTTACTTTGACCCTTTATGTTTGCAATCTTTCCCACTTTAGCCCTTTAAGTTTAATTTTTCTCACTTTGACCCTTTATATTTGCAATCCTTCCCACTTTATTCCTAGACTAACTTCCATCTAAAAAACTAATAGAATTTGTCACATCACTAACACATCAGTTCCATAAGTGATGTAAAAAATTCACTAAAGATATAAAATATAAAAAATAAAATTTTTGGTCTTTAGTGAACTTTTTTTTTTTTAAATTATTCATAAACATTATTACATTATAGATGCATCTAGATTAGATGCAGTTAAAAAAATAAAAATAAATTTAACTAAAAAAAGAAAAAAGTTTCTAAAGACGAAAGAAAATGAAAATATATTGACTAGAACACCTATATTGTCAATTTTGAAACACCTATATTGTCAATTTTGAAATGAAAAATTTATTATCGTTTTTTTTTCTTCTTTAGTGAACCATTTTTTCTTTTTTTTAGTTAAATTTGTTTTTATTTTTTTAACAGCATCTAATCTAGATGCATCTATAATGTAATAATGTTTATGAATAAATTTGAAAAAAAAAGTTAACTAAAGACTAAAAAAAAAAATCAATTTTTTTGTTTTTTATTTTTTATTTTTTGCATTTTTAGTGAATTTTTTACAGCATATATGAAGCTGATGTGTTAGTGATGTGACAAATTCTATTACTTTTTTTTTTTTTTTTATTATGAAAGTTAGTCTAGGAGTAAAGTGAGAAGGATTGTAAACATGAAGGGCCAAAGTAGAAAAAATCAAACTTAAAAAGTCAAAGTGGGAAATAGGTGAAACTTTAGGGGGCAAAGTGTAATTTACCCTTTTAAGTATGATACATTTGATTTTGAATTTTAAATGTTGTACCAAACAAGGACAATCAAATATGTTTTTCTTGCAAACGGTTCATTTCAAAAGTAAAGTCATCATATAAGTTATTTTGTGTTGGTTAACCTATGTTGTTTGAAATGTAATAGTTTTTTCTTTAATGAATAATGTTGGAACTTTTTTGGTTATAAAGTTCTGTTTGGTTTGGTTTGATTTTCAGAATCTTTTTTCTAAATTCTTTTTCTATGAAACTAAAAATTAAATTAGTGAAAAAATTTAAAAACACATCATTTTTATATAATTTTATTTTTTGAGAGGGTGGAAATAATTTTTTTAAATAATTTTCTTGGTATTTATTATCTTTATATTAGTTTCTATTTTTTTAAAAGTCAAACATGGCAACAAGTTTGATGTTATTATTAAACCAATCTATTACATTAAAAAAAATTAAAATCTAAAATATTTCATATATTAAATATATCGATTATGCATTAAAAATTTAATAACCATCAATTACATAATAATCATACAAAAATATTTGTTAACAGCAGATGCGACCATCTATTACATGATAACCATCTAAAAATATCTATTAATAACAAATATAGCCATCTATTACAGGATAACCATTCAAAAATATCAACAATAACAACCACTCATTACATGATCATCATTTAAACATATACTAAAAATTAATTTGGTAAAAAAATAAAAAAATATAAAATATAAAAGATTTATTACTTTAATTTATCTTTAGTGGGTTGAAATGAGTTTTAAAAATTCAAAAATAAGTTTTGACATTTTTTTTGGATCAAATTAGTTTATATTTTATCAAATTAACAACTTTATCTTTGAAATAGAGCAACGGTGTCTTCAATTGTCCTTATTTGAAATGAGATTCAAAATTCAGTATCAAATGTATCACTATTAAAAAATCAGGGACCAAAGTGACACAAATCTTAAATTACAAAGACTGTTAGTATAATTTACCATTTATAATTTTAATTAAAGAGCCGTTATTTTTATTTCACTTTATTCTAAATATATTTTTTTACTCTTATTATAAGTAATTACATTAATAACTATTAAATTTAAGGGTCCAACTTATCTCATGTTGAGATCAAGACTGGACCTGTCAAGTCCGGTCCATGGACCCATTTTTTGGCTCCATTTCGATAATTTAAACCGTTCAATGTGTAGAAATCGTCAAGTACTATATTCTTGTAAAAAATCACTTTGATTAAATATCGATAGCTATTTGATCGAATTAGATTTGTATTAAAAAAATGAACCGTAAAAAAATAAATAGTTGACAGAATTCTAATCTGATCAAATAGCTATCTATATCGGATCAACATGATTTTTTACAGGAACATAATGTTCAACACTACATACTAAACAGTTCAGATTATCAAAACAAAACCTAAAAATGAACCCATGAATCAAACTAAATGAATCCAATTAAATTTAAATAAAAACCAAACTGCAAAATACGAAATCAACCCACCACCGCCTCAGACGATTGATGAAAGACTTCAGTGGAGTCATGAGAGCTGCATTAAATATTTATTAGAAATTTCAAACTTAATTATTAAAGTTCACCAAAAACACGGAAAATGTGGGTTCATGTCAGATTAGAACTTTGGGGTCTTTTGGGAATAATGATAAAAAATTAGTTTTTTGATTTTTTAATTTTTTAATAAAAAAAAATCAGTTTTTTTTTATCTAAAACAATTGAGCTTTTTGTCAAAAAAATCACAAAAAAAATTAAAAAATTAATTTTTTACTAACTTTTTAAAACGGTGGAATATGTCCATGAAAAATAAGGGTTGGAGTTACCCCCGGTGCTTATTTGGATTAGAAGCTGCTGTTCAAGGGAGTTCATCACATATCTTATTTGATAATTTTAATTGCTATTTTGTAAAAATTTTAGTATATATTATCTATAAAAAAAAATTAGACTGATTTTATAATTATAATTTATTCATTTTATTGCATTTATGCCTGAAAAATGAATGAAGAATGTGTTTTGAATTTTTTTTGAGAGCTGATTCAAAACTCTCAAAAAAGAGTACTAAACCAGTTCTAATGAGCTGAAAATGAAAAAAAAATTAAAAAAAAAAAAAAACGAAGAAGAAGATACTACCATCATATTATGGGGGCTGCTCATTAGAGCTTCTCCTAGAACTCCATATAGTGCTCTTAAATATTTTTGTTCTTTTTTTAAGACAAACACAGGCCCTATTTGGTAGGACTTATTTCTAGTTTATTTCAGTTTTTAGGCCTCATTTGGTGATGGGTCGTTGAACACACCAAAAATAAATACTAAACTATACCAAATTCAATTAGAATAATGGCAAGTCCAGGTATCGATCCACAGGGACTATTGTGAAATTAAACTAATTTAATTATTAAATTCCTAAATTAATTTTGATAAAAAGATTGGTTGTTTATAACCTAATTTAATAACGAATAAATTAAACTAAGAAATTTAATTATCAAGAATAATTGAAATCTAGGTTTACTAAATTGGGGAAAAATCCTAGGGTAGAGAATTTACCACTAACCACATAATTAGGGTTTCCAATTGAAATCAATTATGCTATGGTTTGAACGGATTAATGTTTCGCAACTACAAGCTCGAAGCATTTGACAAGAAGATCATCACATTCAATGTACGAGCACGAACCATCTCAAATAATACGAACCGTTCACTCTAAACTAAGGTAGTGATACGACTCGTTCCTCGTAGTATGGTTCGTCCCATACCTTGAATGTGAAGGAAAAGAAAACAATTGTATGGATAACATTTAACAATCACAGAAAGTCAAATATTCGAAAGAATAATGAAAATTATGTATAAAGAATTTCTAAAACACCATACAATGGTTCAAACCTTTACATAATATAAAATCAAAAAGAAAAACCTATTACATGGCTAGGGTTTCATCAAAACCCTAGAAAAGATGACTAGCCACTCATGGAGGAGTGGAAGGAGGAAGATGAAGAAGAAGCCACCATTGGAGACATCCTTGAAGCTTTTAGTTCCTTTCCCTTCTAAACCCTAACCCCTCTCTTTAGGTCAAACAAATTCAGAACCCTAGAAAAGCCTTTCTCTTTTCTTTTTATACTTCTATTCACTTCCAAACAGATTTAAAACATCAGTTTGACTTTTCCAGAAAAAGTCAACTCTGTCCAAATTTTGTCTTTTTGCCCATTTTATGCTCCGACGATGTATAACCTGATTGACATTCAACACACATAAAATACACGGTTTGACCAGCAAGTGAAGTTAAGAGATTCTAATTAACGGCCTCAATGATGTACATTTCGGCCTTAATCACATCCCCCAACTTACTACTTGCTAGTCCTCAAGCAAGTAAAATAAAATAAAATAAAACAAAATCTATCTATTTCCTCTTTCGTGGGACAACGGTTGCATTTAGCATATGCAACAAGCCTTTAAACCACAAGGTTACCCCAAGTGGACGAGTAAAGTCTCGTGAAGGTTTCCAGAAATGATACCCACAAACATTATATATTCATATATACTCAACAACAAATGACCACACTACTCCACCTAACAATCAACTTATGTGCCACTACAGTGTGATATTGAGACACCATGAGTCATTGAAGGCACAGTGGACAAGCATGAAAGAACCTATTGAGTCAAAACCACAATTCAGTTACTACAAAAGTAAAGTTCCCTATACTTGTGCATGCTAGTAGACAAGTCATGAGTACCCTCGGTGTAAAGTGCAACTCCATATTAGTTAACTATCCACTATAATAGCCCAGTGTAACTCATAATAACACCCAACATATACAGAAAAACTAACCTGTTGCAGCCAAGATTTTCAAAAGTTTTTTTTTTTTTTAATGCCTGTGCAATGTCCTGATCCATTAAGCTTTCTAATCAACCCATGTAGCAAGTTTTGGGTCAATGACTCCCAAACCAGACGGTTTTAGGGCATTAGGTGTAGAAACACCCCTACGGACTTAATCACTCGAGTTGAAAAGGCTACGAATCCGAACTAGTCGTTCTTTTTATTTTTCCTTAACTGTGCAATGTTCAAGTCCCTTAAGCTTTCTAATTAACCTATGTAGCAAGTTTTGGGCCAATGACTCTCAAACCAGACGGTTTTAGGGCATTAGGTGTAAAGACACCCCTACGGGCTTAATAACTCGAGTTAAAAAGGCTATGAACCCAAACAAGTCAAGGTTTTTTTTTTTTTTTTTTTAAGAATCTTGGCTCCTCATTTTTTTTTTTTTTTCCCCTGCAACTCTAGCTATTATCAATGATGTACACTAGGGATTATAATAAAAAGATCACCGCTATGATAGTGTGTTCATGTGAATTAAGGCATACTCATGACAAATGTACTAAAATCACAAACACAGAAAACTCTTCTCGTGCAAACATCACATGCAAGTATCTACCCAATAAACTCTTTTCATACAAGTCTACTATGATCTCCAAATAACATATGCAAATATCATCACCATACTAGCAAAAAGTCGCATCAAGTGAAGTAATGCAATCAGTGAAACAGGTATAAGCATGAATTATGAGCCAAATAGGAATGCACAAAAGAAAATATAACCCTCATCCCCCAACTTGAATATGGCATTGTCCTCAATGGAAAAGTAAAGAGAAATGAGAGAATATTACCAGAATTGTAGGTGCACATCCAGGTAGGCAGAGAGTAACATATACACACTTCAGTGTTTTTTTTTTTTTTTTTTTTTTTTTTTTTTTTTTTTTTTTTCCGAAGAGAAAAAACAAAAATAATTAAATAAATGAAGAAAAATGACCTTAAATTAAATTAGCTAAACTATAAAATAAACTAAACTAAACTAAAATAACTAAACTAGAAAGGAGCCTAAAGTATAGAATAAAATAATCTAAACTAAACATTTTTTTTTTTTTTTTTTTTTTCATTTTTTTTTTAAAATTAATAGAAGAGAAGAAAATAAAATAAAAAAAAAACTAAACTACTTAATAATTAAATGAAAATTACATCATAGAATAGAAAAATAAAAATAACATCATTAACTACACAAGTATAAAAAATAAAACCAAAATCTACTAACTAATTAAACTAACCAGAATCACTACGAAGCAATTTAAACTAAAAAAAAAACTAAATTAGGATTATTGTTAGCACTATGATTTCTGAGGTTTTTTTTTTTTTTTTTAATGAAAATAGAAATTAGAAAAAAAAAGAAAAGAAAATAAAATAAAATAAAACAAATAAATAAAAAAATAATTTTTTTTAATATATAAATAAAAAAGTATAAATAAAATAATTCTATATTTATTTATTTATTTTTAAAATTTATTTATGTATTTATTTAAAATTTATTTACTTAAATAAATTAAAAATGAAAATAAAATAATAATAATAATAATAATAATAATAAAACAAAACAAACTTTGAGGCGCCTGACATTTGTTTTTTTTTTTTTTTTTTTTTTTCAAAGTTTGTCCGCACATGGCGGCGCACTAACTTTCCCGCACGTGCGGCGATTCACCCTGGCGCGAATTTTTTTTTTTTTTTATAAATTCGGCGTCCCGCACGTGCGGGAGTCAAGCCGCACGTGCGGCATGGTCAACGCCCTCCACCACGCACATGCTTTTTTAGCAGTGCTCACCATGTTTTGATTTTCAATTTGCCGCACGTGCGTGTGAACAGTGCCGCACGTGCGGCGATTTCATGCCTTTTTTTTTTTTTTTTACAAGGACAACACAGTTTTTTTTTTTTTTTTTTTTTTTGAAGAGAACAACACAGATTTTTTATTTATTTTTTACTTTTTTATTTTTTTAAATTTGAACAAGTATAACAACTATTTTTTTTTTTTTTTTTAATCAAAATTTAGCATTTCTACCTTCAATTAACATCCGAAATAAATGTAGCACATAAAAAAATAACGGAATGTCCACTAAAGGTATAATCTTCACGCGAAAACCACGGGTATTACTTTTCTCCCTAACATGTGTTTGTAACTTTCCCTATTCTCCAACAGGGTGACAGACTAGGTTGATTCGGTATCCAGAATCGAGGCGCATTAAGCTACCTCAACCTATGGGGGCTACCATACAGAGTTCAAGCCGAGGTAGTTTTGAAGCAATCTCCACACCCCTGGGTATTTAAACCAGACTCTAGTCTCGGAAATCCCAAACCTTTGTGTTCTAGGCTTTGCCATTTGAACTCTAGTTTCCACCGTCTCAGTTGGTCTCCTAAGAACTCACTACAAACACGGTTAAGTGGCTATACCAGACCGTCAGATGCCGTTCGGGCACGGCAAACACCAAAGGAATTACACCTTTAGAAGATTTAAAGTCTCCTAGACAGAAGTATAGCATGGCGAGAATAAAGAAAAACAGAATAACATAGAAGGAAAAGAAGAAAGAGAAAAAAAAAATTTAAAATAAAATAGGAATCAATCTATCAAGCATAATAAAATGGGTCCATCAAACCCCTGGGTAAAGGAAAATGATCCTTCCTAGTCGAGGAATTTAGTCTCCTATAATCAATGCACACTCGCCACCCAGTAGTGGTTCGTGTGGGGACTAACTCTCTTCCCTCATTCTCAACAACGGTGATGCCCGATTTCTTGGGCACCACTTGTGTAGGACTCACCCACTTGCTATCTGAGATGGGGTATATAATACCCGCATTCAACAATTTTAATACCTCCTCTAAAGGGTCCTCTACAAGAATGGAGGGCAAAGCCTCCTCCACAATCTCATCCACAATATCCACTAATAAGCACTCCTCTCTCTCATGAGATTGTTGGGATGCTTGGAAAATATTAAGTTTCACTTGCATGTTGCCAAATGAAACTTCCATAACCCCGGTCCGACAATTGATGCATGCATTGGCCGTAGCCAAGAAAGGTCGACCTAAGATCACCGGGATTTGTTTCTTAGAACTGGCTACCAGTTCCATATCTAACACCAAAAAGTCAACAGGAAAGTAGAACCTATCAACCTTAACTAGCACATCCTCAATCATGCCACGTGGCACTCTGAGGGACCGGTCAGCCAATTGAAGAGTGACAGTAGTGGGCTTCAACTCGCCAAGCCCAAATTCCTCGTACACAGAGTACGGCAATAAATTGACACTGGCCCCTAAATCTAATAAGGCCCTATCAATGAAATGGTCCCCTATAATACATGCAATGGTTGGGGCACCCGGGTCCTTAAGCTTAGGAGGTGTGTCATTTAACAAGATGGAGTTTACTTGCTTCGTGAGTAGGACCTTTTGGGACACATGTGTCCTAGATTTACGCTTTTGCGTACAAAGGTCCTTCAGAAATTTGGCATATGATGGTACTTGCTTAATCGCCTCCAACAGGGGGAGGTTGATTTTTACCTGTTTAAAGACATCCATCATTGCCTCCGTAGATGCCACCTTCTTATTAAAAGGGGACGGTGTATCAAGGCATTGGAGAAAGGGCGCCTTAGGCACATATGGAGTGCTAGGGACTAAGTCATCCATCTTAAGTATTTCCCCCTCACCCTTGCTCGCATTAGGTGTACCCCCGTGGTCACCCCTCCTAACTCTAGTTGCATCAGACGCAACTGACTGATGCTCTAACTCCCTACCACTTCTCAAAGCAACCACCGCCTGCACTTGCTCATGTTGCTTACCATTCCCACCCGAACTCTCTGCCCCGTATTGTCCCTTAGGGTTGGCCACAGTTTGACTTGGTAATTTTCCCTCCTCTCTCCGATTCATGTTGTTAGCTATTTGACCCAATTGGGTCTCTATCTTGGCAATAGAGTGAGTGTGGGAGTGAACTATCGGTGCTAACCCTTAAGTTCTGAGAGAACTTCCAACACCTGAGTCTCAAAGGCAGAGTTGCCCTGAGGAACAGGCGGGGGTTGTGGTTGCCGGTACGGTTGTAGGGGTCGATAAGGTTGCGGTGGTTGGTAGGATGATTGGTTGGCAAAATTATTGAAATTCTGCCTTGGTGGTGGAGGATTGTAAGAAGTGCCTTGTGAAGGGGGTCTCCATGAGAAATTAGAGTGATTTCTCCATCCCGGATTGTATGTGTTGGAGTATGGGTCATTACCCGGGTTGGAGAATCCTTGAGCCACATTCACATGCTCTTGGACTAACTCCGGAAATTGTGATGCCGAAGGGCACTCACTCAAGTCATGAGCAGGGCTCGCACATATAAAACATGCCTTACGGAATTGAGCTGATCTTGCTGGGTAGGGGCATGTCCCGTAGCTAATAAGTGGTCTATCTTGCGGGATAGTGCCTCTACTTGTTGGGCTAACTCTAAGTTTTGCCCGACCTCATAAATGCCCCCTCTTCTCGGGGCTCCAACTACTGGTTGCCGGACTTGCCGGGCTGCGGAGGCATGGTGAAGGGAATTATCACTTAAGTTCTCAAACAATTGCTATGCCTCGGCATCATTTTTAGACATAAATGTCCCACCACAGGACGAATCCACCATTTTGCGGTGTGGCTCAGTTAAGCCATAATAGAATGTTTGAACAAGTTGCCAATCAGGCACTTGGTGGTGGGGACACTGTTGTAGAAGGTCTCTAAGTCTTTCCCACGTCTCATGGAATTGTTCGCCATCCATTTAAGCAAAGTTTGTGATGGCTCGCCTAAGTTGGTTGGTTTTACCTATGGGAAAGTACTTCTCCAAGAACCGTTGCTGTAATTGGTCCCAAGTTGTAATTGAATTAACAAGTAAAGAATTTAGCCAGTGTTTGGCTTTATCCTTTAACGAGAATGGAAACAATCGCAACATTAAGGCTTCATTTGTGAAATTCTGGATCCTCACTGTCGAGCAAATTTCCAGAAATTCATTCAAATGCTTATAAGGATCATCATGAGTTAGTCCATGGAATGATGGGAGCATTTGTATGGTGCTGGACTTAATCTCATAATGAGCAGCAGTGGTATTGGGTAATTGGATGCATGATGGTGATGTATATGCGGTGGGTGTAAAGTAATCCTTGAGTGTCCGGTTGGGCACATTCGGGACATTAGGATCTGCCATCTCTAATGGCTCAATGTATGAATATGAATACTCAAGTCTAGGAACACGGGCAGAAGCCCTAAGTCTCCTAAGGGTCCTTTCTAGTTCAAGGTCCAAACACCACAATTCAGGGCGACAAGAACGACGCCCGTGCATACACTACCCACAGACACACAATAAGTTCGACTCTGTGCACTAAGTATGAAAGCAAAATACCAAAGGAAGAAATACTCACAGCGGTTTAACGAAAACGCTTTACTCGTCTTGCGGATGCTTGACGTGTAGACGTTGGCTCCAACCTCCAGTTGAGCTTTGACTTTCGTTTTAGCACTTTGGTGCTTTGCTTGTGAGTGTTTGCTTCTGTTTACTCACTTTAGTGCTGCGTTTTTTTTTAGCTCGGCTGCGCTCCGCTTGCACTTCAATGATAGCTCCAATTTCAAACACTCTGCACACTTAGCAATACCAAAAGCATAAAATCCTAAACTAAAAATTAAAATAAGAATATAACTTTAAATTAACTAATTTCGCCAAAAGTCCCCGGCAACGGCGCCAAAATTTGATGGGTCGTTGAACACACCAAAAATAAATACTAAACTATACCAAATTCAATTAGAATAATGGCAAGTCCAGGTATCGATCCACAGGGACTATTGTGAAATTAAACTAATTTAATTATTAAATTCCTAAATTAATTTTGATAAAAAGATTGGTTGTTTATAACCTAATTTAATAACGAATAAATTAAACTAAGAAATTTAATTATCAAGAATAATTGAAATCTAGGTTCATTGAATTGGGGAAAAATCCTAGGGTAGAGAATTCACCACTAACCACATAATTAGGGTTTCCAATTGAAATCAATTATGCTATGGTTTGAACGGATTAATGTTTCGCAACTACAAGTTCGAAGCATTTGACAAGAAGATCATCACATTCAATGTACGAGCACGAACCATCTCAAATAATACGAACCGTTCACTCTAAACTAAGGTAGTGATACGACTCGTTCCTCGTAGTATGGTTCGTCCCATACCTTGAATGTGAAGGAAAAGAAAACAATTGTATGGATAACATTTAACAATCACAAAAAGTCAAATATTCGAAAGAATAATGAAAATTATGTATAAAGAATTTCTAAAACACCATACAATGGTTCAAACCTTTACATAATATAAAATCAAAAAGAAAAACCTATTACATGGCTAGGGTTTCATCAAAACCCTAGAAAAGATGACTAGCCACTCATGGAGGAGTGGAAGGAGGAAGATGAAGAAGAAGCCACCATTGGAGACATCCTTGAAGCTTTTAGTTCCTTTCCCTTCTAAACCCTAGCCCCTCTCTTTAGGTCAAACAAATTCAGAACCCTAGAAAAGCCTTTCTCTTTTCTTTTTATACTTTTATTCACTTCCAAACAGATTTAAAACATCAGTTTGACTTTTCCAGAAAAAGTCAACTCTGTCCAAATTTTGTCTTTTTGCCCATTTTATACTCCGACGATGTATAACCTGATTGACATTCAACACACATAAAATACACGGTTTGACCAGCAAGTGAAGTTAAGAGATTCTAATTAACGGCCTCAATGATGTACATTTCGGCCTTAATCATTTGGGAACCCTCCTTTTTAGCCAAAAAGTCAAAAAGTTACTAAATTAGCCAAAAAACCAACAACCCATACCAAAAAGTCAAAGATTCTCTTTTCTCTATACTTTTTGCACATCTTTTCGTAAAAAGTCAAAAAGTCATCCCAAACATACTAGTTTTTTTTAGCTCATATTTTAGCCAAATAGCCAAAAAGTTACTAAATTAGCATGTTCCCAAACGGGGCCTTAGTTTAATTTAAGCTATTTTGATGTGTTTGGTTCAGCTTAACAATACAACTTATAATTTTTTGTAAGTCAAAAATCAACTTATTCTTTGAGTGGGGGAGGAAAAACTTAATTTATAAGTTAAAAATCAATTTATGTTCACAGCTATAAGTTATAAACTGTTAGGTTATAAGTTATAATCACTTTTTCACAGCTCTACCAAACGGAGTCACAAACTAACTTAGTACAAAAAATCAATCAAACTGACCTGGTGAATAAATCAGGAATATATAAACAAAAACAACAATTGGGCTGAAGGATACAATTGCATTATAAGATTGTAATTGAACACATCGAGCAAGTTTGAATTAAGGGTGTGTTTGTTTGAACGGACTGGATAAGGGGGGATTGTAATCCATCGGACTGTTAGTCCCGGGATACATTGTCCCGGGACTATTTGGTTGGATTGGATTTGTATCCTATGTTTGTTTAGTCATGGGATTAGATGTCTGGATTGGACTATTTTTAGTGAATCCAATATTTGGTTAGACGGACTGGATAAGGATAAATGTTCAAAAGACTATTTTATCCTTATAATCTATAATTTATAATTTAACAACACTAAAAAAAATTAATTTATAAGGCCACAATTTTTAATTTATTATTTTCAATTAAATTAAATTTATAATTTATAATTTATATTTTTTTAATATATAATTTTAAATAACGACAATAAAAAAATAATTTTATTTAATATATAAATTAAATTTTCAACAACACTAAAAAAATTTAATTTATAAGGCCATAATTTATAATTTATTATTTTTAAATAAATTTAATTTATAATTTATATTTTTTATTTAATATATAATTTTAAATTAACAATACTAAAAAAAAAATATTTAATATGTAAATTTAATTTTTTAACAACACTAAAAAAATTTAATTTATAAGGCCATAATTTATAATTTATTATTTTTAATTAAATTTAATTTATAATTTATAATTTATAATTTAAATTTTTTATTTAATATATAGTTTTAAATTAACAACACTAAAAAAATAATTTATAAATGTTCAAAAGACTATTTTACCCTTTTCTAATTGTTTACTAAGTAATAGCATGGAGGGTAAAATGGACATTTCACAAAATAATCTCATGGGATACCAATCCCATGGTTTCTATCCCACACCCCCCATGGGATAGGATAGTCCCATGTTTGTGGACTAATAGTCCCGGGGGACTATTAGTCCGGAGTAAAATTTTTCAAACAAACAATGGACTATTAGTCCGGTGGAACTAATAGTCCAATCCCACCCTCTTATCCCTCAAAACAAACATGCTCTAATGGGATTCCACGTGTCCTATGCTACAAGGGTCGGAGCGTACGCTAGTGAAACCTTTCAGCAACTGGACTCTTGCTATCTAAGGATGCAATACTTTATTGCTTCGCCTGGTAGTGGCGCTTGTATTGTTATCCCACAACCCTATTTCCACGGTTGCTCTCATTTCACTTGCCGCTACTGTACGAATCGTTCTTATTGAATCAATTTAATTTTTTTATGAACGATATATATAAAGAGTGTTATATAATAAATAATTTAAATTATAAAAAAAAAAAACTCAAAATAAATTTTACGTACTTAAACAATATCTTCTAATCCAAATCATGGACAAATGGCAAGCCCAGCCCAAAATAATTAGGGAATGTAACAGGTTATATAGCTCTCGTTTGGCAAATAGATTTTTTTAACTTTTTGATTAAATTAGTTACAAAAAATAAAATAAATTAAAAAATTAATAAAATAAATGTCACATTTAAATTATAATTATTTTATTTTTTTTTTTATAAAAATTTAAAAAGTCAAAAAAATTAATTCAATTTTTTTTTTAATCTCAAATTAAAATAATAATAAAATAACGAACTCACATCCCCGACGTAGCCATAGGTCTGAGTAGCTTGAAGGATAAAAAAGAAAAGAATCATGAAAATGATAGGTTAATAAAGTAAGATCTTGGGAGATCAAAGATGGATGGTAAGGCTAGTAGTCTAATTGGTAGGAGCATTAATCGCAAGTGAATCGAAATTCAACTGTGTCATATATATATTATAAATATATTAAAATTTATGAATATAAAAAATATAGATATTAAAATTATAAAAATTAATAAATAATAAATATTTATAAAAAAAATATTTCTTAAAATTTATTTTACGTTTTTTATATATTGATTTTTAGTAAAAATAATTAAGATAATATTAAATATATAGGGGAAGTTTGGGAAGTGGTTTGGGCTATTTTAGCCCACTAAAGACAAAACAGGCTATTTTAGTCCCAAAAAAACAAAACATCACATCCAACCCATAATCATTACACTCTTCTCTCACAAAAAAACTCAAAAAAGTCAAAAAACCAAAAAGCCCTTCCCAAACTAAGCTTTTAAGCCCAGGCTAAAATAGCCAAAAAAGTCAAAAAGCCAAAAAGCCAACTCACTTCCCAAACCCACCCATAGTATATATACTTAGGAAAATGATTTTCTCCCGAATTTTGTCCCTCCAAATAGCTCGAATTTTTTTTTTTTTTGGCCTTTCCCAGTTTGAAACAGATAGAAGAGAAAGAGAAAGAGAGAGAGAAAGAGAAGAGAGGGGAAGAGGAGATGGTCGCCTCCGCCCGATTGTCGCAGCTCGTCGCAGCCCCGCCTCCGCCTTTGCCTCCGCCCGCCATCGCCTCCGCCTCCGATTGTCGCAGCCCCCGCCTCTGCCTCCGCCTCCGATCCGATCGTCGCAGCCCGATCGAAGGATCTGTGATGATATGATGATGATGATGATGTGTTGGGTGGTTGATGATCTCTGTGTCTCTCTCTACTACTCTTTCTTCTTCTTCTCTTCTTTTTTCTTTCTTCTTCTTCTTCTTTTCTGATTGAAAAAATAAAAAATAAAAAATTCAAAACGACGAAATGACATCGTTTTGAATTCGGGGGATTCAGGCACCCTCTCTTTCGAGCTATGTAGCACAACTCATATACTTATTACATTGTCAACAATTGTATTGATAGCTTAATGATCTTAGTGTTTACTTTTTATGCACTTAAGCCCCGTTTATTTGGAGAGTTAGATGGGGGATTGGGATTAGTAGTGAGGTAGGACCTACTAATATTGTGTTTGTTTTGAGAGATTGAGAGGGGATTGATAGTGAGTTCCGGATTAGGATGGGCCTCTTCAAGAGGATTCAGATAGGCCTCCAGGACTTGGTAATAAAAAAATAGTTCGGCGGACTAGAAATTTTTTATTTATTTATTTTTTATTTTATTTTTTACATGTCAGACATTTTTTTTGAACATTAATGTTTAATTTTTATTTTTTTATTAAGTAAAAATCATTATTTTATTTGTTCTATTTTTTTCTAGAAATTTTTTATTTTATTTTTTATTTTTTTAAAATTTTTTACATGTTGGGCATTTTTTTTAAAACATTAATGTTTAATATTTTTGTATTTTTTTTATTTGTTTTACTATTTTATATAAAAATAATTTAACAATCACTACACAAAATGATCCGAACCCTCTTTCCCCTCACCCCCTTTGACCCCTCTCTTTCTGATTAGCCTTTTTTTTTTTTTTCCTTCCCCTCCAATCACCACCCGCCACGTGTGTATGGTGTGATGATTGGGGGGTCTCAATCACGTCCCCACTAACAACTATCATCAAAACAAAAATAATTTTACTTAATCCCCCCACTATTAATCTCCTCACTAACAATCCTCTCACTATTAATTATTTCACTATCAATCCTCTTCATTCTACCTCTGAAAACAAACGAGGCCTTAGTTCCATGTTCAAGCCCTCTCCACAACATATTTTTTGGAAGAAACTTCAAATCTTCAAATCTAATCGGTTCTTGTGTTGATCTGTGACCGGTCCAGTTGAACTGGTGGTTCTTTCGATTTTGAAATTCTAAGCAGATTTTGAATATTGTCCGGATTTGAAGAGTCATTTAGATCGAAACTAAGTCTGGTCACCAGTTTGACCGGTCTGACCGACCAATCCGATCCGAATTTGAAAGCATTGCCCTATTGTGTATTTGTCAAATAACAAGTACCACTAGAAAGAAACTAGCCATTTATGTGATGTTACATGAAAGAATATATTATAAATATTTATTTTGATATTTGTTTAAAATATTAATTATTTCTCTCATTTTTTAATTTTTTTAATTGCATAACAAATAATTTATTTTATTAAGTAACTATTAGGTCAATTAACAGTTTAACAATGTTTTCAATTTACAATCTTGATAATTTTATTATTGTAAATTAGGATAGTTAGAAATTTTATTTTTTGGTATAAATTCTATTAAATAACAAATTTTAACAAGAGAATATTTATAATTTCTAAAATTATAAGAAACAATATATATTTTGAGCAAACTTTAATAAACAATGTAGGTGTTTGGGAAGTGAGTTTTTTTGTAGTTTTTTTAGTTATAGGATATTATTGGAGAAATTTTTTTTTGTGTTTGGGAAGATAGTTGAGTTTTTTTGTGGTTGGATGTGATGTTTGTGAGAGAAAAAGTGAAATGATTATGGGGTTTGATGTGATATTTTGTTTGGATTTATTTTTTTTGATTTTGTAACCAATTTGTCTTTTAGTGGAAAAAATAAAAAATAAAAAAAAAATCTTCCCAAACACCCCTAATATCCATTTCAAGCAAATTTTAAAAACAGTATTTATAATCTATATAATAAAATATTACGGTTTTTGAAAATGTGTCAAAATGTTTTAGAGATACATTTTTGTTTCAAGGATTGAGATTAATTTTTAAATTCATTAAGGGTCAAGATTTCTTTAATTCTCACTCACCAACCCAACTTCTTTTTCCCTTTTTTTTCACTCATGCAATCTCTCTCTCTCTCTCTCTCCTATCCACCTTCCTACCTCTTTCCTTTTTATTTTTTTCCCTTTTTCTTTTCCTTTCTATTTTTTTATTTTTTTCTTTTTTTTTCACTTATTTTATTTACACCATACCTATACTAATATTTACAATTTACCTATATGATACTATCTTTTTTTAATTTTACTTTTTTTAATTAAAAAAATACTTTAAAGTATCATCATGACATCCATAAACGCAGGGCTTGAGATAGTCAATTACTGGTAGGGGTGGGCGCGGGTCGGTTGCGGCCACGGAACTTCCAATCCGCCATTCGTCCGCCAGATTGGCGGATTGAAGAAAATCAATCCGCATCCGTCTGCCAATCCGGCGGATATGGATTGAGCGGATTGGCGGTTTGGCGGATGGATGCGAATCGGTTTGGCGGTTTAAAATTTTATAAATTTTCAACATAATTCAACTTGTGCACTTCCTCAAAAAAAAAAAAATAATATTATAGTCAATGACTTAAAAAAGTATTACAATCACTGTATGCCTTATCTAAAGAAAGAAAGTTTGAAACTTTACAATATCACGATCACTGAATGCCTCATCCACATATTACAATCACAGCATGATTCATCCACATAAAGTATTACAATCTGTGATTCTTAAAATATAATAATAATTCAAACCACCAAAACCATGAACAGAGCAATAGTAGAGATTGTATGTCTTTATATTGTTACATCTACATATGTTTTTGAAAACAAAAACCAACCAGCATATATCATATTTTCTATTTATTATTTTTAGAGCTAGATTTAAAAACCAAAAAATTTAGATAAATAATATGTTTATTTTTTTCAATTCAAAAATATATTCAAGTTGAAAACTTTTTTTCAACAGAATATTTAAACTCTTTTTCAATTGAAAACACAAACATAATATTTAAACAAATTGAAAATACAAAGTCTTATAAATTACTAAGGGTGCTCGCGATTTGGCGGTTTGGCGGTTCGGTGCGGCCAAAGAAATCTCAAATCCGCCATCCGTCCGCCAAATTGGCGGATTGGAGAAAATCAATCCGCAACCGTCCGCTCGTCATCACGCATCCGTCCAAAATACGGCGGATCGGTTCGGTTCGGTCAGTTTTGGCGGATCGGTATATCCGCTGCTCACCTCTAATTACTGGCCTAATTTAACCAAATATTATCTACTCACGGTTAGGGCTCATTTCGGAATCCTCCCTTTTAGTTAAAAAGTCAAAAAGTTATTAAATTAGCCAAAAAGTCAACAATCATATCAAAAAGTCAAAAATTCTCTTTTCTCTCTACTTTTTGTACATCTTTTCATAAAAAGGTAAAAAGTCATCCCAAACATAGTAGTTTTTTTTAGCTCATATTTTAGCCAAATAATCAAAAAGTTACTAAATTAGCATGTTCCCAAACGAGGCCTTAATGGTCATATCGTATAGGACAAATTAGAGATAAATGACAAATGACAGTGACACTAACACTTTGTTCTACTCTAATTTTTTAAAAATTTAAGTTTTTTTATATTTTTTTTTAGTGAATTTTTTAATATTGTTAATACTTTTTTATTTTTTAAATACACCTAATTTAGATGTAACTAAAAAATAAAATATTTGTAAAAAAAATATTTTAAAATATTAATAAATACACAAAAATAAAAAAGTATTGAATTTTCATATATTTTTTTGAATTTTTGGTATTTAGTATTTTTTTTTACATATATTATACTTTTTAATTGTATTTATATTAAGAATATCTAAAAAATAAAAAAAATTATTTAAAATATTTTAAAAATTCACTAAAAAAACATAAAAAATAAAAAATAAATCAATTTTTCAAAAATTAAATTCAGGAAATTGGAACAAAAAAGTGAGTTTGTACATTGTCTCTTTTATCCTTTTGGTTAATTCTTAATTTTGGAATTTCCAATCAATTTGATTCAATTAATAATGTTGTTAAGAGTTTTAATGATAAATTATCATTGAGTTGATTGAGGTTAACTCATTGAATTGTGCAAGTTTATAATTTTACACTTAAAAAGAATGATACGTGCCACTTATTTGCTCATTTTTATTTTAAAAAAGGCTAACAATTTTAATTAATTAGAACAAATTAAAACAAAATCATAAATTTAGGTCAAAATTGAGCTAATTAAAATAACAATTACCAGAATGATACAATGGTCAAAATATAAAAATTGCTGATGTAATTTGCTCAAAATAAAATTAGAAAAAATTATAAAATCATAAAAATTTAAAAATAATTACGACGAGGTGGAATCCACTTTGGAAATGATAAAAATGCCCATTCCTACTTCTTTGTAGCTCTTCTTTAGGTAATGGACTACGAGGGACAAAACTAGGGTTGTAGAGCAAGGGAGTGGACAGAAAGAAGAGGACATAGAAGGAAAGAGAGAAATTGGAGGGGCAAAACAATCAAAACGAAAACCACGTCTTTGCAATTAATTTGAATAAATAATATGAAACAAGATAACATCAATCAATAATTTAAAACATAGAATATCAACCACATAAGAAACAAAAAGAAAAAAAATTAAACAACCTTCGTCGATCTGGTTGAGTGGTTATTAACACTACTTTTTCCTAAAAAATAAATTATTATTTTTTTACTAAAGAAAAAAAGTTTAAAAAGTTGATTTTTATTTTTATTTTCAATTTGGTCTATAGTGATTCTTTTTTTTTATAACTTTTTAAAATCTTCTAAACTAAGAAAATCAGGGGAAAAAAATTTGACACAAATTTTTTTTTAAAAATCACTATATATATATATATATATATTTATTAAAAAAAATACATAACTTGTTTTTGGCTATTGCCAACAAATAATTTGTTAAGAAGGGACTTGGTGTAGCAGTTGTGCCTCATGACACAACATCCACGTTGTGAGACCTGTCGGGATATGTTTTGAGTCTATTTTTATGATCCGAGGCCCCGTTTGTTTGGAGAGTAAATAATAGATTATACACAAAAATCAGATCAATGAGACATCCGTAAGATCACATTTCTTTTAAACAAAAGTAAATAGTTAGCATAATTTTGATAATTTTCTTCTCAAAAAATTGGTTTGATCATGAGATTATGTATGTCCCATTAATTTTTTTTTTTGAATAATATACTTGATAAATTTTACCATATAAACTGTTCAAATTACCATATAAAAATAAGGCTAAAAAAATAAATATAAATATCCCCACAATCTCACAGCATGGGTGCACCAACCCAAAGGATACCCGGAATAAAAATAAAGACTTTTTTAAAAAAGGATAAATTACCAATATACTTTTCGAGATTTGATTAAAATATAAATCACTTTCTATGATTTTAAAAATTATATTTCACCGCCTGAGATTTCTAATTTCATAACAAATCGTCTCTTTTATTAATAAATAATCAAGTCAATTAATAATTTTTAATGATATTAGAAATATGTTTTAATTAATAATTTAGATAATTTTATTGTTATATAGGAGAACAATTATGAATTTTATTTTTTAGTTAATTCTGTTAAATAAAAAATTATAATAATGGAGTATTTATAATTTTCCAAATCACAGGGACAATCTGTACACCCTTGAGGTTTGCTTAAGTACAGATTGGCTCCTCTGATTTGGAAAATTACAAATATTCCCTTGTTAGAATTTTTTATTTAATAGAATTAACTAAAAAAATGAAATTCATAATTCTTTTCCTATACAATAATAAAATTACTAAAATTATTAATTGAAACTTATTTTTAATATCATTAAAAATTATTAATTAACTTGATGATTTATTAATAAAATAGACAATTTATTATGAAATTAGAAATTTCAGGAGTGAAATTTAATTTCTAGAATCATAGAAGACGATTTGTATTTTAATTGAATCACAAAAGATATATTTGTAATTTACTCTTAAAAAATAAAACAAAAAGAAATTAAGGGTTATTGACAAGCTTGTCTTGTACTGGTTCCTCTTGGGGCAAGTACCCAAATTATATGTTGATTAAAAATTGTGAGTTCTAATTTCAAATTTTAAAAAGAGTTTTAGTAATGTGATAAGTAGTGAGACTTATATAATGTGATGTGTATGATTATATTTTTGTTTTTGTTTTTGTTTGTTTGTTTTTTTTCTATATATTACTATATGTCATTAAAGCTTTTTTTAGAATTCTAAAATTAAAACTCTCTATCATTTTTATTATATGTTAGTACTAAAATTAATATATAAAATGAAGCATTATTAAAAAAAAATGTTAAAAACAACTTTTTAGAGTAGTCGTTGGTGTTAGAAAATATATAAAAATATTTTAAAAAATGTGAAAAGTGTATGACTACTAATATTTTGATATTTTATGTTTTTAAAAAGAAAATAACTTTTAAAATTGTTTGTAGCAGGACTTTTTAAAAAATAAGAAAAAATTACAATCAAGTGTAAGTTTAACCCCAAAACAAATTCAAATAAATGACAAATTTTTACAAATGTTAACAATTACAATCACAATTTTTTTCATGAATTCACAAATATTTTTAAAAATATCAATGAATTGTAATTTCTCCTTAAAAATACTAATGAATAATTTGGAGTTGGTTTTCTCTCAAATTCAAATATGAACTTGACTATCATGTTCGTGATTATGGAACTGTCATGAATTTTATTATAATTTGAATTATTCATTTTATAAGATCTTTTATATTTATCAATTGTGAAAACAAAAGAGTAAATTACACTTTACCCACCTAAAGTTTCACCATTTTTCACTTTGGTCTTTTAAGTTTAATTTTTCTCACTTTGGCCCTTCACGTTTGCAATCCTTCTCACTTTGGCCCTTTAAGTTTAATTTTTCCCACTTTGACCCTTCATGTTTGCAATTCATCCCATTTTATCCCATTTTGGCCCTTCATATTTGCAATCATTCCCACTTTATTCATAAACTAACTTCCATCCAAAAAACTAATAGAATCTGCCACATCACTAACACATCAGCTCCACGTGTGATGTAAAAAATTGACTAAAGATGCAAAAAATAAAAAATAAAAAACTAAAAAATTGAATTTTTTTTTTTTTTTTTTTGTCTTTGATGAACTTTTTTTTTTCAAATTTATTTATAAACATTATTACATTATAGATGTATCTAGATTAGATGTAACTAAATTAGATGTAACTAAAAAAATAAAAGCAAGTTTAACTAAAAAAAAAAAGTTTACTAAAAACGAAAAAAATGAAAATATACTTACTCAAACACCTGTATTGTCAATTCTGGAATGAAAATTTTACTACATTTTTTTTTGTCTTTAGTGAACTTTTTTTCTTTTTTTAATTAAATTTGTTTTTATTTTTTTAGGTGTATAATGTAATAATGTTTATGAATAAATTTGAAAAAAAAAAAGTTCACAAAAGACTAAAAAAAATTTAATTTTAATTTTTTTGTTTTTAATTTTTAATTTTTTGCATCTTTAGTAAATTTTTTACATCATATATGGAGCTGATGTATTAGTGATGTGACAAATTCTGTTACTTTTTTGGATGGAAGTTAGTTTAAGAGAAGTGAGAAGGATTTCAAACATAAATGACCAAAGTAAGAAGAATTACAAATATGAAGGGTCAAAGTAGGAAAAATCAAATTTAAAGGGATAAAGTGGGAATGATTGCAAACATGAAGGACCAAAGTGGAAAGGATTATAAACATAAAAGGTCAAAGTGGGTAAAATCAAACTTCAAGGGCCAAAGTGAAAAATGAGTAAAACTTTAGGGGGCAAAGTGCAATTTATCCAAAAAAATTAATTTAACAATCATATTTTATTTTAATTATTAAATTAATTTAATTTTTTAATATAAATTATATAAAATAAATATTTTAAATATTTTAAAACAGCATGTGATTAATTTTACAAGTTGGAACATGTCGGTAACATTGTTTCGAAAAGATAATTAAAAGTTAATTTTTTGATTTTTTTTAAAAAAAATATGTAAAAAATGTGAGAGATGATTTGACAAAAAATGTATTAAAAATTAAGATGTGACTTTTAACTCACTTTCCAAAAGAGGCCTAAGCCTTCGTTTAGGATGTGCGTTGGCTTTTTAATGTTTTAACTATTTCAGTTTGGGGTTAAAAAGTCAAATTTAAGATGAATATTTTAACTTTTTTAAAAATAAAATAAAATAATTATAATTTAAATATAATATTTTATCTTATTAATTTTTTAAATTATTTTATCTTTTTATAATTAAAATAGCTAAATTAAGGGATGATTTGAAATGTCTTAAATAAATATATTTTTTAATTTTTTATAAAAAAATGTGTAAATAAATAAATAAAAATATTAATTGATGTGACAAAAAATAAAAAGATGAATTAAAATAGGTTATTGCAAACCAACCTTAACTTATGCAACCATAACCTAATTCGGTGAGACACAAGTTGGAACACAGTATCCCAGGTGAACAGATTCGCAGATATTTGACTCTTAGCCGACGCACTCACTGACAAATGACGTTCTTTTGTCCACAAGTCAACACTTTGCCTCTCTGAGTTCAAACCCACAATTCAATTCCTTGTCGGTCCCCTCCACACCCAAATGACACGTGTCACCCCTTCACGTGGTTTCGCGTAACCTAAGGCCATGCTATGGTTGCTTAGAGATCAATTAAAAAAAAAAAACCAAAATCCTAGGCTAACATGGGGCGTTTGACGAGGGATTTTTTTATTTTTTATTTTTTTGTTTTTGTAGCTCTTTAAATTTTGTAAGGGTTGTTTGGAATGCATTTTTTATCTTTTTACGAAATGATATGTAGAAAAGTAGAAAGGTGATGTGATGAAAAAAAAGATAAAAAGATAAAAAAAATTGATTATTTTGTGTATGTCAAACTTGACTGTAACAATTCATAAAAATATAAAGAACTCGTTTGAGAGGAAAAAACTTAAGATTTTTTGGTTAAAATAGTTAAAAAAAATTAACTAGATTAAAAAGTTAATAAGGTAAAATATCACATTCAAATTATAATTATTTTATTTTTTTTTAGTAAAAATCAAAAAAGTCAAAAAATTCATCATAAACGAGACTTTTTAGCCTCATGCTAAAATAGATAAAAAGTCAAAAAGCCAACCTACATCTCAAACGAACCCAAAATAAATTAAAATAGTTAATAAGATAAAATTTAATATTAAATTTATAATTATTTCACTTTTTCTCTCACATACTCTATCATATCTAATTACAAAAAATTTAATTCTTTTATTAAACATAAATATTTTAGTCTACCAAAATAGTCAAAAACTAAAATAGTCTATTAATATTTTAGTTTTGTAATTGTGATTCTCTTTTTGGAGTTGTAATTTGAGTGTGGAATTGTGTGTTGAGTTTTGAAAAGAGAATTTGTTTGGTTACGAGTTTTGAAAGATATTTTTGAATTTTGAATTTTGAATTTTGAAAAGAGCAGATTAGGCCTACCAGGTCGTTCGCCTGAACATCTTCTCGGTTGACCGGAACAGTGGTTTTTTATTTTTTTTTGTGCAATTACAACCTGTTATTTGAAATTTTTTTTTATTTATTTTAGATATTTTTTAAATATAGAAATTATTATTTTTTTATATTTTTTATAAAAATAATTTAACAATCCCATCACTAACCATCTTCAACACTATATGATCAAAAGAGTTTTGAATTGAATTTTGTGTTGTGTTGTGTGTTTGGTTATGTGTTTTGAAATTAATTTTTAAATTAAGTTTTGTATAATTTTGAGTTATGTATTTAGTTATGAATTTTGAAAAGTGTTTGAAATGTGTGTTTTTGGAATCATGATTCCAAAGCAAACCAAACGGAGCCTTACTTTACACTCAAAGCACTTTTATCCTATTTGGTTTAGTTTTGAAAATTAATTTTGAAAGATAATTTTTGAAAATACTTTGTAAAATTTAAAAACTTGTTTAGTTATATATTTTGAAAATAGTTTTACAAATATTTATAATTTTTTTGTGGTTAAATAGATGGGTTAAGATAAAATTGATTGTTTGATATATAGAATATAAGATTGTTGGGTATACCTCCTTATTGGAGTGTGGGACCCAATTGATTTTAGAAAAAGAGTTTTAATTTGGCTCGGTTTAAGTATAATATATTTTTATATATTATATTTAATTTGAGGAGACCCAATCTAATTTGGAAATAACTAAGGTTTGATAAAAAAAACCCTAGATTCAATATATTATTTGTATTGTTTTTTCCCAAGAAAAAAAACGGCAGCAGCATATACTTGTGCTTCGGGTAGATTGCTTTGGTGAAGCAGCAGTGTTTTTTGATCAAATTGATTGGTGAGAGTGTTTGGTAATTTGTTGGGCTTCAATTGGTATTGATTGTTGCCCTGTTTGACTTGGTCAATCCAAGAATTGGTGCCATCAAATTCAAGAATTTGTGCTTTGCTTTGCAACTCTGTTTGAGTTCTGCTTTGAAGGTTTACATTGAAGGTTTTGATTTGGGTTAATTATTTTGGGTCTTCTACAATTCTGGTTTTGAAGATTTTGATTCTTCTATTTGGTGAGGTCTTTCTTCTTGTTTATTTGTGATTATTTGGAATTCACCTAAGGGTGATTTTGTGAGACCATTAGTGTCTCATTTGTAATCGTTTGGAACTTATTTGGTTGATAGTGGAATCGGATTTCGATCCCGTGGACGTACCTTATATTGAGGGAACCACGTAAAAATTCTTGTGTTGCCTTTGATTTAATTTTTTCCGTATTAATTTTTATTCCCATTGATTGATTTACTTGTGGGGAATCATATCAATTTTCCCTAACAAAGATAATGAGAGAGGAGAGAGGAAAGAGTAAAAATCATTGATTGATGTGTATAAAAAAAAGAGGGGGAGTGATGACAAAGGAAATAATTTTGATTTTTTTTTCAAAATTGTAAATCAAACATATTTTTGAATTTTCAATCTAAAAGTTGATTTAAAAACTAAACCATACGGATTAGCGTAAAGACTATCTTTATAATTTTTTACTAAAGGACAAAGTTAATTTTGTCAAAAATAGAGATAGAATTATGTAAGTATCCCTATAGTATATTATCTTTCCCTTTCTTTCTCTAATATATATATTTATATATGTTAATAAAATTGTGTGATTAAACAAGACACATAGATTCATATTTGATCAAATTAAATAATAGACCATTAAATAAATCCATATATGATAAATTACATTCTTAAGCATGAAACATGTAACATGAGTAACAGAAATATATGTTTAATTGAAATATTGAAAACAAGAAAACAAACCAAATTCTGTGTGATACCACAGTGTTCTTAAAACTGATTAGCCGCCTTACCGTGGGTACTGGAGAAATGTCGACTTCTGTCTCCCAAGATAAGATGGTTTAGACCAACTAACGCAGAAGTACTTTTTGTTAACTTGGCAAATTGACAAGGGCAGCACTTTCTCTCACACAGGAAGAATATTATAATAGTAAGCAAACTGACTATATGATTGGAAGGCAAAAAATTATGTACCAAACCAAAGGAGATGGGTCTTCTCTTATACACAATGGGGGAGAGAGGAGAAGCGTCCAGCCATCAAGGCTGGCCACTAATGCAGGCCATTACTCCTGTAAAACTGTTGAAATAATACACAAAACTGATGAGCATTCAAAGTGTGAGTTATACACAATATATACATATGTGTATATACATTTCTACAATAGACTTGGGCCTGCAATAGACCTGGCCCAAAAAGAATAGGTTGGTGGACCACCAATCTGGCCCAGCCCTAACCTAACCCATTGCCTGAAGCCCATGCTCAAGCCCAAGATCTAGGGCCCACGACCTATGACCTACGGACCACAGACCCAGACTCGGACCAGGCCCGGCCCCCGCGGACGGGCAGCGCGCGCAGGCGCGTGTGGCAATTTTGCCATAATCAACTTGGACCATAGTCTTGGCCAAACCTATCCTTGAAGCATCCATGCCTCCCTTCTTTTGGAAAATTTAGTTGCCCAAAGGGCTCATGTCTTTCTCATAACCTTGAGATTTAAATATCCATCAAAGTTTTCCTGTACAATTAATGTAGGATTAGTAGTTATACACAATTCCCAATGCCTCATTTATGAGGTCAACTTTATAAGACAATTTCTCATTCAATTTTTAATGGTTTTTGGTCATTCTTTTTGTGGTGTAAAGATCTTGTTACAAAGAATCTAAACCCATTTAATCCCACATCAACCAATGGTCGGGACCTACTTTAATTTCACATTAAAGTCACAAAAATATCATTTTTTTTCAACAATTCCCCACATGAATAAAAATTGACCGAATAAATAAAACGGATAACGTTTACAACAAAGACTTAGAGAGAGAGTACACAGACTAACTCCACATCAGAAAAGGTAGTTGTTAGCCTTGAACCTTTCGTAGTGAAAGCTTATCGGATTTACTAGCAGACCAGTGAACGTGATGTCTTGAACTGTTCTGCCGTTTATGTAAATCGAGACAATAGACCTCATACAGAAGTTAGTCCAACCATTATTCTTGTTCTCACTGGTGTGTCCGGTATGGCCCTAGAACACTAGCCTGGTTCAGTGAGTGGTTTAAAGAATTCCGTCTTCCAAATTCTTAAAGAAACGGCCCTACTTTGCACTCACATAGGTGACCTATATAAGGTATCTCATTATACCACGGTTGACTATTAATATCACTTAGGTCATTAAAAGCATTAGCTTAACCTTATACCCCACAGGGTATCACTGTACAAAGGAATGGGCGAGAGGATTTACCTCTTTAGTGACTTACCCGTTACATGAAATTAGGTTGTCCCTTTGAACCTAGATCTTGGGATCTCTAGTCAACTAGGTTGGGTTTTTCATTTCGATGACATTTCTAAAGGCCTTAACTCCATTTCTCTTGACGACGTTTCTACTAACTCTCAAGTTAACCCTTTGCTTAGCAGGTCCGCAATGTTGTCTTTAGACTTTACATAGTCTAGAAAGACAATTCCATTAGAAAGCAGTTGTTGTATGGAATTATGTCAATGATGGATATGTCTAGACTTTCCATTATACATATAACTTTGTGCCCGTCCAATCGCCGATTGGTTATCACAATGAATACAGATAGCAGGCACATGTTTTGGCCACCATGGAATATCCTCAATGAATTGGCAAAGCCATTTAGCTTCTTTAGTTGCTTTATCCAAAGCAATAAACTCATATTCCATCGTTGATCTCGATATACACGTTTGCTTAGAAGACTTCCAAGACACGACTGCCCTTCCAAGGGTAAACACATAACCACTAGGGGATTTGAAATCTTTTATATCAGATATCCAATTAACGTCACTATATCCTTCTAGTACCATTGGGTATTTGGCAAGATACAGTCCGTAATCCCTGGTGTAGCGTAGATAACCTAACATCCGTATAATGCCTCTTCAATGAATGGCATTTGGATTACTCGTATATCTACTAAGCCTGCTAACAGAGTAGGCTATAGCCGGCCTTGTATAACTCATCAGATACATCAAACTTCCAATGACCCGAGAATATTCTAGCTGAGAGACACTCTTACCATTATTCTTGGTCAAATGTAAACTCACGTCTACCGATGTCCTAGACACATTTGTGTCTGATTTACCAAATTTCTCAAGTATCTTCTCAACATAGTGAGACTAAGAAAGTACAATACCACTAGATGTTCTGGTAATCTTAATACCTAGAATAACATTTGCAAGGCCCATATCTTTCATGTCAAACTTTAAGTTTAACAATCTCTTGATAGTTCGAACCATTTCAGCATTACTACCAACAATGAGTATGTCGTCTACATATAGACACAAAATGACATAACCTTTGTCAGTGTCTTTAACATATACGTACTTGTCACACTCATTGATTCTAAACCCATTTGACAACATAGCGTTGTCAAACTTCTCATGCCATTGCTTAGGCGCTTGTTTCAAACTATATAATGATTTGACAATCTTACAAATTTTCTTATTTTTCCCTGGAGCTGAAAACCTCTCGGGTTGTTCCATGTAGATTTCTTCATCTAAATCTCCATTTAAGAAGGTTGTCTTTACATCTATCTGATGTATCTCTAGACCACGTAAAGCGGCTATCGCAAGCACCATGCGAATGGATGTAATCCTTGTCACAGGTGAACACGTATCAAAGTAATCTAGGCCTTCTTGCTGCTTGTATCCTTTAGTTTAGCTTTATATTTATCAATTTACCATCAGCGTTCATCTTTCTTATAAAGATCCACTTACTCCCCAAGGCCTTACTGTCTGGGAGTAAATCAACTAACTCTCAAGTATGATTCTGTAAGATGGAGTCAATTTCTTTTTCAATGGCTTCTTTCCATAAAGGACTTTCTGATGAAGTCACAACTTTATGGAAAGTTCGAGATTCTCCCTCTAACATCTAAGTCAAGAAGTCCGGGCCAAAGGACTTGGCAGTCCTAGCCCTTTTACTCCTTCTTGGCTCATTTACTTCCTCATCTTGAGCATCTACTTGATCATCATCTTGATCATTATCTTGATCATCTTCAAGTTCTTTCTCAGAACTTTGATCCTCTCCTCGGGTTCGGCAAGGAAATATGTCTTCAAAGAAAGACACATTCCTTGACTCCATTATGGTATTCTTGTGGATATCTGAAATATCAGACTTGTACACAAGAAACCTATATGCACTACTATTCTGTGCATAACCAATGAATATACAATCCACAGTTTTCGGACCTATCCTAACTCGCTTGGGTGTAGGTACCGCTACTTTTGCAAGACACCCCCACATTCGTAGGAAGTTATAAGAAGGCTTGTGGCCTTTCCATAATTCATATGGAGTCTTGTCTATTTTCTTCCAATGGATTCTATTTAGAATGTAATTCGTGGAGAGAATTGCTTCCCCTTACAAATTATGTGGCAATCCAGAACTTAGCAACACTGCATTCATCATCTTCTTTAGCATCCTATTTTTCCACTCAGCAATCCCATTATAAGGAGTCGTGGTTTGGTGGATAATCACGGATTAAGTACAAATCTCAATAAACGGTGATTCATACTTACCACCACGATCACTTCTTAAAGCCTTAATCTTGCGACCTAATTGATTCTCAACTTTATTCTTATAAAGAACAAATTTGTCAATAGCCTCATCTTTGCTTTTGAGCAAATAGACATAACAATACTTAGTGCAATCATCAATAAAAGTGATGAAGTACTTATTGCCACCACGTGATTGTATAAACTTTAAGTCACACACATCACTATGCACTAAGTCTAACGGTTCTGAACTTATTTCAATAGAATGAAACAAAGATCTTGTCAACTTCGCTTCAATACAAGTTTCACACTTGTGTTTTGGATTAATCTTAAAAGATGGTATATGATCTAACTTGATTAATCTATGTAAAGATTCAAAGTTCACATGTCCTAGTCTACCATGCCACAAATTGGAAGACTCAAGCATGTAAGCAAAAGAAGATGTATCTTTATTCATCTTTGGGATAACAGTTATTATATTGAGTTTGAACATACCCTCCAATATATAACCCCTACCCACATACACTCCGCTCTTGGTCAGAACGACCTTGTTGGACTCAAAGACCATGCGAAAATCATGTTTGCTGAGAAGAGACCCTAAGACAAGATTCTTACGAATGTTTGGAACATACAGGACTTCGTTCAAGGTCAGCTCCTTTCCTGAAGTCAACTTCAGGACCATCTTTCTTTTCCCCTCAACAATTGAGGTAGCAGAATTCCCCATAAACAATTTCTCACCGTTTATAACCAGTTCGAAAGTTGTAAACATCTTTTTCTCGGAGCAGATGTGGCGTGTAGCCCCAGTATCAATCCACAATTCTCTTGGATTTGAACCTACTATATTCACCTTAGAGACAACGGCAAACAAGTGCATGTCATCCTCATCATGGGAGTGCTCTTGCATATCTACCACGTGAACATGAGGTTTGGTTTTGTATGGTTTCTTCTGCTTACGACAGTTACTAGCCCGATGCCCCTTGCTACTACAGTTGTAGCACTTCCTTAAGAACCGATAACCAGGTTTCTGCGGCTTGTATGCCGGCTTCGTTGCAACACCACCCTTTGGCCCCAGCTTTGAACCCTTGTTCACAAGAGGCTTCTTCCTCATCCTAGAAGATTTGTCATGCTTAATGATATTGGCCTTCACAGAGGAGGTACTCTCTCATTTCTTTTTATTATCCTCTTCAATTCGGAGTCGAATAACTAGCTCTTCAACTGACATTTCCTTGCGCTTGTGCTTCAAGTAGTTCTTAAAGCCCTTTCAACCATTGGGAAGTTTCTCAATGATCATAGTAACTTAGAATGACTTGTTCAAAGGTATCCCTTCAGCATGAATTTCATGCAAGATCACTTGGAACTCCTAGACTTGGCTTATCACAGTTTTTGAATCTACCATTTTAAAGTCCAGGAACCAGCCAATGACAAATTTCTTTGCCTTAGTGTCCTCGGTCTTGTATTTCTTGTCCAGAGATTCCCATAACTCCTTTGCTGAGCTCTTGGCACAAAACACACTGTAGAGTAAGTCTGCCAAGCTGTTGAACACATAGTTTCGGCAAAGATAGTCTGTTTGCTTCCATGTGTCAAGTGTCATGAATTTCTGCCTGTTTGGCTCATTCTCTACCACGGCTAGAGGATCCTCACTTAAAACCTTTGCAAGGTTCAGCGTGGTCAAGTAGAACAGCATCTTTTGTTGCTATCTCTTGAAGTTCACCCTAGCAAATTTATCTAGGCACTCATAGTGATTGAGCGGTTCTTCCGAAACAGCCAGAGTAACACCAGGGTTGACCACGAGGTCACAGCAATAGGGGTTGGCAAGCCAGTTGCCCCGGGGTTCAGATCCCCACCAACATTGGCAGTAGCAACAGCAGCAACCTCGGTGACAGTTGCCGTTTCTGAAAAATACACCAGAATATCACTTTCTGTGTTTTCAGAAATTAAACTTAACACTAGAAAATCCCACAATTGAAAAGTTAATTCAAAATTAGTCTCACCACTAAACTAGAATCGAACATGGTCAAGAATGTTCCCAGGAAGACTAGAGGGGTCACATTGGTCCCACTTAAAACCCAGTTAATCTTTTGACAAAACTTTCAAGAGCATGTTGACTCTTAGTCCGTAAGAAACAATTTTTATTTGCTTACGTTTTCCAATGGATGAATTAGGTTAAAACAACCCATGGTTCTTACAAGCAATTTAAAATTGCTAACCAAATTACAAGCAATATAAAAAATTGCTACAACAATATAACCAAATAAAATTTGCTTTTACAACTTGGAAACAAACAAAATAAATCTCAAGTAAAAATTGCTTCAACTATAAACAAAAGTAAATCCATCCAAATAGGATTATTATTTGTCTAAAACTTGTTTCCTCGCTTAGGTATGCCTACAAAGAAAGTTAGTAACAAATCACAACACAAATACAAACAAACAATCTAAAGAAACTTGTAAAACTAATCAATTAATTTAATAGTAAAACTAATTATGTTAGACAAGTTATACAATTAAACATATGATTCCCAAATGAATTACAAACTCTTGTAACTCTAAAATTTAAATTAAAAATTAATTTACAAGAGTTATAGAAAAATTATTACACCATTATCATATAAATAAATGTAGCCAAGTTACAAAATTTTTAATAACTCCAAAATTAAATTTACAATTAATTTACACAATAAACATGTACATAAATAGATAAGTTACAAAACCTTTTATAACTCCAAATATTTAATTTAAAATTTAATAACATGAGTTATCTATCAATAATTACATAATAAACATGTAAATAACTCATGTGAATAATTCTAGAAATTAGAAAGCAATTAGCAACTTATTGTAAAAATCTAAGATCTAATAAACATGTGAATTTACTAGGAAAATAGAAACAATGAACATGTATATCATATTTGAACCAAAGAAACCAATTAGCATGTAAATGTATTAGCATCTCATATAAATAATTCTAGAAATAATAAGCATGTAAAACATGAATCAAACTCTAGAACAATTTAGAACATGCCAATTTTAACTAAACAACTAAAGACTCTTGAGTATGGAAATTATATTCGGACTCCATAAAATAAAGATGTGTACACATCATGGTAGGAAATTAAAATCGTACTCATAAAATTAAATTATATGCAATGCTCGGAGCAACCACCATAGGACATCCATTTATGTACTAAATCAGAAATCAAATAAAAAGCCATGCATTTTATGATGTAAAACAGTGCCATTTTCCCAATAAAAAAAATAGCACACAAATCTTGAATTTGCTAAATAAGAACCGAATAAAATTATGTATAAATTAGTTACATAAATTAGAACCAAAACAGTGGCCTATTATATGGTACAGATTGACTAGAACAAACCAACCAATAGCATGCATATATATATAAAGCTAATATTCTAATCAAAACTACTAAACTGCAATGAAACCTAATCAAAATGTCCAGGGAAAAGATTATTACACATTACTTATGAATCTATTTATCTAATTTCATGATAAACATAATATGTGTCAAGATTGTTAATAAAATTGTGTGATTAAACAAGACACATAGATTCATATTTGATCAAATTAAATAATAAACCATTAAATAAATCCATATATGATAAATTACATTCTTGAGCATTAAACATGTAACATGAGTAACAGAAATACATGTTTAATTGAAATATTGAAAACAAGAAAACAAACCAAATTCTGTGTGATACCATAATGTTCTTAAAACAGATTAGCTACTTCACCGTGGGTGTTAGAGGAACGTCGACTTCTGTCTCTCAGGATAAGATGGTTTAGACCAGCTAACGCAGAAGCACTTTCTGTTAGCTTGGCGAACTAACAAGGGCAGCACTTTCTCTCGCATAGGAAGAATATTATAATAGTAAGCAAACTGACTATATGATTGAAAGGCAAAAAATTCTATACCAAACCAAGGGAGATGGGTCTTCTCTTATACACAATGGGGGAGAGAGGAAGAGCCACTAATGCAGGCCATTACTCTTGCAAAACTGCTGGAGTAATGCACAAAGCTGATGGGAATTCAAAGTGTAAGTTATACACAACACATATGTGTATATACATTTCTGCAACAGACTTGGGCCTGCAGGTTTGGTGGACCACCAATCCGGCCCAGCCCAAACCTAACCCATTCCAACAAGCCTCCTGCCTCAAACCTAAGATCCAAGATCCATGGATCATGGACCCGGACCCGGCCTGGTCCGGGCGGGCGGTGCGTGCGTGGCAATTTTGCCATAACCAGCTTAAACCATAGTCTTGGCTCAAACCCATCCTTGAAGCATCCATACCTTCCTTCTTTCGGAAAATTTGGATGCCCTAAAGGGCTCATGCTCTTCTCATTACCTTGAGATTTAGATACCTATCAAAGCTTTTCTCTACAATCAATGTGGGATTGTTAGTTATACATAATTTCCAATATCTCATTTATGAGGCCAACTTTATGAGATAATTTCTCATTCAATTCTTAATGATTTTTGGTCATTCTTTTATGTTGTAAAGACCCTGTTACAAAGAATCTAAACCCATTTAATCCCACATCAATCAATGGTTGGGACCTACTTTAATTTCACATTAAAGTCACCAAAAAACCATTTTTTCCAACAATATATATATATATATATATAATTTTCTATCTTAATCACATATTTAACAAATAAAATCATAGTAAACCTAACAACTTAATCTATTACCATAAAATTACCTTAATCTAATTTTTAATTTTAACCTAATTTCTTATTTAATAGAATTTTAAATCAAACATTTACATATATATGTAAATTAAACCATAAATTAACCTAAATAATCTAATCTATTACTATAAAATTACCTTAATCTACTCTTTAATTTTTAACCCAATTTCTCATTTAATAACATTTTCAATTAAATTATTATTATTATTTTTATTTTATAAAACATGACAATTAGTACTAGGGTTTGGTTAAGATTAAGATTTAATTTGGGGAATAAGATTAATATAAGGGTATTATTGACATTTAATTAAATATTTTTCTTTGAATTAATACTTTTGCATTACCCACTTTCAATTTGAGATAGTGTGGCACACCTTCTGTTATCTTCAATAAAAAAACTAACCGTACACTTTAGTTCAAAACCATAAGGAAGTTCTCTGTAACAATCTTGACCCATGATTAGCTTAAAACATATGAGTAAGAATGTGTAATAAGTAATTAAGATGAAATTTTGAATTAATTACATGTGCATTGCATTATTTGTGGTTATATCTGTCTGTTATAGAAATATTTGTTTGTATTTCTGATTTGTTCTGCGAATTGAAGGTCTTGTCGACATCCGATCATGAAATTGACTTGGTTTCTGTGTTATTTAGAATTTTTAGAATTTTATGGTAGGTTTAATTAAAATTCGATTTGGAACGATTAAATTAGAATAATTTAATGTCCATTTGATTAGCTTTAGCTAATCACCACTAATCAAGCCTATATAAGGCTCCTATATATGCCTTAACTCATCTCTTTTCTTCATCACATCTTTGAGCCTATACACACAAACAAAACGTGAGAGGGAGAAAGAAGAGACCAAGAGGGTTTGAGATCAAACTTGAGATTGGAAGGAATTTGCTAGAGAATTAAAGGAATTGGCTTGGAAGCTTAAAGATATAGCAAGCTAGAGCCTAATTCAAGGGTTAGGTAAGGACTTGAGCTTTTACTTGTGAAATTGAGTCATAACACGTGAATTCAAGAGGAATTAGAACAAGAATTAAGCTTTGAGAGATGAATTTGAACCATATCTTGCATGCATGCATTTTCATCACATTTTGAGCTTGAATTTCAAACAAACCTCACATACATGTGTCTATCTTGGCTTTGTTTTGAGAATTTATCAAGTTTCTCACCATTTTATCTAAAGTGATCATGTTTTGAGCAAGTTTGAGTTCATAGCATTGCGTACATGTTATATACATGAAAGTTTCAGACTTGGGTTGAATAATTGACCTACTCTTGGGCCTTGATTTTGCGAAATGATTTTGAATTTATGATGTTTGACAAGTTTAAACAAGTTTTCTCAAGTTTTGGGGCCCAAAGGTTGCATTCTAAAGTTTTGAATTCGAGTTTTGAGCTTGGGAGCAAATATGGAAATTCCAGAATTCTGCTTCTCCGCTCAAGCGACAGATCCTGCACTTCACCCTTTGTTTTACACTTCCGCTCAAGCGACCAAAAGTTGGCTCAAGCGTAAAATGCATGCTTCCAGAAGTTTACAAGTTTTACAAACCGCTCGAGCGACCAAAGTTGCACTCGAGCGAAGACCTCGGTCTCGCGCTCGAGTGACCGTCGAGCGTGCGTCGAATAGAAAATCAAGCAAGCAATACTTTTGCAGAGTTGACAGACTGCTCGAGCGAAGGAAGTTGTGCTCAAGCGAAGACCCTGTTTTCAGCAAAGTTGACTAAGTGTTTTGAATCACATTTTGGCATCCTCATTACATCCTAGACATTCTTAAACCCTAATTAAGACATAATAATGAGGATAAAACTTAGAAACACACTAAGAATGGAAAGAGTTAAGTTCAGTGCCTTCCAAACATATGTTTCAATATGTATCTGCTATGTGTTAATATAGGTCACGCGCCATAGACTGTCCGAATCGCCCGTTTTCTCTGTTTTGCTATCAGAGCCATCTGTGAGTAATAACTTTGTAAAGTTATATTTGACTTTAATTATTTTCTGATGATATGAAATGATCAGTTTTCTGAAATGTTATATTTTGTATGAATGAATGATTGTCCAAATTTCTAAAATGTACTCGTGGCATCTTTAGCATCATATGATATGCGTCCATTTATGGGTCATTGAAATGCCTTTATGGCTATCCCTTTATGGGTCATTGGAATGCCTTTATGGCCGTCCCTTTATGGGGTCATCGGACACGTCTCTGTGCACATGAGTCATTGGAATGCGTTCATGGCCGTCCCTCTACGGGTCATCAGATTTATTAACACTAATGGATGTATCACGTATGACCTTGAGAAATATATGAATTGTGAACATGAATATGACTATGTATAAGAATTTGTTTCTGAGTTGAAATCTGATTATGTACAAGGCTCTGTTTCTGTTACGGACATCATTTATTAAAACCTTTACTTTGTTATTATTTACTGGGCTTCCGCTCACTATTTATATTATGTATATAGGTGAGCAAGCACGTGACCAGGCCTAAGCTTCTGCCTGAAAAGTTTTGGGTCAGCCAGGTACTATGCCTCGCGGGGAGGTTCCCATCTAAGAAGTCAAGTTTTGTAAACCATGTTAAGGACGTTTTGTTACTTTGTTTTAGTTTTTGTTTCTTTGTACACTAGGCTAGTCCCTTATGATACTATCTGTAATGAATGTGATGTATGACTATTCTAATTATGATGTCACGTGTATGTATATAAAGTTTGGAAGTTCCTGTCCCATATATATCTACACAGCTCAATGGACTATGTATATTTTATATATTTGCTTCCGCAGTCCCTTATTATGTGTTAATTGTTCAGAGGCTTTTGGTAATTCGAGGACTACTAGCCAGTTGTGACGCTAAACCTATAAGGGCGGGTTTTGGTCGTGATCTGTATTTGAACCAAAAGAGTGTAAAATGATTCGAGGTGAAACCACAAGGGATAAAGTGAATTTTGCCTTATAAGAACAGTTTGATGAAAATTTTAAAAATAATCTAATGTGATAGGTAATAAAACAAGAAAAAAAAAAAAACAAAATCCTTCAAGTTTTCAAAAATCATGAAGTAGCCTTAGGTTATTTAAAATAGCTACATAGTTAGACTTTAATTTTAAGTTTTAAGTTGATTTTTATAAGATCATGTGACCCCTCAATCTTGGTATCAAAGTTTAGAAATCAAATCTAGGAATAATTTAAACATAAAAATTCAATGTTTAATACATGATGTAATAGATGTAAATTTTTTTTCTTTATGTATCTTGATCATGTTGGCTTAATGTAAATATATTTTAATTTTGAAATCTTAGTTTGCAAATAATGTAAATTTAATTTTGTCTTATAGTACTCTATGATTGGTAGGTTGTAACTTAATGCATGTGAGTGCATAACATACAATAAAATATTAAAAATTAATTTAAGGATGGAGAATCTTCATGACCATCTTCCTGAAAATTTTTCTTGAAACGTAGCATTGCTCATAAAAATTAAAAAAAGAAGAAGAAGAAGAAGAAGAAGAAGAAGAAGAAGAAGAAGAAGAAACCAATCACTCTATTTTGTTTTGGGTTTTTAAAAATTTATTTTAGTGATTTTCAAAAAATATTTTAATCATTTTTTATTTTTAAAATTTACTTAATTTAAATACACTTAAAAAGTAATGTATTTGTGATTTTTCTTTAAAAAAATTACTCTTCACAAAAAAATATAAATATTCAATATATTTTTATTCTTATTATTTATAAATATTTTACTTTTTAAGTGAATTTAGGTTAAGTGCTTCTGCATTTAGGGGTGCAACTTGGGCGGACTCAATCCTAGTGATGCAGAGTATTTGGCCATAGAGTTCTTGGAACTTATGTACAAACAGGGTAAAAGGCAAAAATATTAGTAGACACGAAATATCTCGTGCTTGGAATAGCTTGAGATTCGGTCGAGACATGGAAAATGGTGTTACGATCAATACCCATCACTTTGCCAAATGGATTTCGATTAAATTACATTGTCTAGGCCGCTAAATATGTGTTTTTGCCATTTTTGGAAAGATTTGTTTTGCTGATTATTTGGTCTTGGAGAATCCATTTGAGATTATGTTTTTTTCAGAATATTTAAATTTTATTCTAGCTTTCATATTTGAGCTTAACTCAAATATTTTTATTTTTTGATAAATTTCGTATTGGTTTTTTTATTTAGGCTTGATTAGCAAGCTTTACTTATTCCTAACTTATTTCATATTGTAATTAGAGTTAACTCTTCTATAAATAATCACTGTGATGTGAGCCTTCAGGCAAATCAGTTTCTTATTAAAATTTAATATATTTTAAGAGAGAATCTCTTTTCATTAAATTCATGGTTGTTCTTTATGTTTGAATTTCATTCCTTACAATTCTCTATATTACTTAGCAACCCGAAACTCAAATTATATATAATATTAAATATGTACATAAATTATTAGTCATTAGATGATATTTAATTTAGATTGTTAAAGATATTAAATATATATTATATACACAAATAACACCACGAAATCGTATTTTTTTCATTTTTGACTTTGAAATTGTAAAAACTACTATAATTGACATTGGTTCTTCAATTTTTATCTCTTTCATATTATATAAACTAGCATATAACCTGTGCTATGCAAAAAGTTAAACAATAATCGATAAATTTAATTTGTAATTAATTAAAAAAACAAATTATAGATAACATTAAGTAAGTTTTAATTGTTTTTAACTTTTGTTTGAAGGTAGCTTGTGATTTTTTTGACGTTTTTCAGAGAAAAAAATTTAAATGTGTTTGGAAATGAATTTTTTAATTATATGAAAAAAATGTGAATGGCTATGTCATATTTTTATTGTTGTTTAAATTTTCCGTTTTACTCTTTCAAAGTTGTAAACTCATATGCACTTACTTACGGGTATTTTTTTGTTTTTTTAAGCTGGTTCACAGATTTTTTTTTTTTTTTGATACATGACAAACGCATTTTAACTTTTTGACTCAAGTTTTTTAAAGTTAAAAAGTTAACCTTCCAAATTTAATATCCCATTTGGTGGGATTTTGTAATCAATTTTTCACTCATTGATTTGAATATTAAGTTTGGTTTTAGTTTTTAAGGTGTGTTTGTTTGGACTGGATAAGGGGGAATTATAATCCATCGGATTGTTAGTCCCGGGATACATTGTCCCCAGACTATTTAGTTTGATTAGATTTGTATCCTATGTTTGTTTAGTCATGGGATTAAATGTCTGGATTGGACTATTTTTAGTTAATTCAATGTTTGGTTAGACGGACCGGATAATGATAAATATTCAAAAGACTATTTTACCCTTGTAATTTATAATTTTTATTTAATATATAATTTTAAATTTGTAATCTATAATTTATAATTTATAATTTAACAACACTAAAAAAATTTAATTTATAAGGCCATAATTTTTAATTTATTATTTTCAATTAAATTAAATTTATAATTTATAATTTATATTTTTTATTTAATATATAATTTTAAATTAACGACAATAAAAAATAATTTTATTTAATATGTAAATTAAATTTTCAACAACACTAAACAAATTTAATTTATAAGGCCATAATTTATAATTTATTATTTTTAAATAAACTTAATTTATAATTCATATTTTTTATTTAATATATAATTTTAAATTAACAACACTAAAAAATAATTTCATTTAATATGCAAATTTAATTTTTTAACAACACTAAAAAAATTTAATTTATAAGGCCATAATTTTTAATTTATTATTTTTAATTAAATTTAATTTATAATTTATAATTTAAATTTTTTATGTAATATATAATTTTAAATTAACAACACTAAAAAAATAATGAGTTGATTACCAAAAAGTCCTATCTACATATTTGGTGGTAGCTTAGGTCCTGTTAAAATTTTTTTGAACCAATAAGTCTCGTTTATAGGTAAAAAGACGTTTTACCCTTTAATCCCAAAACTGAGAATGTTCTCAATTTTCAAAACAGAGAATGATTTCAGTATATAATCATCAAAACTAAGAAATTTCTGTTTGGCTTCTGAGAAAAGTATGGGATTGAAAAGAAAGATAATTCTGGGAACTTGACACATTAGATTGCTGAATTGAGTTTTTTTTCATGATTAAAAATGAGAATGTTATAAACTGAGAATATTCTCAATTTCAAAAAAGAGACTCAGCTACACAATGACTCGAGTTTAACAGAGAGTAATAAATTGCATATTGTTTATCAGCAATACCTACCATGAGAATCCTTACAACGTGTGAAACAATCAAAGAAGCCCATCTATGCCGGGTCGACCAGTTTCTCAATTGCAACTCACAGAAATGAATTGCATTAAGCCCAGAATCCTTACTAAACCTCTGAGAAACTCCCCAAATCCCTTTTAATCTCCCCTCAATCTTCTCTGATATTATCCATGGAGACGAGAATTGCAGTGTTGTAGCCTCCATTCCCTGAACTTATCAATCAAATCCTCCAAAGAATGTATATTTTTTAATTTTATTTTTTTTTCCTATAACAAATATTATAAGAATTTCACACGAGTTTTTTTGGTATAGAAAAGATTTTTTGTCTAGAGCTGTTGCAAGACAAATCAAAGTCCAAACAACAAAACCCTAGAATTAGCTCGCAAGCAAACGAAATCAACAAGGAGCAGAACAGAACCAAACGCGTATTTATTACAATCTAACGAATCAATACGATTTTGCATTTTTCCTTTTAAAAAAGATTATTGAATGCTTTAGAGAGAGAAAAAAACTAGTGAGAGAGAGAGAGAGAGAGAGAGAGAGAGAGAAGACTGATTGAAGTGAGGTTTGGATGTGTTGCCTCTAAATTGAGCTTTCTTTGGAGAAATCGCCGATGAATTTGGTGGAGAGGGAAGGGGGTTTGGATGGATAAATTAGTCTACTAAAAATTAATGGGACTTGAAGAAGCAAATGATTTTATCTAGGATCTAATGGATTATAAGTTCACAAAATGGGACTTGTAGGTAAATGCCCCAAAAATAATTTATAAATGTTCAAAAGACTATTTTACCCTTTTTCTAATTGTTTGCTAAGTAATAGCATAGGGGTAAAATGGACATTTCAGAACCTAATCTCATAGGATACCAATCACATGGAAATAATCTCACCCCCCCCATGGGATAGGATAGTCCCACAAATATGGGACTAATAGTTCAGGGGGACTATTAGTCCGAAGCAAAAAAAAATGAAACAAACAATGGACTATTAGTCCGGTGGGACTAATAGTCCAATCCCACACCCTAATCCTTCAAAACAAACACAACCTTAGGGTAAATTACATTGACACCCCCTGAGATTTATATTTATTACAGTTCCCCCTTACATTTTGAAAATTACATCTCCTCCTTGAGATTTAAAGTTTCATTTCCCCCCTCAGTCCTTTAATTTTTTAAATACCAATTTTACCCTCATTAGATAAATTACATTGACACCCCTCACATTTTAGAAATTACAATCATCTCCTTAAGGTTTAAAGTAATATTACCAATTGCTCCCTCGGTTAGTATTAGTTGGAGAAAAAAATTAATTGAAAAAAAAATTGTTAGTAAAATTTTTAAATTTTTGTTTAAAAACCAACGTAAACTCATTTTTTGAATTTATGTTTTTTTCTCAAATTTACAAACTGAGACAACTATTTATAAACCAAAAAAATTATCAAACAAGTTTTTATGACAGTTTTTTAAATTTTTGTAAATATAAATTGAAAACTAAAAACGAAATGGTTACCAAACAGGCTTCAAATGGTAAAAATGTCGTAAAATTAACAAATAATTAAATAAGTTACTAATATAAGAAATGACTTATCAAAAGATTCTTAGGTTATCTATGGTTTGATTTTTATAATTTTTTTTAAAAATTAAAAATTAATTTGGTTAAGAAATAAAAAATAAAAAAATAATTTTCATTTCGTTTAAAAAATAATTTTTTTTATTTTTTATTTCTTAACCAAATTAATTTTTAATTTTTAAAAAAAAAATTCTAAAAATCAAACCATACATAACCTAAGAATATTTTGATAAGTCATTTTTTACGTTGGTAACTTATTTAATTATTTTTTAGTTTTATGACATTTTTACCATGTGAGACTTGTTTGGTAACCATTTCGTTTTCAGTTTTCAATTTGTATTTATAAAAATTTTAAAAATTGTCATAAAAATTTGTTTGATAATTTTTTTGTTTATAAATGATTGTCTCAGTTTATAAATTTGAAGAAAAAACGTAAATTCAAAAAATGAGTTTACGTTGATTTTTAAATAAAAATTTAAAAATTTTACAAACAATTTTTTTTTTCAATTAATTTTTTTTCCAACTAATACTAACCGAGGGGGCAATTGGTAATGCTATTTTAAACCTTAGGGAGGGGATTGTAATTTCTAAAATGTGAGGGGTGTCAATGTAATTTACCCAATGAGGGTAAAATTGGTATTTAAAAAAATTAAAAGGGCTGAGGGGGAATCTATAATGAAACTTTAACTTTAAACCTCAGGGGGAGATGTAATTTCCAAAAGGTGAGGGGAGGAACTGTAATAAACATAAACCTTATGGGGTGTCACTGTAATTTACCCTAGTTTTTAATAATTATTTCCACACCCGCGTTTGAAAACTCGTCTACCCAGTCATCTTCTAGACGTCTAGCCAGTTGATTGGAATAGTATTTTTTTTTTTTTTGCACTTGTGATTTTTATATTTTAAATAAAAAATATCTTCGAATTTTTTTTTAAAATTTTTTATGAGTTTTGAATAGAATTTTGGGTTATGTGTTTGGTTATGAGTTGTAAATCAAACATCATATGTCATATCAAAAATTTCAAACTCTTTTCAAAACTTATAACCAAACAAATTTTCCTTACTCAAATCATAATTCCAAAACTCACAATTCTAAAATACAACTCTATTCTCAAATTATAATTTTAAAATTTTATCAAACGCTACCTTTGTTTTTATATTATTATTATTTTATTAGGCGTGTTACTCTAACCAATGAATTTGGTCTACTGTATATCACCATTTTATGATGTGAAATTGTGGATTCAACGCTTATAATTAAGAATTTGATATTTGTGGTGCATATTTCCTTGCCATTGTTGAAATTATGATGTATAGTTTTGTTTATTTCATTTTCTAGTTTGGACTAATAATGGTTATGGGGCTTGTAATCAGTTTGGTGGAATTATATAGGATAAATTGGAAAACACAGTTTTTGAGATTTGTTTAAAATATGAATTATCTCATGTAATTTAGAAAATTATAAATACCTCACTGTCAGAATTTTTTATTTAACAGAATTAATTGAAAAAATAAAATTTTTAACTGTTCATCTATACAATAATAAAATTATATGAATTATTAATTGAAATAAAATTTTAACATTATTAAAAACTGTTAATTAACTTGATAATTTATTAATAAAAGGACATATTTGTTATGAAATTAAAAACCTTAAAGGGCATAATATAATTTCTAGAATTATAAGAGTAATTTATAATTTAAGTAAATCTCAGGAGATGTGTTTGTAATTTACCCATAATATATAATATAAGCAAACGTGTGTTTAGTTTGAGTTTTTTAGATTAAGTTTTTTAAAAATTGAGTTTTTTTTTATTTTCGTGTTTTTTTTTTAGTGAATATTTTTAAAATTTAAATTTTTTTTTTACTTTTTTAGATGCACCTTACTTAGTTGTATCTAAAAAATAAAAAATTTGTGAAAAAATATTTTAAAAAATTAATAAATACATAAAAATACAAAAAAATGTACTGAATTCTCTTTTTATTTATTTATTTATATATTTTTAGTATTTAGTGAATTTTTAAAAGGTTTTTTTCACAATTTTTTTACTTTTTAGGTATATTTATGTTAGATATGTCTAAAAATTAAAAAAATTGCTTAAAATATTAAAAAAATTCAATAAAAAAAAAAATACATGAAACAAGAAAGTAGAATTTTCTAAAAAGTATTTTTGAAAAACTCTAACCAAGCAAAGTACACCTTTCATTTTAATTGTTCTCCTTTTACCATACAATTTCAGTACTTCTGAAAATGAGAAGAAAAAAAAAAAAGATATTTAAATTTTATAAGCTAAAAATCAAAACAATATTAATAGAATGCGTATTGATATCTCCATATGTTGGGAGCCTGTGTTATTTGTCCAATTCAAACAGTTTGGTCCAACAAAATATCAAGCCTAGGTGTAAGGATGTAAGAAAAATCGAAAAAATCGACTAAACTAATTGAACAAGACTTAATCGGCTATATCTGGTATGTTTTTTAACAAGAATCAGTCTGTGCAGTTTTTTAATTTTATTTTTTTCAATTTTTGGTTTGGTATCGGTTCAAGCACCTCGTGCACCGATCTAAACCGAAACCGATCACTTTAACATATATTATATTTATAATATATATATATATATAATCTAATAATATAATGATATTAATAAGTATAATAAATTATTAACCTTATCATTTTTATAACCTAAGTTTGTAAATTTATATATATATATATAATCTTAATTCTAACTCATTATTCTTAGTATTTTTAAACTTTTTTTTTTTTTTTGTTAATTTAGGAATTGAAAACTATTTATTAAATAGATGAATTGGATATGTTTGAAGTAATGGACAAATAACTAATTTAATATTTTTATGTAGATTAATGACTATACTAAAAAGTGGCTCAAGTTTAAAAGGTTTTAAACTGATTAAACCACTCCAAACCCAACCATTTCAATCGGTTTGATTCGGTGTAGTTTAATGAGAGAAGCGGTCTGTATCGGTACTCAAAATAATAAAACTGACATTATTGATTCAATGTAAAATTTTACTTAAATACCGACCGTATCGAACCGATTACAACTTTATCTGGGTGAGAGTTTTTAATAATAAAATAAGTATTGACTAATTGTACTTTATTATTATATGCAATTTTAAAATATGTATAATAATTAACCATTTTTGAACAATAACTTTCCAATCTTCAAATATATATAATATATATATATATTTACACCACCTTAGGGTAAGTAATTTTTAAGTGTAAAATCTAAAAGAATAATATTATAAATTTCAAAAAAAATTATCAAATTTTCTATACAATATTCACGTGAATATGATTTTCTAACATTTTTTAATTTAAAACTACATTTCGGTTTTCAAAGGCAATCCTAAGAAAAATTTATTCATAACAAATATGATGGGCATGGTCAGCATGGCCTAGGACAACCCAACCCACAACTGTCTTGGACGGCCCAAACAGGTATTTAGTTATAATCTAGTAGGTGAAACCCAACAGCAGGCCCACTGAGGAACCTACGTTGGCACCCTGTGACACGTTGGCAGGGAGTTAGCCACGTGACAGACAAAGATCTTGCAGAGTTATTGAGCCCTGGTATCAAGCATTAAATGAGGCTATCATGACAATAAATGCAACAAGACCTCTTGCTCCTGGGTATGGTGAAACAGCCATGGCCGATGGCGAGTAGTCCCTAGACTTTCGACTAATAAGACAACTTGAATGGACAAGGAAATGATGAAGAGAAGATATAAGGAAGCTTGCGAAGAGCGTTAACAACAACGAGTAATACTTTCTCTCTCTCTCTCTCTCTCTCTCTCTCTCTCTAACTACTCTCTCTATCACTTTCAATCTAACCTGATCATCGGAGTGTCCGCGACCTCTCCAGTCTTGGAGCCTTCCCATCGGACCTTTTGCAGGCACGCATTAAGAAGACGAAGACCAGCAGACCCGTAGAATGCGTGGATCAGTTCGACCCATTCTCTATTGACCAAACTGCATTATCAAAATATATGTTTTATGCAGTATATATCACGGGAATAAGGGGATGTTTGCCTCGCTTGTGAGAAGGAGAGCAAAGAAGGAAGAAAGGCCAGGAGAAAGCACGAAAAAAAAAAACAGCGAAGGTAGCACAAGTTTTTGTCTCTCTTTGGTCTTAGTCTTTCTTGAGTTTTTAGTAGAGGTGGAAAATTCAGTTCAAATATGTGAACTCGTTAAATTATATTAATTTAAAATCTATATAAATTTAAAATTTGATTTTTATAGATAGGATATAACACATTCTATTTGTATTTAAAAAATTATTCAGTACAATTAATTTCTCAGTACTCTCTATGAAATTATTTAGGGTTGTAATTTACTTTCAATATACCCTATATTTTTTCACAAATTACTCTTTAAAATAAAATTATAATTTATGGTACATTCAAATAATAAATAAATCAATTAAAAAAACTCTCTCCCTCTCTTCCTCTTTTCTTAGCCACGGTACTCCCTCTCTCTCTTCTTAGCCATGGTGCTTCCTCACTCTCGTCATTAACAAATATTGAACAAGAAGAAGAATCTCCATAAGTAGGTAAATTTGTCATGTTTTTTCATTGATTACATTTTTCATTGTTTGGAATAATAATTGTAGGCTTTTTAGAACCGCAATGGTTGATTTTTATTTATGATCTTCGCTAAAACTATTCGACTCTAATATGCCAAACATATTGTCTTTGTTTGGCTCTGAAAGGCCAAACAATGTTGATGTAAAATAAACAAAATATGTGTTTTTATATAAAAAAAATATAAAAATCAAGAATTATACTTATTTATGTGAATAGTAACCTCATTTTTGATGGATTGTTTAAAAAAATACTTTTGATTAATATTCTCATCCAATGTTTGATTATATTAAAACTTTCTTTTATTTATAAGTGACACCACAATAAGAAATAATAATATTGATGATAATGGTGAGTTTTGTTAGGATGGATTGGAGTTTTGGAGTGAGGAAGAAAATGAAGAGAAAATAATTGAAATTTAGGGAAGAAACTAGGATATGAACAATACGTATAAATGATTAGGGTGTACCATGAAAAAAAAAAAAATTTATTTAGAGTTTAATGTGTATTGCTTTTTATTAGTAGATTTACACTAAGGATTTTAGTCGAACGTACTAAGTTATTATTAAGATGCAAATAAAATCACCCATTGAACATAGGTATCCATTTAAGTCTGTCTAAATGGACATTACCTCTACCACTACCTCCATCTCTACCACTGCCACTGCCACTGCCACCGCCACCACTACCACTACCTCCATCACCATTACTCCACTATCATTACTACCACCACCACCACCACTCCACCACCTCCTCAACTACTACCACTATTCCCTTCTCCACCATTGCTACTCCGCTGCCATTACCACCATTGTCGACACACCACCGTTACGGCTGCCACTCCTTCTCCACCACCACCACCACCACCTCCACTACCATCATTTCACCACCACCGCCGCTGACATACCACCAACACCACCTCCTCCTCTACTACTGTTGCTCTACCACCACCTCCTCCACCACCATCACTACACCACCACCATCACCATTGTTGCCACTTCACCGCCGCCACCTCCACTCCACCACCTCCATTCGTCATACAAAAATAAAAAATATATTAAAATTTAGAAATATTTTTTTAAAGAATTTTTTTTTAAAAAAAAAAAGGGCAAAAAGAAATAGATAAAGTAAATGGATTGGTTGGGTTCATTTGTTCAACCCGTATCTAATTCAACCCAACCTGTTTAAACTCATTTATTAAATTGGCGGATTTGGGTAGATTTACTTTAAATGCATAACCCTGTTTTGATCCGTTCATTTGTCACTTCTAATTTTTACTTATATATATATATATATATTTTGTAGAGAAAAATCAAGTCTTCCACACCTCAAAAAAAAAAAAAAAAAAAAAAAAAAAAAGAAAGAAAAAAGATAGAGAGAAAAAGATAAGAATAAAAAAAGGGGTCATAATTCAGGAATTGCCAAAATGCTGCCAGACATTAGGCAAGCTTGGGGATTGGTTAAACACTATAACCCACTATTTTCACACTATAAACTTGTGGATTAGTGTTGCCATACCTTTTATTTAGATATTGGTTTAACCAACAAGGGTTGGTTTAGTTGGTAAAGATTGTCTCCTTTGCCCATTTGGCTTAGGTTCGAGTCCCGCTGTCGGCAGTCCTTTGTTGGTGGAGCGATATTGCGTAACGCTTTCCCTGGCCCTGGAATGGAAGGGGTAGCCTCCCCTCCTCCTAAACTTTTTAACTATCTAAAAAAAAAAAGATATTGGTTTAACACTATAACCAACCATTTCACTTCCCCTCTGTGAAACAGCATACTACCTTGAGGCCCCCGCTCTCCCAAAAAAAGAATTTTTTTTTTTCAAAAAAAAAAACCCTAAATTTTTTAAAATTTATTGATAAGTCTATTTTTATGGGAATATGACATTACGTTCAATGATTGATCTTTTATGAAAATAATGATATGATTAATAAAATTATTTAGTGAAAAAAATGAATTATTATTTCAAAGGATTTTTTTTTTTTTTTTCATTTTTATCCTATTGCTGCTATATCACTGTCGGATAGATGCCAGCACTGAAAAAGTGATCGACAAGTTGGTGGTGATAATATGAACAGATATAAAGATTAAGTGAATAGATAATTAATTGTGAACAAATAAAAGATAACATATAAATAAATATATAAATACATGAATATATAAATAGATAAAAATAATATAATCTTTTAAATTATTTGAAACTATTATCCTAAAAATTTTAAAATTAAACTTATAGGCGAGTACCTATTGACAATTCGGTTAAAAGTACATTTTTTGGATTATATTATCACTTCATTTTTTTATACGTTTTTTAAAAAAAAAAAAAAAAAAAAAAAAAAATTAACTTTTAATCTACTTTCTAAAAAATTGTATAGGCCTCAATTTTTTTATCAAATAAATAATCAAATGTCTCATATGAGTATGTGATCATAAAATTACAGATTCCACACCATGATAAAAAATTTAGGCTCTGTTTGGTAAGGAGGTTTGAGGCTATTTTAACTACAAAAGACAAAATAGGTTATTTTAGTCATAACACACAAAATATCACATCCAATCCATAATCATTACATTCTTTTCTCACAAAAAAAAGTCAAAAAATCAAAAAAAATTTCTCAAATTAAACTTTTTAGCCCAGACTAAAATAACTAAAAAAAATAAATAAGTTAAAAAACTAACTCACTTTTTAAACGAATGCTATTCAAAAATTATAAGGTATATCTCCCTTTTGGAAAATCGATGCCATGTTGACAAGTGTGAACTGATTTGTCCACACTGCAAAGCAGAGACGTCTACGTTACTGAACAAAAGCCAATTTAGGTGCTGTTTGGTAGGGCTTATTTTTAACTTATTTCAGTTTTTAACTTAATTTAAACTATTTTGATGTGTTTGGTTCAGTTTAACAATACAGCTCATAACTTTTTGTAAGTCAAAAATCAACTTATTCTTTGAGTGGGAGAGGAGAAGCTTAATTTATAAGTCAAAAATTAATTTATGTTCATAACTATAAGTTATAAGCTGTTAGATTATAAGTTATAATCACTTTCCCACAACTCTACCAAACGAGACCTTATTCTGGTACGTCAAGATTTTGACACCTGGGCCTCCAAAACAGAGACGTGTGAGTTAGGTGGGCCCGGTCCATACCACAACAAATTAATACGAGCCTTTTTTCGTGGTGGGCTCCAATTTTGCAACTACCCGGCCCAATCATGATACATGCCCATCAATTGGTCCCGCTCAACGTGTCGGCCTTTCTTAAATGCGGGGTTGGATTCCCAAGTAGTTTGTCGGTTGCCTCACACGTGTTCTCTTGCCACGCTAGATTTTTTTTTTAATTTTTAAAATTATACTATATCACTTGTTAATATATTAATTATATTAATTGGCGTATATAATATTATTTTTAAATTGGGCAGTGATTCATTTCCCGAAAATGGGGGCCCCCGAATCCCCCGAAATGGCATATCAGCTATTAATATATTAATTGGTATATATAGTATTATTTTTAGATTTTAGAAAACTTATGTGAGTGAATTTATTATCCAATAAGTCTTATGAGAATTAATGGTATTTTTCTACAAACACTATTAAAAAATATCACTAATTGTTAATTTTTAACGATAATTTAAAAATTGTTATAAAAAGTCACTAATTATAAGTTTTAGTAATAGTTTAAAAAAATAATCACCAAAAAAGTTACTAATTTTTAACTTTCAACGATAGTCTAAAAATTCCGTTACAACAAATGTCACTAATTGTATATTTTAGTGACAATTTATAAAAATTATAAAAAAAAAAAATCACTATTTGTTAATTTTTAGTGACATGTGTAAAAAATCGTTTCAAAAAATTATTTTTGTGACACTTTTATTAAAACTTATTTTCAATAAGATTTGATATGAATCAAATCCAATTATTAACACCTATTAATCATTTATCATAAATTTTAGTGGAATTAGTGGAACCATTGCCTATTTGGGAAACCTAAGTTAGTTGACAACTTGTGTACCATATATAAGTAGGGAATGACTTCGCTTCAGTCCAATCACGGATTGGAGGATACTGTTAGGCTAATAGAGGTTCATTACAGATCTCTTTTCGATAATTCGAACCGTTCAATGTGTAAAACTCGTCTAGTACTATATGTCTATAAAAAAATCATGTTGATCAGATATCGATAGTTATGTGATCAAATCAGTTTTGTATGGAAAAAAAAATGGACGGTGAAAAATAAATGACTTATAAAAATCTGATTTGATCACATAGCTATCGATATCCGATCAGAGTGATTTTTTATAGACATATAATACTTGATAAGTTCTACACATTGAATGATTTGGATTATCGAAACGAGATTCGTGGTGGACCTCCAAAGACCCAACAGTACCCTCTAGTCCGATCATGGACTGGAGGAAAGCCATTCCCATATGAGTAATGCTAGGTGTGGGGGCCGAATATTGGGAGACGTAAATAGGCTGAATAATTAGACCTGGAGAGTTGAAGTATATATATCGCATTCGGCCCCGTCTTACACATTTAAATCCTGCCATATTCGGCTTGACAGTCGGTTGAGTAATGAGCTGAGTGGAAAGCGGTTTGCAGCAAAAGAAACCGAGTAAATAGTTATATGGTGAATCGAAAGTGGGCCCAGCTCCGAGGCCCAAGAAAGAGAAGATATAAATAGAAGAACACCAGCCAAAAAGGGGTATGCGAGAATTAGTACGCTTAACTTAAAATACAAGTAATCCAGAGAGTAGAGACTGACTTGTCCGTCGGAGTGCTAATTCCAGCACTCCCGACCAAAGTGTTTATTCCTTTTCAGGTTGTTAGCTGAGGATCTCAAGCGCCCCAGTGGATCGAAAGAGTATTTTCAAACCACCTTCCTCATAATTGGCGCCTTCTGTGAGAATACTCAACCATATCTATGGCGGTCGTAACGGAAGATCCTTTGATAATCGCTGATGAAACTACATCGAGAGATGATCTCACCCCAACAAACATGCTGGGACTAAAGACTATCGCCGCAAGACGTGCCTTGAACTTCGACTCACCATCGACTTCAGCGCATATGAGACAATGCAAGCGATCATGGAACAAGCAAAACAAAACGAACAGAGGTTGGAGAACATGATCGTTGAAAACGAACGTCTCCGTCAGGATTTGGCCTTGGAAGTGGCGAAGTCCAAACAAGCTGTACGCCAAGATCCGGAACAACCTTTGAGGGCAGGTGGTCGACGACCTCGAGCCCGACAACAAGACACTCATAGCGACTCCGACTCATTATCCCCGGAGCCCAAGAAGAAGGGACGACCCGAAACTACTAGTTCCTCTTAAAAGAGTCCACGTATAAGGCATAAGCGAAGACGAAATGGTTCAAACAAAGAGGACCAGCACGATCCCTTTGTGCGACGGATCGCAAAGGCAGTACTACCTAAGAAGTTTAAAGCCCCATCGTTCACCTTGTACGACGGGAAATCAGATCCCACGGATCATATCCGTCACTATAAGCAAGCCATGACGTTGCATGCAGATGACGAAGCTCTCATGTGCAGAATATTTCCGAGTAGTTTGGGACCGTTGGCAGTCAGATGGTATTATAAGTTGGAGCCGGCGTCAATTAAGAGTTTCCATTAATTACAAAAATCCTTCAGGGCAAGATTCATCACCAACGAGGTCCAGCCGAAACAAGCTGACTTTCTCTAGGCACTGCAGATCCAGCTAGGAGAAACACTAAGAGCGTATTCGGCGCGCTATTGGGAGTGCTTTAATCTTGTTGATGACGCTTGCAACGACTCCATGGCCATCACCGCCTTTAAAATGGGTTTGCATCTTGACAGTGCTCTCCGCAGCTCTTTGACTAGAAGACCCCCCAAAACAGTCTAGTCGTTGATGAAGAAAGTTGAGGAATACTGCAAAGTGGAAGATGACGCCTTGCGGGTTAAAACCGGAAATGTGGCCAATAAGACGGCCCCTTCTGAAATTGCTCAACTGTTAAATTCTGTACCACCTCAGAGCCCTGAACCACGGCATCGGGCTAAACGAGACAAGAGACGGGATTCTCGCCGATCAAGTGACCAATGCCCCTACCGAGCAAATGAACAATTGCAAGTCAATAGTAGGCGCACAAGGCGCGCAGACAAGAAATACACGAAGTTGTTAGAGCTAATCAGCGCGGTTATGTCCAAAGTCCAACACCTTCCGTTCTTTAAATGGCCGTCCAAAATGGTGGGACCTCCCGACACGAGAAGACGGGATAGGCGGTGCGAGTATCACAAGGATTACGGCCATGATACTGAGAGTTGTTATGCATTGAAGGATCACCTGGAGGAATTGGTACAAGATGGTCGGCTACAACAGTACGTCCGAAAAGGCAACTCAACCAAAGCAATAGCCTTACGACAGGATTCACCTCCACTCGGCGTGATCCACATGATTTACAGCTTGCCAATGTCATCCGAAGTACATACGATTCAGTCGAATCCTGACCCTCAACATCAACTCACTCCAGCTAAACGGCCCCATGAAGCTGCGAGTATTGCTTTCGATGATTCAGATTTGACCGGAGTGACACTTCTCTACATCGATCCCTTGGTAATCGAGTTACGCGTAAAACGATTCATCGTTGAGCGCGTACTCATTGATCCGGGGAGCACATCGGAAGTTATGTATTACAAGACATTCATCAAACTCGACTTCTCCGAATCGGATCTTTCTCCAGCCCCTTATCCATTATTCGGCTTTAATGCGAATCTAGAATACCCGTTGGGAAAGATCACACTACCCGTTCGAGCGGGCTCTCGAACAGTAGATGAGGAATTCTTGGTCATCAAGCTGCCATTGCCGTATAATCTCATCATGGGGCGAACTTGGTTGCATACTATGCAGGCTGTGCCAAGCACCTATCATCAGCTACTACGTTTCCCGATAGAACGTGGCATTGAGCAAATCCGTGGCTCCTAGAAATCGGCACAAGCATGTTATCTCTTTGCTGGAAAGACGCCAAAAGAGTTGCAAGTGAATTCTATTGAGGTTTCTGATCGAGAGAATCTCGACGATGTTGGCGACTCCCAAGTGAAAAGGCAACGGAAGCCCTAGATCGAGTTGAGATTGACGGAAACCCGGACAAGTTCTTCATGGTCGGCGCCTCCCTGAATCAAGCCGACAAGTAGCAGCTAATTTCCTTCCTGCTCAGCAACCTTGATGAATTTTTGGACTCCATATGAGATGTCGGGTGTAGATCCGTCTGTTTTGTAGCACCGTTTAAATGTTGACCCTAAATGCAAGCCAATTATTCAGAAAAGCCGGCGGTCAGCTGTAGAGCACACTGCCGCCGTTGTTAAAGAGGTTGACCGGTTGCTTGACACCGGAGCTATCAGGGAAGTGACCTACCCCACATGGCTCTCGAATACTGTGGTTGTGAAGAAAAAGAATGGGACTTGGCGTGTTTGCGTTGATTTCACCAACCTAAACAAAACTTGCCCCAAGGATTGTTTTCCCCTACCCAGAATTGACCAACTTGTAGATGCTACGGCACGTCACCAGCGTATGAGCTTCCTTCATGCCTACAGAGGCTACCATCAAATTGCCATGCATCCGCAGGACCAAGACAAAACTGCATTCCTCACCCCAAGAGGAACCTATTGCTATAAGGTTATGCCTTTTAGGTTGAAGAATGCAGGGGCAACTTACCAAAGGCTAGTCGCTACCATGTTCAAGGAGTAACTCGGCCACACTATGAAAGTTTACATTGACGATATGGTGGTCAAGTCCAAAGAAGAGCAAACTCATTTAGCCGATTTGGAAGAGATATTCGACATTCTACGCAAATATAAAATGAAGCTGAACGCCTCCAAATGTGCCTTTGGGATCGGCTCTGGCAAATTCTTGGGTTACATTGTCAACCACCGAGGAATCGAAGCCAATTAGAAGCAAATCACCGCAATCCTGGAACTCGGTTCCCCTCGATCGGTCAAGGAGGTTCAGAAGTTGATGGGGATGGCCGCTGCACTCAACAGGTTCATCAGTCGTTCCACGGACCGCTGCCGATAATTCTTTTAGACACTACGGCAGGTAAAGCTTTTGAATGGACCCCCGAGTATGAAGCCGCTTTTAACGGTCTAAAGGCTTATCTCCGATCTATTCCACTTTTGACGACACCATCTGTAGGCGACTCGTTCATTTTATATCTGGCCGTTTCCGACCGAGCTGTCAGTGCCGTATTGTTGAAGGAAGCGCTTGGAGAGCAGCGACCAGTGTATTATGTGAGCAAGGCAATGGTTGACGCCGAAACCCGCTACATTCCACTGGAAAAACTCATCATAGCCCTAGTCATGGCAGCAAGAAAACTGATGCATTACTTCCAGGGGCATAGCATCGGGGTACTAACAGATTACCCCCTCCGATCAGTACTACATAGTACAGAAGCATCAGGGTGCGTTTCGAAATGGGCCCTCAAACTCGGCCAGTACGATATTCAATTTCTGCCTAGAACCTCAATCAAGGGGCAAGTGCTTGCTGATTTTGTAGCCGAATTCACGGGGGTTGTTGCCGACTCCAAGACCGACCAAACTTAACCCAAGCCGAATTGGAGAATTTATGTGGGGGACATTTGGCAGCTGTATTGTGACGGGTCATCTAATCAACGGGGCAGTGGAGCCGGAGTAGTAATCATGGCTCCTGACGGCGCAATAATTGAGCAGGCCGTCAAACTCGGCTTCGAAGCATCAAATAACGAGGCCGAATACGAAGCCCTTCTAACCGGTTTGCGGAATGCACATCTTTTGGGTGTTTGGCGTTTGCTTGTATTTTGCGATTAAAAACTGGTGATCAATCAGCTAAAGGGGGAGTACGCGGCTAGAAATGATCGTATGGCGGCTTACATGAAAACGGCTAACTCCTTACTGGCGAAATTTGACCATCATGAATTGAATCAAATAACACGTGATCAGAACACACATGTAGATGTCCTGGCTTGCCTAGCCTCCGCCATCAACTCAGAGATTAAACGGACCATCGAAGTAGGTTTCATCCCGGAGCCGAGCATTGACCTTTTAGAGGAAGTCCAGGTCAATGTCATAGAGTCAGGACCGAGTTGGATGGACCCCATTGTGGCATTCTTGTCTTGCGAACAGCTCCCAGCGGACAAGAAAGAAGCGCACAAGTTGCGAAACAAAGCCTTGCGATACTAATTGGATCTGCAAGGAAAGCTTTATAAAAAATCATTTTCTGGTCCATATCTGGAATGCGTGCATCCGGACAGAGTCGAAGAGCTTCTGACTGAAATACATGAAGGCAGTTGTGGCGTACATTTTGGCAGGTGCTCTTTGGTTCATCGAGCTGTGACACAAGGGTATTACTGGCCGACAATGAGAGCCGATGCTGAGTGTTACGTGAAAAAGTCCGAACCGTGCCAGAAGTTCTCTCCTCTAATTCACCTGCGTGCTGAAGAGTTAAGCTCCATAACCAGCCCTTGGCCGTTCGCTCAATGGGGACTTGACATCGTCGGACCGCTGCCTCGTGCTCCGGGTAACAAGCGGTTTTTGATCATTGCGACTAATTATATCAGGAAATGGGTAGAAGCGGAGGCACTAACGCACATCTGAGATACCGACGTAAAGTGTTTTGTATGGAGAAATATCATAATGCGGTTCGACATTCCCAGAGCACTTATATCAGACAACGGCACCCAGTTTTATTGCGGAGTCTATCGGGAACTTTGCAGCAAGTATGGTATTCGGCCCTACTTCTCCATCCCGTCTTATCCACAGAGTAATGGCCAAGCTGAAGCCTCCAATAAAACCATTTTAGACGGCATCAAAAAGAAGCTGAAGAAGATGAAAGGCCGATGGGGTGAAGAACTGCCGAGTGTATTATGGGCTTATCGCACAACACCGAGACGGTCCACCGGGGAAACGTCGTTCGCTTTGTGCTTCGGAACACAGGCAATCATCCTCTTGGAGATCGGCCTCCCAACTTTGAAATCAACAGTTTTTGATTTGGGCCGAAACGACATGATATTGGCCTTAGACTTGATTCTGATTGAAGAGCGGAGAGACCGCGCCCTTGCATTCATGGCACGGTACCAGCAGCAGCTTGCTAAGTCATATAATCAGCGTGTTCAACTGCGTCGCTACACACCAGGAGAGTTGGTCCTGAAGATAGTGCTTCCAACTGCCAAGAATCCGGCCGACGGAAAATTAGGACCTAACTGGGACGGCCCTTATTAGATCAACTCAGTTGCGGGAGTAGGGACATATCGGCTCAAAGACATGTCTAGGACGAGTCTGCCACGACCTTGGAATTCCACGCATTTAAGTAAATTCTATCATTGACCTGACTTATGGGGCTTGATATTTGTACATGTTTCACTTTTGCAATGCAAAGTTTCCCATTTTTTCATCGTGCAATTCAGTTCAAAAGTCTTCGGATTCGGAGCCCAATCGGTGCATAACACCTTTGGGCCGATTAAAGCCTCCGGATTCGGAGTGCCCTTCGTAGATATCACGATTGGCCAATATTTAAGTCTCCAAATTCGGAACCCCATCAGTGCAAGACACTTTTGGGCCGATTAAAGCCTTCGGATTCGGAGCACCCTTCGTGGATATCACGATTGGCCAATATTTAAGTCTCTGAATTCGGAGCCCCATTAGTACAAGACACTTTTGGGCCGAATAAAGCCTCCGGATTTGGAGTGCCCTTCGTGGATATCACGATTGGCCAATATTTAAGTCTCCAAATTCGGAGCCCCATCGGTGCATGACACCTGTGGGCCGATTAAGCCTCCAGATTCGGAGCGCCCTCCGTGGATATCACGATTGGCTAATATTTAAGTCTCCGAATTCGGAGCCCCATCCATGCAAGACACTTTTGGGCCAAATAAAGCCTCCGGATTCGGAGCGCCCTACGTGGATATCACGATTGACCAATATTTAAGTCTCCGAATTCGGAGCCCCATCGTTGAGAGACACTTTTGGGCCGAATAAAGCCTCCGGATTCGGAGCGCCCCTACACAAAAATTAAAACATGCAAACATTCAAAATGAGATGCTTAAATAAGCATAAAAACATTCAAAATGAAATGCTTAATTGACTTGAGCCGGCGCAAACCGCATAGACAAATTAAAACATGCAAACATTCAAAATGAGATGCTTAATTAAGCATGAAAACATTCAAAATGAAACGCAAACGTTTGAAACAAAGTATTTTATTAAGTTATCCAATAGATACAAAGCTGACGCCCAATCTGTGTTGGAGCGTTTACAATATATTCAATTCTATTTGGCATCACCCTCGTCATCTCTCTTCTCAATTTCGAAAGCGCCAAAAGGAAAGTGATGACGTTGATATAATGGCGACGCCGATTCAACTCCTGCTCCTTGGAGTGCCTCTGCGGCTTGGAGAGCCTTAATCCACCCATGCCTATAGCCCCGATTCTCGCATCGGCAGACCTCCTCTGCGAGTTTCTTATTGGTTTTCTCTATCCCGACTTTTTAGCCTTCGTGGAAGCCTCGTTCATAGGCTGCGGCCTTTGCATTCTTTATTGCGAACATGCTTGTTGTATCTCGATCGGCAATCACATGGCTTAACAGCCGTTGGGTCACTCTTTCATCCACGACCAGGTTGGATTGTCCGGCCACGCGTGGCTCGGCAGTTTGGGCCTTCCTTAGCTCGCGCTCGGCCTTTTCCGCACGAGCCTCCAAGTTTCGAATTCGTTCATCATTCTTCTCTATCTCCCGCCGCGTGGCGCGCAGACGCATGCCGACTTCATAGGCGGTATACAGCCCTCTCACTGCTTCGTGGATGCCCTCTCGAAATCTTCGAAATCCTGTCGACCAACCATCGACTGCTGGACTTTCGAAAGAAAAATCTGTCGAGCGAACTGGACTACTACACTTGGGTCGTTAACAATAGAATCCGCCTCCGTCATCAGTTTATTTCCCACAAAAATCGCAAAACTCAACGGTCGCGGCGTCGTGTCGGGCTCATTTCTCGATCGCGATCGCGTGGAGGTGTAATAACCCCGACCCGTGATTAGTTATTAATCAATAATTAAGGATGTTAATTAAGTGATTAAGATTGATGATGGGATTAATAGGTAATGTGTAACATAATTGGTCGCCTATCTGTTGACCGTTAAATCGTTTGTCCATGCTTAATAGTTAAAACTGTAAATTGAAAGCCTTATCGGCATCCAAACCCGGAATTGATTATACCATTGTGTTAATTGGAATTTTTAGAACATTATGGCATATTTAATTAAAATGTGATTTGGTATGATAAAATTAGATTAAATAATGTGAATTTCAATAGTTAGCTTAATTACCAATTTGCCATTATAGTGGGCCACTACATCAAATACTTGAGGCTTGATTTATATCATCTTACACCACATTTCTCAGCCATTTTCCTTAGCTCAACCGAAATATAGAGAGAGAGGGAGAAGAGAAAAACTTGTTTCATCTTGGTTTTCCTTAGAGACTTGGTAGATTGAAGAGAATTTGGCAAATTAAGCTTCCATACTCTAGAGTCAAGATCTAAGGTAGAATATTCATCCATTTATTTATGAATTTCAGTGTTATCATGCTTGGTTTATAGAGATTTGAGGTTTAAAGTCAAGATTTAAGTTGGAGAAGTTGAATAGTGAGCTATATCATGCATGCATGCATAAACTCTTACATTTTGAAGTTAATTTTCATAGAAACTCCCATGCATGTCTACATATGGGTTGAAGACCATGATATCATCTTATTTTCCATCAAACTACCAAGTTTGATCATGATGTGGAAGGTTTTAAATGGTGGAAGTTCTTGCATGTCATGTTCATGAATTGATTTTGGGTTTCAAGTTGTTTTCTTAGAAAATTCTTGCATGCATGTCCACATTATGGGTTTAATCCATGAGTTCATCTTGTTTGTCCATTAAATCATCAAGTTTCAAGTTGTTTCATGGTGTTTGATCATGTTTTTAAAAGTTTGAAACAAGAAAAGTCCATGCATGTGGTGTTCTTGAGCATTCACTATGTTTTAAGTTGAGATTGTGAGTTTTTGACAAACCTTGGGCCATAATTTTATAAATTGATCTTTAAAACTTTCATATTCTACAAGTTTTCTGGGTTATATCGAGTTTTGGGGCCCAAGAGAGGTGTTTTGGAGGTTTTAATTCTAGTTTTGAAGTTGGAGGTGCAATCTGGAAATTCCAGATTTTGCAGCCTCGCTCGAGCGAGGGTGTTCTCGCTCGAGCGACCACTCTGAGATCGTGCTCTTCGCTCGAGCGACCAAAAGTCCGCTCGAGCGTAAATTTCGAGCTCCCAGAAGTTTGCATCATTTACAGATCGCTCGAGCGAAAGAATGTGCGCTCGAGCGACCAATCACATTTTTGCATGCTCGCTCGAGCGAGGAAAGCTTAGCTCGAGCGAGGACTTAAAATTCTGAAATTTTGCCTAAGTGTTCCAAGGCATGTTTTGACATCCTCACCGCATCTTAGGCATTCCTAAGCCTTAATTAAGTTATAGTAATGAGGTTATGGGCTAGAAACACACACTAAGAAAAGAATGTAACAAGCTATTGAACGACAAGTGTGTGTGTGTGAGTTGAGCATTGTAATAAGTATGAACCACATTAAGAGAATGCAAGGGTGTGTGTGTTCTAAGCCATGTAACAAGAATGAACATGAACCAACGTGATGTAAGCTAAGCCCTAATGGCCATATGAATAAGTAATGATAAGATTCGTTGGTGTTATGTATTTTGTGATTGTAGGTCAACGTCCGAGAAGTGATTGACCATCTACGGAACCACTGTGAGTAACGTTATCGTAAAGATACGTTGATATGAAATTATGTTCCAAATGTGATATATCAAGCTATGATTTCTGAAATGATATATGTTTCTGTGAACGAAGATCCATGTTTGAAATCTATTATGGCATCCATAGATAGTCCCAAGTCATGGGGGACGGCATGAAAATGCGGGTCCATGACATGCAAGTTTACGAGATCTCCCTAGCCACTTCATTGTGGTGTTTGTTTAATCGGTGTCCGGGACCGGTTACTCTAGTCAGAAGACGTTATGTGATATGTGATATGTTCTATGGAGTATGCCATTATTATGTTCTGATATGAGATGACTATGATTATGCTATGATCTGTTCTGTACGTATAAAATGTTCGGATTTCATTCACTAACCCCTTTACCTTAATGTTATTCACTGGGCTTTAGCTCACTGTTTGTATATATATATTATAGGTGAGCATTCTGGAGTGCAAGCCCGAAGGTTTTGTGGGGGACTGTGTTTCTGTTGTCAGCCAGCCTTTGTGCCTCACGTGGAGGTTCCCGAAGTGTCTTGGGTTCAAGGGTTGATTAATTCTGTTTATGCATGGGACTTTATTTTAATCATGTTGTCTGTACGGAAAATACTGTAACGTGTGTGGTATAATATAATGTATGGTTGACTTATGACTATGTAAATAAAGTTTTAAATTATTCTGTTTCATGTAAGTCAACACAGCTCATTGGACAATTATATTTTTGTATTTGCTTCCGCTAGCCCCTTATTATATGCTTATCTGTTCAGAGGCCTTCGGTAATCTAGGGATTACTGGCCGGTTACGATGCTAAACCTATAGGGGCGGGTTTGGGTCGTGACAGGAGCTTCCCCGTTGCTATTTTTCTTTTCGGGGTGATCTGCTTCGACGACTTGGGGGTTGACGTTTTTCCCGTTCCTTGGACGTCCTACCTCCCGTGCGTGTGGGCTTGTTGCTGCGATTCATTTCAGTGTCTAGCTCAGCCAATGTTCGCCCTTTTCCTCTACTGTTGAAGAACAGTCTATTTGACATTCGCACTTATCTAACCTTCCGCAACAAGCTGGTTTAAATTGAGTATGAATACGATAAGTGGAATCACTGGTGCGAAGAACCCACCCCATTTATTCTTAATGCATGCAGCGCCCCCGAGCGACTTCATTAATGCTAAACTCCAAAAGCCCGATGCCGATCGACGTGCGCCGCAGTCACTCCGTGAACTAATAATATTCGAATTTTGGAGCTCACACACTAGCTAGGGCAAGGGCAGATTTATTAATCTGATCAGCTGAATATGTAAGCCCGATGCCGATCGATTTATGCCGCAGCTAATCCGTGAACTAATAATATTCAGCTTTTGGAGCTCATGCGCTGGCTGGGGTAAGGGCAGATTTATTAATCTGATCGGCTAAATATCTAAGCCCGATGCCGATCGATTTATGCCGCAGTCACTCCGTGAACTAATAATATTCGGCTTTTGGAGCTCACGCGCTGGCTGGGGTAAGGGCAGATTTATTAATCTGATCGGCTAAATATCTAAGCCCGATGCCGATCGATTTATGCCGCAGTCACTCCGTGAACTAATAATATTCGGCTTTTGGAGCTCACGCACTAGCTGGGGCAAGGGCAGATTTATTAATCTGATCGGCTGAATATGTAAGCCCGATGTCGATCGATTTATGCCGCAGCCAATCAGTGAACTAATAATATTCGGCTTTTGGAGCTCACGTACTGGTTGGGGCAAGAACAGATTTATTAATTTGATCGGCTAAATATTTAAGCCCGATGCTGATTGATTTATGCCGCAGCCACTCCGTGAACTAATAATATTCGGCTTTTGGAGCTCATGCACTGGCTGGGGCAAGGGCATATTTATTAATCTGATCGGCTAAATATCTAAGCCTGATGCCGATCGATTTATGCCGCAGCCACTACATGAACTAATAATATTCGGCAAGATCAGATTTATTAATCTGATCGGCTATTCGATGAAAATAAATTACCAAGTTGCCTAGTTATCTAATCGGCAAGTGTACACGAATGTTTTATCCAAGATAACGAAAGGCAATACCATTCATCAGTAGCAAAATCAAGCACAAGTAATAGCAAAGTACAAAGGAAAGGAAATTTTCATTAGTAAATTGGGCACAGATTGTAGCCATTTTACATGTGAAAGCTACTAGATAAAAAGTTACAAGTTTGCAGGGAAATGCTTAGCAAAAAACTGAAAAACTGTAGCCATTCATAAAAACTACTAAACGAAAAGCTGTAACAATACATTCAAAATCCTTAAACAAAAATAACTACTGTCGCCCTAATCATTCCTCGGAGTCAGACTCCAGCGGCTCAACATCCACTTGCTCGTATGGAATCGGCATAGCCAATGTCACATCAGCAGCAGCAAGGGCTTTGAGCCAGCCGTGTTTGAATCCCCAATTCTCGAATTTGGGGACTTCTTCCACATAATTTGCGAAGGCAGCGCTTTGTCCAGCCTCGTACGCCTTGGAAGCCTCAGAGTCAGCTACCTCCTTCGCTGCCTTCGATTCTTTCAAGTCCGCCTCAAGTTTGGTGATCGCCTTTTGGGCTAACTTGAGCACAGCTTCGCTCGCGTTCGCTTTCTCCTCGGCGGCCAATCTGAGTTGGTCTGCATTTCTTGCCCTTTCCATCTCGGCCTCAACCCTTGCACCTCCCATCTTCGCCCTCACCGCTTCGAATTCGGCCTGGCTCCTTTGGCCCTCAACTTCAGATTATAAATGGCCAATTCGTTCGATGGCGTCGTGCTGGTGACGTCCTATCTCGGCTATCCTTCCGACCGTCTGCAAAACAAAAGATTAAAACCAAAATATATGCATAAAAGGGAAAGGCAAGATCAAGATATTTTCCAGAAGAGCCGATTGAGCGGCTAACGCTATTGCCAAAAGATCCGGCTCCGAGCGGAAAGCCACCTTGTCAGACGGTAATGAGACCGACGAAGCCATGTTTAACGCCACGGCTGGATCTTTCATAGCTGACGCATCAGAGGAGATCGGCATGTTTTTTTTTTTATCTTTGGTGGAACCACAAAAGGCACAACCGTATCCGACTCCTCTAAACGCGGCTGTTTGTCAGCAGGGTTTTCTTCAGAACCGGCGTCGATCTCGGCAGGACGTTTTTCCGCCCTTCGTTCAGCCTCCTGATTCGCCGGCACGACCGGCTCCGACTCGGCATTTTGGGTTTGAGCCGTCTCCTTCTCGATAACAGGCAGGGGGGGCTCAACATCGTCGACGGGTGGTACTTCGGATCGAATGGCCTCTGCTCTCCGCCGCGCGGCCATTTGTTCAGCGTTTTTTTTTTTGGTGAGTTGTGTAAGTGACAACCCGGCCATGTCTTCAGGGTACGCGCCGGGAAGGTCTTCTAATCCAATAAAGACGTCGTCGTAAACGTCCCCTCGGCCCGAAGTGGACGGAGGGTTGGCTGAATTGAGGCCAGCTTCCTCAAAGGCTACCCTTAAAGCCTTGTCTACTTCGGCCTCGGACTGGCGCGATTCTTCAGCGACCTCAGCGACTTCTGCACGCTCCAAGTCGGATCCGTCGAAACCAATTTGGCGCAAGTTTTTGAAGTCGGTTAAAATAAGAGCCGTAAGAAACTCTTCACCCCTCGGAATCGGGATGTTTTCTGATGTCGAGAAAGTCGTGTACGTCGGCTCGTATCGAAGAAGAATGTGGGCCGCCCACCCTTGTTTCTGAAGGCTTAGACGGCCGAAGTATTTCAGCGCGACTTTGATCTCCGTAAGAACGGCATCGTCGGTCGAAGTCGAGACTTTCTTTAAATCGTTTCCTGCACAAACCAAACCATGAGACCGAAAAGATAAAGTCTTGTATATACAACAAAAATAAGTGCAAGGGGCTATATGGCCACCTGGTTCGCCCCTCCGTCTAGGGATAGGATCTAAGCGGTCCTCGCCTTCGCCGAATTTCCAGTTTCCTCGAATAACGACCATGACATCATCGACTCGCTTGCCAGAGCTGAAAAGCATGGTCACTAATTGATGGTCGGTGTCCTTGGCCCTGAGGAAATAGCGCCCATGCCGGCCAGAAGACTTCGCTAAGGCATAACAATGCCGAATAGTAGGTATGCCGAGGTTAATCCTAAGGCGACGGTTTAACTCTATGATCTCCATTACGAATCTAAAAAAGTTGACATTGGGTTGGGAAGGGATTAGATCCCAATGGCGAAGGACAACTCTAAGGAACGGGTAAAGGGGGAAACGGACTCCATCCTCTGCAATTGATAGGAGAGGGAAGACGATTGTGCTTTCATCAGCCCTCTCCATATCGAGGGTGCCATCTGTCACGAGTGACAGACGGACGTCATCAGGGATGGAAAAATGGCGTCGAAAGCCAGAAATTCGATCCGCGGAGAGGAGATCTTTCAAATGTTTTGCCATTCTCTTCAGCCTATAGGAGTGTGCTAAACCAAAAACAAACCAGGAAAAAGGATTCAAAGTAGAGAGGAAGAGAACTTACAAGAGACGAAGAAGACAGTGAAGGATAAAAGGAAGTTGCAGAGGTAAGTCGGAAGGCAGTCCAACGACTTCAAGCACCTAAAAATGTGTATGTATTTGAAAAGACGTCGAAATTTTAAATCACAATAAATAGAAGTGTACGAAGGGGCGGGAAGTTGAAATGATAACCGAGAGGCGTGTGGTCTAACATCTGCATTGGAATGAGGTTAGCCGCTGAATTTCAACTCTGACTTTTCGAGTTCGAAACCAAATATTCCAGCTAACTGTCGTTAGTGCAGTGCTTGGGGGGCAATTGTGGGGGCCGAATATTGGGAGACGTAAATAGGCCGAATAATTGGACCTGGAGAGTCGAAGTATATATATCGCATTCGGCCCCGTCTTACACATTTAAATCCTGTCCTATTCGCCTTGATAGCCAGTTGAGTAAGGGGCCGAGTGGAAAGCGGTTTGCAGCAAAAGAAGCCGAGTAAATAGTTATACGGCGAATTGAAACTGGGCCCAGCCCCAAGGCCCAAAAAAGAGAAGATATAAATAGAAGAACACCAGCCAGAAAGAGGTATGTGAGAATTAGTACGCTTAACTTAAAATACAAGTAATCCAGAGAGTAGAGACTGACTTGTCCGTCGGAGTGCAAATTCCGGCACCCCCGACCGGAGTGTTTATTCCTTTTCAGGTTGTTAGCTGAGGATCTCAAGCGCCCCAGTGGATCGAAAGAGTATTTCCAAACCACCTTCCTCACACTAGGGAATATGAAAAAAGATCATGAAGATGATCATGAAAGATTCTCCATCTTTAGATTACATATACAATAAAACACTACACATTAATCAAATGATGAAAAATTTTCATGATGCATTTCATGATTTTTTTTTTCATAATCTCTAATATTATTCACCATATATTATAGATAATGACTTATCTTCATACCATTATCTTTCATATCTCTTCGTACTCTATTTTATGTGGTCTATTCTAAGCTCGTAGTAATAATTCGAACTGTTCAACTAGTAAACCTAATAATAGGGATGAGCTGCATAAAAATTTAATTTTATCAGATATCATTAGACATATTAACAAATAATATTTTGTTTTTTTTTAAATGAATGACAATTATGAATTTAAATGTAATTCATCTATTTTATAAAACAAAACACAACTTGTTCATCTATTTATTGATATTCAATATTTTTTTATTTCTTTTTTGTAGAGATGGTCTTTATTGCGAGATTATGAGATGAACGATTTGAATTATTATTGTGAGTCTAAAATTAGGCACACAAAATAAAGTATGAAATAATAGGAATGACAGTAATATAGAGAGGAGCCTTTCCTATTATTATAAAGTCGATGGTATTAGAAAAGTCTTCAAAAAATTATTATGAATTTTAAGTTAATAATATATATTGAAAGTTATCCTTATGGAGTCGCACAATCACATTGCCAGTGTACCTTTTTTTTAAAAAAAAAAACAAAACAATTCAGTGGTAAATCTTACAAATTTTAATAATTAAACTCATAGTTTTTTTCATGAATTTGTAATTTTTTTTTGTGATAGCGCCACATAAATGTAATTTTTCCTAAATCTTAACCACTAATGTGAAATTTTAAAATTTTTATTTTGAGATTATAGTATTGTTGTCATACTATTGCCCCTCACATTGTTTTATGTTTGACATAACATTGTTAAAATTGAATTCAACAAATTTGATATTGCTTATTGAAACGTGTTATTCTTTTATTGATATATATATTTATTCATTTTTATGTTAATTTTAAAATCAAATATATATATATATATATATATTTTGTGAGCTATTATAATAGTTAAAAATATTTGGAAAGCTTTCTTTTTTTCCATCAATTTTTTGAGGCTTAGGCCTTATTTATTTGGGAAGCCAACTTATAAGCTGCTTATTAGTTTATTTAGATCAAATCACTTCTTTACTTTTTTTTGTATGTCTTTTGATAATAAGTAAAAAAATTTAATTATAAATCATATCCAAAACAATTCTTAAAATGGTGGCAACCAGCCTTGACAATGAAAGATGAAGGTCAGAATGTCTTGAGAGAGAGAGAGAGAGAGAGAGAGAGAGAGAGAGAGAGAGAAATTAACAATTTTTGTTGGAGTGGGAGTGGAATTTTCTTATATGATTGATCGGTTTTCATCATAGTGCATATTGTTGTGGTAGTGTATTTTTTGACTTTTAAAAAAGGATTACGTAAAAATGTAGAGATGTGATGTAGGTAAAATGAGTCTTTATTTTATGTTGTGTGGCTGTTTCTTTTTTTAGTTCAAATTACAAAAGATTTTTTTTTTGTTCTTTTTGTTACGGAATTAAATTTACATTTTGGAACCCCTTCATGAAATAGTACTTAGGTTTTACAAAAAAATTTAGATGCACAAAAAGTTTCAAACATAGAATGCACAAGTATAACACAGATGCGAACATATTGGCAAATATAAATGTAAATAGTTTTCATATCTATTAATTCTGTGTATAGAATTTTCTGTGCATGTACGACTGTAGGTTACCCTGCAATTGTAGGTTTTAGGGTAACCCACACAATTATATTTTTGCTTCATTTATTTTAGAAAAAATATTTTTTAGTAGAAAACATTTGCTATGATTTTATTTATTTTTTTTTTTGATTTTGACATTGAAAGTATTTTTTTTTTTCACATTTTGAAAATAAAAAATATTTTTTGTCTAAATAATTGTTTTTTGTTGACCAAGAAAACATTTCACGCCAATTTTTAGTTTTCGTTGTACAAATGTCGAAAAATGTAAATTTTTTTCTGTAAAAAAATAAATTTTACCGAAATAAATAGAACATTAATCAAGATTATAGATTCTTTTTATATCTTAAGTTTTTAAAAAAGAAGCCACTCCACCACTACTATTACCATTCTCAACCATCATTTCTATAGTCACTATCAATATCATTTAAACCTGTCTATTAACGTTGTGTTTGATTAGAGGATTTGGAGAGAGATTTGAAAATGAAACGGAAAAGATGTGTGAAATGAGGTAAATTGTAAGTACATTTTATTTACTTTTTTTTTTCTTTTTCAAATCCTTTCTCAAATTTTCTAAGTAAACACAGTATAAATGAACGAATGTAAATTAAACTGTTATAAATACGTAATTCATTTTATCCTCTTTAGATCTGTCTGTTTGCTATCGCTACGTTGGTGATTGAGACCACTAGTAGAGTTGCTCTAAATGCAATTCTACTGAACTGACATCCATTTAAAAAAAAAAATAATAAATAAATAAAGGAAAAGGACAAAATACAAAGAGAAAAAGGACAAATTAATGTTCCTTTAGTGCTCCTCTTTTAGTTGTCTAAACCATTTTTCCTATCTCTAATATTAAAGCATCATGCAATTTCAACATGCAACATCACCCCCTCCATCCATTCTAGCATCACTTCTATTATGCTTTTGTTGTTTTTGTTTTTGTTTTTGTTTTCTCGAAAAATAACAAGTAAATCAACGTACACAAGAAAAAATAAATAAATAAAAACATATTTTCCAAAATATCAAATTATAGTACTTATCGATACGTCATTTAAATAGAAAATTGATCTTATGTAAATGTAAAGTAATAATAATATGGGTAAATGACAAATACATTATGAGATTTGCCTACAATATAAATTGCTTCTTGTAATTATAAAAATTATACCTCGCCCCCTTCAAGTTTTTTATCACATAACAAATGACTCATTTTATTAAAAAAATGATTAAGTTAATTAACAATTTTTAATGACATTAAAAATATATTTCAATTAACAATTCAGATAATTTTATTATTGTATATGGTACTAGTTAGAAATTTTATTTTTTTGTTAATTCTGTCAAATAAAAAATTTAAACAAAATAATATTTATAATTTTTAAATTTATAGAAAATAATTTATATTTTAAATAAATATCATATAACGTATTTGTAATTTACCTAATAATATCATATATCGAAGAAGATAGCATTGGGTGTGTCAAACTGTTTTTGTTTTCGAAATGATTATGTCATATAATACATGTTCACACATACTCCATATTGACACGTGCCTCACGGTTTGGCCATAGTTTGTTTTTAGGAAAATGCCTCGGACTCCGAGTGGGGTGACCCCCACCATCCCCACTACTTTCTGATTGGCTCAATTTCTTTTTTTTTTTTTTTTTTTCAAGTCTTGCTCTTACAGCAAGACATGTGAAGCTGGGGGTGCTGGGGGTCACCCTCCACTGGAGGTCCCCAGCACGGTTGTTTTTATTTGTTGTTATGTTATATTTCTTGTTTTTTCATTGACACCATTTTTGAGCTGAAGTGGTCCTTACCATTCAAAAAAATAATAAATAAATAAATTATGTTGATAATTCTTATATTTTGACTTATTATGTCATTTTGATTCTTATAATTTTAATTGATTTTCTCTCAAAATTTATGATTTTGTCTTAATTTATTATAACTAATTAGTATTTTTGATGAAAAATATGTACATGAACAACATATATTATGTTTTTAGGAGTAAAATTGCAAACTTATTTAATTCAGTAAGTTAATATCAACTAATTTAGTGACTAATTTTTTTTGTTTAAAACCGTGCGTAGTGTTATGAATCGGACCAAATTAACATTAAATTCAAAATTAGAGATAAAAATCGAGTCAATTCAAAATGCAGCGATTGCTAGTGTAATTTGCCTTAAAAAAGTACAAAATAAAGCTGAAACCAAATTATTGAAGCAATATAATCAAATTAGAATATATTTATAATTTTTTTTATTTGGTTTGATTTTACAATTTTAGGCTATTTTATTTATATGAAAAATCGCAAACATCAAACGAACAAAAGATTTGAATGTTCACACTTCGTAAATGGAGAAGAACATCCATGAAAAACATTTCAGAGTTGATCCATGTGCACAAGGATTGGCCTAATAAATTTATTGTATACAAAAACAACTTTGCTTCCTCTCAAAAACTACATATATATAGTGCTAGTTCATTTTTAAATTTTTTTTTTTGGTGGGCCTTCTATGGACCACTTGAGAAGGAAAATTAATTTGCTATAAACGACCGAACCTAACCTTATTCACCATATTTTGTGAATACATATTTACGCATTGAATTCACACATGATTCATGACATAAGGATTTACGTATATATACATAGAGAAATCTCAGGACAATGAATTGAAAGGTACTGAGCTTATAGAATCCATCATGATTCTCATTCCAGCAATTTGAACATTTCTTTTCGTATGCCATATGAGTGTATAGATTATCTTGACGATCATAGCCTAATAATTTTATTTTATTCATTCAAAAAAAATAAAAATTAAATGAATTGTGCCCTGTTTCTCTACTTTCTATGCATATATGGCTGAGGCGCAATGAATCTATCTGTATTCCTTGCAATAGTTTTGGAATCAACTATGTAAATCTTGTATTCTTGTATGTACATCTTTCTGTTTTTCATGTTTTACAAATTCTAATTAAGGCCTCGTTTGGGAACAGATTTTTTTAGTAATTTTTTGACTTTTTGGCTAAAATGTGATGTAAAAAAAACTAGTATGTTTGGGATGACTTTTTGACTTTTTACGAAAAGCTCTGTAAAAAGTAAAGAGAAAAGGAATCTTTGACTTTTTGGTATGGATTATTGGGCTTTTGATTTTTTTAATAACTTTTTGACTTTTTGACTTTTTGACTAATCCGACTGGTTCCCAAGCGAGACCTAAGTATTACAAAATTTTAACTAATAAAGTATAATAAAATTGTATGATTATGATTATAATTATCCGAATAAGACAAGTAATAAATCCCACGACCCCTATCTACAATGTGTGGATTGGAAAGAATCCTGTCTCTTACGTATATAGCGGTAACTATGAGTCCACATCTACTTCCCACTCAATACATCAATTTTGTCAATTTTGTCAAATACTTGGTATTCAAAGTCAAGCGTTGAAGCCTCGTCGTCTTCGGTAATTACTACTCAATTGCACGTCAAGTAATAGTCATCAAACAAATTGATAGAACAATACAAACTCTTGTTAAAAAAAATAAAAATAAAAATAAAAATAAAATACAAAACTCATGGCATGATAGCACAAAAAAAGAATTCCTCATTCACAGTTAGGGTTGTTTGGAGTGTCCTAAATAAGTGCACATTTTGTTTTTTTGAATTAAAAAATTGAGGAAAAAATATATGGATGTTTGGGTTAACTTTTTAACTTTTTATGAAAAAATGTGTATTAAAAAATTGTATAAATTAGTATGTAGGGAAAAATTAAGATTGAGAGTTGTGCAGCCGTTATTTTTTACTTTTGATGAATAGTGATAACTTTTTAACTTTTTAAGTAACTTTTTAACTTTTTTTCAACTTGCCAAACTTGACCTTAGTTTCTGGAAGACTAAAGTCTAATTTCACATTGTTCTAATGCAGTATTCAAATGTGTATATATGTCTTTCATCACTTTGGACTAATTATTTATTTATAGGCATATGTATCCATGTGACATATTTATATGCAAGCAAAGAAAAGTTTGTGTTGGTTGTCGAAAAAAATTTACGGGTGTGTTTTGTTTAGTTTTGACAATAAATTTTGAAAGATTATTTTGCGAAAAGAGTTTTGAAAATTTGAAACTTGTTTAGTTATGAATTTTTAAAAGGGAAATTTAGTCAAAATCTTTCTATTAGATTCTTATTTGGTGAAAATGATAGCTCAATTTATTTTGCTTCATAAATCCCTTAAGGAGAAAATGCATAATTGAGTAATTACAAAGTAAAAAATATATATATTTTTTGTGGGACAATATTATCAGAGTAACATATTACTCTGAGATAAAGTAACATGTTACTGTCAAACAAAATAATTGTCATACAGAGCAACATGTTACTGTGACATAGATGTTACTGTTATTGTTTACATCAATTTTGACGGTAATATGTATATATATATATATATATATATATTTAAGAATTTCATAATCAACATGGATTATTTGATAGATCTTGATAAAAGAATTTTAAAAATACTAATTTTATTAAAAACCGACATCTACATCAAAAGTTATATTATTTTAAAATTTAATATTTTGATAATAATGGTATGTGTTAGACTTTTCAAGAAATTTTTTAGTGCTTATCCTTAATACATAAGTTTTATTATGAAGGTTTTGACCAAATTTTCCTTTTCAAAACTAGTTTTTGAGTTTTTGAGTCTCGTGTTTTTTTATCTTGTAGTCAAAACTTTTTTGTAATATTATAGTCAAATTTGTTTATTTCTTTTATATATCTAATCTAAATATACTTTTTAGATGCATCCAATCTAATCTATATGGTAGAGTTTCAATCCCTATTTTTTTTTTTTTATGAACATTTTAAAAAAATTTACACTTCATTTCTAGTTTTATATCCACTCAATTTACATATATTTAAAACGTTTCATATTTATAAGAAAATTTATAAAATTACTGAAGAATGAGAAATATTAAAAAAAAAAAAACATTTGATCAAGTTTAAAAATTAATACAATTTTAATGTTTTATATATTTATTAAATTTATTTTTGATTTTTTCACATTTTGTTTACTGTTTAAGTATATCTAAATCATATACATCTAAAACATAAAAAATTATTTGATTAATACTTGAAAACCAAACAATTTTGTAAAACCTTGAAACCAAACAGATTTTGAATTTTGGATTTTGAATTCAAAATGAAGCTTTCAAATGTATTTTATGAATTGGTTTTGGGGCTTGGATTTTAAAAAATTAATGCTAAAACTCAACCAAATCCGCCCATAATGCGGTTTACATGCGCCAGTTTTCATTGAGGCAATAATGTAGGGCATTTTTTTTTAAAAATTGATTCATATAAGGTATTATAATAAAACTCAATAAATTACAATAATAATAATAAAGATCAAATATAATACAAATTTGTTGCAAAGAAATTTTCAAAGTGTGAGAGAAATCTCCAATTAATATACGGAGAGTAAGACTCACACGCAAGTAAAGAGATTCGAACTACTAACCTCTTAGTGAGAATGTAGGGCATGTTTGAGTGTCCTATATATGCAGGGGTGTAAATTTGGCTGAGCCTGGCCCAGTCTTGCCTACCCGGGTCCATGTGAGGCCGCAGCCAAAATTCGGGCTAGGTCAGTCCACGTGCTAGAAATTAGACCTAGACCCAGACCCAGGCCCAGGCGTATGGAGTGTTCGGGCCAGCCTTAGGTGGGCTTGAACAATTTTTTTTTTTTTAAACGAAAATTTTATTGGTTTCCACTAAAAATGAAATTGGACCTCGGCCGGGCCAGGTCTCAGGCCAAGCTTTGAGTAGGCCTTGAGCGGGGCCTAAGGACCGGGCCCACAGGCCGAACCAGACTTCAAAATGATGACCCAGGCCCAGGCCTAGGGTCTCGAGCTAGGCTGGGGCCTAACTGGACTGGGCTCACCCCAAACCGCAGGCGGGGTTCGGGTCACGGACTATTTTTATACCCTTATATATATGCGTCTATTTTTTTCATTTTTGAAAATGGTATTGTTTCATTTTGGAACATGTATTTAACATTTTAATATTATAGAAGTAATTATTTGAAATTATTTCATTTTTATTAGATAACCAGTTGGATTGTTCCAGTTGGCCAAGGCTTATGACTCTTACATAAAAAAATTACAAATTCAAATCTTAAAGATCCGAATTAATAATTAAAAGTTTTATACCTGACTTCTCTTGCTAAAACCATCTCATGGCTTACGTATAAGTGGAGTGGGAATTACATATGGCCAACAATTTAATTAGAACATAACTCAATACACTCATGATTTTTAAAAAAAAGAGAAAATGATTTTTGTTCCGATGGAGGTCAAGTTTGCCTATCAAGAAGTGTTCGTCAGAGAGAACTATGAACATGATTGAATCAAAGTGACATGAAAATATGAAATTAATCGGAAGTTATTTTAAGGGTGAGATTAAATTATAATTAAACAATACTTTATGTTAGATTAGGCCAATGAGTAAATTTTATTATTTTGTTCACAGTGCTATATATTTCTTGAATCAAACTTTTCAAAATTTTATTTGTAAATAACTTTTCTTTAATGTTTTGATTATATATATATTTGAAGGGGCTAAATATGAAATGGGTCAGGTCCAAGCCTTGGGCCGGCCCAATCCGACAGAATCCAAATCCAAGTGGGTCAGATGAGTATATGGACAGACCAGTTGAGCCCAACTTCATGATCAACAGTACACCCAAGTCCTCAAGCACTTGGGCTCAACCCGCAGCGGAAAGGCTAGCCCAGCCGTAGTGCTGGTCTGGGCCGAGCTGCGAGACGGAATCTGTGGGCCGAACAGATAACAGTCCAGCCCATCTCCATGAATGATCCTGAAAAAGGCCGAGACAAGGCATAATGATGCCGAGCTGAGGAACATCGGCACCGAACTGAGGAAACCTCACAAGGAAACATGGAAGCTGTGAACGTGTGCATGTGCAGGTTGCCACCTCAGCTGGTCCCCTACACCTAGAATCACGGAAGTTGTTAAACCAAAGGAATGTGGTTTGTTATCAGCATGCCTACAATGAGAATATGCAATCAATGACAACTACCAAGTGGTCCCCCACCTGGAGCAATGCTGAAAGGACACCTGACAGCATCTACACTCCATGAAACCACCTTGAGAAGCAAGTAAGGAACACTATATACACAACATGAACTTCACATTGAAGGTAACTGAACTATTCCAAGCAAAACTACACTTACATACAAATTGAACCCGATTTACACTCCTTCTCCGATCGCTAATTCCCACACCGGAGGGGTTATCCGGCCAACCCCGGCCGGGTAGCTCTGACAGTGCTTCTTGTGGCAGGAGTCCCGGTCTTTGGATAGTCCAACTGAGAGCAGAGGCCCAATCCACTTTCATCTAGTGCGGAATCCGGTGCGCACAATATTTTTATGTTTTGTTTCAATTTTTCCCAGAACAAGATTATAATTTAATCTTTGTTTGGGATCAAGTAAAATTAGTGTAAAAGTCAAAAAATTAATATAAAAAATTATTTTATTCTCTCTATTTTATTTATTTATTTTTTTCATAAAAGTCAAAACATAAATTAAAAAAATCAATTTCTAAACAAAACCTTACAATGAGATTGGATAATTGAAGAGAAGAGGGGGCCCTTACAGGAGTCCGGATCCCCTCGTTGCATATCCTTCTTGATCTCCCAGCTGTTGCACATCCAACGACCATAAAAATAAATAAATAAATAAATAAATTGAAATTTCATTTTTCCACTCAAAACAAAACACAGCTTATACAAAGGTTATATAGATTTTGGTTTGGAATTACACTCACAAAAACACAGACTCATTCCTTCTTCTCCGTTGAACCCACATTCACCAGCGACCAATACCGCTGGCGACCCAGTCTCAACGCCGTTGCAGATTCGACAACGGTGACCCACTCTCGATGCTGTTACAGATTTTGTCTGCTTGGCAAACTAGAGCCGTCACGCTCTTCTCCTCCACCTCACCGGCAGGCCCTTTCTACAGCGACCCATTCCCCAAATGGAATCCATTGCTTTGCCCACATTCTGTCTGCGCTCACTTCGCAAACCAGAGGTTAGTCTTCATTGTCTCTGTCTCTGTAATTGAACTGCATTTTGTGTGTTTGTTTGAAATTTTTTCAAACTGAAATTAGAGATTAGTCTTCATATGACTGTGAGTTTATCTCTCTAGAATATTTTTTTGTGTCTCGGATTTTTTTAGAGGTTAGTCTTCATGTGACTGTAAGTTTATCTCTCTAGAATATTTTTTTGTCTCTCGGATTTTTTTATTTTTTGGTTTTTTTTGTTTTTTTGTTTTTTATCTTTAGACTTTGTAAAGACATTGTTTGTTTACAATTTGTTATAATTGATGACTTTGTCGTGAGTCATGACTGTTAATTCAATTTGTTAGACATTGTTTTTTTACAATTTGTTATAATTGTTACAATTTAGGTTTGACTAAAATGGAGGAAAATTCACCTTTTACAATTTGGGTCATCTAAGACTTAATGTCTCTGTGTAGATGTTTGTATATAGATCTATCTGTAGTTGTGTATTATGCTTGCAAATTTAGTGTATGGTACTTTCTTGTCTTGCTCTTGATTGTAATATATGACAAGCACTTACTATTTGACACTTTGTTCAAGTGTAGCTTGTTAGTCTTGGAATCAATCACATTGTTTGGTTAAAACATGCTTAATTGATGATCAGGCTCTTAATTCACCTTTGAAATGTAAATTGACATTTTGTTCAAGCACTTAATTCACCTTTGATCATGCTTAATTGGAATCAGTCACATTGTTTGGTAGTTTTGTGTGCCGAAAGGTGAAATGTAAATTGACAGTGTTGTTTAGGGTAGTTAGATGCACCATTGCTTGATGTGAACATATAGACAGATAAAAAAATTCACTTGTTATAATTGATGATCAGGCTCTTAAAGTTCACAATTTGTATTTTTATGTTATTTCCTATCCGTTGAGCTACAATAGGCTTGCCAAACCCTGTGTAGTGACCCAACCCAAAACTAAATGACTCTTGTTGCCCATGAGTCAGTGTTACCAAAGGTACTTGGCTTGCATACCTTTTCTTAGACACTTTAAAGAGAACCAAGTAGTTGGAGTTTGGGATTATAAAGTTTAATTGATTTATTATTTGATCTTAATTGGGTCTCACTTCTTAATTCTCATTTCTTGTTTCTTTATCCAAGTGTGACAGTGAGTTCTTTGATCATAGTGCAGATATTGTGTTTTTTTTTTTTGTCTCTGAAATAAAAAATTTTATTTATGTAGCTAAGATTTTATTTATATGGATTTTCAGTTGCATTTTGATATGGATATGGAACCTGAGAATGATTGTGCTTGGAAGCCAAAACAGGGAATGACATTTGATTCTGAACAATATATGTATGATTTTTATAATACATATGGAGGAAGAATGGGGTTTAGCATAAGAAAGGATTATTGTAGGAAGAACAAGTTCATTAACTAACTTATTTGTAGACTTTTGGTTTGCAACAAGGAGGGATTTCGGAAGGTTGACAAACGAGACCCATTGGCAAAAAATCCTAGAGCTGAAACTAGGACTGGTTGTGGGGCTCGACTTTATGTTAAATTAGATGAGGGTACTAGGAAATTTGTTGTGATTGATTTCAAAGAAAAACACAACCATGATCTTGTATCACCCGAGTGTGCCCACATGTTTCCATCACAAAGAAAGATATTGACTACCCAAGCAATTGAGTTAGATTTGGCGGCACAATCTGGTCTTCGTTTAGGCCAGTCTTTTGAACTCATAGGTAGGGAAGCTGGTGGAAGGCAATGTCTTGGGTTTACAAAATTAGATCAAAAAAATTATTTGAGAACCAAAAGACAACAAAGTTTAGCATATCGGGAAGTAGGCAATGTGTTGCAATACTTTAAAGAAAAATCTTTGCAGAATCCTTCATTCTTTTATGTTTTTCAGTCAGATAATGAGGAGCAAATAACGAATATGTTTTGGGCCAATGCACAAATGATCATGGATTATGCCCAATTTGGTGATGTTGTCACATTTGATACGACTTACAAGTTAAACAAAGAACATAGACCCTTTGCATCTTTTGTGGGATTCAACCATCATAGGGAAACAGTTATATTTGGTGCAGCCTTGTTGTATGATGAGACCGCCGAATTGTTTGTATAGTTGTTTCAAAATTTTCTAGAGGCTATGTCAAGAAAGGCACCAAAAACTTTGTTCACCGACCAAGATGTTACAATGGCTAAAGCCATACCTATCGTTATGCCTGCCACAAGTCACCGATTATGTACTTGACATTTGATGCAAAATACATTAAAACATGTTAATTGTTTGTTCCAAGATAAGGGGTTAAAGGGTGTACTAAATAAATTCTTCTTTGACATTGAAGATGCAAATCAATGGAAGTTAGAGTGGGCGGAAATGCTTGATAAATATGATGCGCATGAAAACCATTGGTTGAAATTGGCTTTTGCAGTGAAAGAAAAATGGGGTTGGCCATATGTTAGATCAACATGGGCTGCGGGAATGAGTATCACACAACTTAGTGAATCTTTTAATGTTTTTTTGAAGGATTACATTTGTTTTGATTTTAACTTAAATGAATTCTTCATGCATTTCGAAAGGGTACTTTACGAGAAGCGATACAAGGAGTTAGAAGCAGGATATGCTTTGTGCCAAAGGTTGCCAAAGGTAAAAGCAACATTAAGAATGTTAATTCAAATGGGTAATGTGTACACAAAAAAGATTTTTGAGGAATTTCAAAATGAGTACTTTCGATCCATTGAATCGGACATAGAAGCAATTGAATATGGAGATGCTAGTACCATTTACACAGTTGTTGATGTTGGTAACAAACATGCAAGGAAAGTAAAGATGAGAGGAATGGCTCTTTGGGTTGTAATTGTACAAAGTTTGAAAGGGAAGGAATCTTGTGTTGTCACTCATTGAAGGTTATTAGAGACATATTGAAGATGAAAGAGGTTCCTCCACAATACATTCTAAAGAGGTGGACCAAACAAGTAAGAGCCGAAACTATTAAGGACATTAAGGGGAATGACATTCAAGTAGATGTGAAATTCTAACAAGCCTTGCGGTATAAGACATTGATGACCACATTTAGAGCACTAGCAAGTAGAGCTGCTGAAACTGAAGAAACTTATGATTTTTGTATTGCACACCTTGCTACATTAGGTGCAAATGTTGAACGCAAGTTAAGTGCTCATTTTGGTGTTGGAAATGAAGTAAGTAATGATGATGACACCCAAAGCTTTGAAGTGGATTGCGAAGATGTGAATCATGTTGTACAACCAAAAAGATTGAAGAAAAATGTGGTAACTAGTAAGGGCAAAAAGAGGGTAAAAGGTGGATTCGAAGCGGCGTTGGTAGCGAACTCCAAAAAAAAATCCCGTGCTAACAGCTTGGCTTCTTCAAAATCTATTGCAAATCCAACAGTTACACCTTCTCCATTATCTGTTGGAGGAGATATTTATGTTCAACAACATGTTCCTCCTCTTCAACCTCTTCCTCTCCTTTATCCTCTTCCTCCATCTTTGGCCATGGGTGGTAACTCTATTCCTCCGCCATTGATGTATCCCACATATCATGTAAGTGTTAGTTTAACATTGTATTTTTTGTGTGAATATAATATGTGACTCAAACCATGATTGTGAAGCCTAATATATGACATTGTTGTAGGCGAACAATTTGCGAAAGATGTATGCAGTGCCAAATTCTTTACCAAATTCAATGCCTCAACGGTATTCTGCTCAACCAACATTCCAGTCACTACTTTAAGGTTCATGTGGATATGACATTGGGTTTCGATATTCTCAAGAATCAAATAGTCCAATGTGTAGTCAGGTTTGTACTTGCTGTCTTTTTAATTTTTAGTTGCTGAAAATTCTGTTAGAGCATGTATTTACTTGTTGAAAATTCTATTTAAAGTATGTATTTAGTTGCTAAAAATTGTGAAAATTTTTGTCTTTTTCTATTTTAGGCTATTGACAACCAGAAAGAGGTGGAACACACTGCAAATTGAAGTCATAGTAGCTGAAACTATGAAGCAAACTGTGAAGCAAACTGCTGCTGGAAAGTGATGTTGCTGCTATGACTGTGAAGCAAACTGCTGCTGCTGGAAACTGTGAAACAAACTATGAAGCAAACTTCACTTGATGTTAATGTTAATGGCTTGTATTTACACTTGATGTTATCCTTTGTATGGTTTGTTAGTGTCAATGTTACACTTGATGTTATACTTCATTTTCTTCTGACTGATTGTTTCAAAAGGAATAAATGGACCAATGTATGTGTTGAAATTTTTAGATTTTCTTTGTGTGAAAGAACAGGGACACAGCTTTTTCATTTGTTAAAAAAATTATGCCAAATTGGTGTCTTAATTTTTGAAGACCTACAGGTGTCATGCTGTTCAATTACACAAGTGGATTAGTGAATTTCAGCAACTTGTGAAAGGCATTAACTTGGAGTAATTCAATTACATAAGATGATCAGCTTATTGAATTTTCACAAGTGGTGCCTTTCTGTCATACTGTTCAATTACTAATATTAGTAAAAATTAGTGAATTTCAGTTGATGATCTTTTTTTTTCTTTTTTTTTTTTTCCATTTCAGTTGATGCAATTTTGTTTAGATACTTGGGGTTGGGTTTGAAGGAACATGCTGGTGCTATACTCATAGAACCATAACATGTATGAGGTTCTTTGGTGTGAAACCAAAATGTTTCTAAGGTGTGAAACCAAAATGTATGAGGTTCTTTGGTGTCAAAGCAAAATGTGCCAAACCTGCAACAAATAGCATCCACAGATGTAGATGACTTAAGTTGAAACAGTACCAAGCCACCTCAAGCAATGTTAAGCAGATGATTGGATAATATAGTGAGGCAGAGACCACTCCTGTATATGCCAACCATTAGAATGATGTGCTTTAAACTTGCTAACAGATAATAGTCTATGTCTGATAAGTGACGGCAATAAAAAAACTTGCTAACAGACAACAAGTTGAAGCCACTGCCAAATTGTTTGACAGAAAGGGCAATCAAAAAATAAGTGATCGTGGTCCTCATTATACTCCAAACAAGCAAGTGGTAACTATTGACTACAGTTGAATTTAAGAATGGGAGTAAACTCTAATAATGAGACCAATGTTTCTCAAAATTCATTCCATAATGAAGTAATGGCAGTTCTAAGTTCAACATTAAAATTCATTCCAAAAACATAAGTTAGATCATGAAGTACAATAAAACCCAAAATGGTAGAAACTTCCATTCAATTTCCCAAAATACAATAAAGTACAAAAGTTACATCATAAAGTACAAAATGATAGAAAATACAATGAAATACACCATCGCTTTGATATTATTTTCCATCCTTTCAAGCCTTCGACCATAGTCATTTTCTATGTCATCAAGCCTCGTCCTTACATCGTTAAAGTCTTCTACTATTATAGCATCACAAGCTCTAGTGTTGGAACGGATTCTGGACGTAACGTCTTCATCATCTTCATCCACGAACTTAAAGTAATTGCAATAGGGAGTGAGAGTGTTACTCTACAATGCATGACAATCAATTAGTTGAATAAGACAAATATTAATGCGACTACTAAAGGATAAAATTTTTCAATACATACTTACATATTTTGATGGGCAAACAAAAAACAAACGCCCTTGATTTCCATTCTTATTGGTTCTTACAATATATATAGCAGCGGTTCTTCCACAATTGCACAGCCTTGGTTGTAATCTTATGTTGCTATTGTTAGAAAAAGAAGCCATTTTTTAAATCTGCATACATGAGAAATTTGTAGTGCTGTGCTATGCTTGTGTTTGATAAGGTTAATAGCAGTTCTATAGGGTTATGCCCATAATAGAAGTAATGGCAATTTTATAGAGGAGATGGATAGAGTATGAAGGCTATTTGAATTTAAGGGACAAAGTGTACATCTTCACTGAAAACATCTATTTGTTCAAACTGCATGTTTGAGCCAAACTGAACAAACATAGCATTTGTACTACAAAACCAAGAGAGAATGTACTGCTGGAATTAATCCCAAAACCAAGCATATGAAGAGATATCCAGAAAAGAAAAAAGAAAAAAAGTAAACAGTTTTTGAAACAAAACATAGCATTTGAACAGAGGTTACACAGACTAAATAGAGGTTAATAGGATTTTAACAGAGGTTACACAGACTAAACTGTTAATAGAATTTGAACAAACATGGTAGTTCATGAGAAATTTGTAGTGCTGTGCTATGCTTGTGTTTGATGAGGTTAATAATAGTTCTATAGAGTTATGCCCATAACAGAAGTAATGGCAGTTCTATAGAGGAGAGGGACAGAGTATAAAGGCTATTTGAATTTGAGGGACAGAGTGTACATCTTCACTGAAAACATCTATTTGTTCAAACTTCCATGTTTGAGCCAAACTGAACAAACATAGCATTTTTACTACAAAACCAAGAAAGAATGTACTACAAAACCAAGACTAAACTGTTAATAGCATTTGAACAAACATGGCAGTTCAATGTCAGTCATTTTCTTCAGTTTCAAACATAGTATTTGTGATTAATTACACACATATCACACACATAGCAGTTTCAAACTGAACAAACATGGCAGTTCTTGAGTTTCTTCAGTAAAACACTAACATTGCTTGAATTAGGAAACCCATATCACTAATCATACTAGCATAACTTAAAACATCCTTAATACACAGGATTCAGACTTCAAAAACCCAAATTGCCACAACTTATTTTTTTATGACTTCTTGTAAATCAAAACAACTAAAACATTAGATTTAATATATTTCTGATTTTCTTTCCTTCCTCAAATTTCTTATCAACCAACCAGAGGGGAGAAGAAAGTATGTTCACTGTTTCCAGAATAAAAACAAACAAAAAAAAGGCACAAAATTATTTTATTTCCTCAAAGCCTATTCAAGAACTCTACAACAATTCTTTACAAAAACATGTAGAAAATTAATCAATTTGTCAAACTAATTAAATAGGTTTATGGATACTGATTCATCCAAAACACACAAAAACACACCCACTCTGAAAGTCATAATTTTTTCCTGTTTGAATCCGAAATCAAAGCCCTAATTTTGAAATTTCAAATATATTTTCTCAATCTCAATCACACAACCCTAACTTCTTAATTCCAGAGTTTTGAAGACAAACCCAGTTCCTTTATGGCCTCAAAACCCACGTTTTCATCAAGAAATTTCTTCGCTTAGCCGATGGTGGTGGTCGCGGTGGAGCTATGGTTCACGAAGCAAAGAATATCAAGATTGGAGTGGGTCACCGTCTGGGTCGCCGTCAGGACTGATTGCCGGTCAAGGTGGGTTCGGTGGAGAAGGATAGGTGAGTGTGAGGCTGAGTGAAAGTGAGAGTGATTGTGTTTGAATGTATAACTATAGCAATGGGTGGGAATAAAATGAAATTTCAATTTTTTTTTTTAATGGCCGTTGGATGTGCAACAACTGATCTCAACTGTTGCAAGAAGGAGATCAAGAGGATATGCAAGGAGGGGATCCGGACTCGCTCTTACAGAGGTGGAGGGTTAATTTCGAGGCAAAGTTGAAGTCATCATTTTCAAAATTGAATGATAGCTCAATCTACTGGTTCTCAGAATAGTCCAAATAGTTCTCTCTCTCTCTCTTGGATGGTGATGATACATGACAAGTGGAGGCTCATTGCTCATAGGAACTTCAATTTTGTCTTCTAGCATCAGCAAGACATTTTATTTGAACCTTAAATTTAAATAGGGCTGCAAAACAGTTTGAGTTAGAATTTCAGTTTTACTCGTTAAAATTTTATTCAAAATTTTTTTTTTATGGTTATTCAAAATTAATTTACATATGAATAAATAAAATTTAAAATATATATATATATATATATATATATTTTACCTTGGCTCAAATTATGCCAGATAAACTTATATACTTGATAAGTTCTTATTTTTACAATATTCATCTTTAGGTAGTCTAATGGATCGATTCTTGGTCTAAATTCCTTTTGAGCACATCATTAGAATATAAATCGAAAGAATGATTGTCATACTATTCACTGTCGTCACTTCAACTTACACTGCACTTATGCTGATTACTAGTGATTGATTATAGAAGTCTTCCTTAACCTTTAACTCATATGTCGTTTTGTAAGTAAGAAATTTAGTTAAAGTTGCTTACATTGCAACTTTGGCAAGAACTCTAGTGATTGACTATGGAAGTCTTTCACCTTTGGTTCATATGTCGTTCCATGGGTAACAAGTTTAGCTCAAGTCGCTCATGCATACCAACTCCATCAACAACAACCAAATCAACGAGGTATATACAAAACAAAGTTACTCTAGCTAAATTCCATTAAAATTCATTTGAGGTCAACTCCAAAGATAAGTAAGTTACACTTGAAAATATTTTTGAACTTGTTAAATTTTAAATAACTTGCTACTCAATTTGGCTTGTTTATAATTTTAAATTTAATTCTCTAATCACTCAACCATAGTGAAAAATATCAAAAACTTTTAGAAGTGTCAAGACAGTTCACAAACCTCTTGTTTGCTATAAAGGTATTTCTTAAATTAATTTTTAATTTTTTTACAAAAAATTAAAAATTTAAAAAATTCACACTTGTTTTTGAAGGATAATGCTCCGCGCTGCACATGTTGATAGGAATGTTATGAATTTAAAAAATTTATGATATATATATTTTTTTATTTTTAATTATAGAGGTGGATATATAAAATAATGAGAATTTTTTTTAAGATCCATGATATTAAGATTTTATAAGATAAATGACATTGTGAGGGAGATATCATAATCTGGCTTTGGGCCGTGGTAATGACCGGGCTAAAATTGGTCCGAGCATGTTTGGGCCGAGCTGGGCTGGGACAATCTAGGTGCAGTGCGCTCGGTTAAAGCCCAGGTCCGATTTGGCCGGGATAACTTCTCTGCTAGCCCGGTTCGCGTTGTTTGCTCGTTGAGATCGGTGTGCAAGATCCTCCGCAGACCGGCCAACCGAGCAAGTGCTCAGTCATTACGGGGGGCTGTTAAGCTCGGTCATAACGGAGCTCGGCTCGGAGCATTGCATGTCCCGGAAGTAATACGGTCGTAGGAAGATGGGGCAGCGCCGCCGGGCTGTCCGTTCGCGCCAATGCTGTTTGGCAGTTTGGTTAGGTAGTGTTTAGCTGTATTTGCGCTGACACGTGAGAAAGTAGGATAGGGGAGCAGGTCCACACGTCGAAAGGCGAATGGAGGCAGAGGCACGCGCAGAAGGTATGTAAATGTGACTACGCCTCCTATGCTGGGGATGGAACTTCATTTGGTGAGAGAAACTCTCTTCCTCTCTCTCTCTCTCTCTATCTATCTCTGAGTGTGTGCTAACTTGACCGTCAGAGGGGTTTTTCGGCAACACACCGCCGGGTAGTTCACCGCCGTTGTGCTCGCAAGTTAATCGGATTGAAGCGGAGCTTGGACGCAAGGAATACGGGCGGTACCGAATATTTTCCCCCCGTACAACTGGCGCCGTCTGTGGGAATTCGACAGACAAAACCTTGTTCTCCAAGCTTCTCCGGTCATCTTTTATGGCGAACCACGACGACATTCTGTTACTCGCCATCGACGGCATCACGCCAGAGTCCGTTTGTCTCAGAGATGGCCTGTCCGCCATTATGACGATGGCTGATTTGGAGACCTCTGCACTTAGGGATGCGCGAGACAAGCGCGCAAGGAGTTTTAGGCGCTCTGTCATTCCAAAAGAGCGTCGCCGACGGCGAGATTCACACACTCAACACTTGGAAGACAAGTTGAGAGACCAAGATACCATCATCAAGAAAATGGCAACGGAGATGGAGGCCATGAGATGCCAGACGAAGGGAAAGGGCATTGTTGGAGTGGGAAACCACAATGAGCATGCCCATTCCCGCCGTTCCGGTAGTCTTAATAGACGTCACACCCCTTCACTCTCCGTCATGAGAAGTTTAAGAGCTGGAGACTACGTAGCACCGGCGACGATATCTCACACGCAGGACAATAGTTACCACCTCTCACGCCCGACGACGGCGTCGAGGTATTCTCGTTCCGACCGTTCGAAAGACTTAAGGGATGTGTTGGAGGAGTGTGCTCGCTGGCAAGAGGCGCAGAGGGTGCTTGCACTGCAGCGGCTGGTCCCTAGAGGGTGAGCCAGTGAAAAGGTCGCCATGCCACAACCACGCTTGGCGGTACGCGCGTCACTAGATAGAGAGTTGGCAAGGCTGAGTGCCACCCCCTTTTCCGTAGAGATCGAGAACACATCGCTCCCCCCTGGGTTCCATCAACCAAAGTTCACGCTCTATGACAGAAAGACTGATCCATATATGCACATAAGCCACTTCCAGCAGGTTATGGCTGGGCACAGGCGAAACGATGCGCTCATGTGCGTTGTTTTTCCATCGAGTTTGGGCGAGTTGGGCCAATAATAGTTCGAGAGGCTGCCGAATGAAAGCATCGAGGGGTGGCAATAGTTGGCAGAAGCATTTGTCACTAGATTTAAGACAAATGCTAAAATGCCCAAGGAAATTGACCATCTCTTGAGAGAAAAGATGGAGCTAGGTGACTCTTTGAAGGCGTATAACACCAAGTATTGGAAGACTTTCAACGAGATCCTTGATTGCCTGACCAACCTTGCAATCACTTAGTATAAGCGCGGTCTTCCAATTAGACATCGCCTGAGAGACTTGCTCACAATGAATCAACCGTCAACCATAGAATTGCTCATGCAACACATTAATGAGCACATCCGAGTCGAAGACGATGTAGTCGCAGCTAACATGACGACAAGCCCGGTAGTAGAGAATAAGAGAGTAGTGCAAAAGGTTCACGCAGTCGGACAAGATGATGGCCATGCAAACCACCATGGAAGAGATATAGGGAGTTCGATTTTTGGAAGACGTCTGTAAGAAGGCCGAGGAAAAGGGGCATAAAACTCACAAAATGTAAATGGCCGATCCATTTTTAGAACATCGAACTCTGCCAATCTAAAGTTTTGTTCTTATTTCTATTTTTGTAACCCTTTTTGCCATTGGCACAATGAAACAAGTAGACCATTTTCTTGAGAATTGTTGTATTTTTGCCTCGCTAAGCGGATTTAGTGCGGTCCAAGGGGCAACTAACAATCATTTTAACGGAAAGATCAAAATTCCTTGCAGGGCGGATTTTGCTCGGCAAGAGGTTTGTTGATGGTTTTGATCAACTTTGGAATTCCTTGCCGGACAGATTTTGCTCGGTAAGAGGTTTGTTGATGATTTTATCAACTCTGGAATTCCTAGTCGGATGAATTTTACTCGGCAAGAGGTTTGTTAATGATTTTAATCAACTTTAGAATTCCTTGCCGAGCTGATCTTGCTCGCCAAGAAGCAAGTCACCGAGCTGACCTTGCTCGCCGACCTTTGAGTTCCTTGTCGAGCTAATCTTACTTGCCAAAAAGCAAGTCGCCGACCTGACCTTGCTCGCCAACCTTAGAGTTCTTTGCTGAGCTGATCTTGCTCGCCAAGAAGCAAGTGGCTGAGCGGACCTTGCTCGTTGACCATGAAGCTCCTTGCCGAGCTGATCTTGTTCGCCAAGAAGCAAGTCACCGAGCGGACCTTGCTCGCGACCTTGGAGTTCCTTGCCAAGCTGATCTTGCTCGCCAAAAAGCAAGTCGCCGAGCGGACCGTGCTCGTCGACCATGGAGTTCCTTGTCGAGCTAATCTTGCTCGCCAAGAAGTAAGTCGCCAAGCGGTCCTTGCCCGCTGACCTTGGAGTTCCTTGCCGAGCTGATCTTGCTCGCTTAGAAGCAAGTCGCGGAGCGGACCTTGCTCGCGACCTTGGAGTTCCTTGACGAGCTGATCTTGCTCGCCAAGAAGAAAGTCACCGAGCTGACCTTGCTCGCCGACCTTGGAGTTCCTTGCCGAGCTGATCTTGCTCATCAAGAAGAAAGTCGTCGAGCTGACCTTGCTCGTTGACCTTGGAGTTCCTTACCGAGCTGATTTGCTTGCCAAGAATCAAGTTGCTAAGCTGGCTTTCCTCGCTAACTTTGAAGGTCCTTGCCAAGTTGATTTTGCTCGCCCAGGAAGTTGCTGAGCTGATTTTACTCGCCAAGAAGCGAGTTGACGAGCTGACTTTGTTTGCCAACTTTTAGGTTTCTAGACCGAGCAAAATGAACCACCGAGCAAAAAGTCTAGCCCGGCCTTGTAATGTAATTCCGGTCACGCAAATGTGGACGGAATTAAGGGGCAATTATGAGGGAGATATCATTATCTGGCTTTGGGCCGTGGTAATAACTGGGCTAAAATTGGTCCGAGCATGTTTAGGCCGAGCTGGGCTGGGACAATCCAGGTGTAATGCGCTCGGTTAAAGCCCAGGTCCGATTTGGCCGGGATAACTTCTCTGTTAGCCCGGTTCGCGTTGTTTTCTCGTTGAGATCGGCGTGCAAGATCCTCCGCAGACTGGCCAACCGAGCAAGTGCTCAGTCATTACGGGGGGCTGCTAAGCTCGGTCATAATGGAGCTCGGCTCGGAGCATTGCATGTCCCGGAAGTAATATGGTCGTAGGAAGATGGAAAAGCGCCGCCGGGCTGTCTGTTCACGCCAATGCCATTTGGCAGTTTGGTTAGGTGGTATTTAGCTATATTTGCACTGACACGTGAGAAAGTAGGATAGGAGAGCAGGTCTAAGCGTCGAAAGGCGAATAGACGCAGAGGCACGCGCATAAGGTATGTAAACGTGACTACGCCTCTCATGCTGGGGATGGAACTTCATCTGGTGAGAGAAACTCTCTTCCTCTCTCTCTCTATCTCTGAGTGTGTGCTAACTTGACCGTCTGAGGGGTTTTCCGGCTACACACCGCCAGGTAGCTCACCGCCGTTGTGCTCGCAGGTTAATCGGATCGAAGTGGAGCTTGGACGTAAAGAATACGAGCGGTACCGAATATTTTCCCCCTGTACAGACATATAATATTTTTATAGTAGTTAAGATCCCTCAACATTTCTACAGAGAAAATTCGACTCAGAGAAATTTTGCCAAACTCAGAAAAATTTCGTCCTGACTTAGAGAAATTTCAATTTTCATAGAGAAATTTCTCTGTGATCATACTAGAGAAATTTTTTCTCTAGGTTGGGGCTAAAATTTCTCTGAGTCAAGTGAAATTTCTCTAAGTCGAATTTTCTCTATAAAAATATTGAAGAACCTTAGCTAATAAAAAAAATATCTTGGACCTCTTCTATTGTGCAAAATTAGATAGGGATGTTTCACTAATTTTTTCTAAAACAATATTGCGGAGACAACTCAACTATAGTATTTGTGATATAATAATGAAACTCAATAAATAATTACAATATGAGTGAATAAGAAAAATATATGAAATTTATTAGTTTGTATAAAATCATTCTTCAAAAAATTTTAAGACTGTTTTATGAGTTTAGTTACTAATTTAATTTGCATGTTACATTCATCTCCTCGCAACATACTCTATCCTTAGACAAAAAAGAAAAGAAAAAAAAAAGAAAAGAAAAATATTACAAAAATACAGTATGATTTTGTGCCACCCCCAAATATATTTACTTAATTTAAAAAATATATATATAATTACAACATTTTTTGGGCCATAGTAAAATATAGGGAACTTGTGCATAATGCTTCAAGAAATCTCATAAGAAGCGTGGTGCCATGTGGTAGCATGTGGTGTGCTGCACAATGTTGCATAGTGCAGTATAGTGCTACATAATAAGGGTCTTCTTACTTATAAATATGTGAGTTGTATGGTAATGAAATCACAAGAATAACAAGCGAGGGGAATCTGAGAGAGTGAGCCGAAATCAGAAATAAGAGTAAAGGATCAATTTTGAGGTGAGTTGTATTATATTTTGAGCTACCATAAACCGTTCTATATAAAATTTATTTTGCAAATGATATTAATTTTTAAAGTATATTATTTGCTAAATGAACCCTATTTGCTTATAAAGGAAAATCCATGGATAAAACTATTTATTAAATGTGTTTTTAAATAATTATTTTGTAAGTATCATTACGGAGGTCTCATGCTTTGGGAGACTTAAATAACCATTGCCTTCTGTATTGTCACTTTAAGTGACCCTCTGTTGTCATGGATCCACTGACCATCTGATTTCTAGTGTGGAGTAAAGTGTTGTGCAAAACTAAGTGCTACACTATTGTGAAAGCCACCTCTAGAATTCGTACGAGCCACCTCTTGAGTTCATACATTTGTTTTGTTTTGTTCTGTACCGTGGTTATGATTATTTACTTATATAATTTTTGTGTTATGCTTCTGTTATTTAAAATGATTTATGTATTTTTGTTATGGAACAAATCTCTGTTTAGCCCAAATAATTATTCATGGTGAATTTTATACTATTATGCTCTTAGTATAATATTTCTCACTCTACTATGTACTTATATTTTTTAACCACTTTCAGGTGACAAGTCAAGACCAGTGTGTGGGGTAGACACAAGACACTTTATAGTCATAGTTCAGTTCTAACAATGTAAATGAATAAAAGTTCCAATATATATGTTTTTGTTATAATTAAATTAAGATTTGGGTACCATTTTATTTTACTCCACTGCACTATTAATTTGTTATGATTTCAGTTATTGTCTTGTTATGACGCAAAACCTCCCTGTATCGGATTTGAGTCGTGACAATTTTTTTGTTTGTTTGTATACCACAAAAATTCAATATAATTTTTTTTTTGTTTGTATACCATTGTTGTTTTAAATATAGTTCGTTTCGTCTTATTTATGCGTGGGCCATGTTTGATTTTATTTTTTGGAATTTTTTTTAATTTTTTTTCAAAAAATATAAACTAGTTTGATAAAAATAAATATTAAAAAGAAATCATGAAAATTAAATCAAAATACCCTTTATTTTTTTGTTTAGTGCTTTTTAATTTTTAATTTTTAAATTTTTCATGAAATTAATTTTTAATTTTTTTTTCCTGAAAACATATTATGAAAATTAAACCAAAATACCCTCTATTTTTTATTTAGTTATTTATTTATTTATTTTTTAACAGGAGTTAAATGTGGATGAAGTGATTACTTGTAACTAATAGTAGAAGGTACCACATGACACACTATATCATTTTTTTAATTTAGTGACATTTGAAAATGCCACAAAACTATTGGTTTAATGACATTTTTTAGTCTTGTGGCATTTTGAACAAGGGCAATTTGTATCCATGCTACGGTAGATACTTGTAAGTGCTACTACACCATCATGGCAAAAAATTTCAATGACATTTTGATATCATGGTAGATATTATTTGTGGCACTATCAAGTGCCATTAAAAAAAGAGTTAGTGACACTTATAAGTGTCATTACACCATCAAGACTAAAAACCTTCAGTGACACTTTAATGTCATGGTAGACACTACTCGTGACGCTATCAAGTGTCATTCGTGATGATAATTCGTTGTAAAACAATTTGATCCGCTCTTGCGGAGACTCGAACCGCCAACCTCCCGCACCATAAACTTTATACACCACGCTCTTCCCACTACACCTCTATAGCACTACATGATTATATATGCAACATATATTATTTATATAGTACATACATCTATATTAATATAAAAGTATATGTATAAACATAATTATTTTATTGAACATAATTTATGTAAAATAAACCATTTTCTAGCAAAATAAAAAAAGACCACTTTTGGCAACTAAAAATATTTTTTAGTCGCCAATTCTATACTTTTGGCTACTAATTATTTTTTAGTTGCTTAAAAACTTAACTTTTGCCGACCAAAATCGGATTTGGTCGTCGAAGATGCACTTTCAGCTACCAAAATTTTGGTCGCCAAAAAATTTAATTCCCGCCTTAGGATTTTAGTTCTCTCGCGCTAAAAATGACCACTTTTGGCGACTAAATTTATTTTTTAGTCGCCAATTGTAGACTTTTGACTACTAAAATTTTTTTTGACACCAAAAAACTTTACTTTTGGCTATTAAAATTTTTTTAGTCGGTAAAACCCATATAATCAGCGACCAAACTTATTTTTAGTCGCCAATTGTAGACTTTTGGCTACTAAATTTTTTTAGTCACCAAAAAGTTTTACTTTGGGCTACTAAAAATTTTTTAGTCACTAAAACCCATATAATCAGCGACCAAACTTAGTTTTATTCGCCAATTGTAGGCTTTTGGCTACTAAAATTGTTTAGTCGCAAAAAAGCTTTACTTTTGGCAACTAATACTGTTTTGGTCGCTGAAAGCTATACTTTCAGCGACCAATTTTTTTTTGGTCAGGAAATTTAGTCGCCGAATGTGCTTTTTCCTGTAGTGTATATTGAGTTTAATTTATTTATTTTTAATCATTTACTGCATTTTAAAAATATGTTAGCATTTTTTGTTTTTTCAAAAATTCCATTAGAAGCTTGGAAAGTTTTTGACTTAGTAGCATTTCTCAAAATATTATAAAATATTTGTTTATGACACTTTTCACCTAAGTGCCATAAAAAGTAATTTGCACCTACTTAGTGTACTGACATTTTTTAAAAAATGCCATTGCGACTAAAGTTTAGTGGCATTTATTGGTAAATGTCACGAACATAATTTTTTGTGTCATTATTTTATAAAATGCCATAAAATTGATGTGATATTTCTTTATTGAAATGCCACTAGAGCCTTATATGTTTGTGGTTCTGTGGCATTTTTCTAAAACATTTAATGCCAATTTTTATTTTTGTGGCATTTTTTAAAAACATGCCACTAATGTAGTATCACTAAAGTGTAAATTTGTTGTAGTGACATTTTTGTTGTAGTGAAGTGACACTTTTTTTAATTGAAATGCCACTAGAGCCTTGTATGTTTGTGGCTCTATGATATTTTTCTAAAAAATACCACCAAATATTTTTTTTGTGACATTTTTTAAGAACATGCCACTAATATAGTGTTATTAAAATGTATTTTTATTGTAGTGATGTATAGTTGTATTAGCCATTTTTTGCCACAAAAGCCAACATTACTAATCAACAGATACTGATGGTACATGATCATGACCACTCTATGGCAACAAATTTGGGCATGCTTGAGAAGGACAACACTACATGTTTGTGTGCGCTAACACAATATATATATATATATATATATGTGTATGTGTGTGTGTGTTTGCATATACCATGACATGCAATGCATGGGAAGAATGCAAATTTTCAGGGGTCCCACCGACCTCCATTGCTACATATATATTATATAATCTAAACTTAAGGACAAAAACATTTATTTAGATAATACGGGATCTTTTGATATCAAAATTCATGTTCATCTAACTGAGTAATTTGTAAAAAAACAAAGCAACTTATTGTAAAATTTCACTTAAGCATTTAAACAAATATTTGGAAGACATTATATACAATCACAACATAAATACAATAATAATAAATTACAACTAACCTTTTATTTTAAAAGATAAAAATTAATAAATTCATGAGTTACAAAATTAGATTTTCAAATTGTATCAAGTTTTATGTCTAAAACAAGAAGATCATAAATAAGTGAGAAAGATAGAGGTATTGTGTGGGTTTGATGAGTGTGAGAAAGAGAGAACGAATACCTAATGAACTCTGATCGTAGAAGATGAAAACACAGCGAATTTGTGGTGTAGATGATAGATAAAGATGGAATGAAAGATATAGAATGATAAACCCTTGCTTCATGATTTGGCTCCCGCCTCTTTGACCTGCCAAAATCAAATTTACTTCACCGAATTCAGAATTTTTGGACTTCCTTCTCGGTCTCTAGGTTGATCTGGTATGTGGATTTTGCTGTATCAAATTTGATTTGTTTCTTCAGTTACGTTATTTCCTTTGTTGTATAACATAAAAGGGGAAAAAAAAAGAAAAAAAAAAAGCAGAGAATGAGTTTGTTGATATTTTAAATATAAAAGTAAATATTAATATTGGTCCTTATATTTTTTATTAAATTAATTGTAACTTTAATTTTAAATTTTGTGTCAATTTAGTGTAATTAATAATACAGTTAATATTTTTGATAAAAAATGATTACTGAATTTGTTGAGGCTAACTCAACGAATTGAGCAAATTTATTATTTTATCTCTAAAAAAATGACATATGTCACTTAGTCATTAAAAAATGCTAACAATTAGGGCTAATTACACTATTAGTCCCTCTATTTTGGCTATTATGTGATTTTAGTCTTCGTAATTTCAATTGAATCAATTTTAACCTTGAATTTTTTATTTTGTCTCAAATTAGTCCAATTGATAGCATTTTTTTATGACACATGAAACCTGTCATCGTTTTAGGAATAAAACAAAATACTTGGTCAATTCAGTGGCTTAATCTTAACCAATCTAACGAAAATTTTCTATCAAAGACCCTAAAGATTTTACATAAATTGGACTAAATTTACGTAAAATCTAAAATTAAGTGTTAAAATTTAGTCAATTAAAACTATATAGAACAATAAAATATAAGGATTATTGATGTAATTTACCCAATAATTATAAGCAATTGAAATAAATTTTGAAAATATATTGGCATTTTTTGTTTTTTCAAAAAATGTCATTAGATAGGTTGGAAAATTTATAGCTTACTGGCATTTCTCAAAATGCTATAAAATATTGTTTATGACACTTTTCACCTAATGCCATAGAAAGTAGCTTGCACCTACCTAGTTTAGTGACATCTGTTGACAAATGTCACTAAAAAAATTTCTTGTGTCATTATTTTATAAAATGCCATAAAATTGATATGGCATTTCTTTATTGAAATGCCACTAGAGCCTTATATATTTGTGGTTTTGTGACATTTTCTAAAAACATGCCACTAGTATAGTGTCACTAAAATGTGTTTTTGTTGTAGTTTTGTGACACTTGTTCATTGAAATGCCACTAGAGCCTTTTATGTTTGTCTTTTTGTGACATTTTTCAAAAATGTGCCACTAAATATCATTTTTGTGGCATTTTCTAAAAATATGCCACTAGTGTAGTGCCACTAAAGTATGTTTTTGTTGTAGTGACATGTACCCTATCCGCATACAAAATTCTCACGTTAATTACATTTTCAAGTTGTAGATCATAACCTCTTATACACTTTTCAAAAAGTTAAACTGGCAACCAATGACGTTTGGAGAAATTTTTGTATGCGGATAAGGTACATGTCGTGTGGTACCTTCTATTATTATGATTGGCTTTGACAGTAGGATCCATTACATTTATGTTGAGTGTTTGGAGAACAATAGTGGGCATATATATTTGTGATTAATGAAAGATAGTGCCACATGATACCCTATTGCCATACAAAAATTTCTCAATTAACGTGGCCAGTAAACTAGGTTTAATTTGCCTAATTAATGCATAACTACTACCTTTTTATATAACAACAATAACATTGGCCATGGTTTGGGTAACATTTTGGAACTAAATAATCACAAAAAGATAAAATAGGCTATATAAATTAATAAGACAAAATATTATTTTTTACCGATAATCATTATATTTTTTCTCTCACAAAAGTCAAAAAAAATTCAAATAAAAAATCAAACGAGGTTAAAAAAGTCATGATAAAAAAGTCTCAACACCAAAAAGTTGACTAAAAAAGCCAATACCAATCGAACTTAAGGGTTTTTGTTAACAAAGGCCCTAAGGGCACTTGTTAAGGATTTATTAAGGCCTTGTTTGGGAAGACTAAATAAGTGCACTTTTTGTCTTTTTTGACTAAAAAAGTGAGGTTGAAAATATGGATGTTTGGGTTAACTTTTTGACTTTTTATGGAAAAATGTGTAATAAAAAATTGTAAAAATTGATTTTTAGAGGAAAATTTAAATTGGGAGTTGTGCAGCCGTAATTGTTGACTTTTGGTGAATAGTGTTAACTTTTTAACTTTTTGAGTAACTTTTTGGCTTTTTGGATTATTTGGGATATCCCAAACTTAGCCTAAATACACTTAACTATCTCCACTATCATAGAAAAGATAAAACACAATAAATATATTTTGCTAGAGACTAAATTATCCTTTTATTTAATTCCTTCTATTTTAACATTATATACTTTTATAATGGAGTTTTTTTTAAAAAAAAAATTTATCATAAAAACAAAATAAATGCCTTTATTTTTAAATAACATTTCAAGGATTTAAAAATTTTTTTTTGAATGCTATCTATATTCAATCATAATTAAATTATATGGTATAAAGAAAATGAATCTAAAAATTGAAAAAAATAAAAATAAAGAGCATATAATTTTTTTTTATATTTTTTTATAAAAATAAAGGACATAAAAATTTAAAACAAAAGCACAAAAATTATATCCTTTATTTTTCTTACACCATATAATTTAATTATAATTAAAAATAGATAGTATTTAAAATTTTAAAAAAATCACGAAATGTTATTTAAAAATAAAGGTATTTATTTTGTTTTTTGATAAAAAAAAAACTCCTTTATAAAAGTATATAATGTTAAAATAGAAGGAAAAAAATAAAAGGGTAATTTAGTTTCTAACAAAAATATATTTATTGTGTTTTATTTTTCTATGATAGTGGAGGTAATTACGTGTATTTATGATAGAGGAGGTATTCATCATATCAGAATTAACAAGACTTGGGATTTCTCAACACAATTGGACATTTTAGGGAAAGAATTTGAGGCCAGGCTTCAATGTATTGTATATTTTTAATTGGTTTCTTTGCTGCATATCACTGCCTAATTTATTCATTTTAATTGAGAGAGCAGAAAAAATTTAAAATTTACACCCCTAGGTAACACTTTTAAGTCATTTATTTAGCTTATTTTTGCTTAAAAACAGTTGATTGATAATGATGTTTGGTTGTAACTTAAAATTTTAACTTATTTTACATTTTTGTTTATTTGATTAAAAAAAGTAAGATTTTCTTAAATTATAATTTGTAATATTTTTTGTTTGTTTGTTTGAAATAATTATGTATGGAGGAAAGAGTCTTATATTTTTGTGATAACTTATTCAACTAAATAACTTTTGAAGACATTATGAATATTTTCATAATAAAAAATTTATGCTATAATTTATTTAATTAAACATTATTATTTTAGGTAGGCAACCCAAAAACGAGGTGAATTGGATTTATAAATAAATTGCTAAATTAAAAATTTAACCCAAATGATAGATAAATAAATTTGCTCAATAATATAAATTAGAGTAATAAAATAAAATGAGTAAAAGAAAGAGAAAACAAACTCTGCAATTTATAGTGGTTCAGCTTAACCTAAGCCTATATCCACTCTCCAAGTATCATTCTCGGGAATTTTTCCATTATTCTTCAAACAGTAATACACTATTTGTTTCACGGATGCTAGTGAACTTTTACAACAAGTGCCCAATCCCGATCACCCAAGCTAGTCTAGAATCCGGTGCCTAGTCACATCTCACCAAGTGATTTTATCTCAAACATCACTCTCAAAAATATCCCAACTAGTTTTGAATCTAGTGCTTAGTCACGCATAATCCAAGTGATGTTATTCCAAAAAATTACTCACAAAACTCTCTCTTTTTACAAAAATAATATGAATAAGGGATAGAAAACTCTTTTACAATTTTGTTCAAATTCTCAACAAATTTTCTCACAAAAAATACAACTCAATGAGGCACAATCCAATTTTTGAGAACAATTCAATATCACAAAATTTTCTGTTCTTCACTTCATTACTTATTATTTTTTTGAAACCAAAATACTTCTTGTATAGCTAAAACGTGTATCCGTTGGAGAAGGAGAGGTGCTTCTCTTTTGACTTTGGAGACGCTATAGTTCAGGCATGCTACCACGTGGAGCACGAGCACCAATCATTTTCAAATATGGCAGCCGGAGTGATTGAAAATATAGACAACAATCGCTTTCAATAAATAGTAATTCAATTTTTTCAACAATTTCTCGTAAAAAACAAAGATTGTACAGTAACTTGCATAATAACTTCTCTATTACAATATTTAATTACAGAGTAAATTTTTTATTAAAATATTTGTATGCATAGTAAAATTTCTTTAAATAATATTTATATAAATATATTCATCTTTTAAAATCTCTGTAATTATTATAGAGATTTTAGATACATTCTAATAAAAATAACCAATCATCCTATATAAGTATATAAAATTTTGTCAAAAGAAAACAACTCACCAATATCACATTTGTAAAAAAAATACAACCAATCAATATTAAATTTGTCAAAAGATGAATAGTGACCAACTGTATTTTTCAAAACGTGAATGGTAAATTTTATAAAATATTTTTGTAAAATCAGATCTTGTACAGTAATTTTGATTTAAATAATATTTATAATAAATATATCATACAATATATATTTTAAACAGATAATATTATGTGTTAAAGAATGTAAATATATTAAAAAAAATCACAATTTATTCCATAATATTTTAAATATCATCAAAATTAAACCATAGGATTACCAAACATGTTCAACTTTTGGAAAGTATGTGTGTGTATCAATTTCCGACCACACTGCCAATTAAGCACTCAGCTGGAGAACACTGACAGAATAGATTAAGCCCGAACGACGTGTCACAAAAAGAAGAGATTCCGGTGGTTGTTCGTCCACCCGGGGGCACTCCGACGATCAAGTCAGTTGTCTCTCAAAGATAGCAAAAATGCTTAACTCACTATTCAAAGCATAAAAGCATACCTTAAACCTATGGAGGTGCCTCTCTTTTATAGCCAACACTTACCTAATCCCAATAGAAGCCTAGCTTCAATAGACTTAGGATTACTGCTAATCTTAGACTCCTAGTAGGATTGAGATATACTCTCTAAGAGTCTTATCTTAAGCCAAACTGAAGTCCTCTCCCATTCTAGGACTCTTGTCCCTTATCCGCTTATCCCGGATTCCGATTTCTTTGCAGATAACCTCGGCCTAGTGGAGATCATCTCGGTGTCATGACCAAGGCACGTGACACCTCGGCCACGTGTTGTCATTCAAAAATTATGTCCCCACAACTGCCCCCTAGGTTCTATTACCTCGGCATCCTGAGGTGATGGAACCTATATCATTCCTTTCATTTAGCACATCGGCTAAGTTCGCTTTATCCTTCATTACAGAGGTCATCATTCATCGGCTCAAATATGACCAAGACTTAGTCTGTTTTCATCAATGCCTTAGAACCAAAAAACCAAGTTTTGTTCAAGTTTAACAACCGAGATCGTCCTCCTAGCCGAGATTCTGCTCCATTAAATGAAGAACCCCAAGACTTTCATCAAGCGTATGAGCTGTCACGCATAGCAACTCAACCGTTTTTGCCATGTGTCTTTTCCCTACTGAGCCGTGCCTGACACACGCCATTAAGTCGCATCGCACTTGCGTGTGCCGTCTGACAAACACGTCGTCCTAGGCACACTAAATGCATTTTTGCCGCCATTTTGTGTGTTTGATCAAAATCACTTCTCTCTCTCCGTCTTTTCACTTTTGCATCTTCGTCTTCGTGCAAGCTTTCTCTCTCTAACTTTCTCTAATTCTTCTATTGCTTCAAGCTCTAAAGCTCTCTGCAATCACCGCCGTTCACCTCCTCCGACGAGGTTTTTGCTGATCCTTTCCGTTTGCTACCATTATCTGACTTCGGCGTACTCAACACCGGTTTCATTTTTCTTCGGTGAGTCACTATTTCCTCATTTATCAGTCTGTGTTTTTCTTTGTACCTTGTACTTTTTGAAACAATGTAAGCTTTAATTTGGCCGACGTGCCATTTTTGTAATCTAAACAATCATTCTTCAATGTCAGGCCGAGGTGCCTTCTTTCCTTGCATATACAACTTTTTTCCCTTTTCAAGTGCTTTGAATGTTTGTCTTCTTTTTACTCTTGCATGATTCTATACTTAGAATAATTTGCATGTCTTCAATGTACACCTTAACTGTGCAACCTCCTCGGGGTGGAATACCTCGGTTAAACCACTATCAGTTTATTTTGGCAAGTACATAGGTACTTCTTTTCAATACAACCTTGGCTTAAATTGTAAACTTTTCTTAAAAATTTCAACAAGTGTTTAAACCAATCTTCCTTTAACATAACCTCGGATTCACTTCAACTTGTAAATTTTTCTTAAAAATTTAACAAGTGTTAAACATGACCTCAGTTTAACTTCAACTTGTAAATTTTTCTTTAAAATTTCAATAAGTGTTAAACCGATCTTGGCTTGAAAATTCCAACTCCCAAGCATCATTCTCCAGCCCTCTGCCCCCTAATGTGAACTTAAATTTCACTTGGGTTCTCATTAAGTATGTGGCTCTGACCTCGTTGCCGAAGTCTATATTTAAATAGAGACTAGCCGATGTTTTCAACCTTGGTTCTTCTGTTAATCTTACCTAAGTGCACTTAGTTTCAATCTATGTTTGACTGTGCCGATATGGCAAATCCAGGTTAATTCAACTTAGTTCAACTTTATTATATGCAAGTAGAAACTCTGCCATATAATAGGTTAAGTGATTCGTCATATTTCAATCAGAAACATCGCCAACTTAGTTCAACTCTATTATATGCAAGTAGGAACTCTGCCATATAATAAGTCTAAGTTATTCGTCATGTTTCAATTAGAAACATCGCCAACTTAGTTCAACTCTATTATATGCAAGTAGGAACTCTGCCATATAATAAGTCTAAGTTATTCGTCATGTTTCAATCAGAAACATCGTCATAGGATTGGTCGGTCTTATCGCACAGATTTCAAATTCACAAAAATCAAATTAGCACTTTATTATTACTTCAGCCGATATGCCCCATTGCCGGCAACCGAGATGATTCTATTTGGGCCAAGTTTGGCCTCCCTATTATCCTTCTTATTGCCAACAACCTTTCTCAGGATGAGGTCTATAACCTTGAACTCTCTTAGGCTGGCCTTCTTGTTGTAAGCCCTAGCAAGTTGTTTGTTGGTATACCCCCAGCCGAATTGCTGTTCTTTCGCACGTTGCAGGTGGATTTCAACAACATTTTCACGCTTTTTTACATAGGCTTCAACTTCCTTTTGCATGTGAGGCCAAAAGAATCCCTGAGATATTGCTCTATGGACAAGAGATCTGCCCCCTGCATGGCTTCCACCTACTCCTTTGTGGACCTTATATAAAAAGTCTTTAACTTAGGCTGAGCTTTTCTCTTCTTGGTCTTAATAATCTAGGCCGAGATCTTGTCTTCTAGAATCTGGGATTTGCTCACTTAGGTTGGAGGGATCAGTTGTGACTGCCTATGCAGCCCTTAATCTTGTCTTTTGCTTGCTGTATCCACTATCACCTCGGCCTCGCTTCGGCGAGCCATTTTTCTTCTCTGGTTTCGGCGCCTTTATCCCTGGCGTGTCCTCTTTGGCCTTGGCATACTTTTCCATTCTGGCCATGAATTCCTCTATACTCGTTGGCAGTATCTTTGCTAGTGATTTTCGTAACAGACAGTCATCTTTCAGGCCGTTCTTAAAGGACACGACCGCCACCTCTTGGTTGCATCCTGGTATTCGATTGAACACCTCGTAATACCTCTTGGCATAAGCCCTAAGGCTTTCATCCTCACTGATTCTCAGGGCCATCGGGGAGTCCATCCTTAATGGCTGTAGTTTGTTTGTCACAAACCTGGCCACGAACATCTCGGCCAGGCCTTCCCAGGTTTTCACAATTCCTTTCGGCAACTTGTGAAACTAGTCTGATGCAATTTCCCCAAAGGACGAGGGGAACACCTTGCAGAGCAACGGCTCATTCTTAATATACAATGCCATCGAGTTCAGGTACAAGCCGCCATGAAAGTTCGGGTCCGACTTATCGTCGTATATCTGGAATCTCGGCATGTGGAACCTTTTCGGGGCCTCAAATTTGTCCAACTCTACCGAGAACGGTGTCCTCGGCTTGACTGGAGAGGTCACCTCAGCATCTTGTTGCTTTCTTTGGAGGTAATCCCTCAGATCCTTCTTGGTTTGTCCAGGAGCTCGGTTATCTCTGGATTTCAACCTCTTTGCTGCACTACTTCCAGTGTCATTGTGAGTCCTTTTGGACCTTCCTCCATTGGTCGTGTTGAAACAGAGTTCCTTCCTTTGAACATCCCGATGTTCTTTGGTGCAGGTTTCTTTTGTTCGACGTGTTTTCTGGGATTCTCCATGCCCGACCTCCCGCGAAGGCCGGTGAGAAAGTCCCTTGGTCCCGCTATGCTGAGGGACTGCAGGAACCGTTTTCTGCCCCCCTTTTTGGGCACCTTTCTTGGCCACTGGAATTGGTGTATCTTGTAGCGGGAACGGTGGCTGCATGACATTGTTCTGCATCATGAAATTGATGACCGTTTTTAGGTTCACCAATTTGTCCGCCATTCCCTTTATCTCGTCGTCCCTCCTCAGGCATCTATTTTTCCATACTTGGAGATCGCCCTCGTTATAATACCTGCTCCGGTTCGATTTCTTCGGTACGCCGCCCTCCTGGCCGACGTCCTTTCCTCCGTGATTCTTATCACGAGTCTCTTCGTTGCCGTTGTCTTCTTCGACGTCAAGGTCAATATGTTTTCTACTCTTAGTAGGGGTGTCGTCCCTAACCTTCTCTTTCTGTCTGTCGTTGGCCATTTATTCTCCTTTCTTTCCCACAGACGGCGCCAAATTGTGTGTGTCAATTTCCAAGCACACTGCCAATCAAGCACTCAGCTGGAGAACATTGGCAGAATAGATTAAGCCCGAACAACCTATCACAAAAAAAAGAGATTCCGACGGTGATTCGTCCACCCGGGGGCACTTCAACGATCAAGTCAATTATCTCTGAAAGATAGCAAAAGTGCTTAACTCACTATTCAAAGCATAAAAACATACCTTAGACCCATGGGGTGCCTCTCTTTTATAGCCAACACTTACCTAATCCCAATAGAAGCCTAACTTTAATGGACTTAGGATTACTACTAATCTTAGACTCCTAGTAGGATTGGGATAAACTCTCTAAGGGTCTTATCTTTATCCAAACTGAAGTCCTCTCCCATTCTAGGACTCTTGTCCCTTATCCGCTTATCCCAAATTTCGATTTCTTCGCAGATAACCTCGGCCTAGCCGAGATCATCTCGGTGTCATGACCAAGACACGTGACACCTCGGCTGACACTTCAGTATCATCTCAGCCACGTATTGTCATTTAAAAATTATGTCCTCACAATATGTTACCAAATGTTCCCTATAACTACATTGGACGTAACATCTCACAAAGGAAAATAAGAAAAGTTTTAAAAAACAATCAATTTTAAGCTATTAGAACTTGAAAATAAAGGGATTTACATATTTCATAGTCACGGCTAGGGATGGAATTGGGAAAAAATTATAGGGGATTACAGCCTTCTTATTTTTGTGAAAATTATTGTTTGTTATAGAATTTAAAAAAAATATATATATATATATATATCATTTTATACATAAAATAACTTTTCATTATAAAAAAATATATATGTCATTCTTCTTCTATCTTAAATTTTCTTTCTATTTTACATCATTTTTTTTTTTATCTTATTAGAAATTGCTTATATGGTACACTACAAAAAATTAAGGTTTTGGGGACCAAAATTTAGGGACAAAATTATTTTTTAGAGACCAAATATTTTTGTTGCAAAAAATGTCATTATTATTTTTTTAACAATAAAAATTGGACATTAGTGATGAATTATTATCTATTTGGGACAAAATTTTTTGTCTAAAAAAATAAACCATTTTGAGATCAAATTATTTTGTCCCTAAAACTTTATTTATTAGTGATATTTTCAAAATTGTCACTAAAAGTTTTATTTTTGACTTTTCGGGACAACCTTTTAGCGACTATCCTCATGATGATAGAAATTGATCCCTAAATGTCTTTTGCAACAAAATTTTCACTTTTAAAGACCAAAATATTTGGTCTCTAAAACTCTTATATGTTGTAATGGTATTTAATTTTTTTTATATATATATAATTTATATATATATATATCATATTATACATAGATGTGTGTTTTGTGTATATACACTACTAAAAAAAACACTTTTTGCGACCGCTATAAACCGTCGCAAATAATAAAAAACAGTCGCAAAAGACTTTTTGCGACGGCTCATGCGACGGCAAATGGGGGTCGCGAATGTGGGGGTGGCAAATACTTTTTGCGACGGCAAAGCAACGGTCGCAAATTATTTGCGACCGCCTAAACTACTTATGGCGACCGCTATTTTGCCGTCGCAAAAAACAAAGAAAAACACTAACATGATTTTTGGCGACCATCTTGTTACCGTCGCAAAAAAAAAAAAAAAAAAAAAAAAAAGCATAAAAGTATAGCGTTAAGCACTCTAAGAATAGCAATGACAAGAATTCAAATAGTATAGCATTGTAGTTTAATTGAACATGCCATTTGAGTCTCAAAATTGGAGCCATACGTGAGTTATTACAACTAAAAATTTAGAAAAAGTTCTTTTATGAAAAAAAATACAATCTAGAACTGGCCAATCTTTTCATCAATTTTCTTGCTTGGGTGTTTCTCCACTCTATCGATGAACTGGTCAATCTTCTCATCGATTTTCTTTTCAAATTCCACATCACCACATTGCACCTATGCCCATGGAACCTGCAAAACAATCTGCTGCTCAAAAGCACCATAGCATGCACAACGCCTCTGCACATCATTCAGTAACCCATTCCATTCAGGTCCAAAAAGTAAAGTCACAGAATTACAAGGATATGCAGCAAAAAGAGAGAATAAGAACAAGGTTACACACATAGTGAAAATAGGTGTCCGAAAACATGGATGCAGCAACATTAGGACAAGTTTAGACATGAGAGTGAACCAAATCAAATCAACAAGCTCCCCAGGAGTTGCCACAAGATTAGAAGTGCACAAGGCAATTAAAAAAATGAAAAAGAAAGAAAGATAATACAAATATAACAAGCCAAGCAAGCAAGTTGCATACCTTCCGTCATATTTCTTAAGAATAGTATTCTTTGTGCTAAGATAAAGAGGCCACTTTTTCTGGTAAGCAGTGTTCATTGAAGCCTCAGCAAAAGCTTGAATGGACTGTGTTTCAAGATAGAAAAGTAAATTTAGTTACCCGCCGCAATCTAGAAAGCAACTTCAACATACCACGAAAGAATTTGCAAACTCAAACCTCATCAGTGTTGTACATAGACAAAGCTACACCCCCAGCACCGGTAAAGTTGTAAACCTCCAACTCCATCTTTTCATCTTTTCCTTCTGGTACTGCATACATGTTGAGCACCTTTTATCATAAACACAATTCTTTAAAACCTAGGAACAAGGAAGTAACAAAATAACGTTGGGAGAATTTTTTTTACCAAACACCAACTTGAGTTTTCCAGGTCCTTTGATAACTGCATCAGTTGCTTTGTATTGATCTCCAAATGCATGCCTTCCAATGCATATAGGCTTTGTCCACCCTGAAAACAATAGCAACTATTATTCCACTACTATATCATACAAGAGAATGAAAGCAGCAATGCAATCAATATTACGTACCTGGGATGAGCCGAGGGACATTTTTGCAAATAATTGGTTCTCTGAAGACTGTGCCTGCAGCAAGTGCCAATAATAATAGGCTGTCAACAATGAATACATCATACAATTAACAGTTACAAATCATGAACCACTACCAAGTTCACCAACACAGGAAAGCAGTTCACAACCCAAAAATTTTAACCAGAGCAAAAATGGTAATGGTGAGAGAGAGAGAGAGAGAGAGAGAGAGAGAGAGTCAGGAAGTAGTGGGTTCAGAACTTCTGAAAAATCTTAAGAGTAGCTTCTGCACTTTCAACAGTAACTTTATCATCAGTGGCATCACAGTGAGGAAGACCAAGGTCAAAATATTTTATATCCAACTCCACAAGGGGGAAAATAAGCTGCAATATATCAACAAAATTATAATTTATAAATATAAGCAACTGTTTCAGTATTTAAAACAAAAGAGGGGGAAAAACGTGAAAGCATATCAGTATACAAAAATGAACTAAGAAAGTATACTACCTTATCCTTTATCGATTTCCAGAAAACTCGAGTCATCTCATCTCCTGCATCATGGAACAAAAACAATAATATAAACTGGAGAAAGAAAGAGAATTTCATTTTATACATGAACCAGTAGCAATTTCCAAGTCACATTGAGTATTAACACTAAACACATCAACTATCTTTCTATTTTCAACAGATAACTTCAATCAGAGTACTTTCTGCTTGAGGGATTTTCTTAGTTGTTTAGCATTTCAAACTCCTTTCAACTCTTGCCAAATCAAATTCAAAAAATAAAAAAATGAATTAGGCAAAAGTCTTCATCATAAAGGCCAAAGAATCTCCACCAGCCTTAACAAAGATATGAAGAACATTAAAATCCATGGTCATAGCTTCTGCTATGATGCAAGCATGTTGATTGTTAATAAAAGCTATGAACTAACATAAGTGTTGTTAAAGATCTACATTCTGTGGTCAAGCCACTCACAAAGCTATGAACTAACATAACTGCATCTTATTGTTTACTAGTTATTTATTTATTTTTTTAATTAATATTATTTGATTACTTGTCTAAAAATTGCACTTGTTTACATATCAGAATAAAAAATTTGTATAAATTTTTCTTCTAGTGTGAGCAATATTCTATTTTTGATCTGCTAATTTGGCCTTTATGTGATACTTTGTTAGTCAACAAATGCTAGAAGAATAGGGAAATGGAAGAACAAAAAAATTAGGACTCAACGAGCATAGCAAAGGAGAAGTATTGGAAAATCATGTACATAAAAGGTAGCTCACTTTGTCGGTATTTAGCCACTTCACATACTCAACCAATCCCCCAGCATTGTAGTATTCACTATACTGGTTCTTCTTTGGATCTGTATCCTCTTTCTTAAGAGCAATAGTAATCTGCAAACAGTGAGACAAGGACAGTGCATAGTATAATAAAAAGAAACAGAAGTCACTAAGACTGATGGCACATCAAGAAAATGAAATTAATAATTAACCATTAAAATATTAATACTAAATAGCAAAGGATCCATTTCTGAAAGATCTGAAATGTTAGGGCAGTCAACAGGAAACTAAAGGACCAACAGGAAATCACTGTTGAATGACTAGCCATTGAGCCTTAATAATCCCACAACATGCTAGGTAACATTCCATAGTTTGACATGAACAATCTTCTAGCATCATCATCTGGAAACAGGTATACTGCAAGTATGACATTCATTCACAAAACGAATATCAGATTTGACCAATGTTTGGAAAAGATGCAACAAGTTACCATATTAAAAAAAAAAATTTTAAAAATCTATATTTGAAAAATAAATGAGAAGTTTAAGGAAAAAAAATTAGAATAACAACTCAGAAGGTTTAAAGATGTCACAGAACAATAAGCAGATGGTAATGACTATACCTTAGGGTTTAAAAAAGCCAGCTCCCTAATCCGTCCAGCTATAGTCCTGTAATCAAACTGAATTGCAGTAGCGAATACTGCAGAAAAGTTCATGGTTAGACAAAGACTATGAAAACCCCTAAATGCAATTATTGCTACAAATTGAATCAATAGAATCATCAAAAGCATGCCGGGTTTGAGAATCGAGACTACCTTGTTTTGTCAGGCCAAAACTTAATGTGTGTCCCTTGGCGGTCTTTTGATTCATCAGGAAGCTCATGACACATAAAAGTTGAAACAGGCTTTCCACGGGAATATTTCTGCTGGTATTCCATTCCATCACGCCAAACAGTAACTTCTAATGCCTGCAAACCAATACATGTCAGAGACAAATGATTCGATCCTAAGTCGATTGGTGCTCACAAACTGTAAAATGTATATATAAACAACAAAAAAGAGACAAAAAATATGAAAGAACTGAGTGCGCACCAGCAAGCAAAATGTAGAATATAGCACTTAGTGTTGATGTGATGGCCAAGGGAGACACAATTAACACAGCCCACCCTGGGCCAGAGTAGTTACGCTGTTATGAAGAGTGAGTTGGAGCATAACCTGTGGTCCAAGGAATTTGGGGATTATCGTGCAAGCCTAAAAGAGATATCATTCATTTTGTAAAGTAATGTGACTGACACCAGAATAAAGGAGTCTCAATACTTCTATGACCCAGGAGCCACCAAACTAAAAGTCACAGAACAGGAAAGTAAGACAAAGGGTCACCAAAATTATAGTAAACTAAAGCCTACTCCACTGCCAAAAGGAACTCAAAGGCACACCAAAACCAACAACATTAAAACGAAAGAGAAAACCATGAATATATATACATATCTCAACCAGCTTGAAGGGAATGGCCAAATAAAGTTATAAGAAAAGAAAGTAGCACCTTAGATAATGCATTAACAACAGATAAGCCTACACTGTGTAGTCCCCCTGAGACACTGTAACCACTACTTGAACCACCAAATTTCCCACCAGCATGTAAAACCTGCACAATTTAATCGGCATACATTATTCACACAATCTTTTATACTATTAGAAAGATCATCTCCATCAGCCATGTCAAAACACATATTTGTTACATTTCAAATGCAGCTATCAGATATATGTATGTAAAACAGAGTAGAAGAGTTCAAGATGTTGAGGAAGTTGAGGATGGCAAACCACATAAGATAAACATAGACGAAAACTCACTCCAAGAAAAGGACAACCTCAAAAAAAAAACAAGGAAGAAAAAGCGTGGCCTGTATAAGTAGACATGAAGTCATTAAATACTAGACGCAGAAAGATTTACCTTGCATATATTATCAGGAGGTCGTAGAAACACCTTTTTCTGATCAGCTGACGCTACTGAGGAATGTAAAGGAAGAAGCCACTCAGAAGATCTTCCACCAAATTGGTAAGAAGCAGCTAGTTTATCAAATAATGTGTGGATCTCTGAAACTCTCTGTCATGCAATTTATGCAACAACAATTACTTCAGCAATTAATCAAAGACACATACTATGTTTTTCTAATAAAATCAAAACTACATAAATGACACGTATGAAAGCATTCATTGGACTTACTGGTAAGAAAACCAGTATGGCGCCCTCTGGGTGTGTTTCATCAATGTAATGCACCAGATCTTCAAGAAGATCATAATCAATAACATCTTCATTCAACCTTCTCTGTGGTAGATCAGGAAAAATTATAGGGTCACCATCCTAGATAAAGCAACAGTTATATGTTATGAACACTTAAAAAGTACATCTCCAAGATGTTTACCAAATTCTTTCAAGTTTGATCACTATATGTTTGATAAGTACTCGGAATATAGTATGGGTTTATGAAATCTTCAGACAGAATTGATTCATCACCCCATCCAGATAAAACTAGATTTTTCTTCCCCCTGTGGTTGCTAACAGGAACATTCTGCAGCCATGAAATTCAAGAATTCATATGGATTGATTTTCAAAATAATACTTCATTAACTACAAATCAATAAAGGAAATAACTCACAGAAATAAAACACTATAAGCTTCTGTACAGTCTGCATGAGTACCAAAGAAAATAGGTAAGATAACATGTACCAGAGCAAAGTACAAAATCTTATATTTCACATTTTATCTTACAAAATGCTTATTGACAAGGGAGAGGGTGAAAGCTGCAGATCTGGGGGTAAAAAAAAGGACAAACTTGAAATCCTAAAAGTAATAATCTAAGATCCACATATTAAGACACCTTCTTTGTAGATGTATCATCTCTTAGATAAGCTGGAGAATCTGAAGCAAGACGATAGTTAATACTTTCATATATATCCTTGAGAAAGTGTGTTGAGACAGGATGTGTTCGGCCTTGAGCAGTAATTACTGCGCAGCGACCGAAGTATCTTGAAAACAGATCTGAATCAACAGTTGCTGACCTGAACATTGGAGATATAGATAAACACACAAGAGCAAAACAAACTTTGCAATTATGAACAAACATATAGAATAAGCACTATTTATGAGCTGCAACCAGACATAAGAATAACTTTCAATTTTGGGGTGCTATGAGCAGATTGCTTCTCAATCAGGTTCTTCAAAACAAAGTAGAAAATCACCCTGTTACGAAAAACACAAACTTGTAAAATTGTCCCAAACCGATCTTCAATGGTTCTGTTATACCTTCTATATTTTGTAGCCAAAATAAATATGAAATATGAAAATATTACCAAATCAAACCAAGCCTTAAGTCCCATCAAATAGGGTAAGCTAAATATGAAAATATTACGTTAATAAAAAAAACTACTTTGGTGAACACTGTAATCTAGTGAACAGCAACCAAAGCCAATGATAACTTTGCTTTAATTTATCAATGATCAATAATTTGATATCAATTGCTGTGATAAGAGCAAATAAATAAATAAATCATATGAGAAAGGACTCCTAAGGGCATATTGCTTACAGTTAGAAATACTATCAAATCATCAATCAAAAATTAAAGTGAAAGTAATTCAAGACAGGTACTAGGAATAAGCATCATGGCCGGCATGCCAAGATAATCTAATCTGTATGAAGCCAAACATGATAATTTAAAAGCTATCAATGAACGAAAAGCTACAAAAGTTGATAGGTGGCACTTAAAGGTCATTATACCATACAACAGAAAATGCTATCATAAGAACATGATCATCTTATTCCCAAATTTCAGATTACCAGGTTTTAGTTAGACCATGGAAAAATCTATCAACTTCTGGAATAAGCAGGTTTCACATGAAGAGTTGCTTAAAGATGACTAGAAACACCAACCTACTTCAACAATTAATTTAGGAAGAGGAGATGGAGGTGGAAAACTGGTAAAACAACTAACACTGATGGAAAGGCGATCAGACAAAAAAATTTAGTTTCCTTTCCATCGAAATGGCCAAAATGTTTCTGTTTCCTAGAAAATCAACACAAATCATTAGAGGAAAAACAAAATTCCACTGTTTTCATCAAAACATAACAAAATGACCTGAAACTCATCGAAACCTACCGCAACAATGATTTGTTCCAACACATATCAGGATTCTCAAACGCATTGATAGGATGCTATGTACGCAATGAAGCTCAAAGATAGTCTTTGTGTGTGAGTGCGCGCGCGCGTAATGTAGGTGAATTTTGAGGTAGATGAAACGCATGAGAGGTGAGATTACTCTGCTGCATTTGAGTGCTCCGAGAGAACTTTTCCATGGCAGAGTTAGGGTTTCTCTGCGACGAATCGCGCAAATTACAGAGAGAGAGTAGATAATTGTACGCAGATACAAAGAGAGCGAGATAGTGTGTATGTAAGAGATTGAGAGATTGAGAGATCGAGAGAGGGAGAGAGATTGAGAGATCGAGATAGAGAGATCAATCGATTGAGATCAAGAGGGATAGAGAGATTCATACCAGTGAGCGAGAGCGAGAGAGGGAGGTTGAGCGAGCCAAGGTAGGGCAAAACCAAGGAAATGGAGCAAATAAATAAAAGAAAATAGGGGAAATAAATGTAAATATAAATGGGAGTTTTTTTTTTTTTTTTTGGCGACGGTCACACAAGCGGTCATAAAAAAGTAGTCGCAAAAAGTCATTTTTCTAGTAGTGATAGTAAAAAAAATTATTTTTCTTTTGACCTCTCTAATAATGAAATCTTGATTTTGCCCCTAATAACAAGTTATACTTTATTTTAGTAGTTTGTATCAGAATATTTGGTTTAATTTTTATTTATATAAATAAATATTTTTAACTTTTTTTTTTTTAATTATTAACTTCCAATTTAAAAAAACCTGTGTCAAAAATAGTTCAAAAGCTCTACTCATCTCTCTCTGTTAAATGAGTAGGCCAATTTCTATTGATCTATTTATTTATTTTATTGGATTGAAATGATCACTTAGTCATGCGTGGCGATGATGTCAATATATGGAAGCAGCTTGCCTCCATTCCAAAATTAGATTGAACAGTGTTGTTTTGTTCGGGAGTCCATCACGGCTTCTGTTTTGATAATCTGAACTGTTAATATGTAAAACTTGTTGATTGTTATATACCTATGAAAAATCACGTTTATCGGATATCGATAGCTATTTGATTGGATCAATTTTTTGTCTACCGTTAATTTATTCACCGTTCATTTTTTTTTATACGAAATTGATTTGATTATATAGCTATCGATATCTGATCAACATGATTTTTTACAGACATATAGTACTCAACGAATTCTACATATTAGCGGTTCAGATTAACAAAACAAGACCTGTGATGGGTCTCCATAGACCGAACAGTACCATCCAATCCGATCTCAGACTGAAGGCAAGCTGCTCGCAATCTATACTATATATTAAGCAAAATGGGGTTTTTAACCCCAAGCTTTGTGGGAGCTCCAATCTCCCAATCTAAATTTCTTGATTAAAAAAAATAAAAAATCTTAGCATTTATTAACTTCTCCCAACCCCAAAATCTTACCCTTATAATAACACTTTAATGCATTAAGAACAAGAATAAAAAAATTCTTTGAAATCCAAAACATATGAATTCCTTGAAAAGTCCCAACTGATATGATTATTATCCTTCATAATAACACTTTAATGCATTAAGAACAAGCATAAAAAAAAATTCTTGAAAAGTCCAACACATATGATTATTATCAAAATATTAAACTTTAACATAATATAATAAAAAAAAAGAAGACATTTAATCTCTTGAAAAGTCCAACACATATGATTATTATTAAAATATTAAACTTTAATATAATATAAAAAAGGAAAAAAATGAGACATTTAAAAAAAAAAAGAAAGAGACATTTAAAAATCGCAATTTAAGAAAAAGGGGGTTTCTAAACCCCAAGCCTTGTGGGAGCTCCAATCTTTCAATCTTAATTTTTAAAATTTTTTATTTAAAAAAAAAATCTCAGCATTTATTGATTTGGTCAAAATCCCCTACTCAGCATTTATTAACTTTTTCCAATCCACATTCCTGCATTTATTGATTTGGTCAAAATCTATGATTAGCATTTAAAATCCCCTTATACAAATAATTATAGATACAGCCCGTGCATAGTTACTGCAGTAGCCTTTTTAATTTCTCCTGTACACTATGGTTAGTGATAAGATTGTTAAATTATTTTTATAAAAAATCTTTAAAAACATAATTTATATATTAAAAAAAAATTAAAACAAATATAAATATTTATAATTATCCCATGCATAGCACAGGTGACAGGCTAGTATTTATATAGAAAAGGTACCACGTAAGGTTGAATTTGAATACATGGATGGGGTCATGGTCCCTACCTCAGTAAATTATGGCTTCGTTTGAGAAGTGGATTGATTTTTTGGTTTTTTGATTTTTTTGGCTATTTTAGTTAGGGTTAAAAAGCTTAGTTTGGGAAGGATTTTTTGGCTTTTTAAACTTTTTTTTTTGTGAAAAAAGAGTGTAATGATTATGGGTTAGATGTTGTACGGGAAAGAAATAAACCTTATCGTATAATCCTGTTGATCAAGATTGCGCTCCTCCGTACGACGTCGCTTTACTCCCTGAAAACACAAACGTGAGCTAGCCGGCAGGTGTGTGCCGGATACCCCTCCGATGCCTAAGTCAGCAAAAATAGACAAATAGACAAAAGCTCTGTGTATTCGGGAATCAAAGTTGTGTTACCTCACCATAGGTGATGTTGTGAGCTTTTATAGGTTTCGCGTGGCACAATCCTAGTAGGACTTTTACTCCTCCATGTAGAGTCCTCTTAGGAATCACATTCCTGAAAGATAATGCTTATCCTTCAACACCCCCCTCACTGCTTAAACCAAGTGAGATAGTTTTACCTAGGTCGGATGTCAATACGACCGGGATAACATGGCCATGCTAAAGCCGCAGACTAGACCGAGCTCCACCTAGCTCGGTCCTTCCTTTCATTGCGTGTACCTCAGTTCGACATACTCCAACCAGGCTGTTGAGATCATGCTAACCATACTGAGCTAGGACCGAACTAACCCATAGCATGGTTCTGAGGAAGGCTCAACATACTTTGGCTCAATATGGTATGACCGGGCTAACTGTTACTGCGCCGACTGTGGTGACCGAGCTAACCACCAAGCTCTTTCGGACCGGGCTAACTGCAAGGCTCCTCTGGACTGGGCTAACTGTTACCGCGCCGACCGTGGTGACCAAGCTAACCACCAAGCTCTTTCAGACCGGGCTAACTGTTACCGCGTCGATCGTGGTGACCAAGCTAACCACCAAGTTCTTTCGGACCGGGATAACTGTTACCGTGCCGACCGTGGTGACCGAGCTAACCACCAAGCTCTTTCGGACCGGGCTAACTGCAAGGCTCTTTTACTCAGCCTTTTTTACTGTGGCCCACAGAATGGCCCATTACCCAGCTCGGCCCAATTTACATATAAATTACCCTCTCAATTGCCCCTTAATTCCATCTGCGCAGCATGATAGGGATTACCTGTTACCGGCCGAGCTAAAAACTTTAGCCTTTCAACCGAGCTAAAAACTTGTTTGCCTTGGGTGCAAGCCTAGCCAAACCAAACTAAAACTTCACGCTATTCTTGTAGTTTATAATAAGTCTGAGTACCTTTTGCTTTACTTAGCCGAGCTAACGAACTACCTTAGGTTTGCGCAATACCGCGCTAAAAAGCCTCAACCACCGACCGAGCTATGACTTGGGGCTAAACCAGCTTCCTTAGTTAAAACCGAACTAAGAATGTTGCCCCAAAAGCTTCAATCGGGCTAAAAGTCCCTCGCTCAAACTGAGCTGAGAATGGTTAGCATCCCAAGTAACCGAGCCAAGATAGCATTCATTTTACCTTTGTTTACTTTTAACACGGTCCACCGATCTGGGCTTAACATTTTTCCTTTTTAGTTTGCAAACTTAGGTTGGCCAGGTACTCCCTTGAATGCTTCAGCCGAGATACTCCATATCATCTCAGCACCGAGCTACCAACTGAAACCGAGCTCCGAGTGAACTGGATGCGGATCTTGATGACCTGTTTGCTTGACTTTGTATTTATTCTCTTTTTGCTTTTGGAAAGAAATTGTAACTGGGCTGAGGCCCCACCCTTTGTACTTGTTTTGAATTTTCAATGAAATCTGCTTCTGTTCCATCTGTTATCTCGGTTCACTTCCATGTATGCACTTTACTTTCCAAATGTAATCTGAATGCAGTATAACTCTCTGGCCGAGATACTTATCTCGGTCTTAACCTTCCAATCTACCTGGGTATACCTGTTAACCTCTTCAGCCTAGGTTTTCATCTCGGCTGAAGATCACTGAAAGTTGTTATTCCAGCCAACCATTCTTCAGCCTGGATCCTTATCTCAGCTGAAGAGTACTAAGTGTTGGTTTTTCCAGCCAACCTCTTCAGCCTTGATCCTTATCTCGACTGAAGAGCGATAAATGTTGGTTTTTCCAGCCAACCTCTTCAGCCTTGATCCTCATCTCGGCTGAAGAGCGATAAATGTTGGTTTTTCCAGCCAACCTTTTCAGCCTTGATCCTCATCTCGGCTGAAGAGCGATAAATGTTAGTTTTTCCAGCCAACCCTGAGTGAAGTGTTTGGTTATTCCGGCCAAACTTCTTCATTGCCCCCCAGTCGGGCAAAGACTTGTTGGTCAAACCTACAAACTTCCTGCAGCCTAGATCCTTATTTCGGCTTAGGAGAGCTAATTGTTGGTTATTTCGGCCAACATAGAGCTAAGCGTTTGGTTATTCCTGCCAAACTTCTTGGTTGCCCCCCAAGTCGGGCAAAGACTTGTTGGTCAAACCTGCCAACCTTCCTGCAGCCTAGATTCTTATCTCGGCTTAGGAGAGCTATGTTGGTTATTCTGGCCAACATAGAGCTAAGTGTTTGGTTATTCCTGCAGAACTTCTTGATTGCCCCCCAAGTCGGGCAAAGACTTGTTGGTCAAACCTGCCAACTTCCTGCAGCCTAGATATCCTTATCTCGGCTTAGGAGAGCTAAATGTTGGTTATTCCGGCCAACATAGAGCTAAGCGTTTGGTTATTCCTGCCAAACTTCTTGATTGCCCCCCAAGTCGGGCAAAGACTTGTTGGTCAAACCTGCCAACTTCCTATAGCCTAGATATCCTTATCTCGGCTTAGGAGAGCTAAATGTTAGTTATTCCGGCCAACATAGAGCTAAGCGTTTGGTTATTCTTGCCAAACTTCTTGATTGCCCCCCAAGTCGGGCAAAGACTTGTTGGTCAAACCTGCCAACTCTGCTTTCAATGCCCCTAGCTCACTAAAACAATTTTTATAGAAGAAAACACTCTATGCTGAAAAGGAAACTACTTATTTTATTGAGGAAAAGAAAAATTACAAGTACTCTATAGGAAAGATAAAATAACTTGAGATTGGCAGTGATCCACGGCCTAGGGACAACCTTGCTATCTCCATCTTCCAAGTGGTATGCCACTTTTTCTGCTAATCAACCATTTCGTATGGTCCTTCCTATTTGGGCCCTAGTCTTGCCATCTCCAGGTGCCAAAGTGTTTCCCATTACTTTGCGCAGCACCCAATCTCCAATCTTAAATTGCCTTTTATTCAGCTGCCTTGCCAACATCTGTGAACAGCTCCTTGCTCTCGAGTTCTTCCACCAGCTGTACATATCCTTTGGCAGCGCGGCTGCCATTTGCTGTGACGAAGCATTGTTTGGACATAATTTGGTCTCTAAAGACCTCTTCAATTACCCCGGCTTCATTGGGGAACCGCAATACTTGATGGTAGGTTGAAGCTACCGATCGCATGGCGTGCAACCATGTCCTTCCCAATATTATGTTGTAAGAGGAAGGGACTTTCAATACCCAGAATTCCACTTGTTTTGTCATGGTTCCTGCCTTGACTGGGAGGATTATCTTGCCCACTGGCCACTCTAGCATTGAGTTGAATCCGATCAGGGGAGATGTTGCAGGTGCCAAGTCTTTGTCCTCCAGTTTCAACTGTTTGAAGGTTTCGTAATACATTATCTCACATGAGCTTCCTTGGTCAATCAAAATCCGTTTGATGTCGAAATTCTTGACGCGTAGAGTGACGACCAGTGCATCATTGTGAGGGCAGTATATCTTTGCTAAGTCTTTGTCCGAAAAAGATATGACATTTGTCGGTTTTGTTCTCCCCTTTTTGATGATGGGTTGTGCACTTAGTACCTCTCTTAAGTGCTCAGCCTTTTTGATCATCCCCCTGAGCTCACATACTCGCTCAGGTTCGAATACTCCATGTATTACGTTTATTACGCCTTGAGGTGGAGCGTCGACCGGCATCCCATTTGGGTTACTGTGGTTCTGGGGGGCTGGCTGTGTCCCTCCTTCTATGTATTGGTCCAGGTGCCCAGCTGCCACTAACTCCTCCAAATGCTTCCTTAATGGTGTGTAATTTTCAGTGTTGTGCCCCTTTTCATCATGGAAGGTGCACCGCGACCTCTCGTCATAGTCTATTTGCGCTTCTCTCAGTTTAGCAGGCCATCGGACGAAAGGTTCATTGCGAATCTCGCTGAGAATTCGATAGATCGGTTTTTTGAACACCGTGGTAATGGCAGTGCGGACTCTCAACCTCCTTTTGTCTTGGTCCTCTCCGTTGTCCCGCCTGCCTCGCCCGTTTCTGCTTAGACGTTCTACCGCGTTGACTTTTGCCGTAGTCTTTTTATCTGGTATTGCAGTTGTGCCAGATTTTGCTTTAGCGCGGTTGCCATCTTCCTCCAGCGAATATGTTGGTGTACTCTCTCCATCAAGGCTTCCATCGTATGGGGTGGCGTCATGGTGATTGAGTCCCTCAACCTGTTTCCGACTGGGAGACCTCTTTTGTATTGTGCGATGGCGAGATTGGTGGGGCAATCCCCAATCTGGTTGAAGGTCTCCCAGTAACGGCTATTGTAGGATTTTAACGTCTCCTTGTTGCCCATGTCGATAGAGAGTAGTTGATCGATCTGCACCGGGGTTTTGGTGTTCGTTCTGAACCTTGTTACGAACGCCTCCGCCAATTGCGCCCAGGAGGCTATGCTGCCTTCTGGAAGCTTTTCGAACCAAGTCAAGCCTAGGTCGCCAAGGTTGGATGGGAAGATGATGCACATCAAAGCCTCGTTTCGCCGATATACCGCCATAACCTGGCGGAAGTGGCTCAGGGACATATAGGGATCTGTCTTTCCCTCGTACGTGGTGAACTTGGGCTGTAGGAAGCCTGATGGTAGGGGTGCGTTCTCAATTGCCGGAACGAACGGCGAGGTCTGCAGCCTTGCTAATGCTTTGTCCGTTGGTTCGTAGGCTGGGCGTGGTATTGGCATTCCTACCTCGACGTTTCTGTGCGTCCGAGGAGCCAACCGCTGAAGGGCAGAAACTCTGTGTGGGTCGCGTACCCTAACATCCTCATTCCATCGTGCCCTTTCTTCTAGCACAGTTCGTAAGTCAACGATCTTGGTAACTCCGTCTGTCTGGATGACGTCTGGTGCGTGCGTGAGGGGCGATAGGTGCTTCCCTTTGTGTATGACCTCTCAGATCTTGTCCTCTCAGACCTGGAGTGACGAGTTCTGGAAGTCCTGGAATGAGTGTTGCCTGTTCTGAGGCTCCTACTCTCTGTTTGTGATGGCGTGGTATGCCTACTGCGATTTTCTGAGTGGCGAGGGGGCGTGTTGCATTTACGCCCCTCTCCTGTCGCCACCTCTTTCCCCTTGATCTGGCGTTTCATGGCTTCCATATCCGCCACCATCTTCCTTATTAATTCATCTTGTTCTTTCACACGATCCTCTAGAGCTTGAGGGTCGATCCTCCGTCTTTGTCTGTCAGGACTTTGTGAACGAGAGTGATGTGGGTTGTTATTTCGCCTTCTCCCCCTCGTATCCTTCTTGGGATTCTGTCGCTGTGGCTCTAAGTCCGCCATAGGAGGGATAAAAGGTAGACCTTCGCACCTCGCACCCCCCTCTGGTGTTTGTCCATCAATGGCGGACTGTGGCAAATCTTCGTTGTGCGCCATTGATTCTAAAAAGGAAGAGCTTAATCAAGAGGTTTTGTTCTTGTCTGAATTCCCACAGATGGCGCCAATTGTACGGGAAAGAAATAAACCTTCTCGTATAATCCTGTTGATCAAGATTGCGCTCCTCTGTACGACGTCGCTTTACTCCCTGAAAACACAAACGTGAGCTAGCCGGCAGTTGTGTGCCGGATATCCCTCCGATGCCTAAGTCAGCAAAAATAGACAAATAGACAAAAGCTCTGTGTATTCGGGAATCAAAGTTGTGTTACCTCTCCATAGGTGATGTTGTGAGCTTTTATAAGTTCCGCGTGGCACAATCCTAGTAGGACTCTTACTCTTCCATGTAGAGTCCTCCTAGGAATCACATTCCTGAAAGATAATGCTTATCCTTCAACACGCCCCTCATACTTAAACCAAGTGAGATGGTTTTACCTAGGTTAGATGTCAATAGGACCGGGATAACATGGCCATGCTAAAGCCGCAGACTAGACCGAGCTCCACCTAGCTCGGTCCTTCCTTTCACTGCATGTACCTCGGTTCGACATACTCCAACCAGGCTGTTGAGATCATGCTAACCATACTGAGCTAGGACCGAACTAACCCATAGCATGGTTCTGAGGAAGGCTCAACATACTTTGGCTCAATATGGTATGACCGGGCTAACTGTTACTGCGCCGACCGTGGTGACCGAGCTAACCACCAAGCTCTTTCGGACCGGGCTAACTGCAAGGCTCCTCTGGACTGGGCTAACTGTTACCGCGCCGACCGTGGTGACCAAGCTAACCACCAAGCTCTTTCGGACCGGGCTAACTGTTACTGCGCCGACCGTGGTGACCAAGCTAACCACCAATCTCTTTCAGACCGGGATAATTATAACCGCGCGACCGTGGTGACCGAGCTAACCACCAAGCTCTTTCGGACTGGGCTAACTGCAAGGCTCTTTTACTCAGCCCTTTTTACTGTGGCCCACAGAACGGCCCATTACCCAGCTCGGCCCAATTTACATATAAATTACCCTCTCAGATGTGATATTTTGTTTGTTGTAGTTAAAATAACTTATTTTATCTTTTATGACTAAAATAACTAAAAAAAACTCATAAATCATCTCCCAAACGGAGCTTAAGTCAACAATAAACTGATAAATTAATTAATTAGTCTCAACCTTTTTTGACCTTTTTGATTTACTCATAAATAATCTCACAGGCCAGCCCAATGTTGTAATATAATGTATAAAATCTCATATAGGTAAACTATTCACACTACTAGACAGATATATAGTCTGCATTGATCGATCATGCAATAACAACATTCACACTGTTATCACACACACCCCCCCCCCCCCCCCCCCCAAAAAAAAAAAAGTTTCTAGAATGTACTCATTCATAATAACTACTCATTCATAATACAACAATGATACATTCTTCTAATTTTGAAATTTTAATTGAGCTCTAGTGATGTGAAAATTTAAAAAAAAAAAAAAAAAAAAAATCCAAAGCCAAAACATTATATCAATGGGTGGAGCCCACCCCCTAGAACTCCTTTAGAGCTCGTATTTTAGAATTTCCAAACATTTTTCTTCACAATATTATCCACACCGAATGGCTATGTTATGAAAATCAATAATTTTGTAAGGATTTTAGTGTACATAATTAAAAAATTAAGTTGATTTAACAATCGTGATATTTTTATTTTCTTGTTTTTGTTTCTAAAAAATAGATACTTTATTTTTAAAAATATGCTGGTCATTCATTTTTTTAAAAGACAAATGCCATAAAATAAAAATGTCATAATTATCTAAATGATTTAATTTTTTCATAGTCCATAAATACTGAGGGTTACGAAATAAACGATTCAAAACATTAAAACAAGACCCATAATCAACTCTATAAGACTCTCACATTCTCTAAATTTGAGAGAATCCAACCATTTTTCTATTCATTAAATGGTGATGGAAATGAGATTAGGGTTTTAGAAGTGAAACCATAATAATAATAACAAAAATGCTATCCGAGAATTTTTTAAGTAAAGTGTTTGATATGATGTGTGTCTAATAATATTAATAAATTTAAATCTTAAAAATTATGTTTGATTCATAAATTTTAATTTTTAAAAAAAAGTATAAAAAATATATAAAATATAATTATATTTATATATATTTATTTTTATTTTTAAATATCTACTTAAATTCATGAATAGAAGACCCTCTAAATTATTATTTTTGACTAAAATTTGGGATAAAATTTTGAGGCGGTAAGATTACCGTAATAATAATGACATATTAATGCCACGCGGTTTTGTGAAGCCGAAAGAGAACAAAGCCCTCTCTCACTCACTCGCTCTCTCTCTCTCCTCTCTAAATAACGCAGCTGACTTTTGCAATCAAATGAGTTAATGCTCATTGCTGTCCGCTTTTGACGAGTTAGGGGCACTCTAAAAGCACAGCATGACTGTAGTCCTTCATTTGAGTTGTATTATGAATTATTTTTATAATTCAAACAGTTCATTTTATAGAATTTGTTAAGTATTTTATATTTATCAAAAATTATATTAATCGAATATCAATAATTATATAATCGAATTACATATTATTTATGAGAGGGTAATTTATAAACCGAAGTAGGCCAAGCTGCGGATTGGGCCTTAGGGCCGAAATGAAAAGGGCCGAGTAGAAAGGCCATGAAAGCTACTCCGGTTTGGAGAAGTAACTTTGAAGAATAGACCGGTCGCACAGTTGTGGTGGTTAGCCCGGTCTCGGAAGGATTTAGTTCTACTCCGGTTGAGAGGAGTAGCACGAAGGCTTCGGTCTTCGATAGTTACTTCGGTTGTAGCATGTGAGAACCGAAGTAATTTGTGGTTCTAAAATATAGCTCGGCTTTAACTCCCTTGTGGATAGCTCGGTCCTAGCATGGGAAGGCCGAGGTAAGGGAGAGTAAAGTGAGGGCCGAATTATAGTTATTTCGGTTGTACAGGAGTTCGGCCCTAGCAAAGCCATCTCACTTGGCTTAAGCAGTGAGGAGGGTGTTGGAGGATAAGCATTATCTTCCAGGAGTATGAATCCTAGGAGGACTCTACGCATGGAGGAGTAATCCTAGAAGGACTCTACTTGGGGGAATAAGAGTCCTACCAGGATTGTGCCACGCGAAACCTATATAAGCTCACCAATATCACCTTTGAGAGGTAATGCAACTTTACTCCCTGAATTCATAGAGCTTTTGTCTATTTGTCAAGCTTTCTGACTTAGGCATCGGAGAGGTTTCCGGCACACACCCGCCGGCTAGCTCACGTGTGTATTTTCAGGTGGTTGAACGACGTCGTACGGAGGAGCGCAGACTTGGTCAACAGGATTATACGAGAAGGTGTATTTCTTTCCCGTACAATTGGCGCCGTCTGTGGGAACTCAGACAAGAACAACCTCTTGATCAAGCTTTTTCTCCTAAAAAAAATCAATGGCGAACAACGAAGAATTACCTCAGTCCGCCGTCGACGGACTAACTCCAGAAGGGGGTGCAAGGCGCGAAGGCCTACCCGTGGTCACTCCCATGGCGAACCTGGAATCACACAGACAAAATTCCAGGAGAGATGCGAGGGGACGAAGGCGGAATAACAGCCCTCATCCCTCTCGTTCGCAAAGCCCAGAAAGACAAAGACGCAGAATTGATCCTCAAACTTTGGAAGATCGCGTCAGAGAACAAGACGAGTTGATCCGTCGGATGGCGGCAGACATGGAATCTCTGAAACGCCAGGTGAAAGGAAAAGAAGTGGCGACAGGAGAGGGGCGCACGAACAAGACGCCCCCTCGCCACTCCGAAAGTCGTAGCAGGAATACTACACCCTCACAAGGGGAGAACAAGAGCCTCAGGACAGGCGACGCGCAATCTAGATCCTCCAGAACTCATCACTCCAGGCCTGAGAGGACGAGGTCTGAAAGGTCGCACCGAAGGAAGGAAGCACATATCGGCCCTCACACTCACACCAGACAAGGTCTAGGCAGACAGAGTTGCCCAGATCGTCCGACCTACGGACCGTGCTAGAAGAGAAAGCGCGGTGGAAGGAGGACGCTAGAGCGCGCGATCCACACAGAGTCTCTGCCTTACAACGGTTGGCTCCTCGGACGCATGGAAGCGTCGAGGTTGGAATGCCAATACCGCGCCCGGCCTACGAACCAGCGGACAAGGCATTGGCGAGGCTGCAAACCTCACCATTCGTCCCAGCAATAGAGAACGCGCCCCTACCGTCAGGCTTCCTACAGCCCAAATTCACAACATATGAGGGGAAGACGGACCCTTACTCACACTTAAGCCACTTTCGCCAGGTCATGGCTGTATACCGGCGGAATGAGGCCTTGATGTGCATCCTATTCCCCTCAAGCCTAGGTGACCTAGGCCTGACTTGGTTTGAAAAGCTTCCAGAGGGCAGCATAGCCTCCTGGGCGCAATTGGCGGAGGCGTTTGTAACACGATTCAGAACAAACACAAAAAACCCGGTGGAGATCGACCAGTTACTCTCCATCGATATGGGCGACAAGGAGACCCTGAGGTCATACAACAGTCGCTACTGGGAGACATTCAACCAGATTGGGGACTGCCCAACTAACCTCGCCATTGCGCAGTACAAAAGAGGCCTTCCAGTCGGAAATAGACTAGGGACTCTATCACCATGACGCCACCTCTCACAATGGAAGCCCTGATGGAGAGAGTGCATCAGCACATCAGGGTAGAGAGGATGGCGCTCGCGCCAAGGCAAAATCTGGCGCGACCACAAACCACCAGAGAAGAAGACCTCGGCAAAGGTCAATACGGTAGATCGCCAAAACCGAAATAGACAGGGCAGGAAAGACAAGACAAGAGAAGACCAAGACAAAAGATGGTTGAGAGTCCGCACTGCCATCACCACAGTCTTCAAAAAACCGATCTACCGTATACTTAGCGAAATTCGAGACGAGCCTTTCGTCAAGTGGCCAGCTAAGTTAGGCGAAGCTCAGAAGGACTACGATGACAGATCGAGGTGCACCTTCCACAAAGAAAAGGGGCACCGCACTGAGAACTGCACACCATTGAGGCAGCATCTGGAAGAGTTGGTGGCGGCGGGTCACCTGGACAAATACATAGAAGGAGGGGCGCAGCCAGCCCCCCAGGACCACAATGTGCCCAATGGAATGCCAAACGACGCTCCACCTCTAAGGCGTTCATCAACGTAATACATGGAGTCTTTGAACCTGAGCGTGTATGCGAGCTCAGAGGTTCAATCAAAAAGGCTGAGCACTTCAGAGAGGTGCTAAGTGCCCAACCAGTCGCCAAAAAGGGGAAGATGGAGGCCACAAATGTCATGTCCTTTTCAGATAAAGACTGGCAAGGATTTATTGCCCTCACAACGATGCCTTGGTCGTCACTCTCCGAATCAAGGATTTTGATGTCAAGCGGATTCTGATTGACCAAGGTAGTTCGTGCGAAATCATGTATTATGAAACCTTCAAGCAACTAAAGCTTCAAGATAAAGACTTGGCGCCTGCCGTATCTCCCCTTATCGGATTCAACTCCATGCCAGAGTGGCCCGTCGGCAAAATTATCCTCCCAGTCAGAGCAGGGAGTGTAACGAAACAAGTGGAGTTCTGGGTGATAAAGGTCCCCTCCACCTACAACGTTATCTTGGGCAGAACATGGCTGCATGCCATGCGCTCAGTGGCATCCTCCTACCACCAAGTGATGCGATTTCCCAACGATACCGGCATAATTGAAGAAGTATATGGGGACCAGATCATGTCCAAACAATGCTTCGTCACAACAAACGGAAGCCGTGCGGCCAAGGGGTATGTTCACTCGATTGAAGAACCTGAGAGTAATGAACTGTTCGCAGAGGTTGGCAAAGCAGCTGATCAGAAAGCGATAGAAGATTTGGTGGAGGTAAGAATCGATGAAAAGAACCCGGATAAGTTCTTTTTGCTTGGTTCGACGTTATCCAGCGCTGAGAGGTTGGAGGTTATGGAATTCCTGACCTCCAACATCGAAGTGTTTGCCTGGACGCCTTACGACATGCCAGGCATTGATCCAAACCTAATCTGCCACCAACTCAATGTCCACCCATCTGCCAGACCGGTCATTCAACGCACACGCAGATCGGCACTCCATCACGCTCGAGATAGTGGCAGAAGAAGTGGGTAACCTGCTGGAGGCAGGAGCAATCAGAGAGGTACATTACCCCAAATGGATCTCCAACACAGTAGTGGTGCCAAAGAAGAATGGCAAGTGGCGTGTATGCGTCGACTACAAGACGGTCAACAAGGCGTGCCAAAGGATAGCTTCCCCCTACCAAGGATAGATCAACTGGTAGACTTGACGGCAGGGCATAACAGACTTAGCTTTCTGGACGCATACAGAGGCTACCACCAAATTGCCATGCACAAACCAGACCAGGAGGTCACGTCCTTCACCACGCCAAGAGGACTATACTGCTACAAGGTCATGCCCTTTGGCCTAAAGAACGCAGGGGCGACATTTCAGAGAATGGTCACAAAGATGTTCGAGCCATTGTTAGGCAGAACAATGGAGGCGTACATCGACGACATGGTGGTCAAAAGCAAGGATGCGGATGACCACCTAAAGGACCTAGATGAGATGTTCCAGATCCTGAAGAAACACAAGCTGCGCCTTAACGCTTCTAAGTGCGCATTCGGTGTGGGGTCTGGCAAGTTTCTAGTTTTCTGGTGACCAACAGGGGTATTGAGGCAGACCCCTCCCAAATCAGAGCAATTCAGGAGTTAGAGAGCCTAACTCAGTGAAAGAAGTGCAGCATCTCACCGGCATGGCAGCAGCACTTAACCGATTCATCAGCCGGTCTTCAGACAGATTGCGTCCATTCTTCAGTCACTAAAAGCTAAGTTTGAGTGGGACGAAGAATGCGACCGAGCTCTGGAGAGTTTGAAGGAATACATGTCTTCTCCACCACTACTTGTCACCCCAATACCTGGAGAAGAACTCTTCCTCTACTTGGCAGTCTCTCAGCACGCGGTAAGTGCAGTGTTGGTTCGAGCAGAAGGAATCCAACATCTTCCAATCTTCTATGTCAGCAAGACATTGTTAGGCGCCGAAACGAGGTATTTGCCACTGGAGAAACTGGCATTGGCCTTAATGATGGCCTCAAGGAAGTTGTCACATTACTTTCACGCCCACACCATAGTTGTTCTCACAGCTTCCCACTAAGGCTTTATTTGAAAGGGCGAACTTTTCTGGGCGAATTCTGAAGTGGGCAGTAGAATTGGGACAATATGACATCAAGTTCCAACCCAGAACCGCAGTAAAGGCCCAATCCTTGGCAGACTTCGTCGCAGAGTTCACCCCTGGAAGCCATCAAGTCTGCCCAATGACCTGACTGACACAACCGAACTAGGGATGGAGATTGACGCCGGAATAGCGCAACCCCTAGTGCAGGTTACTCAGCCAGAGCCCAAGGCAGACCAGAGTAGAGAAGGCACGAAGCAAAACAGACCATGCTACACCAAGTCAGGACTCGCCAACACATGAAGGCTTGGTGCAAACGGAAAGTAAGGGGCAGACAACGAGCATGGACCATGAAGAAGACACCAGCATCATGGAGATCCCAAGGCGTCATCTGATCCCTCCACCTGCTGGAAGTTGTTCGTCGGAGAGATGTGGAAGCTCTTCGTGGATGGAGCATCCAACCGACATGGAGCAGGACTTGGCATAGTCCTCATCTCTCCAGATGGCCTAGTGGTGGAGCAAGCGATCAACCTTGGCTTCCCAGCATCAAACAACGAAGCGGAGTATGAAGCGCTTCTGGCAGGCCTCAAGTCAGCCTTCTACATGAAGGCCACCGAGCTAATGGTTTACAGCGACTCACAGTTGGTGGTAAACCAAATATCTGGCGACTACGAGGCAAAAGATGATAGAATGGCCAAGTACCAAGAATTGGTCAGAACAGAAATCAAGAAGTTTGAAGTGGTGAGGATAGAACAGATCGGCAGAGAGGAAAATAGCAGAGCAGACGAACTAGCAGGCTTCGCCTCAATGGCAGACACCTCCATTCCTCACCCACTACTAATCGACTATCTGCCTAGACCAAGCATTGAAGACCCAGAAGCAGAAGAGGTATGTTGCGCAGAATTAGGCCCTTCTTGGATGGATCCCATCATACTTTTCTGAAAGACGGCACCCTACCAGAAGAGAAGAAAGAAGCCAACAGAATCAGAGCAAAGTCGCAGCGATTTTGGCTCTCTCCATCCCTGGCACTATACAAAAAGTCATTCTCAGGACCTTACTTGAAGTGTGTTCACCCCAGCAAAGTGGAAGCATTCCTATTCGAAATACATGAGGGTGTTTGCGGCAGCCATCAGGGAGGAAGATCGCTGGCGTACAGGGCAATTTCACAAGGATATTGGTGGCCATACATGCAAGCAGATTCGGAGAAGTATGTTAAAAAGTGCGAAAAGTGTCAAAAATTCGCACACCAAATACACCAACCTGCCAGAGAACTTCTACCTCTAACCAGTCCATGGCCTTTCGCAATGTGGGGGTTGGACATAGTAGGCCCACTTCCAATAGCTCCAGGCAACAGGAAGTTCTTTCTTGCCGCAACTGACTACTTCTCAAAGTGGGTGGAAGCAGAAGCCTTGGCGTCAATCAAGGAAAAAGATGTGAAGAAGTTTGTCTGGCAGAATATCATCACTCGATTTGGCATACCAAAGGCACTGATCTCAGACAACGGCACTCAATTCGACGGTAGGATTTTCAGAGGCTTTTGTGAAGAGTACAAGATAGAGTTCTATAATTCTACACCGGCATATCCCCAAGCAAATGGTCAAGCAGAGGCCTCAAACAAAGTCGTTTGGACGGATTGAAGAAAAGGTTAGAAAGAGCAAAAGGCAAGTGGGCAGAAGAGCTCCCTCATGTTTTATGGGCTTACCGCACCACGCCGCGACGATCAACAGGAGAAACACCATTCTCCTTAGCTTACGGCATGGAGGCAGTCATCCCATTAGAAGTTGGCCTCCCCACAATCCGAAGCGAAAACTTTGATCCGGACTTAAATGGTGAAGCCATAGCACTAGAGCTTGACCTTGCAGAAGAAAGAAGAGACAGAGCATTGGTTCACATCGCCTCCTACCAACAAGAGTTGTCTAGAAAGTATAACAAAACAGTGCATCCAAGACAGTTCAAGATTGGAGATTGGGTACTGCGCAAAGTGATGGGAAACACCTTAGTTCCAGGAGATGGCAAGCTAGGACCTAATTGGGAAGGACCTTATAAAGTGGTCGGATTAGCAGGCAAAGGGGCATACCACTTAGAAGATGAGGACGGCAAAGCAATCCCCAGGCCATGGAACACGGCCAATCTCAAGCTGTTTTATTTTTAGCTTCTTTTCTTTTAAGTATGTAATTTTTTACTTTCTCAATAAAACAAAGTCGATTCTTTTCAGCATTATGGTTTTCAGTAGAAAGTAGCTTTAGAAAGTTTGTATTGTAAACATAGTTGGCCGGAATAACCAACTATGACCCCTCCTAAGCCCAGGATAAGGATCCAGGCTGCAGGACGTTTTGGTCGGAAAAACCAAGCATTTTTATTCTAAGTTGGCTGGAAAAACCAACTTAGAGGTTGGCTGGATTAAACCAACACTATGTACTCTTCAGCCGAAGTAAGTTATATCGGCTGAAGAGTGGTTGGCTGAATTAAACCAACACTATGTACTCTTCAGCCGAAGTAAGTTTGTGGCTGAAGAGTGGTTGGCTGGATTAAACCACACTTGTACTCTTCAGCCGAAGTAAGTTTGGCTGAAGAGTGGTTGGCTGGATTAAACCAACACTTTGTACTCTTCAGCCGAAGTAAGTTTATGGCTGAAGAGTGGTTGGCTGGATTAAACCAACACTTTGTACTCTTCAGCCGAAGTAAGTATGGCTGAAGAGTGGTTGGCTGGATTAAACCAACACTTTGTACTCTTCAGCCGAAGTAAGTTTATGGCTGAAGAGTGGTTGGCTGGATTAAACCAACACTTTGTACTCTTCAGCCGAAGTAAGTTTGTGGCTGAAGAGTGGTTGGCTGGATTAAACCAACACTTTGTACTCTTCAGCCGAAGTAAGTTATATCGGCTGAAGAGTGGTTGGCTGAATTAAACCAACACTTTGTACTCTTCAGCCGAAGTAAGTTATATCGGCTGAAGAGTGGTTGGCTAATGAGTTAGATAGCTAACCGAGATCACAGTTGTACAGATGAGTTCGTGCAAAAATCAGTACAAGTACAGGCATACATACACAACCGAACAAGACTGATGGAAAGATTTTTTTCATTGAATCAAAACCAAGTACAACTGTGGGGCTGTAGCCCGGTTACAAAAGAGTTCAAGACAAGAGAAGGAAAAAGTTCAAGGTCAATCAAAGAGATCATCCATCTCGGCTTCCAGATCGGTCCCAAGGTCGGTACGTACTCCGGTATCTGCAGTCGGAGCAGTCTCGGTCGGAATTCGGACACCGCATTTTCAACCGTTGCCTCCAACCGAGCTGATAGGCCACGGTTTGCTCTTGGTTAGCCGGAGTCTCAGTTGCTTCTTCTTCATCATCATCATCGTCATCCGATGAGCCGAGAAATTGTTTCTGGATTTCATCAGCGTAATCTTGCATTGAGACCGGAATGAAGTGCTCCGGAGCGTTGTAGGCCTCGGTTTCAGGCCCAAACCGATCTTCTCCATTGCACCTCTCCAGCCGCACTGAAAGAACAAATTCTTCGCTGCTTCGCATTGTAGGGAGTAGCCAGCTTCGGCCTCTTTGAACCCCTCCTTGGATGCATCTTCAGCCTTCTCTTTCAACGCTGCTATTTCGGCGTCTTTTTTGGTCTGCATTTGCGCCATCTCCCATAAGTATTGGTCTTTCACCTCGGTCACGGCGCGCTGTTTATCGCTGTCAGCCGAGGCAACCAGTCCGGTGAGACGCGCTATCTCGGCCTCCAGTTCGGCCGACCTTTGCTTGGACAGTGCCAGCTCGGCAGTCCTGGTCTCGGCATCCCTTATTGCGTGCCTTGTTGTTTTTCGGAGTTCCATTATTTGCTTGTGTGCTATTGTGTTTTTCTGGATGGCCTGTCAAGGTACAATAAGTTCAGTATTAGCCGTGCTCAAAGTTGGAGAACAAACAAACAAAAGGAGAACAGTAATACTTACCAAGATCATGGACTTGGTGGATGACCGGATGGCTTTAAGCTCGGTGTTTAGTTGCTTACTATGGTGCTCCATGTCTTTGGGAAGACAAACGCCCCTGGCCAGGTTGAAGGCCAGTAAGTGCTCCTTGTCAGCTACAACGGAGTCATCTTCATTGATATCTCGGTTGTCGAAGACGAAGGGTGGAGCCCATTTGTTCGTAGGCGCAGCCCGGTCAGATGACTCCGGTTGCAAGTTGGGTTCGGGGTCGACGGAATGATGGTGTCGTCCTCATCGACCAAACGCAGCTCGGTCTCGGTGGTCCGGGCGCGCTTAGCTCGGCGAGAGGATGATGGCTGTTGGGATGGAAGAGCGATCACGGCTTCAGTAGTTTGGTGGGATGGTGGCACTTCGGCCCTGGTAGTTGCGGTAAGCATGGCCTTCATCCGGTTCTTCTTCGCCATCTCTTGTTCGGCTGTTAGGGGCACGAGCACAATTTCTGGCAGGGTTGGGTCCGGCTCTGGTGGATCTTCAAGGAGGAAATCAGTCACCTTTGATTTTCGGCGACCGGAGTAGCGGTAGGTCGGTTGGAAGTCGAGGAGTTTAGCCCAGCTTCTTTCTCGAACCCGAAGTGCGGCGCGGAGAACACCTAAGTTGGGGTAGCCGTACTGGGAGTGGAGGAAAGCTGAATCTGCAAGAAATAGAACAAGTGTAAGTTCGGTTATAGAAAGGGCACCGAAATCAACAAAATCAAGAAATGTAACCGAAATATGAATACCGGGCTCTCCTTTCTTCCAATTTATTCTTCGGCCTGGGATTCGGGCCTGGAAGTCTTCAAAATTTCCAGAAACCCAAAAGAAGTCGTCGTCGTTCAAGTCCTTATCCGGTGTATGTTTTATTATTTTTTCTCTACCTCGGCGCACTCTCAAATAGTAGCACCAGCCTTGGTTTTTGGATCCTATTGAGTACTGATGTAGTATCTCGGCCAGACCTAGGTTCAGACCGGTTTGTTGGTTCAGAGCATCTATGCCCATTATTATTCGGTATGTGTTGGTGGATAGTTGGGTTGGGCAAAGTCTAGTCTGCCTAAGAAATTCGCATATAAGGGGCTGAACTGGGAACCTGAGTCCGGTCTCGATTATTGACTGGAGGGTGAATGGTACGAAGCCTTCTTCATCCCAGGGGTCTACCCCTTGTTCGGCTAGGACCAGGTTTACATCGGCTGGGATTTGGTAGTCCTTCCTGAATTCGGCCAGGCCCCGGGGGTTTCTACAAGACATCTATACTTCCCCATTTTATTGTATAAATTAAATAATTTATCTCGGAGGTAAGAGGGTGCTTGGTAGCTCGGTTGAGTGCACAGAGGTATCTGGGCAACCTAAGTCTGCAAAGTGAAAAGACAAACTGTTAAGCACAGATCGAGGACCGTGCTACAGAAACAAAGCAAGAAAAGGCTAATCTTATTTCGGCTCTACAGGGTGCGATGTTATCTACATCGGTTTGCAAAGGATCATGCTATCTCGGTTTGGCAAGGCATTCGGTTAGCTCGGTTTTACTATTTGGTTTCGTTATCCCGGCTGAACGTCAAGGGGCAGCTTTCTGAGTTCGGTTAGGGAACTCTGAATGCTGGCTTGGCCCCTGAAGTTTTAGCTCGGTTATATGCTCTTGAGTGGCTAGTGCGGTGGGTTTTCATTCCGGTTATTGGCCTTAGGGAACTACTGTGGTATGCTCCAAGTTCTAGTTCGGTTTCAGTCTGCCTAGATTTTTATAACAAGAACAGTGTTCTAGTTCGGTTGAAACATGTACAAAGATCAAAAAGGTGTTCTACTAGCCAAAACAGTATGTTCAAGTGTTCTTGTGAAGTTCTTCAGACAGTACAAATACAGTAGAAGAAAAACGAAGTGTTTTGCAAAAACACACAGCATAGTCTACCATGGATCAAAAACGCAAGTAAGAATAGAGAAACAAGAATGGATTCGTGTGACTTACCAGAGGAAGGGGAAAAAAACTGGAAGATTGAAGCAGCAGCAAAGAAAGACACGAGCTTCAGAGGAAGCAGAGAGAGAGAAGATGAACAGAGGTTAGTGTGATTCAAAAATGAAGGGTTCTTTTGGTGAAAAGGGAAAAAAGAGCGGGACTGTTCAAATATTCCGGAGTACGAGGGACGGACGCGCGACAGCTGTGAAGGGCCAATCAGAGCATGCCACGTGCCAAGGGAAGGACAATCGATTCAGTTTCCATAAACTGAAGAGACGTTTGACCGGACGTGTTTAGCTCGGCTTGAGCTTAGCTCGGCTAGAGAAGCTGGAAAGGTTTTCAGCTCGGCCGGAGTAGCTAACGGATTGTAGCTCGGCTGGATAAGCTAAAACTTTAGTTCGGTTCATAGACAGGTAATCCCTATCATGCTGTGCAGATGGAATTAAGGGGCAATTGAGAGGGTAATTTATAAACCGAAGTAGGCCAAGCTGCGGTATTGGGCCTTAGGGCCGAAATGAAAAGGGCCGAGTAGAAAGGCCATGAAAGCTACTCCGGTTGGAGAAGTAACTTTGAAGAATAGACCGGTCGCACAGTTGTGGTGGTTAGCCCGGTCTCGGAAGGATTTAGTTCTACTCCGGTTGAGAGGAGTAGCACGAAGGCTTCGGTCTTCGATAGTTACTTCGGTTGTAGCATGTGAGAACCGAAGTAATTTGTGGTTCTAAAATATAGCTCGGCTTTAACTCCCTTGTGGATAGCTCGGTCCTAGCATGGGAAGGCCGAGGTAAGGGAGAGTAAAGTGAGGGCCGAATTAATAGTTATTTCGGTTGTACAGGAGTTCGGCCCTAGCAAAGCCATCTCACTTGGCTTAAGCAGTGAGGAGGGTGTTGGAGGATAAGCATTATCTTCCAGGAGTATGAATCCTAGGAGGACTCTACGCATGGAGGAGTAATCCTAGAAGGACTCTACTTGGGGGAATAAGAGTCCTACCAGGATTGTGCCACGCGAAACCTATATAAGCTCACCAATATCACCTTTGGAGAGGTAATGCAACTTTACTCCCTGAATTCATAGAGCTTTTGTCTATTTGTCAAGCCTTCTGACTTAGGCATCGGAGAGGTTTCCGGCACACACCCGCCGGCTAGCTCACGTGTGTATTTTCAGGTAGTTGAACGACGTCGTACGGAGGAGCGCAGACTTGGTCAACAGGATTATACGAGAAGGTATATTTCTTTCCCGTACAATTTATATTATTTCTCAAAAGAAAAATTTATTATTTATTTTTTTGATTATCGATCATATAGTTTTTAATATTCTATTAATATGATTTTTGATAGATATGAAGTACTTAACAAATTTTATAAAATGAACAATTTAAATTATAAAAATAAGATTATAATACACCTCGAAGCACCACAGTAAAGCACAGCGGTGACCACTTTCCCTTTTGACTCTTTTTCGGGATGCCTTTGTATTTGGTCAGCGTTAACATCACCACGGTCTCTCTCTCTCTCTCTCTCTCTCTATCTATCTCTATATATACATAGACAGGGGTACCATTCTTTGGACGCCTGTCTCACCATTTCTTCCAAACAAGAAAATAAGAAAATCTTGCAAAGAAAAAAGAGAGAAAAAAGGGGTCTCTTTGTTGATAAACCAAAAGATTTGAGTGTGAAACAGTTGAAGATAGAGAGTGAGCGAGAGATTGAAAGTGTAAGATGGGTAGACCACCTTGCTGTGATAAAACTGGTGTGAAGAAAGGGCCATGGACGCCAGAAGAGGACATCTTCTTGGTGTCTTACATCCAAGAAAATGGACCTGGGAATTGGAGAGCTGTTCCCACTAATACTGGTATATTTTCTTTTCTTTTACCTTTCTTGATGTTTTCACTGTTGTTGTTTGCTTTTTGGGGTTGGTTCGATCATTGATGAGGTCTATTTAATATCTTATCCTGCTCAAGCACTATTTTCTTGAATGGGGCTATGCTATAGTAGTACTAGTAGTACTATTAAGTATCAAATTTACTTTTTGGGTTTGATTCGTTTGTATATTTATTTACAGTATTGTATTCTTTTTTCATATGGGTTTTTTCACAGGTTTGCTAAGATGCAGCAAGAGTTGCAGACTCAGGTGGACTAATTATCTCAGGCCGGGGATCAAACGGGGCAACTTCACTGATCATGAAGAGAAAATGATAATTCACCTCCAAGCTCTTCTGGGCAACAGGTGAACCCATACCCCGCTCTCTCTCTCTCTCTCTCTCTCTCCTGTCCGTTCATATTTATTCGGTGTTTAATTCTTGTGTTTATAGTATAATAACTTATTCTAGTTAGAAGGTTTAAATCGGCCAATACATATTGTAATTGTAGTCTTTTGATATTGTTGCTTACATGTATATATTGAGTAATATTTTTGATAATACCATACGTTTTTGGATATTATTATTTAAAACCATGATTTGATCAAATTTTCTTTTCCAAATCCCAATCGGAAGATTATATCCTATTTAGTTCAGTTTTCAAAATTTGTAATTTTTTTTTTCAAATAGTAAAATTAGTTTGAAAAAAAAACACCCAAACATATTTTCAAAATTTTTAACATTATTGCTTGGTTTCATTTTTTGAAAAACACTTTTCAGAAAATTTTATTTTTTTATTTTTCGTGTTTTTTTGTTTTTACTGAATTTTTTTAATATTTTAAGCAATTTTTTTACTTTTTAAACACACTTAACATAAATATACTTAAAAAGTAAAAAAATTGTAAAAAAAATCTTTTAAAAATTCACTAAATACAAAAAATATAAAAAAAATACAAAAAAATACAAGAATTCAGTACATTTTTTATATTTCTATGTATTTATTAATTTTTTAAAATATTTTTCACAAATTTTTTACTTTTTAGATACATTTAAGTAAGGTGCGTCTAAAAAAAGAAAAAAAAAGGTTTAAAATTTTGAAAATATTCACTAAAACTAAAAAAATACGAAAATCAAAATACTCAATTTTTACAAAATTTAATCCAGAAAACTCAAACCAAAATTGTTTCCCCCAAAATATATATATATATGAAAATAATGGGTGTTTTTATTAATTATTTCTTATAAAACTAATTTTTAATTTTTTTCCTTTTTTTTTTTTTTGAAAAACTCAGAACAAGCAATGATACAAAAAGACAAGTTTTAGTTTGTTACAATTGTTTTGTTTTTTTATCATTTCTGTTGTTGATGGAAGTGAGATTTTGATTGTGCCTTTAATGTAATATATTCAAATTTTGTCTTGGTTCAGGTGGGCTGCAATAGCTTCCTATCTTCCCCACAGAACTGACAATGATATAAAGAATTACTGGAACACCCATTTGAAGAAGAAGCTCAAAAAACTTCATGGCCATGAACATGGCCATAGTCAAGATGGTTTCTCAGCTTCACCATCATCATCAGTCTCCAAGGGTCAGTGGGAGAGGAGGCTCCAAACAGACATTCACATGGCTAAGAAAGCTTTGTGTGATGCTTTGTCCATTGACAAATCAACCAATTTAAATGACTTGAAACCATCCCTTAATGGCTATTCTCACCCTCGTAGTACAAGCCCCCCGGCCGCCCAATCATCATCCACCACGTATGCGTCGAGTACTGAAAACATAGCTAGGTTGCTCCAAAATTGGATGAAGGGTTCACCTAAATCATCTCAAACAAGCTCAGAAACCACAACTCAAAACTCTAACAACAACCCTAGTGAGGGAACATTGAGTGCCACTACACCGGAGGGCTTCGACTCGATTTTCAGCTTCCATTCTTCCAATTCTGATGCCTCTCAGTCCGTGACGGTGGACGAGACAGCTACAAATTTCACCCATGGAACTTGCCTATTTCAAGATGAGAGTAAGCCAAGTTTGGAGAATCAAGTTCCTTTGTCATTGCTAGAGAAATGGTTGTTTGATGATGGTGCTGCTGCACAAGGACATGGCGACCTATTGGACATGTCCTTGGGGGAAAATGATGAGTTCTTTTAGGGTTTAATTGGGGTTTTTAAAACTTTGGGGGTTCTTTTTTTGTCTTATTTGGAGTTTTAGGCTTTGAATGGAGCGATGTTAGGGTGATTATTTAAGTATCAATTTATTTATTATTTGATGCGGCGTTTTATATCGTACTAAATCATTATTTCAATTTCTCGTTCGTTTCACATGTGAAAGGCCACATCAAATGATATGTAAATGTTATCGTCCTAACTTTACTTTTTTATTGTTTGCTTCTTCTAGTTTTGAGCAGAAAAGTGTAGATTACAAGTATATCTATATATGTACTTGAGAGGAATAAATCTCAGCCTCATTTCACAATATTGGGTAGGTTTGGTTTGTGTTTCTGAAAAAAATTTCAGAAATTTTCTCTACAAACAAATTTCAGAAATTTTCTCTACCAAATAAATTTTTCTAAAAAAATTTCCCAAAACACACAAACCAAACAAGTTTTCCAAATAAATCTCTCTCAAACACACATCAAATCAATCACTTTTTTCAAAACTCTCTCTCAAAACAATTTTCCAAAACAAATTTTCTAAAAAACCAAACCAAACATGTTTTCGTACTTTTTATCTCTAAAACACATCTCTCAAACACAAACTAAATATGCCCATTATTTTTTAGGTTAAAAGTTAAAAAATTATTAAAAAAATTAAAAAATTAACAATTTATATTAAAAAGTCAAAGTTTATTGTTCTCTTTATTTTTTGCACATCTTTTCGTAAAAAATTAAAAAGTCATTCCAAACATATTAATATTTTTTGGATCGTATTTTAATCAAAAAGTCAAAAAATTAATTAAAAACTCTGTTTGGCCCCTAGAATGAGAATGAATTAAACAAAGAATAATGTGCAGGACCCCCTTTTTAGGACCCCCTTTGGACCCCCTCTTGATTTGATTGGTCACCTTTTTCTTCTTTTCTCTTTTTTTTTCTTTTCCTTCCAATCACCACCCGCCACGTGTCAAAGGGGGGTGGTGGGGGTGATGATTTGAGGGGATGCCAATCACCACTGTTAAACAAAATAGTTATTTCTTATTTTTTTTATTAAATAATTATTTTTTAAAATGATGAATGATAATTTTATTTGTAATATATTTTTTTAATCAATTAAATATAAGAATAAATATTTTAATAAAATAAACATTTCTCAAATTACCTTAAGTTTAATTTTGCCTTTCTAAAATCCAAAATTCAAACTCCGCAGTCAAGCTATGATGGGTTGTTCAAAGATTTCATGATTTCATGCTTCCACTGATTCTTCAATTAGTGTATCTATTTCTTGCTAAAACTTGAAATTAAGCGCACTTCACTTGTCAAAATAACCATAAATCTAGTCATTTCTTTAACTTATTTTGTTGGCATGCAATTCGTTATTCGAAATTTTCCTGTCTCGTCATATCAAAGTACTCACAATTGTCAAGTTATATTTTATTTCTTGAGATTATCATTCTATTCAATAATAATAAATAGTGTAGTACTATTTAAATAAAAAAATTAGATCCATTTCTAGACTTAATAAAAATATTGTAATCTATTAAAAATTTAAGATAATTTTCTATCTTATATTTTCTCTAATTGTTAGTCAATTATGTCTTTTACGTATAATTGAGTTTAGAAAATAAATTTGTATAACATTTTCCTTATGAATATTGTAAGACAAGAAATTTAAAATTGAGGATAGAAAATGCTTGATTGAATCTCAAGAGATTGGCTTGATGGTCAAGACATGTGATTTGAAAGTATGTTCCCTCTAAAGTCTTCGGTTTTTTTTTTTTTTTCAGAAGGTTGAGGTAATATATTCAGCAAAAGCGGAATCAGCCGAAATCAAAAGGGCCAAGTTTGGTAGAACATCCTTCATCCAAATCGTTGGGCCAGCACAATCAAAAACTAATCTACTTAAGCAATTGGCAACAGAATTACCTTCTCTAAAAACATGACTCACAGTGGTAGATCGAAATCCTCGCAACAAGTCATGGACACTTTGAGATAAGTGGCCAAAACAAGAGAGTAATGATCGTTTTAATAACAGTGGCCGAATCACCCTCCAAATGTATGTCTTGTAACCCTAGCTCCGTAGCAAATTGGACCGCTTGAAAAGCAGCCATGGCTTCCACATAGTCCACATCGTCCCAAAATAGAAGGCTGTTGGACAAAGCTGCTATGACATGGCCTTCTAAGGTCTCGGTTTGAGACCAATTTATATGGGTTTTTTCCTAACTTTAATTGAGACCTGTAAAATGGACGGTGATACCTTGATTAATCAATTCAGTAAGCCGGATGACAAGTTAAAAAAAAAATTACCTGATCAATTTGGGCATGGTGTATATATGGATTTGGGAGCAGCTACTGCTATGAAGCTAAATGAGCCTATTTTGAGCCCCATTTTAATTATTTGAACTATTCACATTTTAGAATATATCGAATAAAACATACTTGTAAAAAATCAAGTTAATTAGATATTGCTAATCCATTTATCCACTCACATTTGTATTTACAAAAATAAATGACAATTGTGATTTAAAGTATTAAAATGAATTAAATGTGAGTAAATGAAACGGTTAACAATATTTGATTAACTTGATTTTTTTACAGATATATTCCACTCAATATAATTTATAATATGAACGATTCGTATCATTAAAATGAATCTCCAAATGAATCTATTTAATTACACAACAATAACCGTGATGGTTTTGGTGTTGTTTTGATATGTCTAGTGTTTGTCTCTTGGTTTTTGAAAATAGAGGTTAGGTGGGTGGGTTGATGCTGGCTGTTTTGTTTTTGCCAATTGTTATTTTTCTTGGCTTTGGCTGGTTATTTGTCAATTTTGGATGGTGTGCTAACAATTGATTGAGTGAATATATTTGTGCCAACCTAGTTGAAATTAGTACGTCTCATTATAATACTTTTTGCACATTATTTTTTCTTTCTTGTAATAAATTCTTTGTTCAATAATAAGGATGTTTTTGCCGATCAAATAAAAATACCGCACTCATCCCGAATCCGTTTATGTATGGATTAGCATATTAGAATGAATAATTATGAAATCGGTGGTATGAGTTTATTAAATAGAGGTATTAAATAGAGGTGATAAATGACTAAGTGTCATTTTGGGAACATGGTAAAAAGTCACGTTTTTGGACAAAATGTTTAAAAATGTGACTGTCAAAAATGCCAGAAAAGTCATTTGGCAAGTGTCAAAAACACAGCCATAAAATTACAAATTATGACCTATGAAAAAAAAATAAAAAAATAAATCTCTTATGTTGGATAAGGATATTTTGGTCATTTTAATTTGATTTGACACCATAAATAAATATTAAACTAAAAAACAAAAAGTTAATTTTTTATCAACTTCCCAAATCACTTCTAAAAAAATCAAAAAACTTAATAAAAAATTAAAAACTAATTTTTTACTAACTTTCCAAAACAACCCTAAGGTTTGACGTTTCCCATGATAATCCTTGGCCTTGTCGGCAAGAAGAGAAGAGTCGGTTCAAGTATTGATTGCTTATTAGTGTGTTTTTTAGAAGAATCTTGGTACTGGGGCATTGATTGAGACACTCTAAATAAATTGTCGGGCGGATTACATTAATAGTTTGTGTAGTTTGAAATTAGTGTTATTTTAGTTCTTGGTCTTTTAATTGTAATATATAGTCTCTGGAAAGTGTGTTAATTTTTTAACTATTTTAGTCTGTGTTAAAAAGTTTAGTTTTGGAAGATTTTTTGACTTTTTAAACTTTTTTTGTGAGAGAAGAGTGTAATGATTATGAGTTAGATGTGATATTTTGTTTGTTGTGACTAAAATAACCTATTTTGTCTTTTGTGGCTATTTTAGCCACAAACCAACTTGTCAAATGGAGCTATAGTTTGTGTAGTTTGAGATTAGTGTTATTTTAGTTCTTAATTTTCAATTATAATACATTTGACCTTAAATTTTAAATCTCGTTTTGAATAAGGACAATTAAAATATCTTTGTTCTATTTTAAGGGCAAAATTATCAATTTGATAAAAATAAATGTTAAAAATTTATTTTTAAAAATTATTTCTACTCACCAAAGATAAAATTATATAACAATGATAAATTATTATTATTATTATTATTATTATATTATTATTATTATTATTATTATTATTATTATTATTATTATTCGTCAAATTAATTTTTAGTATGTGTTTAGATGATAATCATGTAATAAAATGAGTGACTGTTTTTGTTGATATTTTTAAATGATTATCATGTAATAAATGATTATACTTGTTGTTAACAGATATTTTTAGATGATTATCATATAATGAATGATTTATTAGACTTTTAATGTATAATCGTTATATTTAATATATGAAATATTTTTAGTTTTGAATTTTTTGATTTAATAGATTTGTTTAATAACGATATCAAAGTTTTCGTTATGTTTGACTTTTGAAAAAATAGAAACTAATTTAATGAAAATAAGTCTAAAAAAATTGTTTTATCCTCCCAGAAGATAAAAATAAGTTTTCGTTACGATATTGTTGGCTTTTTTGATTTTCGAAGGTTAGTATCGTAATTTTATGCGTGTTAGCAAGGATCAATCAGTCCTTATAGAAGATTAATTGCCAACCAATTATCAGACGATTGTGTTTCAGTTCTTTCAGCCTCAACGAAGAGGACTTTTACTGGTGACTTTGTTTAGTAGAATTTAGCAAACAACAATTAAATGAAGAACAGATGTAGCATTTCATTAAGTAAAAATGAAAAACTTACAATGATCTAATTCAGCCTCGTAGAGGTTTACAGTAACAAGCTACTTGGAACTACTCCTATGAATAAAGTGCAGTGTAGATATTTGAAGTACAGAAATGTAAAGAACAAGAAATGTAAAAACTGGAAGGAAAATAAAGTAGATAAAAACTGCTTTCTGAATCTGAGTCTGGGGTTTCTTTCTGAGGCCTTCTCTGCTATTTATATTTCTTAATGATAACCGTTGAAATGAGCTTCTAACCGTCGAATCATCCCTCCATGATTGCTGATCATGTTTCCTCATAATTAGCTCCACTACGCCCTGTCTGCAGTTAGGCTTCCCTCTTGATTTTGAATTTAAATATATGAGTAACCGTTAAAGCCACGTCATTTTGCATCTCTTTGTTGATCTAGTGTTATGCAGATCCACAATAACCAATACTAACTGTCACGTGTGTGATTACGATTGAATATTTGAATTGTCTTCCCGTATTGCCCTCATTCTGTCACGTGTTGAATTGTGATTGGCTTGTACAAAATATGTAGCAAAATTACCCCCCACACTAATATACCAAATGCTTGGTGATATTAGTGGATCAAGGCATTTTATTCACGTCTTAGAACGTGCATGGGCTTTACATTTTTTCAGAAATACAACTGTCATTTATCAATGAAACATTTGCATTAAATTCTCTTCTATCCTTTGAACATTCTCACTATCTTAGTATTCGAAAAGACTGGTACAACTTTCATGGCCAAGCAAACATTTTCTTACTTTGATCAAGCATATGAAGAGTTGTTTGATAATGTTGTTCATCCTCGAATGAACCTTTATGCATTGATTAGCCACCTTTACCCACCTTCCTATATTCAAGTCATAGAAGCTTTTGCAAACTATCGACCTTTGGATTACGAACCTATTGTCCACAATTCTTTAAACCAAAATTTTGCAAACATGAATATTGGAAGCTCTTCTTCTATCCCACAGCTTTCTGCGTGGGATGAGCTGCAGCTTCTTTTTCTTTTGAGGCTTCTGGCTGGAGAAGCTGGCCAGAACCTGAGGAGTCCAAGTTAAGAGAGCGAATCAATCATCATTTTCTCAAATTTGTTGATCCTCTAACTTTCCCTCTCTTTGCTCGGAGCTCGGCAATTTACCCATATGTACCCATTGACTGCCGACGCCGTTTGGAAGACAACTTACTTGTTGCATAGTACACATCCTCCATGCCTATGAAGATAGTACAAGCCACTCGTCGTCCAGAAGAGGCATAAGGGTACAGCCCGTCGTTCTTAGCCCAGAAAGCAAAACTTTGCTCTTCTGACTGATTTGATTGCGTCAGCAACCCCCAATTTCCTCCTTCTTTCGAAATAGAAGCTCTTGCACCTCCTCTTCCGTAAAACCCTCACTGGATGGAGGAACTGAGACTTACTCTTTTCGAGGACTAGTTTCTCTCCTCATATAGCCCTCCATCTCCCTCTACTATATTCCAGCGTTATCAAGTCCAACTTCTGCTTGCGGCATTTTCTCACTTGCCCTCAAATGTTCTCGAGGATGATGTTCCTCTTAAGAACTTTCGATGGGCTTGTGATGTTATGACCCGGGGTCATGTCCTCAACCCTATCGCCCAAGCAGAGCTCTAGATGTTTTTAGACCAACTCTCACTGTTTCGTCATTGGCATCAAATTTCTGTGGCCACCACTCGATCTTTGGACCAAATCTCAGCCCGTCGAGTTCATACTCGATATGAAGAAGAGAACCTCATCAACGAATATGATGATTTTAAGAATAAAGACTCTGCATACTTGGATGACTTGGACATAGATGAGATAGAACAAGGGTTGAAAGAAACAGAGTTTAAAATAAAGGCCGAAAAACTTTTTTATCAAATAAGAGCATATCAACTTCAGTAGCCTAGCCTGGAGAAGATAGAAGATAGAATTAAAAAGGAACAGAAGTTCATTGACTATAGTTGGAACAAATTCCATGACCTTGTCATTTACTTTATTTTTATTTTTATGAACTTGAATATGTAGCCAAAAAAGGCTTCTGAAGTAATCACTTTTGTTTTAATAAAGCTAAGATGTTTTCTCTTTATTTGGCATGATCTGATTTTACTCCATTTGTCAAAAACAAACAAAATTAGGGTTTCGAATTCACCAATTTTGTCCTTCGAAACTTGATTCGATCATACCCAATGAAATACTGGAAACCCAATTTGAACTTTTCCAACATATAGAGTGTAATTGCCAACCTTTGCCTTAGGTCTCCTTTCAAAATCAGAGCTTCGAATTCACCAATTTTGCCATTCGAAACTTGATTTGATCATATCTAATTCCCCAACATATGGTTAATACAATCAAGTATTTTCAAATAAACTAATTTTGCTTCGAACAAACAGTCTATATTTTCCAAAATATGAAAACCTCTTTTAAGGACTGCACTGTGTTATTCTAAAAAAGTGATTCCTTCTGTATACTACTAAACCAAGAACAAGCAAATTCTAACCGTAAGGTATTTCAAATTTTACTTCGAAGGATTTTACTCTCATCAAGAAACCTAAAAGCAGGTCTTTGATCCTTTTGAAGTAAACAAATACCTGGCATTCCTGCACCCTTAGGTGTGGAATGTGCTTCGAAGTCAACTTCCTCCTTTCGAAGCTATTTGTCACTTGATTTTGGCGCCAAAACTTGGCTTCGAAGCCAAACATTTTATTTCGAAGCTAATATTAATATTTGAGATACGTTTCCCTCCATAACTATCAACATTGGGAGAAACTTTTCGCACCCGTACCTTTAATACTTCTTTATGAATTCCGCCCACATAAAACAACTGGGTGTTTTTCAGACGGAAAGGTTTAAAAACCCTTTTATTTTGTGCTCCCAATTCACTTGGTTGCCTAACACACAAACCCTTCATCTTCTGTTGGCTTTCTCTTTCCCTTTACTCTCTTTCCCAACTTCGTTTTCTGAAAAAACTCCTATCAATGGCTTCTTCTTCCTTGAAAATACCGGTTGTGGAGCGTATGAGTCCATCCGTAGCCTTGAAAAGGATCATTGATGAAGAGTGTGAGAAATACAAGGTTGGTGAGAAAAGTGCCATCAACGGACGCATCTTCATTCCCCGTCGCCATAAGCAACAAGAATATGTGCTTGGGCCCATTTTTAAGGAGATTCCCACTGAGCTTCCAGCTCTGTATCCACGCTTGGAAGATCATTGTCTCCTTTATGAAGGTGGTCTTGATTAGAGAAGCTAGAGGATAAACCGACCCCATCGCTGCTGGCCCACAGTGAGACTAGAGTGGGAGGAATAGTATGATTGAGTCGTCCCTCATAGGACACTAGATCTTCAGGAGCTCTGCCTCTTTGACGCCCTTCAATTATCCAGGTTCACCATTTCAGAGGACCCTTTTTTAATACCTGCTACCTTTTATTTTTGGAATTCTGCTTTCAGTTTCTTTCAATTCAGATGTGGGATGATGGCTCCTACTGTCCTTGACATCTGCCATTTGTTAGGATTATCCCCTACTAGTACCCCCATTGGTCTAGACTATCCTGACCTCAAAATCCCTTTTTCCCTCTCCTCTCTGAACTCATCCTATAGTGACTTTGTCAAGGTTGAGAACAAAAGAGAGGGTCGTGTGACTGATAGGGAATTTTTCTCTTTTATATTGTATTGGCTTTGCAAATTTCTCTTCTGCACCTCTTCTCAGAGGATCATGCCTGAGTTTGCCCCTCTTGCCAAAGCCCTTATTTTACAAAGAAATGTGGCCTTAGCTCCATATGTTCTAGGTCATGTTTATAGAGCTTGTTCCCATTTTTTGTGAAAAACCCTTGGATGCCAATCAGGGAGGCCCATTTTGGATACTTCAACTTTGGCTTTTTGCAAACTTGACCGATTTACAGTCTAAATGCCTAAGGTTTTTGGAGCCAAACCCTACCACTCATGGTATGAAGTTAGCCAATGTTTCATTCTATCCTTCCAACTTTGCTTTTTTACTTTTCTTTCTTCGACCAACTCCCAGTTTTCCCTTCTTTTCACAACTTCCGTCCCTTCGAAACTACTAATATTGGCCCATCCTAGTTGAGGACCTTTTTGAGTGATAGGTCCAGTACTACACCCCAGCACAAAAACATGTAGGCCTCTATTCTGATTCCCAGGGAATTATTCACTGGGACTATGAACCCTAGAGCTTACAAGTGCATCGCTGAGCCCTATTGTCCTGCCCAATTTGCTAGGTAATTTGGACTCTCACAAGGGGTCCCTATACCTCTCTGTAGTCAAACCAATTTAAGCCTTACCAGTAGGGATTTGAAGATTCGAAGATCTAGATTATAAGAAGCAACTTCCAAATTCATCCAAGATTTAATTGACTTTGAGTACTTACCCTTCATACCTTAAAGCAACATACTGAAAAGGTGCCAGAACTGGTGGATGGCCAATATGGAGATGCACTTGGCCATTCCTCCTCAAGATCTGTTAATGGTACTGGATGTACCTCAAGCCAAGTCCAAAGGGATTGGAGTTGTTATCTCCTCCACTGCTCATGTTACTTCAGCTTTTGCGCCTGCCACGACAAAGTCTATTCCTGCTGTTTCAACTCCTCCTAGAGTTACTCGAGCTGCCTCGAAGAAAAGTATGTACTCCTGTTTCTTTTCTCTTCTCCTCCTTTATGATGCTCTTGTCCTCACTTATAGTTCTTTCTTTGGTGTAGGTAGTGCGGGTGCCTCATAGGGAGATTCTCCCCAAAAGGTTCAAGCTTTAAATCTTCTTAAGAGCAAACAGCAACAACAAAGGAAAAGAAAGCTTTTACTTGACCCTAAATAGGAGGTACCTGAGGTTCATGTAGAAGCAAAAAAAGAAGAGATAGAAAAAAAGCAAGAGACACCCTTAAAAAGAAAGAGGAAAATGACTGTCTCTCTTTCTGATTTCACTGGAGACCCCATTCATGAAGCATCTGCTAAAGCAGTAGAAGCAGAACATTCCAAAGAGCTTATTGTATTTCAGAGGGCTGAGAAGAGGAGGCAACAACAAATGCTTAGGGATGAAGCTGTTGCTAATGAACTCCAAAGGAAAGCTGCAAAAAAACAACAAACTGCTGAACATTATACCCTTCACAGCTCTCCAATCATTGCCACCATTTCTGAAACCAGTAATTTCCTTTGTGCCTCTATTTTTCTTTCTCAAATTCTTAATACTGAGATTTAACATTACTTTGTATTTCTTCTTTTGCAGCAACAACTACTTTACATTCTCCTTCAATAAGGACTCCCTCAATTTCTTCTGAAGTTGAAAGACCTCGAACTGTGGAGCCAATTCAAGCAATACTCCTACTCCCTGGTCCTACATTTTTAATACCTTTCTTGAGGCAAAGCATTTCTACATCCTTATTTCTCGGCTTAACTCCATACTTTCCTCTTCTATCCTTCAACTCTACCCAATTTATTCTCCCTTCAAGCCTTGCTGCTCCTTCCCTTCCTGAGGAAATTCCAGCTATTACTTCATCTCCAATGATAGCTAATTCCCGTAGAGAAGACATTGGTAGCTCACCAATTCCTTGTCCACTATCCTTATCTAGCTCCAGTCCCTCTTCTCTTGATTTACTGGTAGCTAAGGCTATAGAAACTACTAGGGATACTTCATCTTCCTTTCCTATCCCTGTGGAGCCATCTCTTCCTCCTATCACAGCTCTTTCTGCACCAACTATGTCAACAGAAGAAGTGGATATTTTTTAGGCTAGACTAGCTAGCCTTTTTGACATGCCTTCCACCATTCCAACAACTAGCAATGAAACTGAGCCATTAGTCTTAGCTGATTCTTTTTTAGAAATTTTTGAGAGCTCTTCCTTCACTAGTAGGACTTCATTGCCTTCATTAGACTTGGACAGCTGTTTGGAGTTGCTAACATTCTTTTCGAGGATCCCCTTCGAAGCCTTGCAAAGGCCTATTATCAAGAATGGCTTCCTCTAGTGCTGCAAGGTCGTTGAGCAATCCAGCATGACTATTTCAAGTCATTTATCTCAAGCGGCAGCTACCATTGACTTTTACATCAACATCTGCCATGTTACCAAAGCTGCAGAAGAGAAATTGCTGAGAGACCGGAGATTTGTTTCCCAGATACATGCTGAAGTGTCAGAATTAAAAGAACATTCCTCTGTCTCCCAATTTCGAGCTCAACTATTAGAGAAGAAAGCTTAGCTTGAAGAAGAGTTATCAACAATCAACCTGGCTTTAGATCGAACTGCCACCAAGTTGTAGATTACTAACCAAGGACTGGTTGATCGAAAGCAGGAGATGGCTATAGCCATTCAGTTGTTCCCATCTCTTAAGAGTAAAGAGTCAATTGTAAAGGAACAGCTGAAACATTGCACTGACTTTTGGGTCAATCTATGGTAGCATGTATTCAACTCATTATGAAATAAGATCTTTATTTATTATTTGAGTGTTTTCATGCTCCTTTCGTTTAATACTTATTATATTCCTTGTGTTTCCCACATGGTTGGATAATAAGGCTTCAAATATCTGCCATTAATTTTCTTGGGGTGTACATATCCATCCAAATTTCTCAAATGATATGTTCCCCAAGGCAAGACTCTATGAACTTGATATGGTCCTTCCCAGTTAGGTGACCATTTGCCAAACTTGTGGTTTTTAATCCCTATTGGGAGTATTGTCTTCCATACCCAATCACCTTCATCAAAGCTAATGTGCTTGACCTTCTTATTATAGTTTTTGGTTGCTTTTTTCTTTTGGAAAAGAATGTTATTTAATGCTAGAATTCTTGCTTCATCCACGTTCTCTAATTCCAAGCACATACTCTGATGGTACTGCACAATAACTAACTGATCCTGGCATCTCACCCTCAAGGATTTGATGTTAATTTCTACAGGTAGTACTGTATCATGCCCATATATTAAAGCATAAGGAGTGACTCCTGTACTTGATATTAGAGAAGTTCTATAAGCCTATAATACATCCAATAGTAAGTTATGCCAATCCCTAGGATTGTCTTCCATAACTTTCTGTATTCTTTTCTTCAAAGATTTATTGGATGATTCTACCTGACCATTGGTTTGTGCATAATAGAAGGTAGAATTAATAAGGCTAATTCCAAACTCTGCCACAAAAGACTTTACCATCTTCCCATCAAATACAGTCCCATTATCAACAGTTATAGTCTGTGGGATGCCAAATCTGTGGATAAGATCTTTAATGAATCCAATAACTTCGGTCTGGTCTACAACTTTATACGGTTTAGCTTCGACCCACTTAATGAAATAATCTGTGGCCACTAAGATGAAACGATGATGCTTCGAAAAGGGTGGATGTATTTTCCCTATCATATCCATAGCTCATCCTTTAAACGGCCAAGGCTTCACAACCGCATGCAGATTAGTTATGGGTACATGTCTTATTGTGCCATGCTTTTGGCATGCCTAGCAACCTCTAGCATATTCTATGCAATCTTTAAGGATGGTTGGCCAATAGTAGGAATGTCTTCAAAACAGTCATCTCATCTTCACACCAGGCTGATGAGCATCACAGATGCCTTCATGAACCTCAGTCATGGCTGTCAATGCTTCTTTTGGGCCTAAACATTCCAATAATAATTCGTCTGCCCCCCTTTTGTAAAGAGCATCACCATACATTATGTATTGCATAGATTGCAATTTGATTTTTTTGCTGGCTTTTGAAGATGGGCCAACTAGATACCGCATTATTGGATGACTCCAATCTTGTTCTTGTAAGTCATTATGATTGACTTCTAAGACCACACTCCTTTTATTTAAGAGTGGTATTACCTTTTGATATGTTGTTTGGCTTATGTTCATTTGAGTGTTATCCTTTCTCCTGAAATTCGAAGTTTTCTGAGCCACATCATTAGCTTTATTATTCAAGAATCTTGGGACATAAGTCATATTTGCTATCTGAAATTGAGAAACACTTGAAAATTCCTTTCACCTGGTTAACCACCAATTGAGAATCTCCAAATATATCAACTGCATGAGCTTGTAATCCAATAAGTATTTCCAGTCCTATTATTAAATATTCATATTCAGCTTGATTATTTTAACAAGTAATTTCATCCACTTTGAAACCATGTGTGGTTTTTACCCCTTGTGGTGACTTAATCACCACACCAATTCCAGTTAGACCGTTGGCTTTTGATCCATCGAACCACATTTGCCATGGTTCAACACTAACCATACCAAGCTCCTTTATCTCTTGACTTTCTGTCTGACATAGATGATCTGCCAAGAAATTAGCTAAAACTTGTCGTTTTACTGCCTTTTGGGGAACATATTCTAGATAAAATTCTGATAAACCTAGTATCCATTTGCCAATTCTTCCTCTCAACATAGGTCTAGACAACATATATTTAACCAAATCTGTGGTTGCAATTACCAAGACAGTTATAGGCAAAAGATAGTATCTTAGTTTCATTGCAGCAAAATACAATGCAAGGCACCACTTTTCTACAGCTGAATATTTACATTCATAAGAATTTAGAAATTTACCAAGGTAATAAACTGCTTACTTTTTGCTTTCTTCATTGTCTTGGGCTAAAAAAACTCCCAGTGAATCTTCTGCTGTAGCAATATACAACTTTAAGGGCTTATCACCCTTTGGTGGCGTCAGCACTAGAGGCTTGGCTAAGTAGGCTTTGATTCCTTTGAAAGCAGTTTGATGCCCTGCTGTAACAACCCTCACCACCGTTTACCGATTGACCACTGTTACTGTTAAACTGAGACTGATTATGATAAGTAATTGAACTGATCGAAATACTGAACCGACTAACTGAAATCTGGAACTGAACTGATTGAGTACATCTGTTTAATTGTATTTCTATCTGTTGATTGTTAAATTATCTGTTCATGTCTTTATGTTTAAACTGTAAATTGAAGGCCTTATCGACGGCCGAATCTGAAATTGATTGATGTTCTGTGTTCATTAGAATTTATATGATTTTATGGTGTATTTAATTGAAAATTGATTTGGTATGACTAAATTAGATTAAATATTGATAAAATGCACAAATTAGACTTAATTACTATTTTGCCACTTAGTGGCCCACTATCTAAACCTTTTTGAAGCCTTGTTATACACTTAGCAAACATTTCCTCAGCTCATTTTGAGAGCATAGCCGACCATAGAGAGAGAGAGGAAGTGAGAGAGTGAGTTCATCTTGCTTCATCTTGAATTGGCTTGAAAGACTTGAAGAAATTGTAGGAGATTTGCCTTCTTGAGCCTCTAGACTTGTATTTGAGGACCTAGGTAAGGAATTCAACCTCTCATTGTTGTCTTTAAGTTGATTCTTGCATGATTCATGTCAAATTGTAGAGCTAAGGCATGATTTAGTTCTAGCATGTTGAATTGAAGCTCATTCCATGCATGCATGTGTGCATATTGAAGAGTTTGAGTTGTTTTTCATGGCAAAAGGTTACATACATGCTCATATTTATGTTTAAGTCCATGATTTCATCTTATTTTGAAAAGAATGAGCTCATTAGAGCATGTATTGAAGCTTTAAATTGGTTTGAATTCATGCATGCCATGTTTGAATATTGTTCATGAAATTTGGTTTGAGGATGAGTTTAATTAAACACCCTTGGGCCTTGGCTTTTTACAAATTGACCTTTGAAATATAATATATCATGTGTTTACAAGTGTTTTTCCAGAAAATAGGCCCAAGAGGATCAAATTTGGTGTTTGAAAACATGATTTTGAACTTGGAGCTCAAATCTGGATTTTCCAGATTTTGGTCTTCCGCTCGAGCGGGGAGAATGGCGCTCGAGCGGGAAATTCAAGCTCCCAGTACTTTGCACTGTTCATCAGTCCGCTCGAGCGAAGGAATGTACGCTCGAGCGGAGGATTGGGTGACACGCTCGAGCGGGCGTCGAGCGGGAATTTCACCTATCCAGTACTTTTTGGTCCGCTCGAGCGGGTAAGTTGACGCTCGAGCGGGGACCTTTGTTTGCCTGTCCGCTCGAGCGGAGTAACCTACGCTCGAGCAGGACCCTGTTTCACTGAAAATTCTGAAAATGTTTTCTGAATACATCTTTGCATCCTCATCCCATCCTAGGTATTCTTAGGCCTAGTTTAAGACATCTTAATGAGGATATAGATGTAGAACACACCGAGGCAATTAGGGATTAAACTATTATTATCCTTTCCAACTGTGTAGCTTAGTGTGTGTTCATTCTGTATTGTTTAGGGTTGGCTTCCGAGGAGACGCTCTAGCTTACTGTAGCCCAGAACTCTGTGAGTAACAATTGTGTAAAGATATGTTCAAAATGATTATCTTCTGAATACTGAACTGTACTGCTTTCTGAACTGATACTGTTAACTGAATGAATGTATGTCCTATATTCTGAACTGTATTGTGGCATCCTTAGCAATTACTGTTACTGACTGTTACTGTTACAGAGATCTCTGTCGGTTCCCTTGTTGGAACCACTACTGTTTACTGATTGATGGCCATCATTGACTGTTCGGTTTTTAAGACCTACTGTACTGCTATGCTAATGGATGTACCACATATAACTGAATGACTGAAATACTGTTTAATAAACTGTTTTCATTACTGTAAGGACATTCATTCTAAACCTCTTTACGCATTGTGTTATTCACTGGCCTTTAGCTCATTGCTCATATATATATGTAGGTGTACAGGCACCAGACCGCGGCTAGAAGCGTCGGGGTAAACTCCAATTTTGTCAAGCCAACCACTGTGCCTCACTGTGAGGTTCCGAGCTTGTCAAGCTATGGCTTAGGGGTGTTTTTATTTCCCCTGTCTGTCTCTGTATCTGTTTTTGTACTGTACTGTTATAGTATGGGTTATGTCCCCGTACTGGGCGATTGTACATATATGTATAGACTGCTTTGTTATGAATGTGCATTTGAATGAAAGGTCTTTTTACATACAGACTATCACAGCTCATTGGGCATTGTTTATTTACTGTATTAGCTTCCGCCATGCCCCTGTACTCTGTTTTAGTGTCTTACTGTTAAGCAGGCCTTCGGTAATCTCGGATTACTGGCCGGTTACGGTGCTAAACCCATAGAGGCGGGTTTGGGTCGTGACACCTGCTGTCCACACAAACTCCTCTTCATCTTTCAACCTTAATAAGGAAGAAAATACTTTAGTTTTCCCTACAGTATTAGAAATAAATCTTCGAAGAAAATTAACCTGTCCAAGGAATTTTTGTACTTCTTTCTTACTTGATGGAGGTCTGGCTTTAATGATAGCTTTGGCTTTGTTCTGATCAATCTGTATTCCTTTCTTGTGTACTACATAGCCCAAGAAGTTTCCAGCTGATACGCCAAAAGTACATTTGAGAGGATTAAGTTTCAACTTGAACTTTCTCATTCTTTCAAAAGCTACTTCCAAGTGAAACAAATGTTCCTCCATGGATTGGGACTTCACTAAAATGTTATCAATGTAACACTCTAAATATCCTCAAATGAGATCATGAAAGATAGTATTCATAGCCCTTTGATATGTAGCCCTAGCATTCTTCAGGCCAAATGGCATTTTAACCCATTCGAAAGTGCCAATGTTCCCAGGACATCTGAATGCTGTCTTGTGGATATCCTCTTCTACAATGTAGATTTGGTTATAACTAGAGTGCCCATCCATCATTGATAAAATCTTGTGCCCTGCTGAACTATCCACCAATAAATCTACTATGGACATGGGGTACTCATCTTTTGGAGTCGCTAAATTCAGGTTTCTGAAATCGATGCATACCCTTATTTTACCATTCTTCTTAACTACAGGCACAATATTGGATAGTCGTTTAACATACCTGGCTATCCTAACAAAGCCTGCCTTAAGAAGCCTAAGAATTTCCTCATTGACCTTCTGAATCACTTCAGGGCTCATCCTTCTTGGTTTTTGCTTATATGGCTTGAAATTAGGCCTCACAGGGAGCCTATGTTCTACTAATGACCTATCCAATCCTGTTAGTTCATTATAAGACCATGCAAATTTATATCTTTTTAAAACCACCAACAACTGGTCCCTGTTAAGAGCATTTAACCAAGCACTTATATAAGTTGGCTGCTATGTAGAACCTTCCCCTAAATTAACTTCTTCCAAAGGGTCTTGTATCTTAGAATTCACTAATGCTTCTTTTTTAATCTCTTTTGTCTTCGAAGCAATTTCTTTGCTTTGTTCTCCTCTCAGTTCCTTTGATTCAACATCTTTGCCCTTCCTTCATAGACAAAGTCTGTCCATAAGGCTTTTTCTTCCTGTATCTCCTGGATTTTTGTTTCGATGTCCAACACATAGTATTTATTAAAGGCCAAAAACCGAACCTATTGCTGCTCCTGCTTATAGCTAACTACCATGGCTTCTTTCTCTTACTTTTGCACCTTCTAGACTATTGATTTTATGTCCAATATTGAGAACTTAATTAAAGCCAAAGATCTGGCCTCCTGGGTTTTATCTTTTTGTCTACAACTAGACATTATTGTCATCCTTGGCAACAAATTCTTCATCAGCACTTTCTTGGACTAAGTGCTTCAGGTGTGCTAATTCCTCATCAGCCGTCACTTCGGCTGATCCATCAAGTTTTCTCAGTATACTGAGTGGTGTCACTCATTCAGTATACAATTTGGCCTCTACAAAGTCTGCACAAGCTATGAAGGGTTGAGGGCCTGCATTGATCTCCTCTGTTTCTCCATTGCACAAAGCCATCACTATCTTCTGATGTAGAGAGGAAGGCACACATTTGTTAGTGTGAATCCAATCCCTACCAAGTAGAGCATTATACTTAGCATTACTGTCGATAATGAAGAATGCCGTCATGCAATCCCTGGTTCCCACACTCAGGTTGATAGGCAAAATACCCTGAGCCATCTATTTGTCTCCAGGGAAACCAGCAATGGTTGTGCTGGTTGGTATTAATCTGGGGTTCCTTTTTCCTAGTTTCTTCAAAGAAGATTTCGGAAGCAGGTTTACTGCAGTCCCATTATCCACCAATACTCGGTTCATCTGTATCCCATCGAAGAAGGCCTTGATATACAAGGGTTTAACATGTTGTGTCATGGATGTCGTAGGATACTCAAAAGGGTATGAGAGATTAATACTCACCTCTTCCTCACTCTCGTCTCCAGTTTCCATTGGTGTGGCCACTTCGGATTCGTCTTGCACAATGCTAACTTGTGAATCTTCACTAGAAACTGGAATTGGGTCAATCGCCTGACCTTCTTAGTTTTCATCTTCAGCCTGGAACTCCTGGGGTAGTATATGCACCATATTCACTGATATTGGAGGAAACGAGCCAAATTGGACCATTGGTTGTGCCTATTTCTTTTCCAGGCGAACTTGTTCAATTACTTCAGAAACATCTTCCATGCTGCATTCTGGCACTTCGGTACAAGTTACTTCCTTCGAATGGTCTGTTTCTGCTGGTTTTTTGACCAAAAATGTCTGTTTAACCAAGAAGGCTTCAAACATTTCCTCCTCAACCATCTCATTCCTTTGGCCTAGGCTAACTTCTCCCTTTATCTCAATATCGCTTTCCATTAAAGCCCTTTCCAATCTTGCTCAACTGGATCTCTCTTTGGCTTTCAGTTCGGAGTGAACTTTGGCTAACTGCTCTTTGCCGCAACTCCTTTTGTCTTGAGGAGTCGATTTGGGACTATGATATAACTTTGGACTTTTTCTTTCCTCTGCCTGGCCCTTTGGCTGGACCAATGAAGAGCTTTCCCCACTTTTTTTCAGATCCTCTGGTACTGAGTGTACCTTCGTTGGATCTTCCTTCTTTGGGATCTAGAAATCACTGGGACTATATTTGGTTCCTTTGTTTTTGGATGCTTTAGTAACACCCAATTATTTTGAGCCACTAAAGAAGGTTTAACCATCCTACGTTGGTCTCCAAAAAAATTTATTTGGGTAGGTATTTCCTTAGATTTGTTCTGTATGACAAACCAATCTGGAACTCCAGGTACCCATGAACCCACTAGTTCAGTTGTCGAATTGTCTCTTTTTCTTTCGAAGCCAGTTTCGAAGCTGCCTGTGAAGGCCACTGCTTGGCCCTGACTCCCTAGTTTTGGGCCTATTCAGGCCTTCTATAAAGGTGGCCACTTTACATCTTGTGTGAGGCTGGTTTAGGGGGCCAATCTCTGACTTTGATCCCATAACTTGAGCCCACTTCAAGTTTCCTCTCAAGATGATTGCCTTCCATTCTGTAATAGTTGGGTGGTCTGAACTCATGTAGAGGTCTCTTGCCCTTGGAGTGCATTCTAGTGGCTATTGGCCCAACCAATAATGGTTGCTGCCTAAGACCAGTTGGATATGGCCTTTTGTTATAGGCACTAGTTGGTTTAGGACACCTCTGCACATCCTTGTAATACTGCTTCCCATCAATCGGAAGCCCTTTCAACCACTTGTAGCTCAACCTGCATCTGGGACACATTCTTTGCATGACAGCTACCTCTAAAGAGTCATCATCCAGTGCCTCCTCATCAGAGTCTTCCTTTTGGTCTGCAAAGCCCTGTCCATCAGCTGGTGAACCTCTAGCATCTTTCTTGACAGTAGTCTGGCTGGCAACATGCATTTGCACATTAACCTCTTCCAATTCTTTCAAGGATAAGTTCTGGAAGTCTGGCATAATAACATTGGCTGCAACTTCTCCAATTTCTGGAAATGGATTAGTGTCAATCCTCATAGCCTTTTCTGCTTTAGCTGGGAATTTTAAACTCCTCTTTTGAATCTGTTCTTAGATTCTGTCCAGAAAAACAATACAGTTTTTAGTTGAGTGAGACCAAGAATTATGCCATTTACAATACACTTTTCCTTTAAGTTCTTATGGAGAAGGAATTTTGACTCGTTTTGGTAACTTTAGGAAGTTTACTGCAAGCAAATGATCAAAAATGTCATATGCCTTTGTTAAATCGAAAGAATATTTCCTATGAACGTCTTTCTTTTTAAACTGCTGGTCTATTATAGTGTCTTTATGAATTAATGCCTCACAGATCACAGGCTCTTTCCCTACAATCTCTGCTGCATCAATCTCATAATTAGGATCTCTGTATTACGTCTTGTATGATGCATTACTTCGATCTTGTTCTTCCTCTAGTAATAATTCATACCTCGACACCTTATAAGTTAATTCCACTAAGTCTCTAAACTCAGTTGAGTCAAACTTCTTTCGAAGCCTAAACTCTAAACCATTTTGAGCCAATCTCACGAATTCAGGCTCTGTTAGAATGATCATATATTTGTTTCCTGCTCTTTTAAATCTGGCAATAAATTGAGTAGCCTTCTCATCAGGCCTTTGACTCAACCTTGCCAAGTCTGCCATGGAAACTTCTGGCTCTGTTTGGAAGAATTGGGCATGGAACGCCTCCTCCATTTGTTGCCAAGTTTGGATAGAGCCAGGCGTAAGGTTAATCTACCATACAAAAGCTGCCCTAGTTAGAGAATTTGGGAACAATCTTAACTTTATATAATCATTATTGTTAAATTCACCACATTGGGCAGCGAATCTAGCAATATGTTCTACTGTTGACTGGTTTCCATTCCCATAAAAAAGAGCAAAGTCTGGTATTCTAAACCCTCTCGGGTATTCATGTATCCTATCCACCAATTCTGGATATGGTTTCCTGTACACAGAAGTTTGAACCCCCCGAGCTATAGGTCCACACATTTCTCTAACAATATCAGCAATTTGGTCCCTATGAACTATATTTTGTGCTTGTTGAACCACCACTGGAGGAAAAAATACAAGATTTGGTGGACAACCTTATGCCTGAGGTCCTCTTGATCCATAAGGAGGTACATTTGGGACTGGTTGTCCCTGTGGTGTTGGCTGCTATTAAGGGTACGAGTGACCCTTCTGAGCCTGTCCTACGAAAGGTGTTGGAACAGGTGTTGTGTCTCTTCCAGTTGCAGGAAACCCTTCTAACCCCCCGGGTACAAATTCGAACAAAGGATTAGTGAACCCTCTCGTGCCAGGTATGGCTTCGAACATAGGATTTGGAAACATCCTTACGCCATTTTCTTGTGTTGGCTCAGATCCACTAATTTGCATAGTTTCATTGTTAAGTAATGAGGCATTTTGATTTGTCACAAGCCTCGAAAGAGGCTCATACCAAGACTGAGGTGATGGTCTTTCATAGTTTTGATTACTAGTTTGACCATAGCATGTCCATTACTTGGCATAGACTGTTTATCTCTACCCAATCTTTGCTGAGGGACATTTGAAATTTCCTCTATATGCCTTGTATTAGTTGGTTGATGGGTATTCATTCGATCCATAAATGATATTGTCCATCTTTCCATTGTGTTCATTAACTGTTGTCCTATGGCATCCATTAGGCCTCCCCATGGATTCATTAGCTAAGTAGATGGAATAATGGATGGTCGAACTCCATGGCCTCGTCCAATATTTTGAACATGTGGTACTTGCTCCAAAGTGCTGGTCTGTTCGACCATAGGTTTTGATAAGACAGGTACTTCCACAGGATATGTTATCACATTATCCTCTAGATTAGGTATTTCTACCTCTCATTCCACACCTTCTTCCAAGCGTTCATTTTCTCCTTATCTCCTACGTCTAGCCGTTTCAATTAGCCCATCGGGCGTGCCAAAAATATATGTTGACTTTTTTGGCTTTTGAAGGTTAGTATCGTAATTTTAAGCGTGCCAGCAAGGATTAATTAGTTCTTACAGAAGATTAATTGCCAACCAATTATCAGACGATTGTGTTTCAGTTCTTTCAGTCTCAACGAAGGGGACTTTTATTGGTGACTTTGTTTAGGAGAATTTAACAAACAACAATTAAATGAAGAACAGTTGTAGCATTTCATTAAGTAAAAATGAAAAACTTACAATGATTTAATTCAGCCTCGTAGAGGTTTATAGCAACAAGCTATTTGGAACTACTCCTATGAATGAAGTGCAGTGCAGGAATTTAAAGTACAGAAATGTAAAGAACAAGAAATGTTAAAACTGGAAGAAAAATAAAGTAGATAAAAATTGGTTTTTGGATTTGAATTTAGGGCATCTTTCTGGGGCCTTCCATGTTATTTATACTTCTCAATGATAACCGTCGAAATGAGCTTCTAACTGTCGAATCATCCCTCCATGATTGTTGATCATGTTTCCTCATAGTTAGCTCCACTACGCCCTGTCTACAGTTAAGCTTCCCTCCTGATTTTGAATTTAAATATATGAGTAACCGTTAAAGCCACGTCATCTTGCATCTCTTTGCTGATCTAGTGTTATGCAGATCCACAATAACCAATACTAACTATCACGTGTGTGATTACAATTGAAGATTTGAATTGTCTTCGTGTATTGCCCTCATCCTGCCACGTGTTGAACTATGATTGGCCTGTACAAAATATGTAGCCAACAGATATGTTTTTAATTTTTTTTTACCAATTTAATTTTTAGTTTCTTAGAAAAAAAATTTGAAAGTAGATTTTGACAAACCAAACCAAACCAAACAGAACTTTATAATCAATAAAATTTCAACATTATTCATTAAAAAAAAGGCTATTACATTCACATAGCATACAAGTTAACGAATATAAAATAAGTTGTATGACGACTTTGCCTTTAAAATGGACTGTTTGCAAAGGAAATATTTTTGCTTGTCCTTATTTGGAATAAGATTTAAAATTAAAGATCAAATATATTACAATTGAAAAGTTATGAACTAAAGTGGTACAAGTTCCAAATTACAGAGACTGTTAATGTAATTTGCCTTAAATTATTTATTAATTTACTGATTTATTTCTATCTCATTACTTTTTTATTTTACACGTTTTTTTCGTAGTAAGTAAAAAAATAAAAAAATAAGTCATACTAAAAAATTCTATGGGTTCCAATAAAATAAAAAAAATTATATTCATGTACAACATTAGGAACATTACGAAAAATTCTATTCACTTTTTAGGAACATAATATAAAATGTCTTGTACTTAGTGATAAATTACTATCTTTTGAGGATCAAAACATTAAATTTTTGTTATACAAAATTATTTTATTCCTAAAAGTATATTTATTATTGACAATTTCAAAAATTTGCACTACAGATTTTTTTTATTTATTTTTTATATTTTTGATGACCTTTTAGTGACGACAAGAATTGGTCTCCTAATATATTTTTTATAATAAAATTTTCATTTTTGCAATTAAAATTTTTACTCCCTAAAACTTTTATATATTAGTGACAATTCAGGATTGTTTTGGGTATTACTTATTTTTTTACTTATTATGAAAAAATGTGTAAAAAAAATAGAGAGATAATATGATAGAAATAAGTCAATAATCCAATACGCAACTTCTTTGGGGTGTCTCCAAAATTTTCTTTTTGTACATCATTATTTTTGTTTCAACAAGCTAAAGTAATTATGTAGACAAAATCTATTCATTTTGGCAAGGGTGCGGATAAAAAATGAAAAATAGCAAAGGATGGCTTATTTAGGCAAGGGTGGCTTCAACCTATTTGGAGCATTTGGATTATAAAATGATAAAATAGCAAATGAGTGAGTGAATTAGCTTATTTAGAAAGGCTTATGTTGAATTTGAAATGGTTTAATGGTCAAAATTCATGATTTTATTGTGACCTAAGGTGTTTTTCAAGTATATTAGGAATGTTTTAGGAATTGCTTATTTTATTTGATTTTTTGGTCTTTATGAAAGATATAGTACAAAAGTAAAGAGTTTTTTTTTGTAATGACTTTTTGACTATTTTAGAAATTGCCAAAACAAGTCTATCTAATTTATAAATTTTCCCTGTTAGATAAGCTCTATTTAAAAAAAAAAAAAAAAATACTTTACTTTCATTTTTGTTGCTGTTTATTTGGACGCATTTATTTAAGTTTCTAGTATTTAAATTTGAACTAAACTCAAATTGTTACTTTTGTTAATTAACTTCTTGATTTTATTTGTGCTTAGTTTGGCTAGAAAGAAATTGCCTTTAGCGGTGGTTGTTTCTTATTAGAATGAGGGTTGCTCATAAATTCAGATCAAATCTTTAGGCTATTCAATTTTGGAGGGTCATTAAGAAGGTCTTCTGACCTACACATATTGATTAACAAAGCTTAAAATGATTTTTTTTTTTTTTGAGAGAGAGAAAATTAGTAAAAATTATAATTTAAAGAGAGTATAAGGCATTAAATCTAAGGTAAAATTTTATTTGATGATAAGGACATACTGAAAAAAGTCATTGGAAAATTTCATCGGCACTGGAAAATTGGCCAGAAAAGTCGCCTGTGGTGGCGGCAACAAGTGGTGGTAATGATGTAGAGAAATATATGATATTCAGCAGATAGAGTATTGAATGAGTGACATGTGTCATATTTCAATAAATAGATAGTTTGGTGAATTTTAATAAATAAAAAAATAGGCTAGGTGAATTTTAACAAATAGACAAATTGAGTGATTTCAAGAGATAAGGTGATTTTAAGAAATAGATAAATAGATTGATTTCAACAGACAATTTGTGTCCTTTTGATTTAAAGAGATTAGAGATTGAACTTAATGGCCCAAAAGATGAAGAAATGGACGTATGACATAAATGTCCTTTTAATTACCCAAATTTTTTGATTTATAAAAAATGTATAAATTTTTTAATTTTTTTGACGAATATCCTTAAAAACTCTTTAACAAAATCTTTAATAAAATTCAGAGAAGAGTGATCGACTTCTTGACTAATTCTTCTTTGTAATTGTTTCTATTATATCTTATTGGTAATCTCAGATATTAAAAATTCATATAATTGAAATGAATCTAAATAACACCGGAGAATTACACCCCAGTGGGGTGCATACAAAAAAAATGAAAAAATATATGATTTTAATTATTAATATTTATAATATTTATCATTTTTTTTTTATATATATATATATATTTTTTTTCTTCTTACCACTGATATGTAAATCTCTAAATAACATATACATATATATTTGATATTTTTCTGTTTCAGAGTTTGTTGATTGAAATCTGACTTGTGTTTCTAGAGGTACACCTTCTATGATATGACTTGTCTAGGGACTAAAAACCCTACCTAAGGAAGACACCTCCAAACATTTTTCTTTTTCATTGGCTGGTGCTCTGTGTAGCATATTTTTCTTCTTCATTTAAGAAACGGAAAGCTCAATTTCTCCAATTACACATAAAGAGGTCATTTGACTACTTTGAACAATGTATCCTCTTTTAAATGATTCCTAAAACTCAACAAATGTTTTTTTTCCCAAGAAATTCTGAGTGCGAGTAACGCCTGAACATATCTATCATATTTTTCCCAAGATATCTACAGTCATATTTGTGTAAATCAAATGTGTTATGCCATGCATATAGAATTAAATGTGTAAAAGTTTCTAATCGAATGATTTAGGTACCATTTGAGAAGTGGTTTTGTGGGTTTTTTTGGTTATTTTAACCACAAAAGATAAAATAAGTTATTTTAGCCACAACAAACAAAACATCACATCCAACCCATAATCATTACACTATTCTCTCACAAAAAAAAAAGTTAAAAAAGCCTAAAAGCTAAAAAAATCTTTTCCAAATCAAGCTTTTTAGTTCAGGCTAAAATAACCAAAAAAGTCAAAAAGTCAAAAAGCCAACCCACTTCTTAACATAATGTCACTTATTGGGGAATAAAAGGGCCACCACAACAGTATACAATTGGCAAAAAAACCACGATTGTATCATTTTGTATTTTGTATAAAAATTATATATACTTGGCATCTTCTAAATTAAATTAAGTTCTCCGGAGCAGAAAAAGTGCCTTCTATTTACACCTTGCTCAATCAGTCCCAAACCCTAAATCAATGAAGATAATCCCAAACAAATATTTCACCAAAATACTCTTCTAAAAAGGGTTAAGAGCGATGGGCCAAGGTAGGAAAGGTGATCATGAAGAAAACTCTCACACAAAATCATTCATTCTAGAGAAAATTATCAAGTATTTTGGATGTATTATATCATATGTTATTACTTATCCAAACAATAAAACGCATTATGTGAATTGATATTGTTTCACCTATAAAATTTTATGTCACTTGAATAATGTCACTACATATACATAGGAAAATATTTTTCATATAATAAGTACCCCACTTGGCCAAACTAACGGTACACACTCAAGCACGAATGACTTGTCGAGCAACAATTATTGTATAAATGAAATGGTACACGTCAACTCAATCAAATAACGTATCTTGATTTTTCTACTCTCATTCTAGAAGTTGAGGGCACCACATGCACTAGACACAATCATGCTTGATCAGAAACCATAGCCAGGTCTTCCATTGGAAGAAAGAGAGAAAAAAAAATGCTATATTGGGTCTTAAATGCACAACATGTGAGGGGTTTGACTTGCGCCAATTTTACAGTAGTTGGAATTGCTTGATGATCGCCTATGTAACCCACACTATGAAGGTACTGAAAGAACCATGCGTCCCTCTTGAATATCTTCAACAACTGATAAGGCAAGAACAGTACTTGTTTTTGTAGAGATGCCGTGTGGCTATATTTGGTTGAGTTTTTTAAAATTAATTTCACTCTTACATTTTAATGTTATGTTTGGTTTGAATTTTTAAATTATGATTTTAAATCAATTTCGAAATATATTTTGAAAACATGTTTCGTAAAACAGATAATTTTTAAATTTTTGGTCTATCCAGTCGTCCGCCGGATATCCGGCCGGTTGAGCGGAATAGTACTTTTTTTTTTTTTACAATTACCAATCACCACCTATTATTTGGAAAGAAAAAAAAAACATTATATTTGTTTTTGATTTTTTTAAATATAGAAGTTATTTTTTTAGACCAAAATGGCAAATTAATTTTTTGAATTAAATTTTAAAAAAAGTTTGGTTATGTGTTTTGAATAGAATTTTCAATAAGATTTTGAGTTGTGTATTTGATTATAAGTTATAAGTTTTTCAATTAAGTTTTGAAACTCTTTTTAAAATTCATAATCAAACAATTTTTTTCATTTCATATGTCACATCAAAAATTCAATTTTTTTTTCAAAACTCATAACCAAACAAATTTTCTTTTTTTAAATTATAATTTCAAAACTCACAAATTCAAAATACAACTCCATTCTCAAATTATAATTATAAAACTTTACCAAATACTAATTTGGAATCTAAATCGGAGGAATGGATCTTCTGTAGTGCTCCTCCTGCAATGCACTATGTAGTGCCTCAATAATACGATATTATTTTGGAGCAAAATTTAAAAGAGTTGGGGGGTAGAGGCTGGAAAAGGGTTGGGGCCTGCTGATGGGAGGGGAAGAGGGAGGGAAAGATGAAAGGAAAGAATTCGGCTGCGATTGGTTTTTTGTTTAAGTTTTATCCAAAACAACGTCGTTTTGAAATTACAATATTATAAGAAAACCATTATAAAAGATTTGGATTTTAAATCAGAGTTGAATATGAATAATTGATAATGTCACATCAATAATTTTTACAAATCAAATATTCAAATAAGGGTTGGTTTGAGATGTTCTAAAAAAGTATACTTTTTGACTTATTGATTTATATGGGTTGGGTTTGGGTTGAGTTTGATGTGATGTGTTAGAGAGGTGATGCGATTTAAATAAGGTGATGTGACTTAAATAGGATAGTGACTTTTTGACTTTTTATATTATTTAGTAGATGCCAAACTTGGCCTTAATCACCGTACATAAATCTAAATTTGAATTCGATCAAAAAATCCGACTTCATATTAAACGAGTCAATGGTTCTATGAGCGCATGGACAAATTTGAGTTTTTTTTTTTTGGTTGTTACAGGAAAATCCTTCCTACTCTCCCGCAGGTTCAAGACAGCGCTCCTTTGTAGAGATCACCAAGGTGTCCTGTTAGCCGTTCCGAGCGAGGAGACTATAACTTGGAACTTGTCCCGACCTTCCAAGACAAGCTTCGCTTAAGTCAGGACCTGTTAGCCGTTCCGAGCGAGGAGACTATAACTTGGGAACTTGTCTCGACCTCCCAAGACAAGCTTCGCTTAAGTCAGGACTCGCACAGCGGGAGAGTATTGAACCCACACAAAGTGCTGGTTAGACAATTTGAGATCAAACTTCCTAACCAACCAACTGTGCTACGCCCAAGAAATTGATACGGGAGAGATTTGAACTCATAATCTAGGAACTTAATTCCCATATTCTTACTACAAGGCCACCCACCCCTAGATTTAAATCCAAGTTTTTAATTTACCAAAAATACTAACATGGCATGATCTGATACTAGACCGGACTTGTCTTTATTTCACTCCCTTTTCAATTTGTCAAGACACAGCAAAGAATTTATTGAGAACGTGCACCTTTCCTCTCCTGGATGAGAAATTATACTTTGCTCTAGGGGCAAAGTCATGTGGTACTTCAAATTATATTTGATTGGTTAAAAAAAATTGATCCTATAATTTTGGTGTCTCCTTCAAGGAGATAAATAAATAAGTATCTAACTTTAAAAGGTGCGAAACAATACTCTAATGTTGTGTTTGGTTGGGAGATTTTGGGAGGAATTTGGAAAGGGAAAGGGAAAGGGAAAGGGAAAAAGGTGTGTGAAACTAGATGAAATATAGGCATATTTTATTCACATTTCACCTACCTTTTCCATTTTCCTTTCTAAATGCCTCCCTAAATCCCTCAACCAAATACAGCATAAGAGTACCCAATACCTTCTCCTAGAAAGAGTGCTCCAAGACCAAAACCACGTACAAGTGCATGATGGGCTTCTAGCTGGCAAGGTGTAGAAGGTCATGAGAACCCATGTTTTTCCAATTCAATGAAAAATCCAACAATGCTACAGAAAAATTAATATGTAATTTAAATTTAGTTTACATTTGATTATGCTATACTTGAAATAAATTTGAGCCATACAATAATTTTTTTTGAGCATATATATATATATATATATATATATTTGTCAATTAATAAGAGACTACTTATAAATATCAAAAAAATTACATTAAACTAGACAATTAACTATTTATGAAAATCCAACAACAAATACCACTTACAAGCCTAACACTGATAATATTAATACAAGAAAGATTCTCATAATGAGAAAGAGATTTTTTTTTAAAAAAAAAATTAAGAAATAACCCCTACCTTCTTTGTTGAGAGGGTACAAAAATATCTAACTGAATTAGTCCAACTAATTTTTTATTTTATTTTTATTTTTTATACACTTAGCATTATTGTTGAAAAGAAACTATAGTCATTTCCTTATTTTTTATACCTTAAATATTTTCAGCATGGATGTTATTCCTATGGACCATATATCATCTCAAGAATTTCCCTATCATAACTATCATTTGACACAATCATGTGCATTTCTGACAAGACCTTGCTGTGCCAGCTAAACTTGTATTTATAGGATTCATATAATAAAAATTTGAAGGGTGATGATTGAGACGCCTCCCATCATCACTCTCATCATCCTCTATAGATTCGTGATAGGTGGTGATTGGAAGAGAAAGAATAAAAAAAAAAAAAAAAAAAAAAAAAAAAAGCTAATCAAGTAAAGAGGGGTCAAGGGGGTGGGAAAAAAAGAGGATCCAAGTCATTATTCAAATTTGAATTATGATAAGAATTTTAAATAATTTATCAAATTTTTTATATAGGTGTAGGATTGATACATATGTTGATTTGTGTGTATCTCACACTCTTGTGAGAGGTTTAATAAAAAAATTGATAAATTATTTAAGATTTATAATATTTTCTTAAAAATTATTTAGGAATCATAAGTTTTTTTTATCAAATCTCTTATGTAAGTGTGGAGCCATACATATAAGGTTGGGTTGGATCATACCTTGTACAGTATGGTAGGGTCTTTTCATCCTTGACTTGGGTTGTTCTATCAACACGGGGGGCTCTAAATGCAACCCAAAACTTAGGTTGCCCCATTTTATTTTATTTTATTTTTAATACAATTTTATCTCTTAACTAAATGATCAAAATGTCCAAAATTCTAACTCCAACCAAGCACGGATCTGGAGGTGCTGCTATGCCTAGCAGCTTGCTGTGCTCTCTTGTGGAGGTTTTTTCCCAATATTTTTTTTGATAATTTAAATTGTCATATTATATAATTTGTTGAGAGTATTATTCATGAAAAAAATCAAATTAATCGAATATTTGTAATTTCATGATTGGGTCATAATTATTTTAAAATTATGTTAATCATTAATTTTTTTTATTTAAGATATACTTTTGTTATAGAGTTGCAGATATTCAATCAATTTAATTTATTGCATGAATAATATACTCAATAAATCTTATAATATGAATGATTTAGATTATCTAAAAAAAAACACTTAAGGCAACCTCCACAAGGGTGCACAGTAGCCTGTTTGCCATTAGGCACAGCAGAATCCCCAAATCTAACCAACCACACTACTCCGATAGCAGCCCAACTCTGGTGATTCCCTTCCTAGCTCCGGTCATTAATGTCAGCCCTAATTGTGCTTTAAATCTTGCTCTGATTCTAGATCATATCTTCAAAACAAGGTTTGTTTGTATTGTTTGCATACAATATTCAATTTATTTATTTTTATTTTGTTTTCTTTCACTATTCTGAGTTGTAATAAATGGTGAGTAATAGGTGATTTTGTTTAAATTTTTTTATTTTAATTTTTTATTCTCAATTAGCTTCATTAATGTCAGCTCTGCTAGTAGTAGTGCCTCCTTCTACAATAACTAATGTCAAGACCAGAAAACCCAGAAAAAAAAGGCGATGAAGTGACTAAATCAGGAAAATTTGGATCGTCAGAGCAACTCTGCCATTGCTATCACAGTCCATTTTTCTCCTCCTCCTCTAGATTTAGGGTTTTTTAAAGGAAGGTGATCAGGATGAGGATGAAAAGAAGAAGAAGAAAAATAAAAAGAAGGGTCGGCGGCGGATGGCGGCAAAAGAATGGAAGGGGCGGCGCAGAGTTGAGAAGTGGGCTCCGGCGGTGGTAAAGCGAGTGAAAGGGATAAAAGTGGGATTAATTGAGTGTTGGGTGTAACAAAAAAAATTCAAAATTAGGATGGAGACGTTCGAATAATGTGGGGCAATGTGGTGTCCAATGTTTGAGGTGCATTTAGAGTCCCCCATCAACATGAGATAGCAAGAGAATTTTTTAGGACAAATTAAATTATTAGTCCCTATACTTTGAGTTGTGTGTCATTTTGGTTCATATAATTTCAATTGGATCAATGTTGATCTTGAATTTTAATTTAATTTCGTCTTAAATATTGGTCTAATTACTTCAAATTGTTAGCATTTTTTTTATGGTAAATGCACACATTTGTTATTATATTTCCCAATTTCAACCCTAACCCTAACTACCAGTTATTATCTCAGTACACACCACTTACTCAGTGTATACCATACACAACTTTAATTTTATGCTTTTTACCCATTGCACGCCATCTATTTTCAAATATTCTTAAAATATCCATATATTTCCTAATTTCAACCCTAACCCTAACCATAATCCTAACCCTAACCCTAATCGCAACTTCACCCACCACCACTGTCGTCACGCTATCAACCATTGCTATCACCAAAAATCGCCACCGCTGCCATCCCCTTCTTAACCTTCTTCCCTTCTCTTCATCCCTAGTTTTTCTTTTTTCTTCTTATTTTCTTCAAATCTCACCATCAAGCCATTACCAGAAATCAATGCCTCCGTCGCCCTACCATTGCCATAACTAGAAATCGCCACCGTCTGCCATACCAAAAATGGCCATCGCCGCCATCGCTACGCACGACCATCGTAGTCGACATTGCTTGGAAGAGGGTAGTGTTGCTTGGAAAAACCTAGATCTCTCTCTCTCTCTCTCTCTCTCTCTCGCGCGCGCGCGCGCGCGAGAAGTAAGTAGCGAGATTGATACGCCATAGAAAGAAAAGGACTGCAGAAGTGAAGTTTACGATTGGTGGTGGGTCGTGGAGGTGTGGCAATGGTGTTTTCTGGTGATGATGACAGCCAACAGAGGTGGCGAAGGCTAGTGGTGGTGATGACGTGGCTGGAGTTAATAGTGGAGTGGAGTGGTTTGTACAGAAAGGTAATTTGATTAAAGGTTAAAATTGAAATTTAAAAAAGTATGGAAATAGTGCTACTGAGAGGTTTGATAGTGTGTAAATAGAATTATCCATATTTTATATGCATGCATGATGCTTGTTCATTTTACATATGGTTCTAATTAAAGAATGCTTGCCATCCCGTTTAGTTTCGTTTTCAAAATAATTTTTTATTTATCTTTATTTTTTTAAAACTAGATTCTAAATTGATAAAAATAAGCACAAAAATGATGTTTTCAAAAATTTTAAATTATTTGTCCAAAAAAAATCTTATGAAAATGATAGTTGTTTTTTATTTTTTTTTCATTTTCTTTTTCTCACCAAACTAATTTTTAGTCTTAGGAAAAATAAATCCAAAAATAGATTTTGAAAATGAAATCAAATAGTACAAATCTTTGTTGTTCTTTGGGAAATTTAAGTAAATAATCCCTCAATTTTATGAAAAAAAATTATATATTTTTATTTATCAGTAGAAGATAAAATGTAAACATTATGAAAATTATATCAAACCGGATAAGTCGGGTTGGGTCAAAAATTGTCATCCCATCCTAGGACCTAGCCTAGATGGAAGAGGATTCGACAATAACATGGCTATGGATTTGATCACGTACTCAATTGGGCCTAGACTAAGCCCAATAGGGGGTGTGGCTCATCAGTTTGCCTAGATTTTAGTATGGGCATGCAAATGTTAGGTCAACCAAGTCCAAATTGTATATTCCACGGCCTGGTTTTAAAGCACTGCCACTGGAACCCACTTTTTCTGTAGGGTTGTATAGGATTTTTTGATCCATCTTATGTTGCATGTGTGATACTTCTAGCCTGCTTCGTGATTCAATTTCCCTCTCAATTCTTATTGATTGTTAAAAAAAAAAAAAAAAAAAAAAAACTAGAAAACAAAAAAAAAAAAAACTTCAGAAAATTATTCGTTGCTCCTTCATAAAATAAAATTCCAAGTCCTAGTTATTCAGGACACCTCTTTGGAAGGGTGAAAATGTGAGACCTCAAGTCTTTCATTAATTTAGGTAATAGATCTTTAATGACTGAGACAAAAACTGATGTAATAGTTTGAGATTATGAAATAATTAATAATATTACGACAATTACATTTGATTTATCATTGTTCTATTAGTTTAATATAAGTTCTATCAACTTGTTTTTGACCTATGATAAGTAAATATAATTATTATACTATTATTGTGAAATAATTATTTCATAATTTTAAAGTTGTCTTCCTCTTTGGGCCCACCAATACTAGGGTAAATTACACTTTATCCTCCAAAAGTTTCACTCATTTCCCAGTTTGACCCTTTAAGTTTAATTTTTTTTTACTTTGGTCCTTCATGTTTGTAATTCTTCTCACTTTGTCCCTTTAAGTTTTAATTTTCCCCACTTTGGCCTTTCATGTTTGTAATCCATCCCACTTTGGCCCTTCATATTTGTAATCATTTACACTTTATTCCTAGACAAACTTCAATTCAAAAAACTAACAGAATCTGTCACATTACTAATACATTAGCTACATGTATGATGTAAAAAATTCACTAAAAATACAAAAAATAGAAAATAGAAAACAAAAAAATTGGGATTTTTTTTAGTCTTTAGTGAACTTTTTTTTTTTTTCAAATTTATTCATAAACATTATTAAATTATAGATGCATCTAGATTAGATGCAACTAAAAAAATAAAAAACAATTTTAACTAAAAAAAAAAGTTTACTAAAGACCAAAAAAATGAAAACATATTGACTCAAACACCTATATTGTCAATTCTAAAATGAAAAATTTACTATTGTTTTTTTCGTCTTTAGTGAACTTTTTTTTTTATTTTTTTAGTTAAATTTGTTTTTATGTTTTTAACTGCATCTATAATGTAATAATGTTTATGAATAAATTTGGAAAAAAAGTTCACTAAAGACAAAAAATATTTCAATTTTTTTGTTTTTTATTTTTTGCATAGTTAGTGAATTTTTTACATTACATATGGAGCCGATGTGTTAGTGATGTGACAAATTCTGTTATGTTTTTGGATGGAAGTTAATTTAGGAGTAAAGTGTGAAGAATTGCAAACATAAAAGGTCAAAGTGGGAATGATTACAAACATGAAGAGTTAAAGTGAAAAAAATCAAATTTAAATAGTCAAACATGAAGAACCAAAGTGAGAAAGATTGTAAATATAAAGGGTCAAAATGAGAAAAATCAAACTTAAAGGATTAAAGTGCGAAATGAGTGAAGTTTTAAGCAGGCAAAGTGTAATTTGCTCAAAATATAATAAAGAGGAAAAGATGAGAGTGGTGGTGGGGGTGGGTGGGTTGTCTTCTCAAGATGGAGAAGAAAGGCACTTCAGCATATCTTTTAAAATGTTCAAAAAAAGCATATCTTTTAAAATGGGGCCAAAATAGCCCAAAAGGGGTAGGCCCATGGAAAAGGATCTCAATTGTCTCTCCAAAATGAAAAGCTAACCGACGTAACTTGTTGAGAGTGAGTCGTAGTGATTGAGATTGTAAAAAAGGAGATTATTGATTGATGGGCATGCTTTTTGTTTGGGCCTTCCACCCACCCAAATATATATTCAATAATTAGGGCAGATGCTCTCTGTCTACCCTTCTTCCTCATTGCCTAATTACATTTTGTTTTTGCTTTGTGGGTCCTATTTTATTTTTTTCCTTCATGAAATTGAAAAGCTTTTGGATCATATCTTCTATATTAAGGTGGGTTTTTTTTTTTATATTTACTATTATTATTTAGAATTAAAAAAAAAAATTGATGTGTTGAGTAATTACTATAGAAAAAGTTTTGTGAGTATTTTTAGACTTTTACTTTTCAGTGAAAAATTACCACTCTTATGGTGTGTTTGGTTGGGGGATTTGGGGAGGAATTTGGAAAGAGAAATGAAAAAGGTAGGTGAAATGTGAATAAAACATACCTATATTTCACCTAATTTCACCCACCTTTTTTCTTTCTCTTTTCAAATCCCTCTTCAAATTCCCCAACCAAACACAGCATTATAGTGTTGTAGAATTCTTATTAACACAACTAAAATACACGGTGAAATTTCTCAACAAATTGAGAGTAAAATCATCTTTACTCAAATATATAGAGATTACCAATATTTTTTCTGATTACACCACATAATTATTTCTCTACACTTGTATGTACCAATATTTTTTTATGCATGATATATATACAAAAATTAAATAAATAAATAGAAAATAAATTTTAAAAAATTGACGATGAACATGTTAATAGAAAATTTCCGAATCTAATAACTTGTCTCTCTTATTTATTTATTACATATATATATATATATCAATAATTAATGCATTGTCATCGAGTCCAAATTAGGAAATGTAACATACCTAAATTCTTGCCCATATATATATGTCCTTGTACCTTGAATAAAAAAAAATAAAATATGTCCTTGTACCTACAATTCCGTGTGTATTACAAGAAAAAGTATCTTTGGCGACTGAAAAAGCACATTTGATCGCTAAAAATATAGGTTTTGGCGACTAAAAATAATTTAGTAGCTAAAAGTAAAATTTTTGGTGACTAAAAAAATTTAGTAGCCAAAAGTATAGGTTTTGGCGACTAACAATCTGTTTGGTCGCCGATATAAGGCTTTTACAGACTAAAAATAATTTAGTAGCCAAAAGTAAGGCATTGGGCGACTAAAAAGATGTTTAGTAGCCAAATGTGATGCTTTACGAACTAAAAAAATTTTAGTAGCCAAAAGTGAGGTTTTTGGCTACTAAAAATAATTTAGTAGCCAAAAGTAAGGCATTGGGCGACTAAAAAAATGTTTAATAGCCAAATGTGATTTTTTACCGACAAATAAAATTTTAGTAGCCAAAAGTGAGGATTTTTGGCGACTAAAAAGAAGTTTAGTCGCCAAAAGTGGTAATTTTAGCGTAGGAATTAAATTTTTTAGCGACTAAAAAAATTAGTAGCCAAAAGTATAGAATTGGCGACTAAATAGAAGTTTAGTAGCCAAAAGTGGTTTTTTTTTTTTTTAAGTAAATAATTTATTTTTACATAAATTATGTTCAATAAAAAATAATTATATTTATATATATACTTTTATATTAATATGGGTCTATGTACTATATAAATAATATACGTTGCATATACAATTATATGGTGTTATAGAGGCGTAGTGAAAAGAGTGTGTTGTATAAGGTTTATGGTGTGGGAGGTTGATAGTTTGAATCTCCACAAGTGCAGATGAGAAGCTAGTGAGTGTAATTTTTTTTTTTTCACGAATGACCTTTTAGCGACTAAAAGGTTTAGTCGCCGATTCCTTGAGTAATGGTCGGTAAATGTATAATTTTAAAAAATAAAATTGACTATTGGCGACCAATAATTTAGTAGCCAAAACATTTATTTTTGCCGACCAAATAGAATTTAGTAGCTAAAACGTAACTTTGCCGATTAAAAAAAATAGTATCCAAATGTTGCACTATCAGCGACCAAACACGTGGTTAGTCGCTAAAACATTCACCGACAGGGTTTAGGCTACTAACTTGGCAACAAAAAAATTTAGTCGCTAAATGGTATCAGCGACTAAAAATCCGAACTTTGGCGACTAATATTTTGGTTGGCAAAACTGTTATTTCTTGTAGTGGTGCATGAGCCACGCAGCTCTTTTCGTCTTTTGTTAGTTTTTTTTTTTTTTTTTTTGATCGGCAAAATAAATCTTTATTGATGGAAACATACAAAATATAGAAGAGTACATCAATAAAGAGGAGCTCGGAGCTAGCTCAAGCTCGAAGCTCCAGTTGGTGAGCAACCAACAAAAAGAGAAAAACAAAAACCAGAAGTATTAACAACCAAAATAACAGCCACAACAGAGCAAACTACCAAGACTAACAGATCAGCAGGCTTAGCAGCTAATTGCCAACAGATCAACAATCACCACCAAATCACCAAGACAAAACAGCTTATTTCAAGACTAGCAGCAGACTTTTAGCTCCGCAAGGTTCTCATTTCCAAAATCACCTTAAAACAATACCAAATCTGGCTGGTCTGGTTTAAATTGACCACAGAATCAGCAGCAGTAGCTTAGTGCACTCAACTGTGCAGAACAGGAACACTCGGAATTGTTGAACTTATAAAGTTTTTCAATCAAATCAGTTATAAAAAAAATTAAATTGATAGAATATCGATAATTATTTAAGTAAATCATATTTATTTTAAAATAAAATCAACAAGTATGATTTTGAAAATAAATTGTTTATTTTTTCATACAAATATTGACATACTATGTATTTTTTGGTATCTGATCAACCTTCTTTTTTTTTTTTTCTTTCTTCCACAGATAATCTACTCTACAAGTCTTATAAGTTGAACATTTTAAATTATCAAAACAAACCCTTAATGGGCTTATATGGTTAAAAAATTGAAGTGTCCAATTCAAAGAACTAGAGACAAATCTATCTTATGGTTGTGTTTAATCCTTTAGAAAGTGACTAAAAATTTGTTCTTACCATGGAATGATGATTTAGTATATAATAAGATCATTTCTTGCTCTTTCTTTTTTCATATAGAATAGAAAAGAAAAAGAAAGAAAGAAAGAGCGAGCTAGCGCACGTGGAAACCCATTTGGTGCAATGGTGGGCCGTGGTCTAAAATCTTCTTTGGCCAAAGTCGTATCAATCAATTCTAGGTTTCCACATTGAACCATTTTCCACAAAGTCAAATCCAATGAACAACTAACAAAATCAAGAAAATTAAAAATAATAATTGTAAAAAATAATAATTTAGACACACATATAGATTCAACAACACAGTTTTTCCTACTGAATAGGTCTTTGTAGGCTTTGCAAATAGGATGCGGTTGGTGAGAAACAAAATGTCTCATCTTCTAATCATTTCAATTTTATTTTGATGTCTCCGTCCAACTTCATTTTCAATTTTATTTTGATGTCTCCATCTAACTTCATTTTGACAATTCCATGGTTTATTACTATGTAAAAATGGTTTTGTATAGGAAAAATATGAGGTTGTTTGGTTTGTATCTCAAGATATAATTTTTAAGAAATTTTTTTTAAATTTTATTTGGTTCAAATTTTTTGAAAAAAAAAAATTTTAAATCACTTTCTCTTTCTTACACAATCAATCAATTACGTTTTCTCTCTCTTTTTTTTTTATTGTCAATCACGTTTTCTCTCTCTTTTTTTATTGTCACTCACTTTTTCTCTCACACACATTTACTCAACTATAACAAAATATCAAATCAACCCAAACTCTCAAATTCCAAAATTATTTTCAAAATATACAACCAAATAAATCAAAAAAAATTCGAAACTCTGTCCCCAATTTTTAAAAAAAATTTATCTCAAAACACAAACTAAACACATCATATATCTCTGTGAAACAAATAAATAAATAAAAATTACACAACTATTAACTGGTGCAAGTCACAACTTGTATTTTCATAATTTTTGACTTGCACCCCACTATATAAAGAGTTGCACTCTCTATATTTTACTAATTTTTATTTTTTTTAATCTTTTAGGCTCAATTGTTATTCCACCTTTTGCAAAAGGTATATCCCTAAGGCCACTATATGCCATGTTCAAATGCAAGCAGTGCTATACAAAAGTTTAGATGAAATTGTCTTGATTTGCTATGATGTACAACCTTTCATTTTAGTATTATAGAATTTCCCACTATTGTTGATGTTGGGTAATTCAAGATAACATTTTTTTATTATTATTTTTTTGGGAAAATTATTTAGAAGTCCTATTAGGGAGACTTGTGCTACATTTGGTCCCACAAAAAAACTTATGTTCCCATAAATCCTATGAGAAGTTTCTTGACATATTTACCCTCAATATTAGTTGTTAATATCATAATTAATAATGAAACCATATATAAGGAAATTGATATAAACGTAACGTAACGTGACACTTACATAAACGTAACGTGACACCTATACGTAACGTGACATCTACATAAACGTAACGTGACATCTACATAAACGTAACGTAACGTGACACCTATATAAACGTAACGTGACATATCTACATAAACGTAACGTAACGTGACACCTATATAAACGTAACGTGACACCAATATGAACGTAACGTGACACCTACATAAACGTAACGTAACGTGACACCTACATAAACATAATGTGACACTTACATAAACGTAACGTAATGTGTCACGTTACGTTTCGCAAACTTAATAAATTTTTATTTTTTTAGTACCTTCATCCAACCTATCATCACTCGGAATTCTGCAACAAAACCCCGCATTGAAAAATGAGTTTCAATTAAAAAAAAAAATTTAATCTAAATATAAAATCAATGTTGCTCTGTTTTCAGGTGAAAAGGGGAAGAAAACCCAAATCAATGTCGGATTTCACCCAAACGACCCTTTTACTCCGTTTTTCTCAACGACCAAATCAAGGTTCGGCACATCTATCCATAGAATAAAAAACAATAAAGCATATATAAAATATTTTTAATCGTCTTCAAACATGAGACGTCTCTGGACAGCGTCCATGCTTGCATCGGTGTGCGATAATATTTAATAATAAAGTAGAAGGGAGGAAGAGAAAGGCAAAGCATAAGGTGTGAAAATGAGGGGTAAAAAAATTAGGATCTTGTGGAATATATTTTTATGAAAATAGGATTTGAGACTTTATAAGAAATTACACAGGACTTAACCTAACACAAAATTCTGAAAAAGGACTTATAAATAAGTCTCCCTATTTTTTTTTATGACAAATTAATGTGGTGAAAAGAGTACAATGATCTTCTACATCTAAATATTTTTATCTCCCGTAAAAATATGTGTTTGAAGATCCCCATGTAAGGAAAATGCTAACAGAGAATTTATACAAAATGATATGACATCAGCGTGTTTGATTTGAATTTTCTAGATTAAGTTTTTTGAAAATTGAGTTTTTATTTTTCGTATTCTTTTATTTTTAGTGAATATTTTTTAAATTTTAAACATTTTTTTTTTACTTTTTTAGATGCACCTTAGTTAGATGTATCTAAAAAGTAAAAAATTTGTGAAAAAATATTTTAAAAAATTAATAAATACATAGAAATACAAAAAATGTACTGAATTCTTGTATTTTTTTTTGTATTTTTGATATTTAGTGAATTTTTAAAAGATTTTTTTATAATTTTTTTACTTTTTAGGTGTATTTATGTTAGGTGTGTCTAAAAAATAAAAAAATTGCTTAAAATATTAAAAAAATTCAGTAAAAATAAAAAAACACAGAAAATAAGAAAGTAGAATTTTTTGAAAAATGTTTTCTAAAAAATGAAAACAAGCAAGCTGAAAAAATAACATAAATTTTGTACCCATAGAGATTGACTATATGACTTCCAATAAATGAATATAAATAAGACTCATAATTGTAGATAAGTTTTTTCTATACAAATTTTGTATATAAATTTTATGCATCAGACATAATTTTAGTACCCCTTTTGAATTCTAAACTGGCCAAATAATCAATTATACCAAATATTTTTCCAAGAGATCATATGTATGTATCATATGTCATATATATGTTAGTCCGAGAAAAGTATTTTCTGTTACCAAACATAACCCAACATTTCGAGCATCTTGTATCTGCCTGCTAACGTAGTAGTTATTGCACCACTGATAATCGCAATAACTAAAGCGTAATTGCTGAAAAAAAAAAAAAAAGAAAAAAAAAAAAAAGGAGAAAGATTAATGATATCCAAACAAACAAACAAACAAACACCATTAAATCCTATTTTGCTGTTCAGATTACAAGATGGACCCAATTGGGGAAGGTGGGTGACGGCCTTCAAATTTCGAAACCCTTTTATTATAATAATAACATTAATTATTAAAAAAAGCCTTTAAATTATATAAGTTGACCTCCTATTAAAGAGACGTATTTTTACTATACAGTTCGGTGAACCATTAACCTAAACTATGATAAAAGCTTTCAACCTAAACTATCCCAACCTAAACAATTCACTTTTTTATTCTTTTTCCGATGTGAGATTATCAAATAAAAGTTAATCAATGGAGATTTTCTTAATTGTTTAAAATTAAGAAAATCAAGAAAATTAGTATGAGATATTGGAACTCTCACAATGCTTCTCACTAAATAGGATGGAAGTATAAGATACCTTTTATATGAGTAAAACAACTCATTTTTTTTCTATATTTTCCTGATGTGAGATTATCAAATAAAAGTAATTATTTAAAATTAAGAAAATCAAGAAAATTAGATTAAGGATTTGGAGCTTCTAGAAGGCTTCTCACTTTCCAATGGAGATTTTCTTAATTATTTAAAATTAAGAAAATCGAGAAAATTAATATGAGATATTGAAACTCTTACAAGGCTCCTCACTAAATGGGATGGGAGTATAAGATTCTCTTTATATGAGTAAAATAACTCATTTTTTTCTTTCTTTTCCCGATGTGAGATCATCAAATAAAAGTAATTATTTAAAATTAAGAAAATCAATAAAATTAAAATGAGGATTTGGAACTTCTAGAAGACTTGTTACTAAAAAGGCCATTTTCCTTATATATATAGATTATTGAGTCCTAAGAGTTTCAATATGGACAATTAAATCCTATCATAAAATGTTCTCAAAATGTTCATTCATCCGTAATGATGTATCTTATCCGAATTTTACATCTCATTTAATACAAATTACAAGACTTTGGATTTGATCCAATCATCTTGGAGCCACACCTTGGGGTATGGTGAGAGAAAAGTCAGAGATTCGAGCTGATAAAATGACTCTTTTAACTATAATCTAACTTTACTAATGAGTTAACATCCTACAATCTTGGCAAAAATAAAAATAAAAATAAAAATAATAATAATATGAAAACCAATTTCATAAATATTTTTAATCTAAGTACAATTATATATTTTTAATTTTAAAATTATAATATTGTATTAAAAAATCATAAATCACAATGAAAAAAATTACCAATAAATTCTATTTTGTTTTGAAAATTACTATTGAGTTATATCAAATTTCAATACTAATAAATAAGTACTATTTTTTATTTCATAAATTTTTATAAAAAAAATTCAATTGTTGATAATAGTATATTTTACTTTTCACGAATAATTTATTTTATAAGAAAATTATTTTTAATTTTTGAAATTAAATGATTTTCATTAACAAAAGTATAAGTATAAGATTTATCAACTATTTCATGCATTGAGAAATATATAAATTTCTCACAATATTATTTTTATAACTCTTTGAAATTTTTATAGAATTTAGCCATTTTAAATTGTTACAGAGACAAAATTCATAATTTGAAATAACAAAAAAATATGCTTTTTATATTATAGCTATTTCAATCCAATTATTATTTATGATTTTTTTAATATAATATTAATAATTTTAATTATGTTAAAATTGTTGTTTATATTAAATGAGAAGGGTAGAATTGGGATAAGATACACCACTATGAAGGAATGAACATTTTGAAAACATTTTATAAAAAATAGGATTTAGTTATTCATATAAAAATTTGATAGAACTTAGGGGGATGCACCAATAAATCCCAAATTAATAACTTATGCACTGTTTAGTCCTAAAAGTTTTCTTATAGACTGAAAGGTCCCATTACAATGTTAATAACATCAGATACAATGTTAATAACATCAGAGTCATGTTACAAACATTAGATTTCAAACATCTAATGTTTATCAAATTTCAATAATATTTAAAAATATAGGATGAAAAATATCTAATGTTCATCAGATTTCAATAAATTTTGAAATTATAGAATGAAATATCAGATCATTTACATCATTTGCATCATGCTGATGTAAAAATGGGACTAAATGGAGCATAAGAAAACTTTTAGGACTAAATGGTTCAACGTTTCAAAAACTAGGACTTATGGGTAAATTTTCCTAGAACGTAATAGTAATCTTACAAGCAAAATAGGATTTATTGGTAATTTTTTCAAAAATATATATAGAATGACGTGATAGACTTGTGAGTCTATCACTTTAAAACAAAAACCCATAAAAAAAAAAAATTTAATATACAAAATGTTTGGGGAAATTACAAAAAAAAAGAAAGATTTAACCCTTGTAACAAAATAAATCTTAGTTTTTAATTTTATCAATTTAAACTTTAATTTTTTATTTATTTTCAATCTAAACTATTTATCTACTTCGTTAAGTAAAAATAATGGAAAAATGGTATTTGTCATTAAATTCAATGTAATTGTACATAAAGTGTCTAAAATATCTTTTTTCATTGAATTTAATGACTAAAATACCATTTGTTTTTGTCAATTTTACTTAACAAATATAAGCACATAAGTTAGATTGAAAACAAATTAAAAGATTATGGTTTAAATTAATAAAATTAAAATTTTAATATTTATTTTGTTACAAAAATCAAAACCTAAGGTTTTTTTTTTTTTTTTTTTTTTGTTACTATCATATCATTCTAATGAGTGATTCTAAATTTTTTTTTTTTTTTTTAAATAGTAATTTCCATAGCTAAAATGTGTGTTTGCACTCAAACATGAGAAATAATTTTTTACAGAATTTCTTACTAGAATGATATGGTTGTGTTATTTTTATATTTAAGTATTATTTTAATGAATATTTTATTTTCAAATGATATTTTTCAATATAAGTATATCATTCTGTATCATAATTTTTTGGGACACTTTTTCATAAATCCCTTTTCACCTATTTATGTTCTATTTAGTTCACATTATTTTTTTTACATTCCAATAAGTCCTATGAGTGATATAGTTACCAGAATACCCTTAATAATATTCACATTTACAGTGTAAATGTTTTGTGATGTGAATGTTCACACCGTCGATGTGAATGTTCACACCGTCAATGTGAATGTTAACATGTCAATGTGAATATTTACATTGTAAAATATGAATGTTCACATCACCAAATTGCTAACCGTTCGAAACATATTTGTAAAGGTAGAAATATTCATAAAATACTTTAAATGTAAGAATTATGATTTAGTAGATCAAATGTTCAAATAATATGACTTATTGAAATACAATAATATTTTATGAACCAATTAAGATACAAACACTTAAAAAAAGATTTTCTAATAAATCTCTCTAATTTTTTTTAAATATTTCACTACTTGAGGTTATGATATTTTATAATTAAGAGTGTACATATATATATCCAAAGTGTTTCAAGATGTCTTCCTTTAATTAATATGATTAATCAACGTCAACTAAATCAAGTTCTCGATTAACCACCACGTGTTTTTGTCGCTCTCTTTCTCACCTTTATAATAATAAGCTGCCCAACTTAATTAATAACCTATTTTCTGATATATACATATATACACCCTTCATTTAATTTGTAGGGGCAACAAGCTGTGCACATGTTTTTGATTTATGATTGCATCTTGGGTTTATCTTTTTCTGTTTGCTTTCAAATGGTGAAGGCTTCTTCTAACTTATTGTTTCAAATATAATTTAATTAATAATATTTCTTTTAATATATATAATAATTGTGTGATTTTTATTATACGTTGGCTATACAAATAGGGGAAAACCCTAAAATTTTATTTTATTGTCTTCACTCTCTAAAGTCATTTACCAAAAAAGAGGAAGAGAGAGGTTTTTTTTTTGGGAGGTGCTCGAATGATTGAGGAGGCATACAAGACAGGGAGAAGAGATTGATTTGAAGTGCTATAAGTTGTGAGTGAAACGTTATAAATTTTATTTGTCCCAATGTAATCATGTAAAAAAAGTTGTGTTTAGAAGTGTATTAAGACCATCTCCAATGGTTCACCAAAACTGATATCAAATTTAAATTCTGATGAAAAGGGTACTGTTCACAGCTCCAACGGTTCACTAAAAGTGATATCAGATTGAGATTTCATCAAATGTTTCATCAGATTGAGGACGAAATACTGAATTCACCAAAACACTGTTACGGACCGTTGGAGGGAGTACCCGGTCGACCAACCGGTTGCCCGGCCTGTCGACCAACCGGTTGTCCCGAAAAAGGTTCAGACAGTTCAGAAAAAAGTTCAAACAATTTGAAAAAAAAAAAAAAAAAAAAAACCTCCTAACCGGTCGACCAACCGGTTGTCCCGGAAAAGGTTCAGACAGTTCAAAAAAAAAGGTGCAAACAATTTGAAAAAAAAAAAAAAATTCTCTAACCGGTCGACCACCCGGTTGTCCCGAAGCACATTTCATGAATTTGGTGCACCGTTGGAGTGAGTAGTATCAAATTTGGTGAAATGAATCTTTTTTGACTCAGATTTGGTGAAAAATCTGAGTCACCGTTGGAGATGCTCTAAGACAGATAAATTTGATTAAAGCAGATGATTCTTGACCATCTATTGCTTATGGACCACTTGAATAGCCCTACAAAAATAAAGTGAGATTATTTTTTAAACAATGATGCTACGAAAATAAAACTAGACACATAATACATATAAATCGATAAGATTTTACAATATTTGTTTATAAATCCACTTTTAAACAGTTTTATTCATCAACATATATTCTATATTCAATTTCTATACCAGCAGATATTTCTTTCATAAAATAACAACGTCAATTAGAGGGGATATATAAATATTTTCGTAGACAACAACCCCATAAATTGTTGTTGCTAGTATAGATCTTGGATTGGATTTGATAAGAGGAAGGACCAAAGGAGAAGGGTCATTTCATTTGAACATGGTGGGTAATGCACTTAATTATTGGAATCTTAGGCAATTAGAGACAATGGTTGTTGACACAGTAGTATTAAGGGCCATAGCAACCTCTCTTTTAAATATCATTTTGGACCCACAATAATAACAAAAATTAGCCAACTTAATGACTCATTCCACAATAACAAATCAATCAGTGTTATTGCTAGCAAATAAAAAGCTTTTTGCTTTCCCATCATATTATGGCTCCCTTAATTGCACAGAAAATGGCCAATCCTTTGCTCTAAAAGTCTTTTGAGGCAGTTGGACCATCATTTCGAACTGACAATTTTAGGATTTTTTGTCCATCTCATTCTAGAGTTTAACACAGATTAATTAGGGGGTGACACGTTGCAAAATCTAGGGCACTTTGATCATTCGACAGAAAAATGCTGCACTCGTTGACATATTTTACAAACTACAACACAACACGGGGTAATTGTGTGTATTTTATGTTTGATTTTCTGATCAATTTTTGTGTTTGTGACAAAAATTGCTTTGTTTTAGGAATTAAATGGTGAAATTAGCACTTTCCTATGACGTGGCATACTGTGAGTGGTAGCTCAATGGAGTGGATGCCCAGAGAGAATTTCTGCCCCAAAGTAAACCTAAAAGAGATGGAATATGATTAAAATAGGGCGGCTACACATGAGTCATGACATCTTTTTATTTGCTTGGTGGTACCTTACTCCACTAGTATAAATATACATTCTAGGGTTAGGTTATGGTGTCAACCCACTCAAACCTGTCTTTTTCTCAAGCTCTCCACACCATTCTTGAAACCATCTTCTGGGTTTTGATCAATAAATTGATCAGAAAACTTAGCTTCCCCTTGAAGAGAAATAGGGTTACAGAATCATGAAGAAGCGGCAAGTAGTCGTCAGAAGGGATGGATCTAGCAAAAGTACCAGTACTTCCGTTTATAGGAGCGTGCGATATGCAGAGTGTCAGAAAAACCATGCAGCAAACATCGGAGGATACGCTGTGGATGGTTGTAGAGAATTCATGGCAAGTGGGGAGGAAGGGACCAATGGGGTGCTAACGTGCGCTGCTTGTGGCTGCCATAGGAATTTCCACAGAAGGGAAGTGGAAACTGAGGTAGTTTGTGATTCTTCTGCCTAGCATAAATTCATGTTTGACAGAGTTATTTGTGTGTGGGAATTGCGAAATGGGAATTTGATTTTTATAGTTTTTTAGTTTTGTGGTTGGGATTGTTGTACATGTACAGTGATTGCACAAAAATAATTTCCTCCAAAATAAATAAATAAATATGAATCTTGTAATTTAAAAAAACAAAAACAAAAATTAAAGACATCGAAAGTAAATTAATTTCAAGGGTTGTTGTCTGAGGGCAAGATTAGGCTTTCTCCCTTATCTTTTTTATACTTGATTTTGTAATTTAAAGCAAATTGAAGCGCTTTGTAAAAGGCGCCTGGGCGCAATAGGAAAGACGAAGAAATAATATTTACTCATATTTCTCAAGGTTAACATCATTGTTGAGGATCTGAAGGAAGGGTATGAGAATTGAGAAGAAAAAATCTTCATTGGCTATGTAAGATTCTTGATCAAGTAGTAATTTGAATTGTATGAAGTATGAGCACCTTTGTTATATTCTATATTAGCTTTAGTATCTAACTAATAGATTGTCTAATTTATAATGAATTGTTTTTGAAGCATACAAATATAAGTCATAGTATGACAACATTTATCTTGAAAGGAAGCTAGTAGAAATCAAATAAACTTTTATTATGTCATCCCAAGGAGTTGGACACAAATACATATATATATACACTAACGGCGGATGGAAATGTATGCATGTGAAATTTTATATCTAAATTTTTGGGCTGTTTGTTGAATGAAAAATATGGGTCAGTTTTGAAAATTGATTAGTTGTTATTGTGGCATATTTATTCATTCAATTAGCAATTCTCTATGCATTCTTGGAAATCGAAAGTGTTTGGGTACTTTCTGAATTGTGTGTTTTATATGTATATGTATGTATGTACATATATAAAAACGGGGGGTTTGAATGTTGGTTATTTTATTGAAGAAACATGTTAGACATACTTTGAATAATTAAAAGAGAAATGAAGGGGAATTGGATAGAGAAGATGTTGTACACTCAAAAAACTTCCTAGCTGTCCCCTTCATGGTTGTGGAATATACAAATCCTGTGATTCTATCCCTTCTGTCTATCAATGATATTTTAAGCTACTTTCGTTGAAGTTTTTAGCATTCTCAAGAACCACAAATGACAAACAATACCAAAAATTATTGTTTAAAAAGTTAAATGAATTATATTTTCACTTATTTTCTGTTGCTCCATTTTCTTTGAACCAATTGGACTTGGGAATTTAGTTTTCAAATAGACATACTTTTTATAGGCATACTCACAGACTGGTTTGGTTCAGTTTCAAGGTGAATCAAGAGTCATTGCTCTTTATAGTTTTAGAAATTTATGAATTTAACCAATCTAATATTTGGAACCAATTTTTTTTATAAAATGTATCACATTCTTCATATTAATTATATACTAAATACTAAATGAATATTTGTAAAAATAATATTTATAAGGAACAGTTCAGCTTCTATTTAGTTATTTTGAGCCTTAGTTCTAGAATCGAACCTTAATCAATGGTTCTTAATTACTTAGAAACAGAACTTGTAATTGTCCTCTCAAAAAACCAAACCAAACCAAATTATACAGTTTGAATCAGTTCAGATCAATGTACTAAATTCACTAATTTTTTTAAGCACCATGATTTTTTTTTTAAGTCGATGAGATTCAAACCCTAACGTATAGTTTTAATCAACTTCCATATTCAAATAGACATACTTTAATCTCTGTAGAATCATTCAACATATTTATCAAATTCAAGAGGCCCACATATCTAATCATGTTTTCTTGCAAAATTCAAAACATCTTTATAAAGTAGTAAAAGGAGACTAAATTAAATTCCAGTCCTCAAATTAATCAAGTTTTGTACCTAGTAGTGATCCTCATCATGGTTCTAAATACCGGCAGTATTGGCCGGTACATAATAGATTTTGGAGGTCCCAAGTCAGATACACCCCGATATTGCGGTGTATTAACCAATTTCATAGCTGTATCAGTCGGTTCCCCTTATGTATCGGCTTGTAACTATTGCGGTGAACCATTACAGGTCATGATATCCCGTTATAGGCAATATACCTCTGATATACCCATTACATTTTGTTAATATTTTTTTAAATTTCACAACCGCAACACTCGAATCCCAATACATGTCACCCGATACTCCCGATATCGATATTATGCGATCGATACCATTACATGTTCCGATATCGTGATTTAGAACCATCATCCTCATCCCTATGGAGTGCTGATTTTTTTAAATGGCAAACAAAGAAATTTTATTAAAAATAGAAAGACACAATAGAGCTTGGGGGAGGTTGCATTATTGTCAAAGCTAAGCATCCCAATTATGTTGACACTCAAAATAAGACCAATCATGTGCATCCCCAAAGCCCCCACCAATAGTCAGAGAGGTTCCAACTCAACACACCCCATTACTACCCCAAAAACAAACAATTATATCCTTTCACCTAAACAATATCTAATCTGCATAATGTTGTAAAGAAAATCATTAATAGTGTAATGATAATCCTTAGTTGCAACTTTCAGCCATATAGCTAATTTGATGATAATTGCCTCCTGCAGCTCCCCCATATTTGGTTGAACATTATTAAACAGGCAGTCATTCTTATGTTTCCAAATGGATCAAAGGACAACCAGAAGGACTGCATTCCAGATTCTCCTCTTAGCTTTGTTGAAATTGTTTCCAGCCCATCACTGCAGCAAACACTCAACTGAAATTGTTTCCAACCCTATGGAGTGCTGATAATGGAATATAACAAAGTAAAAGACAGTATAGAGATTATAAAAATACAAGTAGTTTATTAAACAAATCGTATAGTGGAAAACAGTACCTTTTATATCTCATCCTCCAGCCAGATTGAATCTCTTTTCACAATGTTGCCTATAACTTATAAGTCACTTGCAAAAAAAGAAAAAACAAATCTAGCACTTTTTGCAGCTTATATATTTGGGAGTTTTGGTATAATTTCATTGATCTTAGCCTTGATTCTAGAGGTTGTCTGCAATATAATCTGAGTGAGAGAGAGAGAGGGAGAGAGAGAGAGAGAGAGTATAAATTTGCAAGTTGGTGATATATATGCAAAAAAAAAAAAATTGATGTATGGATGCAATGACTATTTGGATATCCGTTTGATTGTATTTTCGTTTTTGTTTTTGTTTTTATTTTAGATAAATTACACCTGTACCAAATCTCATTTTGATCCTTACATATGAAATCATAACAGTCAAACCTCTACACTTTTGATCAAATCTTACTTTAGTCCCTATATATAAAATTATGACAGCCAACCCTCTGCACTCTTACTCAAATCTTACTTTAATCCCTACACAAATATCGATGTCCCTATTCTGTATTTTTAAATTTTTAACAAAATTTAGTCATGTCACAAAAATGTGACTACAAAATGAGAGTAAGAGAGGAAAATTATCCATATTTTCCACCAATACACTTTGACCTACATAATAAGCACATGAGAATTATATAATACAATATATATATATATATATATATACATATACATATGTGTGTTCGTATGGTAAAAATTAGGACGAAAAGGCAAGAAAGTAGAGTTTTTAAAATAAAATAAAAAATGCTACAAAGAAATCAAAGAGAAAGAAAGATGAATAGATAGAAAATTGTGTTACTATGAAAAATAGAGTTTCGTGTTAATACTTTATACAAAATCTTAGTTCATCTTCTTAATTGTTCACAATTTGCATTTGTTTTAGCCTAATACAATCATATTTTGATGTAAATTTTAGATAAAGTGTGTATTGGTGGAAAATGTAGATAAATTTCTTTTCTTAACCTCATGTCATAGTCACATTCTTATCACATGATTAGACTCTGTTAATAATTTAAACAATTGAGTAACAGAAAGGGAACATTAATACTTGTGTAGGATCAAAATGAGATTTTATCAAAAATACAGGGGGTTGACTGCCACAATTTCGTATATATGGATCAAAGTGGGATTTGACCAGAAGTGCAAGGGATTGGCTGTCATAATTTCATGTGTAGGGAACAAAATGAGATTTGGTGCAACATGCAAGGGTGCAAAGTGTAGTTTACCCTTTTATTTTGTAAAAACATATTAAAATGCATTTGGCATTATAAATCTGTCATAAAATTTTAACACAATCACTTTATTTATTTATTTATTTATTTTTTATAATAAATATTGAAGATTAATAAGTTAAATTAATACAATCAAAAGCTCGATATGTTTCTCAATAAGTTCAAATTTTAAATCTCACATAAAAAGTTAGCGATACAAATCACTTGAGTTATGCTTCAACTTTAATTTCAAATCATCATATTTTGCACTAGTACTTCTTTCTAATCGAGCTGAGGCCGAGACAATTCTGAGCAAAGTTATTATTATTATTATTGTTATTTTACATGAAAAGGAAGCGACAACAGATAATAAATAACAGGTAACAGGTAACAGGTAACAGGCAGCATGGCAATCACATTTTTTTTATTGCTACATATGCAGATGTTATAAAATAATGTTATGATAACATATTAACAAGGATGTTAAATTTTTTTTTTTTTTCAAAAAAAAGAAAAGAAAAGTGTTCACACACCCCATGGTTGCGGGATACCCATATGGTTACAAAGATCTAAGAATTGTTCAAAAAAAAAAAAAAAAAGATCTGAGAAAAATCAATGGATAGGAACTTATCATTTAATTGACTAAAATTTCAGTTTTCAATTTATTTTTTTTATAAGACAATCTGAATGGTCTTGATTTGTTATGTTCACTAATATTTTTCTCTCTCTTTTTGTTAAAAGTTAATTTTGTTTTTGGCAATAAAAGAAATTGAACCCTTTAATATTTAGGTTGAAGACCAAGTGAGGACACAGTTTTGCTATATACATATATATATATATATTAAATTCCAACTAATTTTTTTTCACTTTTCCTCCTCCTTGAATTGCTTTTGGTGGGTTGGGATGCGTCTTAGACCATTTCCAACGGTTATTTAAATCTTTTATCAAATTTAAATTTGATGAAAAATAAGACATTTTGCTATTCTAATGGTTGCATCAAATAAGTATCAAATTGAGAATTTTAATTTTCTGTCATCAAACTGAGAACGAATGTACTTTTTATCAAATTATTGTTCATTGTCGTTGCCAAATATCCCCTTGGATGTCCTCCCGAATGATCACCTTAAGGCACATATTTGTAAAAAAATTACACTAGCCGGTTGACTACCTCAAGGTAAAAAAATAGAAAAATTTACACTAATCGGTCGATCGGCTAGACATCCGTCCGATCTACCGATATTTTGATGAAACTCTAAAATCTTCCGTTAAAGTACTTGATATTAAAAGAAATTTTTATTTAAATTTTTATCCAAATTTAAAGAAAAAATTAACGTACTGTTACTATTACTAAACCAAATTGGGATTTTTTCCCTTATCCAGTGTCACAGATTTTCGTAATGGTAGGCTGAATGAAGCCTACCACTTTACCGAACTTGGGATGGTTTTCAACTTTTTAGGGCCTAAAAGTGAGTGTTAACAAATTGATACTTCAAATCTGTTATAGTAACAGTTATATTTTGATATTTAATATCAATGCCAAAAATTGATGTCACTTTTGTCATCACCTCTTCATGCTAATTTTTTGACATGAAGACCTCCTAATGTCTTATTTCTTTTTTTTCTTTTTTTTTTTCAATTAAAGCATCCAAAGAGTTTAAATTAAAAATAATATAATAATAGATTTAATATATCGGAAGGAGAACTTCAATGTCAAATCAACCTATGTCAATTTGCCACTTAAGCTTAAAAAAAAATTGACATACTAAATTTTGAAAGTTTGGATGAAGATACTCTAAGGCGCTTGTTGAACCAAAAAAAAATTTATTCAATCTTTTCGATGAAATACTTTAATTTATTTACAGATTGATACTTCTTTTTTTTTTTTTTTGATCAGCAAAACGAAATTTTATTGATGAAAGAGGCATAACAACAACCAACAAAACATCAAAAAAAACAAGTGCAAAGCATCATAGCATTGCAAACCCATCCCAACAAAGTTGACACCGGCTTGAACATCCAATCATATGCAAGCACCGCAAATTTGGCGAGACACCAAACAAAGAAAACAAAAACCAAACCCAAGATAGAGCGAGCAACACCCAAGACAGAGCTAGCAACGCCCAAAATCTGTCACCTAAACTCCATATCTAATCTGTTGCAGGTTAGACATGAAATCCTGCACCGTGTAAGAGCAACCCATGGTGTGAGCTTTCACCCAAAAAATGATTCTCAACTTAATTAATTCACAAATCTCTCCCAACACAACTTCCTTTGTATTGAACACTGTATGAGAGGGATCAAGAACGCAGTTTTAAATTTGAAGATCTTCGAAGATCCTTGAAGAAAAATTCGAATTCTCTAGAAGATGATAAGAGACTTAGATTCTTCAATAGTCTCAACTAAGAACACAAAAGTAAAGAGATGATGGAGATAAGAGATTGGGTGAAGAAGAAGGCAAAGTAGCCAGAGAGAGAGTAATGGCAAGGCTCTCCCATGGATCTCCCACTTTCACTCTCAAGGTTGATAATGGAGAAGGGAAATTAGTTTTTTCCCAAGATTTTTCTCTCCAAAATCCATCCCTTATAAAGTTATGGGTGAGTGCTATTTATAGACACCTCATGATGTAGGATGGAGCCCATGTGCAAGGCACATGAGAAATATTCTCTCTAACCACCTTGTCCGAGGAGGTGATCTCTCCGAGGATGAATAAAACCTTCGAAGAGGAGATCAACCTCTCGGTGAACCCTTCTTCTTAGCCACACCTAACCAATGATCCACAATTATCCCAAAGGGCTGAGGTAGTCCTAGAGGACCCTACGCCGCTAAATATTGCCGATTCTCATGGACCCCCCCGGGGTCGTGCCACCTCCACCCGGGTATAGGCTAGTTTAATCGAAGAGTGAATTTATCTCCACTCACCGTTCTCGGGATCGGGTCCTTTGTTCGAACTCCATTACGTTAGAAACTATAGACCCGACCTTCTTCACATGCTCCCCTCTCGGAGAGGCGCGAATTGGTCTTACTACAGTTCGGACTCTTATCACGGTTCTGAATCTAATCTCTCAAAGTGCAATGCGAGACTGATAAACACCAAAGAGTCCAAATCTGGCAATTGGTTTTGGAAAATCAATTTTGAATCAAAAAGCGCCAAACATGGACTGCTTTGCCAAATTACAGAGTCGCCATCTAAATATTTTATTTTGGGAAATTTAGAAAACCCTAACTCATGCCAAAGGCCACGTGTCCGTCATCACCAAAGTTGTCTCGGCTCGGGAACTTGGGTACGAGTAGGGAAGGTCCTGAAATGAGCACCCCCGCTCGCCCGATCAAAGGATCGGCCTCTACTACCATGATATATTGTTTTATAAACCTCATGTGTTCTTATCCGGTTATTAATCTAACTTTACTATGTGATGCGCACAAAATACAAGTATAGACTAAATCGCGAGAATTGGAACAAAACAACTCATGTTTATTTTTTTGAAAATGGTTTGAAAGTGCTACTCGCAAGTAGGCTAAAGCGCGGATTTGCCACCCTCAAAGTGGGCTTTAAAACATAATTTTGCCACTTCACAAAGTGGGCTTAAAACTCACAATCATCAAATTGTTCCAATTCAGGCAATCAAGTTTTCACCCATAGGCATTCATGCAGTTAAGCATTTAAGCAAATAGCCTCATGGCAAGTATGCTAAACATGGCAACACTCACACTCATGCAAGTATGCTAAAGCGTAAAAACTTACAGTGTACTCTGAGCCAAAACAAAAACTAGTTAGAAATATGCATGATTCTAACTATACAAGATGTCTAATGCAACACATGCAAAATGCAACTAAATAGGCTCGACTATCTAAGATGGCATATGAATGCGACAATTTGATACGTGTATTCAAAGAAGTATATTGGAATACGATACGGTTTGAATGATGCGCCGAGCCCGGTGCATGCAAGACAAATGAATGGATGCAAACATGCAAAGCATAAGGTATGCTAATCAAAACGTGCCCTAAACTAATCATCAAAAGCTGATAAGTAAAAGGGAGAAAGACGTGGGGTTGGAAGACATGCACACACACACGTACGCTTATTACAACATTGCGCCCTCTCGAAGGAGGGTCCGAATAAATAAGCTAATTAGTTACGCTAAACTAAGCTACTTATTACAGACCAACTAATTAACTATTCTAAGCTAATTAATTACAAACCGAATTGAATAACTAGCTATGCTAAGCTAATTAAAATATTACAAGACAAATTAAACTAATTAATTACAACATGTAATAAATTAACTGCAACTAGCTAGTAAAGCAATAAAGTGGCCTCGCGGGCGAGGGAGACATGCATGCTCGATTGCTTCCTCCCGAAAATCCAATGCCTTGCCTCTAGATGCCTCTGTTTGCACATCTTTGGACCTCTGAAAATTATGCCAACCTCCAGACTGGTTTTGTTTGATCTCAAGAACACATTGGTGGTTGATCGGCTATGATTGGTGGACATCGGCCAACACTGGTGGCCGGTCGGCTGCTTTGGTGGCCGGTCGGCTAGTACATGTGGTCGGTTGGCCACTGCCTCCCTGAACTTCCTCCTTTTGCTGTAACAGAGAGCAAACAGAGGCATGACAATGTATTTGCAAGCAAATGTGTGTACTGCCACCCTCCTTATCATGTCTCAAGCTCAAAGGAGTGTGGCACTTGGCTCTCAAGCCACCAACCAAGCATTTTCATGCATGATGGCCAAAGGACCAAGCTTGTACGAGCTTAGTGAATGCGCACATAAGACTCGAAGTGCCACCACCCTATCATACATGATCAAGGGTGACGACTACCAAGAAATGTGACACGTTTCATCACTTTGAGTATGAAACGTCCCACTTTTCTTGTGTTTGGATTAACGTTCGATCCAAACAAATGCAATGCAACACAAATGCTTATATTGTTCATGTTTTACTTTGCTCATTTCTTGTTTACACATTTTAGCTTACCAATTAATGCCTTAACCGGTTAAGTCCAATGTGAAAGTCCTCTAATGAAAGGGGTCAACCAAAAGGGTGGTTTAGGACATGAGAGGGATTATGCCTTTGACTAGGAGGAACCCTTAAATAGGGTTAAAGCCATTTGAGCACAAACCCTACCTCATGCTTAAACACAAACTTAAAGCCAAACAACCCTCAAAACAAAAGGAAAAATGAAGAAAGGAGAGAGGTTGCAGAATTTCAGTGTTGAAATAGCATGCAAAATAAGACTATCACATGCAAACACCTCACGTATAACATGCTAAAAGCCAAGAACACCAAGACTAGTGAAGAACACTACACTAGAGGCATGCAATACAATGCTCAAATGACCAAACCAGCCCAAAACAGAGCTACATCATGCCCAAATAGTGGCCTAGACATGCTGAGACTAAGGCACAAAAACAAGAAAAACATGCTCGCATGTTGGCTCACAAACAGGACACAAAGCACAACTCTCAAAATCATTGAAAGAGTGGAATGTGTGAGAGTGTGACAGTGATATATGCTCTAAAATTATATGCTAAATGATGTTATGGCATGCAAACAATCCAAGCAAAGCATGCTAGATGTTCCAAAACACAAAGCTAGTAAAGGTTAATTACACTACAACCATACAAGACATGAGTCATATGACTGAGGCCACTCAAAACAGAGTTAAAGAATGCCAAATCAGTGGCAAAAACATGCTGAAATGAAGCTAAGTTAAGCCATAAAATCATGCTACTTTGCAAAGCTAACTAGGCATGGAATAGAGAGACAAGGAATGAAGGGTACCCCCTCCTATTTTGAACCTCAAAACAAACTTTTTGCCACTGAAATTCCACTGGAATTCAGTGGTTTAAAGGCCAAAAAGGTCGACTTTAAACGCTTTCAAAAGTAGCACAAATGGCCTCACAAGCCAAAAAGCCAAATAGGGGACAACCTCCTTAACTCAACAAGGCTTAAACCACCATTTTAAAACCTTAAAATCATACTTTTTTATGGTTAAAAAACTAGGTCAAAATAGCTTAAAGAGATGACCAAACACTTTATTAAACAAAGCTTGAAAGGAGTAAGGCCTTACCCTTGAAGCATAGTAGCAAAACAGGTGGAATTCTGAGCTAAAACCAACTCTAGGAACTCCAAACAAGCCTTAAGGAACCTCAGCTCCAAGATAGGGGTATTTGGTCAAGAGGTTGTATGCAAATATGTGAAGAAAACTCACTTCGAAGCACAATAGAGAGAGAGAGAGAGAGAGAGAGAGAGAAGAGAGATTCTAGAGAGAGAGAAATTTTAGCTCTAAAATTTTGTAACCCCCAAAATAGGGGAGAGGCCTCCCCTTATATAGAAAAAAAAGCCAAAAGCTTGGCTTCATCCCTCCATACACGTGTATGGAGGATGCACTACGTGATCAACAGCTGGTACAGCTAGCACACAAAATATCTGAAAAAGGAGAAAAATGGCCGTCGGCCATCAATGAGGCCGACTGGCCATCAGTGTAGCCGACTGGCCACGACTGATGGCCGATGGGAATAAACCCTGGCCGATGGATTGTAGGGATGGCCGGCAGGCCACCTTTTCCTTCAGAAGCAAAGAAGCAAGCATTTGGTCCACAACCAAGCGCAAAACAGACAAGTTTCAAAGGCTCAAAGGCAAGGCACTCCGCCAAGAACTTCGGGCTTTCAAAACGAACACAAACATGGATGATCATCGAGTGTTCAAACGATTACGTCCAAGTCTTGAGGACGGTCAAAAATAGGGTGTCTACAGTTGCCCCTCTTTGATAGAACTCGGAAGTCATGAAATGACGTGAGTAAATGTCAAAGGCCAGAGACGACCCATTTTTTACAAGGCCGAAGACTTAGACAAGCAAACAAGATAACAATACACAGATGTGCCAGCAGGCCGGGGGAAAATGCAAATGATATGCAAGATGCAAGAGCATAACTTATGATCATGCAAAGAGGGCTGTAATGAAGCATTTTGAATGCAAGAATTGTGCAAAGAAAATGTGGCATTTTAAGCAAACCAATAAGTACAACAATCTCACTCATGAGAAGAAATAAGTAAATAAACACGCCACGCGTGAGAATCACAAGTCGAATCGCATTTCACACAGAAAGGATGTAGGAAAATTATGCAATCTTAATTGCGCCTCATGTAGGAAAGGCAAAGAGCAACAACCGTCGAGTGCCCCGAGACGGCGAACAAGATCCCAACGCGTGGCGCATGCGAGGAAAGAAGCAATGATAACAAGTGAAACACATCCAACTGTTATACAATCAAAGCAAAGTACGGTGTAAGTATTGGAATCCGTCTAGATGCATTTAACAAAAGCGTCCAAATGCGCCACATGCGAGAGGGAAAAAAGAGCGGTGCGAACACCAAAGGGTGGTATGAACATTAGAGCACGTCCCAATGTTTCTAACCAAAAATAGAGAAGTATAAGCATCGGACACACGTCCCAAACGCTTCTAACCAAGTGGTGGTATAAACACCGAGTGCACGTCCCAATGCTTCTAACCAAAGGGTGGTATAAGCATCGGGCGCACGGCCTAAACAATTCCAATCGAAGTGAGGTATAAGCATCGGGCACACGCCCCAAACGCTTCCAACCGAAGCAAGGTATAAGCGTCGGGCACACGCCTTAAACGCTTCCAACCGAAGCAAGGTATAAGCGTTGGGCACACATCCCAAACGCTTCTAACCGAAGCAAGGTATAAGCATCGGGCACACGCCTCAAATGCTCCCAACCGAAGCAAGGTATAAGCGTCGGGCACAAACCCCAAACGCTTCTAACCGAAGCAAGGTATAAGCATCTAGCACACGCCCCAAGTGCTCTCAACCAAAACAAGGTATCGGTGTAAACACCGGGCGTACCCGAATGTTTCTAACCAAAAACAGAGCAGTATAAGCATCGGACACATGTCCCAAACACTTCTAACCAAGGGGTGGTATAAGCGTCGGGCACACGCCCCAAACACTTCCAACTGAAGCGAGGTATAAGCGTCGAGCACAAGCCCCAAACGCTTCCAACCAAAGCAAGGTATAAGCGTCGGGCACACACCCCAAATGCTTCCAATCGAAGCAAGGTATAAGCGTCGGGCACACGCCCCAAACGCTTCCAACCGAAACAAGGTATAAGCGTCGGGCACACGCCCCAAATACTTCCAACCGAAGCAAGGTATAAGCGTCGGGCACAAGCCCCAAATGCTTCCAACTGAAACAAGGTATAAACGTCGGGCACATGCCCCAAACGCTTCCAACCGAAGCAAGGTATAAGCGTCGAGCATACGCCCCAAACGCTTCCAACCGAAACAAGGTATAAGCGTCGGGCACAAGCCCCAAACGTTTCCAACCGAAACAAGGTGTCGGTGTAAACACTGGGCGTACCCGAGTACTTCTAACCAAAGGGTGTCGGTGTAAACACTGGGCGTACCCGAATGTTTCTAACCAACGAGGTCAGTGGTGTAAGCATCGGGCGTACCCGAGTACTTCTAACCAACGAAGAGTTGAAAGAGAGGAATAGTTTTACCTGGAATTCCTCTGAATGAACCATACATACAATATTGTCCGGTCACGCCAGCTTTGAATGAACCATACATATAATATCATGGCTACATAAGAAAGAAACTTAACAGGTACAATAAGATAGGAATGCATGTTCTATACAAGGTTGACAGCATGCACCATGCTAATGTGAGAAGTGCATATTCTATGCAAGTGTAAGAAATGCATATCTTATGCAAACATGGCGAATGCATGCTCCATGCAACATCGAGACGCATATTCTATGCAAGGTGAGAAATGCATATTCCATGCGAGAGAGACAAATGCATGTTCTATGCAACTTACAATGCACATTCTATACAACAGGTATGGACAACTTCTATGCGAGTTGAAAGAGCATGTACAATGGAACACAATGCAGCATGCGTATTCTATGCAAACAAGAAGTGCATATTCGATGCAAGAGTGAAAAGGTGTATAACAACGCAAGTCTTGCATGCATAACAAAATGCGCTAACGCAACATATTCAAAGGCGATTCATCGATCTTGCGATATACGAAAGAATACGAAAAAAAGGATACACTTTGGTCGTATTGAGTGCCGCGCACTGGAAACACAGTTCGGAGCTTCCACGGAGACCGCCTGAGCTTAAAAGTGTGTTTCTTGAACTTTCTTGAGAGATGAGGTGCAAATCAACAAAACAACCCCAAATAAGAGCATAGGAGGTCCATCGGCCACCATAGGAAGCCATCGGCCACAAAACAAGGTCATCGGCCAACAATTTGGCCGGTCGGCCATCAATGGCAGATTCAGGGCAAACTTGACTTTTCACTATGGGTCTTTAAGTATAGGGTCCTACACCCTATTTTCTCACTTCCCCCTTGCTGAAATCCTTTCTCCTCTTTCTCTAGATCACTTTCCTCCCCTTGTTTCGAGCTTCAAACGTGTTTTGAGACATCCCACAAACATCTGATTCGTAAAACCCTCGTAGTTTACAACACTTTGAACCGATTGAAAAGTGTTTTCGGCGTCTCTTTCTTGATTTCCATCACTTGGGGTTTGTTTCCCCCGAGTCACCCTTGATTTCCGTGTCCTCTTTCGAGCCTTGACATTTTCTTCCATTTTTCACCCCTCAGAGTTGACTTTTCGTTGACTCTTGGGATTCCCACTCATTTTCTGCATTTTCGGCCATTCTTTCATCTTTCTTCGAGATAGAGGATGATATCCCACATGATGGAGCTCCTCCGGGGATGGAGATGGATCCCGAGTTTGAGCCTTTGCCGCTAGGCATTCGACCATTCAACCCGGCGATGTATGACCTTGAGGTACACGTGTTGCCTTCCGACAGCATCTGTCAGTTCAGAAGGTTCGCGCGAGGTGCACCAGAGGACCTCCTGTTACGCGAGCCGGAGTCACACTTATCCCACGGCGCCTCTGAGGTATACACTTCCTCTTTACTTTCCGTAATGTAGATCACATTTCTTGGATAACTCACACTGCTCTTTATCTAATCATCCCAAACACACTTGTGGACTGTATGCCTTATACTTCCTTGCATCTGTTTATCTTGAACATCGCCTTGCACTGTATTTCTCACACTGGTTTGCATCTGATTACCTTGCTCACAGGGAGATTCACATGCCTTCCGAGGTTACGGGACCATTGCCGCACGGGATTGGTATGTGGAGCTGCCCGACACCGTCCATCATATCGTTGACGAGGCTAGTGTCGGCGCATTCTACATGGGATTGTCATGTCTCACTACAAGCCGGCCTCTTCTAGGCGCTTCAGTAGAGAGATGGTGGGATACCACCGATTCCCTCAATTTCTCTACAGCAGGGGAGATGACGATGACTCCCTTTGACTTCTCTATGCTTACCGGCATAAAAGTAGGGGGTCATTCGATTCCTTATGACACAGATATGGGCGAGTGGGACACCGCTCAAATTTACTTGCTGGGGATTCGTCCACCCTTTTCCCGACCAGGGATGGTGCGGTATTCATGGTTCGCGGACTACTTCAGAGGGACGACGCCGACGACCCGCGAGGAGACCGAGTACTACGCCAGGGGGTTCCTCATGTTCTTGTTTGGCACTACTCTCTTCGCCGACCAGGCGAACACCGTCGGGCTCTACCTCCTGAGCGCCTTGGTGGACCTGTCTCGCGTCCGACTCTATGACTGGGGCGGCGCAGGCTTGGCCACATTATATGGATACATGAGCTCCTCTTCTCACTGGAGCGGGCACCTGCTGGGAGGATACTGGAGGGCCTGGGAGGTATGTCCTTCCCTTTTACTTTACATTTCCACTTTACATTACTTGTACTCCGTACAATGCACACTGCACCCACTGTCTACTGCTTTACATTATCTATACACCACTCACACTGCACATTGCACACACTGTCTACTGCTTTACATTATCTGTATACCACTCACTGCACATTGCACACACTGCATATCATCTGATTCCTGCTTTATCTGTATTTGTCTTGACATATACTCACTGTTACCCTCTTACATTCTGCAGCTATGGGTATATGCCTATTTCTGTGGCTTACCCCAGAGCCAGAGGTAGAGACACCTCCCATGGTCCCGTATTCACACAGATACGACGTGAGGTGTCAGCGGAGGCCCTGAGAGTCTTTCTCATTCTTCCGCCGATATTTCGATATTGTAACCGCAGCAGAGGTAGTTCAAACCTTACAGTCATTTCAGTTCTACTTCAGATTAGCATTGCATCTTTAATGGCAACTAACAACCTATATATTCACTATTTGCAGATCACCTGGCAGTCGTGGGCAGTGATGTCTGACGTAGTCAGAGATCAATTTGCGGGTGCTCAGGAAGCTTCTCGATTTCGGATCTTGCTTAAGGGCCCGTTCTATCGAGCGTAGTTCTTGGGGGAGTGCTTTCTGCGATAAAGCCTCGGCCTGCCTGAGTCGGTGGTCCCGATGCCGTCTCCTACATACATTAGGATCATAGAGAGATACACTGAGCAAGAGATGATCGACTTCACCAGAGGTTGGGATGCTGACTTCTTCAGGCTTGATGGTGACTACACTGTCTTCATTCAGACATATCTCATGCCGCCTCTGACCGGCGCTCATAGGGGTGAGAGAGACAGACCTGCAGCCATAGTAGAGAGAGCTGGTGGATCCAGGGTGACTCAGGCCCATGGCAGGAGAGGCTCCCGGGCGAGGCGGAGAGCAGGGTGGCCGGTGCTGCCTACTTCCATAACCTGTCGGGGACGCGCTGGAGAGACTTATCAGATTCCCATCCAGCCTACACCAGCTGGTCACGAGCTGGTCGGAGTTTGAGGCCCGACCCCGGTATGTACCATACTTTACATTCTACATATTCAATTCATTTCAATTTATGCTTTGTAAATTACTAATCATCTCAACACATTTACAAGCATCCATAGAGTACACCGAGCAGGCTCTCGATTTGTTGGCTTCTCTGATGGGGATGGTGCAGACGAGCATGGACCTGCTCAGCATTTACGGTATCCCGGTAAGTTCCATCAACCTATATTCCAAAACCCTATGTAATCTGCTCCATACTGATCTGACGCATTTTATTATCAATACTACATTGATACACTGCACCCATATACCGCTCACGGTATTCATACACTGCAATGATTTACTGCTCATGGCATTCACACACTGCAATCATTTGCTGCTCACAGTATTCATACACTGCAATCATTTGCTGCTCACGACATTCATTCACTGCAATCATATACTGCTCACGACATTCATCTACATTGCAATGATTTACTGCTCACGGCACTTCATCTTTTAAATCTGGTATATTGCATTTGATACACTGCTTCTGACATACATCACAACTAATGTATTCTGGCAAACTGTCCTTTTCAGATCCCTTTTTAGATGCCAGCCCCATCGGGCGCCCCAGCGGGAGCTGCAGCAGGACTTTCAGTGCCTCCTCCAGCAGCAGGGAGAGAGGGACGAGGGACGTCGACACACAACCGAGGCAGGGCTAGGTGTACTCATACTGGGAGCAGTTTACGGGGGCCTGTCCCAGATGATGATGAGTTTGACGAGGACGAGGAGCCAGCGAGCCCACAGTCAAAGTCGTCTCAGGGCGGAGATGATGCTGGAGATGGCTCGGGTTCAGATTCAGGTAGCGGCGCTGAGGTGCGATAGTTCTGGGCCCTTGCCGAGGAAGAGGGTGAAGAGAGTTTCTCGATCTTGAGGTGGCCGAGGCCGATTCAGACGCTTCTTGCTTAGTTTCTTTTCTTTTTGCTTAGCTTTCTTTTTGCTAGTTGTATTGGCACTTTGCACAGACTTGGGCAGTTTTATTTTGTTTAAAAACTTATACTGCAAAAAGTGACCATGATTGGAAATGAAAACAGCCTTTTGAAAAAAAGTGTTGCATTTTACATTTTGAGCATTCATCTCATCGCACAGCATGAAAATGAGATTTGATCTTTGTTGAAAAAAAAATGCGCTTTCAAATTGCATTGTCTTAATCAGGTAGCGAACCAACTAACAACTGAGTAGAACAAAAACAACTCGAAACACAACACAAATACAACTCAATAAGCAAATTGCAACAACTCGATAAGCAATACAAATACAACTCGGTAAACAATACAACAACTTGATAAGCAATTTTGACAAAAACCTTAAAGAAAGACAGAAGAAATGCACCAAAAGTGGGAATAAGCACAGTTTCTTGGCATTTTCAACACTTGGAAGGGCCAGAGGGCAAAAACATAGGCCACCGACCATAAGGGGAGGTTGCCGGCCACCAGAAATGGCTATCGGCCACTAGTACTAGCCGATCGGCTACCAACATGGCCGGTCGGCCACCAATGCAGAGGATCTCTAGATTGCTAACACCTGTCTTCCACTCAACACCTTATCCTTTACAAAAGCTCCAGCTTCGTGTTTTCTCCATTTTAGCTCTGTTTTTGCTTCAAATGGAACCATTCTTTGCCGAAAAACTCTTCGATTGGATTGCAGCTCTAGATGGCTCGGAAAAGATAAATTTTCAGAGTTTCGGGATAAATACACTATTCACACTGAGTCGTACCCCGCTGTGTTTTCCATTCCTCCATGCCGTGGCTAGGTATTGGAATCCGATTACTCATCTTTTCAGCTTTGGGGGACAAGAGATGTGCCCCACTTTTGAAGAGTTCCAAGCTTTGATGGAATCCTAACGCGACGAAGAAATCTTGCCTCAGTCTCGTTTTGGTCACATCTAAGCTTTAGGACGGATGTGTGGACTTACTTTGCATGATGCTCGGTCTCTGATTCGCAACGGGGAGTTGGATATTCCTAGCTTGATTCATCGGTTTTCTGACGCCGGTGACCGCGGCGATCATCTTTGGCAAAGTTTTCGGCGACATGCCCTTTGCTTGTGCATGTTGTCTCATTTTCTACTTGCCCCTGGCTTCGGAGGGTCTAGCATTCACTTGATCGAAGTGGTCCAAGACTTGAAAGAGGGCAATAGCTGCATTGGCTTGACACTGGCTGAGACTTTAATGGGTTTGGATGCTTTCCATCGCTAGGAAACGACCAGGTTCGCAGGAAGTCCACTATTCTTGCAGGTAATGTTTCCCACCCTTCTCACATGTGTTTCTCACATCACTCGGCCCACAGGCTCTGTTTTTCTCTCAAAACCCTTTTCTCACTTTTTCTCTCCACGTACACCTCTCTATTCTTTAATCTCTCTTATTTTTCATCCCTTCCCAGATGTGGCTCATGGACAAATTGAAAGTAGTGGACTCTTGCCCAGCATATTCAGCACGCGGCTATTTCTTTCGCCCACAGCTAGTTGATGCCCCGAATGAAGCCTGGTGGTGCGAATGGATGTGCATTCGATCTGCTGTTGACATCGCTTGGCATTGCCTGGTTTGATCTACCTGAGATGAGCTACAGCATGTCCCGGCAGCCTAGCATTCAGCTGATTGGCCTGACACACTATGTCTTCTACTTTCTATTCCGGTTTCGACATCAATTCGGACACGACCAGACTTGCCTAGAAAAGGGAGTAGAATACCCAACTTCATATCCTATCAAAGGCTCACATCTAGCTCGATATCCCACTACATGGAGGACAAGAGAGCTTCTGGCCCCCGCTCCCAATTTCAGTTGTACCCTTTCCGATGAGTGCATAGCTTGGCTTGAAGATGAGGCGCAAACTAGGCCTACTTTGGCATCTGAACTTCCACAAGCTCTGGAAGGGGGCGCAGGAACACCTGACTTAGCCATGCCCTTAGTTTATTGCTTTAATCTGTACTTTCAAGTTCTCTTTTTGAATGTAATAAAAAGCAACTTCAATTTGTATCGAGAGTCGGAGAACTCTGTATTGAAATCAATGAAATTGAAGGCTGTGGGTACTGAAAATTTTCCGTTTTGGTCCAAAAATAGTCTAAGTTGTAAAAAGATTAATTTGAACAAAATCAACTTTTATTAAAACTTTTCAAAACCATTTTCGATATGGATCACAACTGGACACGCCCGAGATCTATCGCTGAGATGCACAACCCCAAATCCAACAACTGGAAAGTTGCCCCTTGTCTGAATAGCACTGAACTGGAGATCATAATCGAACTCTTAAACGCAGAAAAGACAAAGATGATCAAAACAAATCACATGGACACAGTTGATTTGGAAGTGTTTATGGTTGGACTTCAGAATGAAGTTGCCTACGTATCCCAAAGATGGGAATCAAGCCTGACGTAGTTCGGTTCGGGTTCACTCAGGTATTAACACTCTCCTTTTGCGCTCTAACTTTTACCAAGGCTTCCATTTCTGGGTTTTCAACCTTGCGAGCTCAGTTTTTCTTATTTCAAATTTTTTGTTCTCTAACTTTTGCCTAGGTCGCCCTTTCGGGTTTTCGGCCTAGCGAGCCACTCAGGGATAGTATTTCTTCAACTTGTCCATGTTGATAGGTTGGGAGAACTCGAGGCCATCCAAATCCATCAGAATGACAGGTCCACCTGACCAAATAGACTTGATGATATAAGGACCAGTCCAAATGGGTCTGAACTTGCCCCTAGGGTCGTGGATGGGAGCTCGGTTGTCTTTGAGCACCAAATCCCCTTTTTTCAGATTCCTGGACTTAACTTTCTTGTTGAAAGCCCTGGCAATTCTTCGTTGATAACCTTGGACGTGATACAGTGCTTTCAGCCTTCTCTCGTCGAACAGCATAAGTTCTTCGAACCTGCTCTGCTGCCAATCTGCCTCAGCTATTACCCGCAGCGATGGAACTTCAACTTCGATTGGCAGAACAACCTCCATCTCATAAACCAAGGAATACGGAGTTGCCCCAGTAGAAGTTCGAATTGATGTTCGGTAGCCCCAAAGAGCAAATGGCAACTTATCTGGCTAGTCCCTGTAGGTTTCCACCATCTTCTGTAGAATGTGTTTGATGTTCTTGTTGGCGGCCTCAATAGCTTCGTTGGTTTGCGGCCGATAAGTGGATGACCTATGAAAAGCCACGTTGTATTTTTCCAACAAGTCGATCACCTCTTTCTTAAAGTGGGAACCATTATCCGAAATAATCTCATTCGAGACCCCATAGTGACAGATGATGTTGTTCCTGATGAACTTAGCAACGTGCGATGCCTTCAGCACCACATAAGATTGGGCCTCAACCCACTTTGTAAAGTAGTCTATCGCCACCAGGATATACTCATGCCCGTTCGACCCCTTCGGAGTAACTGCCCCAATCACATCAATCCCCCAGACTGAAAATGGCCATGGTGAAGTGATGCTATACAGCTTTGACAGCGAGATGTTTATGCGATTTACATGGATCTGGCATTTGTGGCATTGCCGAACAAAACCAATACAATCCTCTTCCATAGTTGACCAGTAGTAACCCTGTTTGAGAATCTTCCGAGCCAGCATCACTCCGCTCATATGCGATCCGCACTCTCCCTCGTGGATGGCCTCCATTAGGCACTTCGACTCTTCAGCATCAACACACAGTTTATGCATTCCCAGATGACCCCGTTTGTACAATTTACCCCCGCAGATGATAAACTGAGCAGCCATTCGTCGGATTACTCTCTTGTCTTTGGCATTTGCCCTAGGCAGATAAGCCTCATTTTCTAAGAAGTTCCAGATGTCATGATACCAGGGGTTCTGATCTTGTACTTTATCTATCGCAGCGATCAGCTCATAAGCCGGCACATACCTCTGTTCAATGATGATTGGAAGCATCCGGACTTCCAAAGGGATGTCTATCATGGAAGATAGAGTTGATAAAGTGTCAGCGAACCTGTTGCTCTCTCTTAATAGATGCGTGAAGGTTAACTTCTCAAACCTGGGAACTAGAACGTCCAGGGTTTGGTGATAGATTTTCATCCTTTCTTCCTTAACCTTCCAATCTCCTTTCGCTTGAGAAACAACCAGGTTCGAGTCCCCAATGACGTCCAACCTTTTTGCCCCTAGTCCCAGGGCAGCTTCCAAGCCAGCAATACATGCCTCGTACTCTGCTTCGTTGTTTGATACCTTGAACCGGAGTTTAAAGGCTAAGGGTATGTGGGAATTGTCGGGTGCTATCAGCAACATCCCTATCCCATACCTGTACTGGTTTGACGCTCCGTCAAAGTACATAGTCAAAATTTCTTCTTCAACTTGCAGAATGGCCTCATCTGGGAACAGATACTCTACTGCTTCATCTCTCTCCACTAGGTGATCGGCTAGGAACTCTGCTATTGCTCTTCATTTCACAGAATTACGACTCATGTACTTCAAATCAAATTCGGAGAGAAGAAGCAACCAACGGGCTAGCCTATCCGTAAGTGCTGGTTTCTCAAAGAGATATTTGATGAGATCTAATCTCGAAACCAGAATTACCGAGTGAGCTAACAGGTAGTGCCTCCATTTCCTGGTAGCCCATACCAAGGCCAAACAAGCCTTCTCCAGCGGAGTGTAGCGGGTCTCATATTCCAGCATCTTCTTGCTCAGGTAATAGATAACGTTCTCCATTTTGTCCTCAGACTCCTGTGCAAGCATGCAGCCCATTGTTGTGTCGGTTACTGACAGATACAATATCAACGGTTTCCCCGGCTTTGGCGCTGACAACACGGGCGGGTTTTGTAGATATTGCTTGATCTGCTCAAAAGCAACTTGGCATCGGTTGTCCCATTAGAATTTTTTTCCTTTCTTCAGGAGACCAAATAGTGGTTCACAAGTCAAGTTAATTTTGCAATAAACCGTCTTATGAATTGCACTTTACCCAGAAAGCCTCGCATCTCCTTTTCAGTCCTTGGTGGTGGCATTTCTAAGATGGCCTTAATCTTGGAAGGATCGACCTTAATGCCCCTTTGTGTAATCAAGAACCCCAGCATTTTCCTTGCTATGACACCAAAAGCACATTTCTGAGGATTCAATCGCAACCGATACTCTCTGATCCATTGGAAAAATTTCTTCAAGGCGGTGTAGTGGCCTTTTTTTTCCTTGAACTTGACAATCATGTCGTCCACGTACACCTCAACCTCTTTGTAGATCATATCTTGCAAGATCGTGGTCGCAGACAGTTGATAAGTAGCCCCAGCATTCTTCAAACCGAACGGCATCACCCTATAGTAATAGGTTCCCCACGGGGTGGTGAAAGTAGTCTTCTCCCTATCTTCGGGGGCCATCAAAATCTGGTTGTAACCGAAAAACCCATCCATAAATGAGAGCAGCGCATGCCCCGTAGTGAAGTCCACCAATTCGTCGATATGTGGCAGAGGAAAGTCGTCATTCGAACTGGCTTTGTTCAGATCTCTGAAGTCCACACATACTCGAATTCTGCCATCTTTCTTCGGCACTGGAACTATGTTGGCCAACCAAGTAGGATACTCAGATACTAACAGGAACCCTGCATCAATCTGCTTGGTGACCTCTTCTTTGATTTTCAGAGCCCAATCCGGGCGGATCCTTCGGAGCTTCTGCTTAACAGGTCGGGCCTTTTGGTCAAGAGGGATCCAATGTTGTACAATCTCAGGATCGATTCCAGGCATGTCTTCGTAAGACCATGCGAAAACATCTTTGAAATCTTTTAATAAAGCGACTAAGCGCTCGCGTTCCTCTGAAGACAACGTGGACCCGATCTGGACCATATGCGGATCCTTCTTAGTACCAACATTAATTGAGGTGATTTCATCAACCAAAGGTTTTACAAACCTCTCCTGCTTTCGATCAATCAAATGTTTCAAAATCGAAGGAATTTCTTCCTCGTCGTTTTCGTCAAAATTTTGAAAGTCCTGATCAATGCAATATACTAAAGGCACAGAAAAGTACTCAAAAGCCACAGTGGTACCATTCTTATTAGCAATTTCCAGATCGTCTGATTCTTCGGTTACAACCGACTCAAAAGAAAATGAAAAAGACGACCTGGATAACACAACGACATCCGAGTTATCACCCCCAGGAATACCGGACTCTGACTCAGAAGAACTGGAATCTGATTTCGACTCCACAGACTCTGTGGAATCAGATTCCGGTTCACTACTTGACCCAAAACTGCTAGACAAGAAACCTTCTTCGTATTGCCAGACGAGGGAGGGTGTGATGGATGCATCCAGAATGCCGGAAGAAGGGCCCACAGCCGAGTTATCTCCAATCATGGAAACTGAGAAATCAACCCCCGAGCACTCTGGTGTAATCTGAGGATCTGAGAGAAGATAGGCCAGCGCTGCTTCCAACTTAAAATTTGTGCCATCGGACGCATCCTCTTTGCACTGCTCAGCCACAGCCGGTGGGTCAATCTACTCTTCCGCAACTTCATCCCCTGGCAATTGTAAGTCAAAAAAGATCTCAAAACCTGGCAAGCGCCGCCTCTCTGAATTCAACCATGGCTCTAGAAAGCCGTAAAACGGGAAATCTTCCCCCTCCCAGACAAAACGTCCGTTCAGGGTCCCTTGGATAGGTCTATGCACTAACTCATAGTGCTTCCCAGCTTGTTTAGCCCTGGCTCTTCCAGCCATCTCCTTTCCTTTTCTCACCCAATCCTCTTTGGTAGGCATGTAACCTAGACCAAAGGTATGGAGATTGTGTGGCATTTCGACCAATGCGGCGACGCCCTTCCGACCGCTCCTTCCTAATCCCATCCCGGGCACATGTTGAAGCTTGTTCATGAGGTAAACAGATTGCGCACTGACATACAGTCCCTCATCAACAGCTAGTAGGTTTTGTACTACCTGAGCCTCAACCAAGGTGAACCCAGACAGAAAGACATCCTCCTCACCATGTGCAATTTCCAAGATCGGCGTAATAACCTTTGGCGGCGGATGTATGGAAGAGTTCCCAAAAACAATTGCTACCCCTTTCCCATAGAGGTATTTCAACATCTGGTGTAGGGTGGAAGAGACAGCCTTCACTTGGTGCAACCACGGCCGTCCAAGGAGTAAGTTGAAGGTGGCTGGAACATCCAGAACATGAAATTTGATGTCCTGTTGGCCCTGGCCAACCTGAGTTTTGATCCGCACTGTCCCCATCACCTCCCAGCTGGTGTTGTCGTAAGCTCGTATCACCTAGGCTGTTAATGCGAAATCTGCGGGCTTTAACCCAATAGCGTAAGCTGTACGCGATGGACACACATTGATTGTAGATCCCGTATCAACTAGGACAACTGGTATCCACTTATCCTTACACTCCATAGAGATGTATAATGGTTTGTTGTGCTCGGAGCCCTCAGGCGGTAATTCTTTGTCTGTGAAGGTTAAAGTCAGTGAAGCTCCACCCGGGAAAACCAACCCCACCAATTGCCCGGGAGTTGTATCAATAGAAAGCTTAGCCTTGTCCATGGCCAAAAGGACGGCTTGTCTATGCACCCTTGAGGCCATCAGCAGTCCCCAGATGGAGATGTCTGCTTGAATCTTTTTTAGCTGCTTCAGTACAGCTTCCTCCTCTAACAGTTTGTCCTTCTGCTTTTCTGTCTCCTTGTCTTTCCCAGATGCCTCTGGCTAGTCCGGGTGTGGGGGTTTGAAATACCGCCCACTCCAGGTCATGTAGTCGACTTCCTCGGTGTACCACGTATCATCCGGGAGGTTCTGTCCCCAGTCCTCATCAGTATGAGCCAGACGCAAATCATTGTCTTCCCACCGCATGCCCTCAGCAACCGACAAACAACGGTCTGGCTCTGCTGTAGTTGTTTCCGTGCTCACAGCACATTCTGTCCCCACAGGGGCCTTGGCTTTTCTAGCCCTCTAATCAGTCTTGATCCTCTCTTGTTCGAACCGCCTCAGCGCGTCCTCTTGTTCTGTGTTAGCTGTACACAAACTGCCCAATTCCCGAGAAAAATTCTTTGTAATAGTGCTCTCTGGAAACTTCTTCTCATTGTCGACCGTTCCGGCCATTGCAGATGTTCCTGTTTTTGATTGTCCTTGTTTCGATTGAAACCCCTCATCAACATCTGGCTCATCACTAAGCCACCATGTATTGTCTGTTGATCCATTCTTGTCGAACCAATTGATGCTCACATCCCCCGGATCCTGCTCATCAAAGAACTGCAGATTAGCAATGTCCTCCTCAAGCTCTGCTAAATCATCCAGCCCCTGACTTGGCCCGTCTTCCAGGACCACACTCACCTCTGCCCCAGTTGGTAGCTCTACCATTGGCTTGGCCTAATCTGTTGACACAATATAACCGCACGGGTTGTATGCTTCCTCAGTTAAGCTCTCAGATCACTCAGGTCCTGAACCAACGTTCCCATTCTCCTCTAAGGTCACCCCAGCTTTGTCTTCGACAGTCACCACCATTGGCTCGGGTAGGGTTAATGACATGATCATCATGCATAATTCTATGCATTCCGGGATGAACAACGCCGGCTTAGGCAGGTAGGAGAGAGTGATGTATATACTGGGGTCGTACAAGACGACCATTGTTTGGATCAGGTTTACTTGCCTGGGTGGAGGAGGGGGTTGGTTATGTGGTGGAAGGGGGTTTGTAGTGACATTTGGCTTCTCAGGAGGCGCTATCACTTTATTGTCGATGAGATCTTGAATCTGATGACGCAATCTGAAGCACAAATTAGTATCATGCCCATGCTGCTAATGGAAGGCACAATACTTGGCTGGATTATGTGTAGGAGGGAGGGGATTTGGCAATGGACGTGGTTCCAGGGGCTTCAGATGCCCTTTTCTCATCAGAACCCCCAAGGCTTTAGACAAAGACATGTAAAGCAGGGTAAAAACCCTCTGGCCCCGGGGTGGGTATTTTGCAGGTTGTATAGTGGTTCCAGATGAACCGGTGAAGGGTGTGGCTGTTTTTGCGGTGGTGGTGACCATGCCCACGTCAGAAGTCCTCGCAGCTGCATTGCTACTCGTAGTTGCATTCACACTGCGGGTAAAGGCCCTCTTAGGCTGCTCTTTCTCTTGGTCAATCAGACCCTGCTTCATAGCATCTTCTATTTGTACCCTAATCTCGTGAAGATCCGCAAAGGTGGGGAGGGGTAAGACAATCATTTTTTGCAGCAGCTTCGATTGCAGATTCCGGACGACCATCCTTATTTGATCTTTCTCAGCTGGCCTGGTTGTCATCATGGAGGCCTTGGCCCTCCACCGAGTGACAAAGTCAGAGAAGCCCTCTTCGGCTCTTGCCTGGTTGCCTCGAGATCACAAGTTGTGACCTTGATCTGAGTATTGTACGAATATTGGGTGATGAAAGCCTCGGCCATCTCCTCCCAACTCCTCTTCACTGAATCCTCCAGTTTAGCATACCAGATGGCCGCAATACCCGACAGGGTCCGACCAAAAAGGGATAGCTTCTGCATTCTAGTCAAGCTCATCGGGCGCAGAATATCTGAAAATAGCCTCAAATGGACCATAGGATCGCCTGAGCCGTCGAAGCGATCTATATGAGGCATTTTAAATATATCCGGCAATGTCACCGCCAAATCTGTGTAGCTGTCCTCTATGTCTAGGATCGAGTTAACTCCCTGAGCTCGCTTAAACAGCTTTTCGAGCTTGTTACTTTCAGAGCTGTTGGATCGACCTCAAACTCGAACGGTGTGTCCATTGGGTAGACCAGTGCTTTTGAAGTCTGTGGTGGGACTGGCCCTGCTGGAATGTCCATATTTTCCTGGACATTTGCTACATCCCTGGGTATTGGAACCCTAGGTAGGGGTGGGTGCGAAGCAGATGCTGCTGCTTATTGTGGTTGTTGTTGTAGTTGAAGCCTGGAAATCAGCTCAGCTTGTTGGGCTACAACCTCTGTTTGTCGAGCGGTAACCTCCGCTTAGCGAGCAGCATCCCGCTGCATGGCCTCGATAGTCTGTTGGAGTTGACGCATCATTTCCTCCATTCTGACTGAGGGGTACTGATCTGACAGACTCGGTGTACCCTCTGAAGTAGAAGTAGAAAACTGATTTTCACTGAGTACAGGCGATCGACGAACTGGTGAATTATGCCGAACTCTCCTCCGTCTCATAACCGGGGGAAGCGAAGCAAACACAGGTTGTCCTCTTACAAGATACCCAGATCGATAAAGCCTTCTAACTCTGGTCCAGAGTGTTTGGGGGGTAACTGCCTCATCGGAAGCAATGATGAAAATACTACCTTGCAAAACAGAAAATAAAGCAAAATAAACAAAAATCAAAAAAACGTACAGCACCTCGGCTTAGATAAAGACAACACACAATTGAACTCATAAGCTGGACATTCTGTACTCAAACACTGATTTCTGCCCCCCTCCCAAAATTTTCTTCCCCAAAACTGATACCCTCAAACACTGATGTCCTCAGACTTGTAACTGATACATACATTCCTGTAGAGATACACCCTAACAGCACATATCAAGCAAGTGAGAGCCAAAACACCCCTATGGTGGGGTAGGGTTTCCCTGTCCTAATTTTGTCAAGAACTAGGGATTTGCTATGCAAGCAAACGGTTTCAAACAACCTACATTTGGGTGAGCGACCTGTCCTAGTTTGGAATGGTCTCTATGGCTTCCGATATGCAACTAGGTCGATTGGTCAAAAATGGTGCATCGGCGGTGATCCCGAGGCAAACACTGTGACTTAGGTGCACCAATGCAAATGCAATGCAAAGAAGAACATAAGTGTAAATAAAACAACATATCATGAGTTCGAGTCAAGTTCTCTAAGTCCCCAGCAGAGTCGCCAGAAGCTGTAGATCCGACCTTCTTCGCGCGCCCGCTTCTCGGAGAGGCGCGAATTGGTCTTACTACAGTTCGAACTCCTGTCACGGTTCTGAATCTAATCTCACAAAGTGCAATACGAGACTGATAAACACCAAAGAGTCCAAATCTGGCAATTGGTTTTGGAAAATCAATTTTGAATCAAAAAGCGCCAAACATGGACTGCTTTGCCAGATTATAGAGTCGCCACCTAAATATTTTTCTTTGGGAAATTTAGGAAACCCTGACCCATGAAAGATAATTAAAATATTACAAGACAAATTAAACTAATTAATTACAACGCAAGTAATAAATTAACTACAACTAGCTAGTAAAGCAATAAAGTGGCTTCGCGGGCGAAGGAGACATGCATGCTCGATTGCTTCCTCCCGAAAATCCAATGCCTTGTCTCTAGATGCCTTGTTTGCACATCTTTGGACCTCTGAAAATTATGCCAACCTCCAGACTGCTTTTGTTTGATCTCAAAAACACACTGGTGGTTGATCGGCTATGATTGGTGGACATCGGCCAACACTGGTGGCCGGTCGGCTAGCACATGTGGCCGGTCGGCCACTACTTTCCTGAACTTCCTCCTTTTACTGTAACAGAGAGAAAATAGAGGCATGGCAATGTATTTGCAAGGAAATGTGTGTACTGTCACCCTCCTTATCATGTCTCAAGCTCAAAGGAGTGTGCCACTTGGCTCTCAAGCCACCAAGCAAGCATTTTCATGCATGATGGCCAAAGGACCAAGCTTGTACGAGCTTAGTGAATGCGCACATAAGACTCAAAGTGCCACCACCCTATCATACATGATCAAGGGTAACGACGACTAAGAAATGTGACACATTTCATCACTTTGAGTAAGAAACGTCCCACTTTTCTTGAGTTTGGATTAACGTCTGATCCAAACAAATGCAATGCAACACAAATGCTTATCTTGTTCGTGTTTTACTTTGCTCATTTCTTGTTTACACATTTTAGCTTACCAATTAATCCCTTAACCGGTTAAGTCCAATGTGAAAGTCCTCTATTGGGAGGGGTCAACCAAAAGGGTGGTTTAGGACATGAGAGGGAGTATGCCTTTGAGTAGGAGGAACCCTCAAAGAGGGTTAAAGCCATTTGAGCACAAACCCTACCTCATGCTTAAACACAAACTTAAGGCCAAACAACCCTCAAAACAAAAGGAAAAATGAAGAAAGGAGGGAGGTTGCAGAATTTCAATGCTGAAATAGCATGCAAAATAAGACTATCACATGCAAACACCTCATGTATAACATGCTAAAAGCCAAGAACACCAAGACTAGTGAAGAACACTACACTAGAGGCATACAATACAATGCGCAAATGACCAAACCAGTCCAAAACAGAGCTACATCATGCCAAAACAGCGGCCTAGTCATGCTGAGACTAAGGCACAAAAGCAAGAAAAACATGCTCGCATGTTAGCTCACAAACAGGACACAAAGCACAACTCTCAAAAGCATTGAAAAAGTGGAATGTGTGAGAGTGTAACAGTGATATATGCTCTGAAATTACATGCTAAATAATGTTATGGCATGCAAACAATCCAAGCAATGCATGCTAGATGTTCCAAAACACAAAGCTAGTAAAGACTAATTACACTACAACCATGCAAGGCATGAGTCATATGACCGAGGCCACTCAAAACAGAGTTAAAGCATGCCAAATCAGTGGCAAAAACATGCTAAAATGAAGCTAAGTTAAGCCATAAAATCATGCTACTTTGCAAAGCTAATTAGGCATGGAATAGAGAGACAAGGAATGGAGGGTACCCCCTCCTATTTTGAACCTCAAAACAAACTTTTTGCCACTGAAATTCCTCTGGAATTCAGTGATTTAAAGGCCAAAAAGGTTGACTTTAAACGTTTTCAAAAGTAGCACAAATGGCCTCACAAGCCAAAAAGCCAAATAGGGGACAACCTCCTTAACTCAACAAGGCTTAAAACACCATTTTAAAACCTTAAAATCAGACTTTTTTATGGTTGAAAAACCAGGTCAAAATAGCTTAAAGAGATGACCAAACACTTAATTAAAACAAAGCATGAAAGGGGTAAGGCCTTACCCTTGAAGCACAGTAGCAAAACAGGTGGAATTCTGAGCTAAAACCAACTCTAGGAACTCCAAACAAGCCTTAAGGAACCTCAGCTCCAAGATAGGGGTATTTGGTCAAGAGGTTGTATGCAAATATGTGAAGAAAACTCACTTCCAAGCACAATATATACAAATATAAAGAGAGAGAGAGAGAGAGAGAGAGAGAGAGAGAGAAAGAAATTTCAGCTCTAAAATTTTGTAACCCCAAAAATGGGGGACAGGCCTCCCCTTATATAGAAAAACAAGCCAAAAGCTTGGCCTCATCCCTCTATACACGTGTATGGAGGATGCACTAAGTGATCAACAGCTAGCACAACTGGCACACAAAATATCTGAAAAAGGAGAAAAATGGTCGTCGGCCATCATTAATGGCTGACCGGCTATCAGTGTAGCCGACTGGCCACGACTAATGGCTGATGGGAATAAACCCTGGCCGATTGATTGTAGGGATGGCCGGCAAGCCACCATTTCCTTCAGAAGCAAAGAAGCAAGCATTTGGTCCACAACCAAGCACAAAACAGACAAGTTTCAAAGGCTCAAAGGCAAGGCATTCCGCCAAGAACTTTCGGCTTTCAAAACGAACACAAACATGGATGATCATTGAGTGTTCAAACGATGACGTCGAAGTCTTGAGGACGGTCAAAAATGGGGTGTCTACAATTGCCCCTCTTTGATAGAACTCGGAAGTCATGAAATGACGTGAGTGAATGTCAAAGACTAGAGACGACCCATTTTTGACAAGGCTGAAGACTTAGACAAACAAACAAGATAACAATACATAGATGTACCCGCAGGCCGGGGGAAAATGCAAATGATATGCAAGATGCAAGAGCATAACTTATGATCATGCAAAGAGGGCTGTAATGAAGCATTTTGAATGCCAAAAATTGTGCAAAGAAAATACGGCATTTTAAGCAAACCAATAAGTACAACAATCTCACTCATGAGAAGAAATAAGTAAATAAACACGCCACGCGTGAGAATCACAAGTCGAATTGCATTTCACACAGAAATGATGTAAGAAAATTATGCTATCTTAACTGTGCCTCACGCAGGAAAGGTAAAGAGCAACAACCGTCGAGCGCACCTGAGACGGCGAACAAGATCCCAACACGTGGCACACGCGAGGAAAGAAGCAATGATAACAAGTGAAACACATCCAACTGTTATACAATCAAAGCAAAGTACGGTGTAAGCATTGGAATCCGTCCAGATGCATTTAACCAAAGCGTCTAAATGCGCCACACGCGAGAGGAAAAGAGAGCGGTGCGAACACCGAAGGTAGTATGAACATTAGAGCACGTCCCAATGTTTCTAACCAAAAACAAAGAAGTATAAGCGTCGGACACACGTCCTAAACGCTTCTAACCAAGGGGTGGTATAAACATCGGGCGCACGTCCCAATGCTTCTAACCAAAGGGTGGTATAAGCGTCGGGCACACGCCCCAAACGCTTCCAACTGAAGCGAGGTATAAGCGTCGGGCACATGCCCCAAACGCTTCCAACTGAAGCAAGATATAAGCGTCAGGCACACGCCCCAAACACTTCTAACCGAAACAAGGCATAAGCGTCGGGCACATGCCCCAAATGATTCCATCCGAAACAAGGTATAAGTGTCGGGCAAACACCCCAAACGCTTCGAATCGAAACAAGGTATAAGCGTCAGGCACACGCCCCAAATGCTTCCAACCGAAGCAAGGTATAAGCGTTGGGCACACGCCCCAAACGCTTCCAACCGAAACAAGGTATAAGCGTCGGGCACACGCCCCAAACGCTTCTAACCGAAGCAAGGTATAAGCGTCGGGCACACGCCCCAAACGCTTCCAACCGAAGCAAGGTATAAGCGTCGGGAAAACACCCCAAACGCTTCCAACCGAAACAAGGTATAAGCGTCGGGCACACGCCCCAAACGCTTCCAACCAAAGCAAGGTATAAGCGTCGGGCACACACCCCAAACGCTTCCAACCGAAGCAAGGTATAAGCGTCGAGCACACGTCCCAAACGCTTCTAACCGAAACAAGGTATAAGCGTCGGGCACAAGCCCCAAACGCTTCCAACCGAAGCATGGTATAAGCGTCGGGCACACGCCCTAAACGCTTCCAATTGAAAAAAGGTGTCGGTATAAACACTGGGCATACCCGAGTACTTCTAACCAAAGGGTGTCGGTGTAAACGCCGGGCGTACCCGAATGTTTCTAACCAACAAGTTGAGTGGCGTAAGCATCGGGCGTACCCGAGTACTTCTAACCAATGAAGAGTTGAAAGAGAGGAATAGTTTTACCTGGAATTCCTCTGAATGAACCATACATACAATATCATCCGGTCACACCAGCTTTGAATAAACCGTACATACAATATCGTGCCTGCATAAGAAAGAAACTTAACAGGTGCAACAAGATAGGAATGCATGTTCTATACAAGGTTGACAGCATGCACCATGCTAATGTGAGAAATGCATATTCTATGCAAGTGTAAGAAGTGCATATCTTATGCAAACGTGGCGAATGCATGCTCCATGCAACATCGAGATGCATATTCTATGCAAGGTGAGAAATGCATATTCCATGCGAGAGAGACAAATGCACGTTCTAAACAACTTACAATGCACATTCTATGCAACTTACAATGCACATTCTATGCAACAGGTATGGATAAGTTCTATGCAAGTTGAAAGAGCATGTACATTGCAACACAATGCAGCATGCGTATTCTATGCAAACAAGAAGTGCATATTCAATGCAAGAGTGAAAAGGTGTATAACAACGCAAGTCTTGCATGCATAACAAAATGCGCTAACACAACATATTCAAAGGCGATTCATCGATCTTGCGATATACGAAAGGATACGAAAAAAAGGATACACTTTGGTCGTATTGAGTGCCGCGCACTGGAAACACAGTTCGGAGCTTCCACGGAGACCGCTTGAGCTTAAAAGTGTATTTTCTTAAGAGATGAGGGCGCAAATCAACAAAACAACCCCAAATAAGAGCATAGGAGGTCCATCGGCCACCATAGGAAGCCATCGGCCACAAAACATGGTCATCGGCCAACAATTTGGCCGGTCGGCCATCAATGGCAGATTCGGGGCAAACTTGACTTTTCACCATGGGTCTTTAAGTATAGGGTCCTAAACCCTATTTTCTCACTTCCCCCTTGCCGAAATCCTCTCTCATCTTTCTCTAGATCACTTTCCTGCCCTCGATTGCGACTTCTAGATTGCGTTTGAATCTGTTCGAAGTGTGAGTGCCTCAGATCTCTAGGCTTGCTCAATACCCTTTCGAGTCCGGGCCCGAGTAAGTTTCTAAGTTCGTGGATTTGAACCCTTTCAAGGCTTGGAGCAATTCGGCTCGTTTGATGGCAATTAATCCGAGCCCACCAATCTTCGACTTGCGATAAATTCGGGCCTACCAACCTTGGGCTATTGGGCCTAATTAATTTAGTGGGCTCAATTTAGCTCCTCTTACATTTGCCCCTTGCGTGTATGAGAAATTTTAAATTTCTCGGACAGGCATATTGTCATTTCTTCGGCCTTGCTTCGCATCATGTCCCAAAAAAAAAAAATGTTGTCTTGACAGAGCCTATGGATAAAGTTGATGACTCACTGTAATTTACAGATAAAATTGACAAGTAAAAAAATATATATATATATATTTCTACTTTTTTAATTTTGTCCCCAAAAAAAATGTTGTCTCTACAGAGCCTAATTAATTAATTAATTATTTTTTGCCACTGATATATTTCTACAACATCTGAAAATATATATATATATATATATATATTTTTTACTCCAGGAAAAGAAGAAATAAAGCACTCACTTTTTTTATTCTAAAAAAAAAAAGACCCACAAACTCTCTTTTTCCTTCTTGTTTGGCAATACAGCAGATCATTACATATGTATATGTGTATATAGAATATTGAGGGAATATTCAAAGAATAATACCCCTTTTTTTCCTATTTAAGGAAGATGACAAACCCTAATCAATATCTTTCCTTCCCTTTTTGGCCTACAGCCGCCAAAATCACTCAACCTTCTTCTTTCTTTTTTTTTTCTTTGAAACCAGTGGTATACACTTTCTCTCTAACCCAGCTTTTCTTCTTCTTGAACAAACCAGAGCTGCTTCCGTTTGCACTAACCTCAATCGCGGCTTCAAGCAACGCTGCCAATCTGCCCCAATGTCGTGACACAGCCACTGTCCTGTTTCAGTGTCACGACTGCCGTAGACGTGCGATCCAAGCTGTTGCTCACCATCGGTGCTTCACTTCAGCCTAGTGAGCTCAGACATTCGGGCACGCCGGATCTTGGTTTTGCTCCTACAACCGCTGAAGTCCACCTCTGCTTGCGTATCGATTGTCGTCTCAACCCTCTAAGTGCTGCTGTCGGCTTACGTAAGAACCAACCCCGGCGTTATCTTGCACACGACCACCTCAACTCGCGTGGCTTATGCGTCTCATGCCCAGCTCTTGCACCGTTGCTGTATTTGTCAACCGTAACTGAGCAGTGACGGCCACGCCGCCCACTCAACGCGACGTCGGTCCGTCCATATCCATTCTCATCCACTATCTGTGCTATCGCTGATCTATTTCGGTTATCCTTGCTGCTGATTTTACCAATCCGTGGCCTATTTTCTGCTTCCTGCATTGATTCTGACTCAACCGTGCTCTTCTTTTGTTGGTATAAATCTGTGGGTAAGCTCTTTTAATTTTTTTATTTTGGCGGAAGCTCTTGTGTAAACCCACTTTCCTTTCTTGTTTTGATGGACTCTTATGCTCAGAATAAATAAATAAACAAATCCATGCATTGATACATTTTTTTTTTTTGAATTTGTGAATTCTGGTGATAATTTTGGCTTCAATCTTGAACTGTGCTCTATGCCAAATCTGGTCTTATGCCTATCTGATTAATTTTGTGGATATATATATTGAAACCCTCGCTTGAGATTTGTGTTTCTTGGAATTTTCTGATAATGCTTGAGATTTGTGCCTCTCGGAATTTTTTGATAGTGCTTGAGATTTGTGCCCCTCGAAATTTTCTGATAGTGCTTGAGATTTGTGCCTCTCGAAATTTTCTGATAGTACTTGAGATTTGTGCCCCTCGGAATTTTCTGATAGTGCTTGAGATTTGTGCTTCTCGGAACTTTCAGTGTGATCCATGAATCTTTGTTTTTGATTGTTTCATGAAACAAAACGTAGTTACTAATCCTCATATAAGTTGAGCCATTGATGTTTGGGATTGTTGTTTAAACATTATATCCCTTGAAATCCATACTATTGAATCTTGAACTCATAATTAGAACTCTGTAGCTTTTTTTGTTGATGATGATTTTTTTTATCATTCCATGTTTGATAGTATTGAAAGGAGTAGAATAAACACAGATGTTGTTGTTGTTGATGCCTGATGGAGTGATTTCAGTGATGAAACTCATAATGTTGAACATAAATTTTGTTGTCGAACAATTGATCATTATAGTGTTGAGGAAGATAATGCTATACTCAAACCATATATATTTGACGAATAATACTTCTGCACTTTGAATCTTGTAATACTCCGACACTTTACTTGAGGAAATCAAAAAAGCCATAGTATAGAATAGGGCTATATATTGTTGTTTGTTGATCTTGTGAATACCCAAGAAAAATGAATTGTTGATGATGTCCGAGGTTGAATTTGTTGATAAACCCATCATGTTGCATGTAAATCTTATTATCAAATGACTGATTGTTTTAACCCTTAGAATAGTAGACATCGTGCCTGAATTCTTGATGTAAAATTTCTCATAGAATTTGTTGAATTCGTGGATTCTTTGAGAGACGAATGGTTAATGCCGAAATTTCGTTTGAATTCCTATTAATTTGCATTGCTTCAATTCCAATATTCTGGATTTTGATACGATCGACTCCTTGCTATTTATACCTATTATTTCAACTATATGTCTTCTCGAAAGAAATCTGTTGTCCCAGGGTCATCAGAACCGGCTCTCATGAAAGAGAAAGATGTACCTCCGGTGTCCGAGTGGAGGAAATCTCCTTATTTTGGTCGGAAGGACCCGTTCTGGCGAGCGGCTACCTCCACCACTTTTCTTCTATCTCCGAAGGGGGCTCCATTATGTCTCACTGAGGACACTGACTCCAAACATGAGGCCCTCATTTCCCCTTCTTCGGTGCTACGCTTTAGGGTTGAGCGAGGGGACTTTCCATACTGCTATCCCCAATTCGAGGCTTTATCAAACCCTCATTTTGGTTGGCAGGAGTGGGTCGATGATGTCCTCTCGGATAGGAGCCTCTGTCAGCGGCTTCAAGAGGCCCGACTATTGATCCTGGTGAAAATATCTCAATCCCTATCCATCCGCCGCAACAATGCTAGCCTTGAAGCCATGGCTCTTCGGTGGAGCACCGAGACGCACACTTTCATACTTGGTCAGCATGAGATGGGGCCGACCCTCGAGGATGTGTTCATGTTACTACGTCTGGAAGTGACCGACCCTGATGCCTTCTACCATGAGCGGACACCCTCTGAGGATGATTCTTTGATCCAATCTCTAAAACTAAATCTTCAAGCTTGTGGTCGGTGGAGTTCTGTATTTGATGGTTCAACGAAGAGGACCAATCGAGTGAGAACGGACTGTGCCTCTTACACCGCATGGATCCGCCACTTCTTTAGAGATCTTTAGCCCCTAGCTAGAGATGCTGACCCTAATTCTCGAGAGTATGAGGTCGGCTTGATGTATGGCTCTAGGCTCTATTTTTTGGGATTTCTAGCTTGCTTCCTTTCATTCTTCATTCTTCCGAGCACACCTCAGGATTCTCTCAATCCTTTTGTCTTTCCCTTGGCAGTTAGGCTCTTCAGAGGGGATCGGATTCCTTTGGCTCCGCTATTTTTTAGGAATCTTTATTACCGGCTGGATCTACTACATCGAGACATGGTTCGTTCTGTGAGTCGATATGAGCCTGTTGATAGGACCCTGCGGTTGCTGACGTTCTCAATACCATGGCTACTTGCCATGCTAGCTCCACCAGGCCGGGCTCAGACCTAGACGACACCCTCTCTTTGTCTGCAAGACTTGTGAAGATGCACACCTCTCATATAGCAGTTATAGATGATGATGATGATGATGAGGCTGAGTCTTCTGATCATTTTTGTGACCTTATCCCACGTATGTGTCGTCACCGTCCTATCGTGACTGAGAATGCCTCTCCATTGGTCAGATGTTCCCCTCATCGCTCAGTTTCAGAGGAGAAGCGCTATCTTGGTGACGAGGTTATCGGGGCTCACTGTTCTAATGTTGAGATTATTGAGAACCGTGGCTCTGATGCTGAGATTGTTAAAGGGACTTGTGCCACAAAAATTGATGCCACAGGCCATGCTTCTAGAAGCAATGTAGAGATGAGGTGCACCTCTGGGAATAGTGTGGAGGTGGATGTGCTAGAAATGTCTAAGACTCGCTCTGGTATTTATGGTGATTCTCATCCTTCAGGCTTCCTTCGTTTTTCAGGGCTAACTGCTACTGTTCTGGCTTTATTAGATGTTGAGATCGATCAGGTGCCCCTTGTACGGCCAAGTGACTTTGTTGATGCTAGGAGCCCTTCAGTTGCCCCGGCTTTGCATAATGATTCTCCCTCAGGTAATCTTTCTTTCTGAAGTTTGTCATGTGCTTCTATCTGTGAGAATTTTTTTTACTTAAATGGCTTTATTACTCCCTACCCCTAATAAGGCTTCTTTATCTTTTCTTTAAAGTTGGCCGCTACAGGTGTCCTGCCTTCACCTGCCTCGAACTCTGCTCTGACTCTCTTTATGACTCCTCATGGTTTTCCTTCTCAAGGGGAGACACCTGCCTTTGAGATGACTGCTAAAGGCTCTTCATCACAAGTGCCTTGAATCTTAGTGATTTCCACTTTGATAGTGATGCTTTTGGTCTTTTCCCTTATCGATCCGCATTCTCAGGCTTGGGACCTCTGCCGGAAGTTACCCCTCCAGGTGGTTCATCTAACCCGATAGACATTGGGCAGATTCCTGAGAATAGTACTTTTTCGACCCCAATTCCTCCTTCGGCTTCTGGCAAAGTATCATTTCACCATTATTAGGTAGCTCCTGAGTTTGCTTCAGTTCTATAGCTTGTGCATTTGAGTTACCCTGAGACCTTTGCTTCATTTTCTTGCCAATGTCCACTCATTCAGACTATTTTTCTCGAGTCTTTTGCCACTATCCTATATAGCTTGGACAGGCAACGGCTGTGTGACCTTAACGGGAAAGTAATCGAGACAGCATATTAGGGGATCTCTGACATGGAGCGTCACCAAGTGGATTTGTCATGGCTATGGAAGCGCCTGGATATGGCTTTGAATGCTAGTCGTCGGGTGGAAGTTTTGTCTGTGCTTGCCTCTTATCGAACCTCTATAGATAAGACAAAGGCAACTCTTCATGAACTTGAGTCGGGCTATGCTTGAGCCTTGGAGACTTTAGAGGCACACTCTGCTATTTGTCCTCAGGATGTAGATGTGACGGGCAACTTCTTCGAGGGTGTTTATAGGAGAGATTGAGAGCTTTTTTTGTATTATTTTCTTGCCCTTTTCGATAAAAATGTTTTATCTAAGACAATGCAATGAAATGACAAAATCTTTGCTGTTTGGAGATTTTCGCATTGTTTTCTCATTCTACTTGATAAAATATTTATTTCGAATGATACAATGGAAAGAACAATCATATGCACATGTTTATAAAAGCTGAAATATTCTCAGTAATTCTTCAACTTTCTTGACAAAAGTATAATATATTCATTGCAAGTGATAAGATAAACATACATCATAAAGAAAACCAGCTTCTTCATAATGTAAGGGAAATACAACTTTTAGACAAAGTAAGAAAAAAGAAAATGAATTTTAACATAGATGAGTCTATCTACGGGTAATAATGCATGATAAACTTTGCATTGAGCAAGCCAGTTCGGAAGCCATCTTCAACCCTTACAAGCTTGTAGTACCCGCTTGAGCTTGCTTGAACCACTCTGTAGGGCCCTTCCCATTTTGGAGAAAACTTGGGCAAGGGTTATCCTCGCATGATTGGGTCTACAATTTTCCATACTAGATCACCTTCTTCAAACTTTCTTGGCACTACAGTCTGATTATAGGCTCGGGCAATGGACTCACGATACCTTTCCATGACTTTTGCGGCTCTGTCATGCTTTTCCTCTAATGCTTCCAATCTGGTGGTTCGAGGCTCTAGTACCATCCCCGAGATGAGAGCCATCCGAGCAGATGGTGTTTCCAACTCTATAGGTAACACTGCCTCGGACCCATACACAAGGGAGTAAGGAGTTGCTTGAGTTGGCTTTCTCTTTGAAGTGCGATACACCCATAGGGCTACTATCAATTGTTCGGACCAAGTCCTACCAAATTCATCCATCATCTTGCTCAAAATCCTTATCAGTGTCTTGTTTGTGGCCTCCACTTGCCCGTTCCCTTTTGGATAGTACGGTGTGGATTTGTGATGCTTCACTTGGTAAGTCTCTAGGAGGTTCTTCACATATTTGTTTAAGAAGGGTGTGCCGTTGTCCGAGAGGAAGGTGTTCGGTACTCCGAACTGGCAAATGATATTTTCCTTGATGAAGTTCACGACTGTGGGCTCCGTAGCATTCTTTAGAGGGATTGCTTCGACCCACTTCGTGCTTAATTCTGTAGCTGCGAGAATCCACTTGTACCCTTTGGAAGGTTTGGAGATGGGCCCTATCAGATCAAAAGCCTAGGTATGGAACGGCCATGGCGTTCGGATGCTATACAGGTCTACGGCTGGAGCATAGATCAAATTTCTGTATTTCTGACAAGTCTGGCGCCTCTTCACGTGGCAGGACGCATCCGACTCCATGGTCGGCCAATAATACCCAAGGTGTATAAGTTGCTCGAACAGTCGAGCCCCTCCTTGATGCTCAATTTCGTGGGCTCTTCCGAGGACTAGAGCCGACTCCTCCTTGGAGAGACACCTCAGGGGAGTGCCCTCGATGCTTCTTCTGTAAAGCTTGTTCTGATCAAGAAAGTACCGCCTTGCTCTCCTCTTGAGGTGTGCAATGTCCCTCGGGCTCTCAAGTAGTGTCCCCTCCTTGAGATAGTCAATATAGACTTGTCTCCAGTTAGGGATATCAATTTCAAAGCAACCCTCGTCCTCCCGGATGTATGACTGATACTTGGGGCATTCTTTCTGTAATTGATTCGAGGCCTTCTCCATCTTGGGCCAATAATAGCCTTGTCTTTGGATCCTTCTGTACAGACTGATATCCCCATCCCCGCAGGACTTTTCATGGATCTGTTGTAGTCAGAAGCTTGCTTCTTGTTGGCCAACACACTGGGCTAGGAATCTGGTACCTCCTCGGAAGTAAAGTTCACCTTGAATAATTATGAATTGGGCAAGCTTGGCCATAGTCAATTTTCCAACTTTGCTTCTAAGTTGTTTGAGGACTTCTCCTCTCCAGTCCTCCAGAAGGTCTTTGTCTTCGGGTATTATTGAAGGCTCTATTCTCTTCTTGATAATAATTGTCGCCTCATCCTCTGGGATATCAACTCTTGCCCCTAATGTTGCGAGGGCATCTGAAAACTTGTTGTCGGAGCGAGGCACATGCTCTATTTCGACCTTCTGAAATTTGTCAAGAAGCCTTTGGACTGTTGTTCAATATATGGCCAAGGCAGGCTCCTTTAAGACGAATTGTCTTGAAACTTGATTCACTATTAGCTTTGAGTTCCCCCGAATCCGAATCTTCTTAATACTGTGCTTTTTAGCTGCTATCAAACCTAAAATAAGAGCCTCATACTCGGCTTCATTATTTGAACAATGGAAATCCAGTTTATAAGACAAATATAACTTTTCCCCACTTTTGCTTGTAAGGACTATCCCAGTTCCTCCTTTCCCTCCGGCTGCTGCTCCGTCAAAGCTCAATGTCCAAAGGCTTTCCTCGGAAGCCATAGCTGCATGCACTTTTCCTCTTAATTCTTCATTCGTTGGTTCATAGTCACCACTTGGAAATTGGGCAAGGAGATCGGCTAAGGCTTGGCTTTTGATTGCTTTGGAAGCTACACATGTGATCTCGAATTCACCCAGTGCTAACAACCATCTTGCCACCTTCACAGTTAGAGCAGGCTTGCTGAGGAGGTATCGGATTGGATCACTTCTAGTAACAATCTGAATCTGATGTGCTAACAAGTAATGTCTGAGCTTTTGGGCGGTGAATACCAAAGCTAAACAATGTCTCTCTATCGGAGTATATCGGACTTCTGTTCCTCGAATCCCCCGGCCGATGTAATACACCAGGCGTTCTGCTCCATCTACATCTTGAACCAATAATGCCCCTATGGACTTGGGGCTTGAGGTTAGGTACAACATTAGAGGCACCCCGGGCTGCGGGGCTATCATGGTCTGAGGCAAGGTCAAGGCCGCCTTGATTCCCTCGAAAGCCTTTTGGTGCTCTTTGTTCCACTCAAACTTGGCATCTTCTTTTAACAAAAAGCTGAAGGGGGCAGAGATCTCTGCGAGTGCTGGGATAAACCTCTGAATATAAGACACCTTCCCGAGGAACTTCTTTAACTCCTTCTGAGAATGCGGGGGAGGCATTGCTCTGATAGACTTGAACTTGTCTTCATCTGCCTCAATACCATGTCTATGTACAAGAAACCCGAGAAACTTTCCGGCCGTCACCCCGAAAGTGCATTTGAGAGGGTTCATCCTCATTTTGAATTTCTAATACCTCTTGAACACTTTCTCAAGGTCTTGGAGATGGTCCTCTTCTTTCTTGGATTTCACCACTAGATCGTCAACATAATCTTCCACCTCATGATGGATCATGTCATGAAAGATTGCAGTCATAGCTCTTTGGTAAGTTGCTCCGGCATTCTTGAGTCCGAAAAGCATGACTGTATAGAAGAAGTTTCCGAGAAGTGTTCTAAAAGCAGTCTTTTCTGCGTCCTCTTCAGCCATCTTAATCTGATTGTATCCACTGAATCCATCCATGAAAGAGAACATCTGGTGTCCCGAGGTGGCATCCATGAGGGTGTCGATGTGAGGTAGAGGGAATTCATCCTTCGGGGAAGATTTGTTCAAATCTCGAAGGTCTACACATACTCTGATTTGACCATTCTTCTTCTTTACTGGAACTATGTTTGCCAACCACGTGGGGTCTTGTATTGGCCGGATGAAACCTGCTTGTTGAAGTTTTTCAATCTCCTCCTTAATCTTCTCTTCGAGATCTGGATGATATTTTCAAGTAACTTGCTTGATTGGTTTGGAGTTTGGGAACACATCAAGATAATAGGAGACTAGGTCAGGATCTAGTCCAGGCATTTGTTTATATGACCAAGCAAACACATCTGAGTACCAACTTATCAATTTTAACAACTGTTCCCGCTTCTCTGGGCTAAGGCTTGAACTTATGAATATCGGCCTTGGTGTATCTTGTCCATCACTCAGATCTATTTCAATAAGTTGTTCGGGGTGAGGCTTTGGCCCATCTTGCATGCATTCTGAAGCCATTTCAGGCTTTATTACTATGTCATTGTCAGGAGGCTCTTCTTTTGACTTGGAGTCGGTGGCTAAAGAAACCGACTCCCCGCACCTTCACAAATAGTACACCATCTTTCCCCCTTCTCGGACTTTCATCACCTTCCGAGGAATAGGCGGATTTTCTGGTCAAGATATCGCCCATTTACTTGATTCTGCCCTTGGCTCCTTGTCATCTTTGATATCCTCCCAGTGAGGAATTTTGACCCCCCGAGGCTTAGAGGTGGTGGGAATTTCTTCGACAGCCAATTCGGTGAAGTAGATGGCATCAGAATAATGAGCTTTATGGGTCTCGAAAGGCCTTTCTGTAGCCTGAATTGTCATCGTCTTCTTTTCCCATTTAGCCTTAACACATTGATGATAACCCGATGGTACAACCCCATATCTATGCATCCAGGTCCTCCCTAGAATGATGTGATAATTTGCCTCAGAATCAATAATATGGAACTTGGTGGCCGAGCGAATCTCTCCGACGGCTAAATCAACTGTTACGCATCCTATAGTAACTCTCATTTCTCCACCAAAGCCAGTGATGACTATCTGCTGCTTCACGATGCACTCTTCAAAGATTCTAGCCTTTTCTAGAGTAGCGCAAGTCATAATGTTGATAGAGGCTCCGCTGTCCAAAAAGGCCCTTTTGAACTCAACCCCGTTAATAAAAGCAGTCACATAAAGCGAGCGATTGTGAGAAAAAGGATACTTCCGATCAGCCTCGGAGAAAGTAATGGCACTAGATTGCTCTTTTGCCTTCCTCGAGATAGATCCCTCAGTCGACAGGCATTCCTCATGGTGTGCCTCGGCTATATTAATGATAAACTTGGTGATTTCTGCTCTTGCCTCCCTCGAAAGTCCAAGCTGGTCGAAGAATTGCTTGAACTTTACACAGTCTTGTAGGGTTTTGGCATAGTGATCCGGATCTTTTTCCACTCTTGAAGGCTCGTAGTTAACCATCTCCTCGGTCTCTTCAAAATAAGATGCCACATAAACATGGTGTCCTCCTCTTCCGTAGTACTCTTCTCCTCCTTCTGGATCAAAGAGATCTTTGACATGAGTCATAAAGGTTCTGCTCTCTAGATCGAGAGCACTTCCGTAGTAAACTTGCTCACCCTCGGGCTCGAGGATGTCGTCCAGATAACAATCATCGTCATCGAGATTGGCAATAGCCTCAATCATCAGGCCTTCATAAGCTATCATAGCAACATTCTTGCCCTTGTCTCGGTGCTGAGGATATGGTTGTTCTCGGATGTCTTGAGTCCCTTGCTTTTTGAACCTCAATTCGTCTGCCTCAACTTTATCTTTGAAGATTTTCCTGAGAGTCCAACACTTCTCTGTCGGATGTTTTAATGTGCAATGATAGACGCAAAATTCGGGGCTCTCACAGTCCTTCTTTAATGGCATTTCTTCGACATAAGGCAATTTTAGCTCTCCGTCTGCCACCCATTCCTTAACTAGAGCTTTTACCTCATCGATTCCACTTGGATAAGAAACATTGCCCTTTTCACCATTATATTGCTTCCTCTTCTGGCCTCTATGACCCCTTCCTTGCGACTTTCGGGTATCTGGGGCAGAAGCAGCAGCAACAATAGGTCCACGAGACAATTTGAAGCTAGTCTTATAACTGGCCTTAAATCCGGACTCCTGAGCCTGAGGAGTGCTAATGTTCCAAGCTGCTTCTATTAGTGTCGAGAAGATGGGTAGCTTGTGATTAACTAGAAACATTTTGTACCTGTTCAATGCCCCCTTTAGACAGATTTGAACCAGATAACTCTCCTCCACTGCTTCATGGCACTCCACAGCCTTGTCTTGAAACCTTTTGACGTAGTCAAGGATATCTTCACTTTCTCACTGCTATTCTTTACACAATGTAAGTGTGGTCACCTTCTCCGCCACTTGAAAGAACTTGGAGTTGAATTTGTTAACCATTTCCTCCCAACTTCAGACAGAGTTTGGGGCCAAATTAACATACCAACTATACGCTTGGTCAGTGAGGGACTTAGAGAATTCTCTCAGCCGGAGAACGTCGTTTGAACTATGAATACCCAGAGTCTCGATGAATCGCACAACATGTTCTCGAGCATTTCCTTGTTTGCCATCGAATTTAATGAACTTCGGCACTATATACCCCTCAGGGTATGGATAGCTCAGCATCTCAATAGGGTAAGGCGGCTTGACATCTGGATCAAGCAAAGAGGGTAAAGTCCTCTTGCCCCATTCGAGATCGAACATGGCTTGTACATCGGCAAGAGTGAAAAACTGTTGAGGGAGAGAGTTTGATGGTGGTATTCCCGGAACTTGGCTTATGGACCCGAAGACTAAGCTAGGGGCGACTTGGCTATTCTGGTGTTGCGAATTTATCATTGGTGAGGACATTTGACGAAACTAGCCATTAGCGCCTATGGATAAGCCAGTTGGTGATGGGACATTGAATTGAGGCCCGTAAAGTGCACCGCACAGCGCAGCTATACCAGGTTGGGCTTGCAAATTTGTTGTTGGCACCAAAGGAGCCCTGCTTGGTACTTGAGCAACCTTTACTGGTGGTGTAACAAGATTAGGTACGGGCAGAGCTCCTTTTTGCACCATTATGCCCCTTATATTTTCCTAGACACCAACAGTCGCCGGAGTGCCATTCATTACACCAGAACCTCCCCTAGTCACCATTGGATCTTGGCTTGGCACGCCATGGAGCCAGGGCATGGGCAAACTACTGCCGCCTACTGTCGTTTGAGCATGTATTACTGCGGCTGTGTTGCCATGAGCCACAAGTTGATTGGGGCCTACTTCTCCTTAGATTTGATTTTGCACTCCGGCGGGGATAACTCCACCTCCAGTTTGATTTCCGTTTGGTGCCGGTGCAAAATTAAAACTCATCACCAACATGGTGTGAGTGAGATTCTGAAGAGTAGTAAGAATCTCCTGCTGAGTATTTTGAAATCCTTGAATGGCTTTGAGCAAAAGTGGTTGATCTGGAGCTATGGTCCTCTCATCACCACTATTAGAGGATCCTTGTTGGTGAACTTCATCTTCTCCCGCCATCCTTATTGGAGTTGTGTGGGTTCCAGATCTCCTTGAGACCATTAATTAATCCGCCTCCCCAGTGAAGTCGCCAAATGTATAAGAGGGTTCAAGAACGCCGTTGGAAAATTTGAAGATCTTCGAAGATCCTTGAAAAAAAAATTGAATTCTTTAGAAGATGATGAGAGGCTTAGATTCTTCAATAGTCTCAACTAAGAACACAAAAGTAAAGAGATGGTGGAGATAAGAGATTGGGTGTGAAGAAGAAGGCAAAATAGCTAGAGAGAGAATAATGGCAAGGCTCTCCTATGGATCTCCCACTTTCACTCTCAAGGTTGATAATGGAGAAAGGAAATTAGTTCTTTCTCAAGAGTTTTCTCTCCAAAATCCATCCCCTGTAAAGCTATGGGTAGGTGTTATTTGTAGACACCTCATGATGTAGGATAGAGCCCATGTGCAAGGCATATGGGGAATATTCTCTCTAATCACCTTGTCTGAGGAGGTGATCTCTCCGAGGATGAGGAAAACCTTCGAAGAGGAGATCAACCTCTCGGCGAACCCTTCTTCTTAGCCACACCTAACCAATGATCCCCAATCATCCCAAAGGGCTGAGGTAGTCCTAGAGGACCCCACGCCACTAAATATTGCCGAGTCTCATGGACCCCCCGGGGTCGTGCCACATCGACCCGGGTATAGGCTAGTTTAACCGAAGAGTGAATTTATCTCCACTCACCGTCCTCGGGATCGGGTCCTTTGTTCGAACTCCATTACGCCCATGGTTCTGGTGCGTAGATCCCGGAAAGCTCCGAGCCCGCAAGTGTTCTGGGACTCATTAACAGAGTGACTTCTAGATTGTATTTGAATCTGTTCGAAGTCCGAGTGCCTCGGATCTCTAGGCTTGCTCAATACCCTTTCGAGTCCGGGCCCGAGTAAGTTTCTAAGTTCGTGGATCCGAACCCTTTCAAGGCTTGGAGCAATTCGGCCCGTTTTATGGCAATTAATCCGAGCCCACCAATCTTGGACTTGCGATAAATTCAGGCCCACCAACCTTGGGCTATTGGGCCTAATTAATTTAGTGGGCTCAAATTAGCTCCTCTTACAAACATAACTTCAATACAAAAGTATTGAGTTCCATGACTTAAAGCAAACTATTGTTTTAGAATACCACTCGGACTCATTCCACGAACATTGAATATTTTTTCCTTCTTGATGAGAGTTGTTTATTCACTGCTCTTGGAGCATTGTCAAGTGATGCACCGAATACAATGTAATTGGTGTATTAGTGGACTTTAAAACTTTGTGTTAGCATTTAACCAGTTCAGTCCTAGTACAAGGTGAGCAAGGCGGCCTTGGGTTCCCAAATTTCGTCAAATTTTAAGGGCCTTCAAATTGCTTTAGCTCTTATGACATTAGTAGGTTTAAAAATGAAAGCTCAAATTAACTAATTTAACTTCACAACCACTACAACAAATTACACTTTTGATGACTAAATTTTTAATCGCCATAAGTCATATTTTAGTCGCTCAAACATTTTGCCGACTAAACTTTTTGGTCGCCAGCTTTGTTGCTGGATAATTGTCGAGAAAGGTATTGGTGACTAAAAAATATTTAATCGCTGAAAGGCCTCAATTGGCGACTAATTTTTTAGTTGCCAAAAGGTTTCAATTAAATTTAACATCACATTTTCAGCGACTAAAATTTTTTGTCACCGAAAACTTAAATTATTTAGGGCAACCAAACTTTTAGTCGCTAATTTTCTTTTTTTGTTCATCTTATTTTTTTATCTACTAAATGGTTTAGTCGCCTAAAGTCTAGTTTTTTGTTTAGCTACTAAAGTTATAATTGCCTATCATATAATTTTTTTTGTTTTGACTACTAAATATTTAGTCACCAAAAGTGTTTTTTTTCTTTCTTTTCTTTTTTTTTTTTTTTTGGCTACTAAATCATTAGTCGCCTAAAGTCTTTTTTATTTTTTAGTTTTTATGGCTACTAAATATTTAGTCGCAAAAGATTTGCTTCCATTGAATTCTTTTTTTTTTAGCTACTAACTATTCAGTCGCTAAAAATATTTACTCCATTTTTTGCTATCAATATTGTTTAGTTGCCAAAAACATCATTTTATGTTTTTTTTTTAATAATTAATTTGTCTACAACCTGCATGTATACTATGCAACCTGTAACAGGTATACAAACAAAACAATACATATATATTATCACCCATTCCACAATCCGAATCCATTTCACTTACAACCATACAAACAAAAGAATAACTTTTAATGTCAAATTCCATACATACCAAGTATATTCTAACTTAAAATAATAATTTCATACAAAACAAATATTCATACGAAAACCATGTCCTCCGTTCATAAACCAAGTGAATTGAGTCATATATATATATATATATATACACACGCACACTCAAATTTAAAATATACTCATGAGAAAGATTCTTTGTCTCTTCGTCAAGTTTCCTAGTGTTCAAAGTAATGCTGCTCGAGGAAGCTTTGTTTCAACCCGCGTTTGCTGTAAGAGAAAGTATGAATATAAGCACTGGTAGTTAAGTTCAAATAACTAACAAATACCCGATCCTCATCATACTGTAAATACGAAACATGCAATAACAAGTAATGAGTTAATTAATTAGTGTAATATGTTGTTGACTCTTGGCACTTAATTCAGAAGAATAAGTTGAACATCAAAGTAGTATCAGTTGCAATTGATTTTTAGATAGTCCAATACTACAAAACTAAAATGTAAAAATTTGTATCTTAAATAAGCATTAAAATTGCTAGGGCATCACATGTTGATCACGAACAAACATATTTCAAGGAAATCTAGGCTTTAAAGAAAATATCTAATCATTTCTCATTCAAAAACCTAAGAAACCAAAAATAGAGTAAAATTCAATCTATCAAGTCCTCTTCACGATATGCATCAATTCACAGCTTCATACACACAAATAATTTATAGGAATATATATCTGCAACAGTTTTTTGTTGAGAACCAATTTCATCAATTCAAGTTCTAGAATTAATACATGCTCATCAAAACTTCCATTGAACATGTTGGTGTCGCTATCTACTTGGTCATCATCATCATCATTAGACATTCTTGCCCCCATGCCTTCTTCAGGAGAAACACCTATTCATGTAGCATGTTAAAGCAAAATTTGCTTTAGTATTTTATGATTTAGCCAATGCATAGAGTTTAACATGGTAAACCCAATTCCGTAGTTGTGAAATGAAGGAATGAAGACAATAGTATCACAGCAAGCTCTAAATATGTATGTCCAAGTCCTCTTGTCTAGATTATCATTTATGTAATATATGTTGCTGCATTTATATATATATATATATATATAATAAAATAATTTTTTTTTAAAAATGGTCAATAAGTCAGTGGTTGCTTTGCTTCTTTAATTCTTTTGTTTATTAATTATTTGGAATAGAGTCATTAAAAATGAGAGTAAAGATAGAGAAAGAGCCAAAGAAATTTGGTAAGTTATAGGTATTACTAGAGGTGGTCGCGGATCAGATTTGTGCGGTTTGCAGTTCGGTTTTGACCCGCCCACATCTATGTGGTTTGGGGAACAGTCAACCCGCAACCGCCGGCAGTGCGGTTTGCGGTTTGGACTTTGCGGACAGAGCACTTTGAGCCCTCCAAGTTCAATAAAAGAAACAACCATCATTAGTATTCAAACCATGGTGTGTATATAAAATATATGAACTGATACATATTTATATATTCCAAATAAAAGAAACAACAAAGGTCTTTGTTATATATATACATATATGTGTATATATATATAGGTTTATGCTTTTGCTTTTTGGAATTTCAGAATGGAGGAGAGAGAAATAGATTGTCATGTGCTTGATGATTTGAGACTCCAACGCCACCGAATCCTCAATCTCGAAGGTCACGCCATCGGAGCTTTTCAACACAATTGTCTTCGAAATCGACATGGTTGTGGTGAGCAGATTGGAGGCCATTAAAGCGCCGTCCAGAAGCTTTGATTTAGATCGTCATTTCGATAAGTCTGACGGCAAATCCCACTGCCGCGAAGAGAAGTCCTTTGTAGACGAATGTTGCGAAGCGGTTGAGGGGTGTGTAAGGTGTGTAAGCTCTGGTTCTGGTCGCCATCACCATATATATATAGAGAGAGATGGAAGAACGAGAGATATAGGAAATTAAATGAGTGAGAAGAAGTGAGCTGTGCAGATTTCTCAGATTAGGATTAGGGTTTGGTTTTTTTGGTCAAAACAAAAATATTTAAGGTAGATCATAGATGAACGATTCTGATTTTTTTTAAAATATATATATATATTCTAAGTGCGAGCGGGTTGTGGCGGGTGTGGTTGAAACCCGTAACCCACCCACAACCCAAAAACTTGCTATATTCCAAACCGCACCCTATCCTATTGTATTTGCAAAATCGCCCATACGTGTGTGAGTTGGGTTAGGTAGGTGTAATAACCCCGACCCTGATTAACGCTAATTGGAACTTAATTATGCCTAATAATAATTAAGAGGAAATCTTGAATTAATTTGCATATGCATTGCATGAATTACGTGTTCCTATCTATTCGGTGTCGAAATATCTGTTCGTGTTTGAAACTTTAAACTGCAAATTGGAAGCCTTATCGGTGCCCGATTCCGAAATTGATTAGTGTTTTAGACTAGTTGGATTTTATGTGAATTTATGGTAGGTTCAATTAAAATTCGAGAAGGAATGTTTAAATCTGATTAATTAACATTTTAATAATGAACCTGGTTAATTACTATTTTGCCATTATAGTGGACCAATTGTTTAAGTCTTGATTTAGCTACTAGACATCATTTTGTTCACCCTCTAGTGAGTCAAACGGCTGAGAGGGAGAGTGAAGGGAGAATTGGTGTAGAATTGGGAATTTTGAACTCAACAAGTGATCTTAGCTTGAACTTGGAGAGGATTGAAGAAGTGTGTGTATATTAGAGCCTCTAAGCTTGACACTCTAGACTTAAAGGTAGGGATTCATCCCCTCATTCATGTAATTGAGTTAGTTCTTGCATATTTCATGACTTATAGAAGATTAAAGCCTAGATTGAGTTTGAAATGGTGGAATTGGGTAGTATATCATGCATGCATGTTTACACTTTTGCCATTTGAGTTTGTTTTCATCACAACTTGACATGCATGCTCATATTTTTGTTCAAGCCCATGAATTCATCAAAATTCTAAGTTTAATTTTGCTTTGGATCATGTTTTGGGGCCTTGAAATTAAATTGGATTCATGCATGTTTGTTTAAATGTTGTTCTTGAAGATTTATGGAAATGGTGCTCAAATTGACTCACTCTTGGCCCTTGAATTTACAAATTGGCCTTTGAAACTTGATATACTTTGAGTTTAAAGTGTTTTTCCAGAATTTGGGCCCAAGAGGTTGAGTTTTGGGTTGGTGAATGCTTGGTTCGAACTTGGAAGGCAAATCTGGAAATTCCAGAATTTGGCTTCCTCGCTCGAGCGAAGGATTCCTCGCTCGAGCGACCATCGTTTGTTCAGAGCTCCGCTCGAGCGAAGAAATGGTGGCTCGAGCGTAAATTTCAAGCTCTCAGAATCTTGGTGCGCGCAGGCGTACGCTCGAGCGAAGAGACCTACGCTCGAGCGAAGAGCTGTGTCTCACGCTCGAGCGAGCATCGAGTGGAAAAAATCAACAACCAGTACTTTTTCATCTTTGCAGATCGCTCGAGCGGAGGATTACTCGCTCGAGCGAACCCTTTGATTTTGCAAGCTCGCTCGAGCGAAGGAAGGCTCGCTCGAGCGAAACCCCTGTTTTCAGCAACTTTTGAAAAATGTTTTCTAAGGCATTTTTGCACCCTCATTCCATCCTAGGAATTCCTAGGCCATGTTTAAGGCTCAATGCTAAGGATAAGAGGTTAGGTACACACTTAGAATCATTGATGTGAGTTTTGTACAATTAGATTGCATGTTTCAAGTGTGTATCCGTGATGTGTTATGTAGGTCACGTGCCGCAATCTGTTTGACCCTTTTGACTCCGTCTATCTGTATCAACGCCCACTGTGAGTAATAACTTTGTAAAGTTATGTTTAACCGTAAGTATTTTCTGATATGATATGATCGGTTTTCTGGAAAGCTACTTTATGAACTATGAATGAATGTCTAGTTTTCTGAAAAGTATTTGTGGCACCCTTAGTCCCTATGGCCCTCGCCCGGGGGTAACAATACCGTGGCCCATGGCCCTTGCCTGGGGGTAACAATACCATGGCTACTTGCGCGCAAGATATGGACCTTTGTGGTTGTTGGTACCAACTTTGTCTGTGGTCTTCGGACCTGCCTGTTGTGGTCTTCGGACCTGCCTGATCGGATAGCTAATGGGTGTACCACATATGAACTTATGCAAGATCTGAATATGAATACGAATATGAGCATGTGTCTGAACCTATATCTGATTTGAGATTCTAAATATGCATAAGACTCTGTTTCTGATAAGTTTGTGTTTCTAATATAAACTCTGTGATGGACATCATTCATTAAACCCTTTACTCTGTTATTATTCACTGGGCTTTCGCTCACAGTTTATATTATATATGTAGGTGAGCCGGCACAAGACCCTGGCCAGAGTTGATGGCCTCCTTTATGTTTTTGGTTAGCCACTTGTTGCGCCTCCCGAGGAGGTTCCGCCTAAAGCCTAATGCCATGGCAGTTTTGTACCTCATGCTAGTCTTTTGTACCTGATGTAAAACTGGATCTTGGGACGTACCTTATGTAAATATTTGTAAATATTGGTGTACCTGACTAGCATGTTTATGTATATAAATAAGTTTTAAATTTTCAGTCCCATGTACGTCGTCACAGCTCATTGGACCTTGCTTGTCTTTCTGTATTGCTTCCGCAGCCCCTTAAATTTGTTAATGTCTTCAGAGGCCATAGGTAATCCATGGATTACTGGCCGGTTACGGCGCTAAACCTATAGGGGCGGGTTTGGGTCGTGACAGAGTGGTATCAGAGCACGAGTTGTACCGCACACACAGGTCCGTATGAGCTCAGGATGTCCTAGTAAGAATTAGGGGCATTCCATTTACATGTGTGAGTGTGTGGTAATGAAACTGAATATTAAAACTGAATGGACATTTGAATACGCCTATGCTTAATATCCTTTGATGTTTGTATAGTAAGATGGAGAACCCAAGGGGAAGTGGTGAAGGTGAATCATCAGAGGCTCGCATGAGCCGAATGGAACAGATGTTGGCGGCATTGACTGAGACTTTGACACAGCAACAGAGACAGCAACCTTTACCTCCTCCGCCTCCACCAGTACAAGTTGAGACAGATAACAATGATATTATAAATCTGACACAGAAATTCATGAAGATGAAACCGCCGACATTCTATGGTGGGATTGAGCCACTGAAGGCAGAAACATGGTTTCTTGAAATGGAGAAATTGTATGAGCTGTTTCCGTGTTCGGAAACCCAAAAAGTCCTTCTAGCCACCTATACTCTGAAAGATGAAGCTCGAAGGTGGTGGTTACTGATTCGAAATGGTCACGAAAATATGACGTGGGCCCAGTTCAATGCAATTTTCTATGACAAGTATTTTCCCCAGTGCTTTCGAAACCGGAAAGTCTCAGAATTTCAGGAACTTAAACAAGGCAGAATGTCCGTGGCCCAGTATGAGGCCAAGTTCACTGAGCTAGCCAGGTTTGCTCCCCATATGGTGGACACAGACTACAAAAAGGCCCGCAAGTTTGAGGATGGATTGGATCTAGACATACTGGATAGGGTGGGAGTCCTGAACCTACCCACATATGTGAGCGTTTTGGATAGGGCGTTAATGGCAGAATCCATTTTAGCAGCAAAGAAACAAACTTTTGTTCCACAGACTGATTGGGCAGGGAAAAGATCTGGCAATAGCTTTAAAAAGGGTCGTTCATTTTCCGGGAATAAGAAGCGCAACACAGGGTCTTACAGTAACTCCAGCCAAGGTAGTGGCTCTACACCAAATTGCCCCGATTGTGGGAATAAGCACAGAGGTACTTGTCACCGAACATCAGGTGCATGTTTTAGTTGTGGCAAGACAGGCCATATGATGAGAGATTGTCCGCTTAGATCTGAGACTACTAGTCGTCCTGCAGTGAGTTCAGCGGGATCTGCTTCTGTGGCCAAAACCAACATCAAAGCCAATGCAGGAAAGGAACCGTTAAGACAAGGCCGAGTGTTTGCCCTAGTGCCTGGTGACGTACCGAACACCTATACCGTGGTGTCAGGTACACTTTCTGTATGTTCTCAATATGCATGTGTGTTGATAGATTCTGGTTCTACGCATTCTTTCGTGTCGCATGTTTTTTCTCGGAAACTAACTATGCCACTAGAACATATGACATGTGCATTATCTGTATCTACACCTTCTGGGGATTCTATGATGTGCACTCATGTTTATCCGGCTTGTGATGTTGTGGTTGGTGATATGATATTGTATGTGGATTTATTATCTTTGGACATTCATCATTTTGACTGTATTTTGGGGATGGATTGGTTGACTAAATACTACGCTACCATTGATTGTGCAAACAAAACTGTTGTGTTTAGACTGCCGGGTATGCCTGAATTTACCTTTAGAGAGAATGGGGCAGTTCCTCTCCCATATTTAATTTCGGCTATGAAAGCTGTAAAACTACTTAGGAAGGGTTGTAGGGGTTATCTGTGTTGTATATTGACCACATCATCTGCTAATGTTACTGTAGAAACAATCCCCGTTGTTTGTGACTTTCCTGATGTGTTTCCAACTGATTTACTGGGGGACTTAGTAGACAGAGAAATTGAATTTACTATTGAGGTGTTTCCGGGGACACAACCTATTTCCAAGACTCCCTATAGAATGTCTATCTCTGAATTGAAAGAATTGAAAACCCAACTTCAAGAACTGTTAGACAAGAACTTTATCCGTCCGAGTACTTCACCTTGGAGTGCTCCAGTGTTATTTGTTAAGAAGAAGGATGGGTCTTTGAGATTGTGTATAGACTACCGGGAATTAAACAAAGTGACTATCAAAAACAAATATCCTTTGCCCCGGATAGATGACTTGTTTGACCAACTTCAGGGTGCCCAAGTGTTTTCAAAAATTGACCTCAGGTCTGGGTACCATCAGTTAAAGGTTAGAGCTGAAGATATAAAGAAAACTGCATTCCGGACTAGATATGGACATTATGAATTCCTGGTAATGCCGTTTGGGATGACAAATGCACCTGCTGCTTTCATGGATCTTATGAATAGAGTGTTTAAATCATATCTGGATGATTTTATTGTTGTGTTTATTGATGATATTCTGATATATTCTAAAGACAAGAAGGAACATGAGAATCATCTGAGAACCGCCTTGCAGATTTTGAGAGAAAAGAAGTAATATGCTAAATTGTCTAAGTGCGAATTCTGGCTTGACAGTGTGACATTTCTAGGCCATGTGATCGACAAAAATGGTGTTTCTGTGGACCCTCAGAAAATTGAGGCTGTTGTGGATTGGCCGAGACCTACAAATGTGACAGAAGTACGAAGCTTTCTGGGACTTGCAGGCTACTACCGGAGATTTGTGAAAGACTTCTCAAAGCTTGCCTTGCCATTGACTCAGTTAACTCAGAAAAACATGCCATTTGACTGGAATGATCAAAGAGAGACAGCTTTCCAAGAGTTGAAAACCAGGTTAGTGACTGCACCAATCTTAACTTTGCCAAATGGTACTGATGGGTTTCAAGTGTACAGTGATGCTTCTTATAAAGGCTTGGGGTGTGTACTAATGCAAAATGGGAAAGTGATTGCCTATGCTTCTAGACAACTCCGACCTCATGAAAAGAATTACCCAACACATGATCTCGAATTGGCGGCTGTGGTATTTGCTTTAAAGATATGGCGTCACTATTTGTATGGGGTAACTTGTGAGGTCTACACAGACCATAAAAGCTTGAAATATTTCTTCACCCAAAAGGAGTTAAATATGAGACAGCGACGTTGGATGGAACTAATCAAGGATTATGACTTGCAAATCTTGTATCACCCGGGAAAGGCTAATACTGTGGCGGATGCCTTGAGTCGAAAATCTGGTGCAACTGTGTCGTGCTTGTTATCCAGCCGAAGGACTTATCAACTGACTTTGAACAAGATGGACTGATATCTGCTATCTCTGCCCAACCTGTTATTCTTGATAAGATTAAACAGAAACAATGTGAAGATGAACACTTGAAAAGGATTATAGAGGAGTTTGATTCGAAGCCGATGCCCGAATTTGTGTTTGAAAATGGTGTGCTGAAATTTCAGAACCGTCTTTGTGTGCCTGATTGCTATGATTTGAGGAAACGTGTTATGACCGAAGCTCACAATAGTAAATTTGCAATGCATCCGGGGAACACGAAGATGTACCATAACTTGAAACAAAGTTTTTGGTGGCCTGGAATGAAGAGGAGTATTGCAGACTTTGTGGCTAGGTGTTTACACTGCCAATAGGTTAAAGCTGAACATCAATGACCTGCCGGTTTGCTACAACCACTCCCAATACCAGAATGGAAATGGGAGCACATTACCATGGACTTCATAGTGGGATTGCCTCGTTCTTCTCGAGGTATGGACTCTATCTGGGTTGTAGTTGACCGTTTAACTAAATCTGCACATTTTCTGCCTGTCAAAACCATCTATAATGCTGATAAATTGGCCAACATCTATATGACTGAAATTGTGAGATTCCATGGAGTGCCAGTGTCTATTGTGTCTGACAGGGATTCAAAGTTTGTATCAAGATTTTGGCAGAGTCTGCAACAGGCTTTGGGAACGGAATTGAGACTGAGCAGTGCTTACCACCCACAGACCGATGGCCAAACTAAACGAACAAACCAAACTCTGGAGGATATGCTCAGAATGTGTGTGTTAGACTTCCAGGGAAATTGGGAAACCTACTTGCCATTAGCTGAGTTTGTGTACAACAACAGTTACCACTCAAGTATTGGAATGGCTCCTTACGAAGCTTTGTATGGAAGAAAGTGTAGATCTCCAATATGCTGGGCTGAAGTAGGTGACAGACCTTTGTTGGGGCCGGAACTTGTGCAAGAAACAACCGAGAAAGTAAAACTGATACAGCAACGTTTGAAAACTGCACAAAGTAGGCAGAAGAGCTATGCCGATGTTCGAAGAAGAGAAAGGGAGTACGGAGTGGGGGACCACGTGTTCATTAAAGTGACCCCGATGAAGGGTCAAACTCGATTTGGTGTTAAGGGAAAATTGGCGCCAAGGTATGTTGGACCTTACGAAGTTCTTGAAAAGATCAATCCGGTGTCATATCGAATAGCTTTACCCCCAGTGATGGAACATATGCACAATGTCTTTCATGTATCGATGCTTCGGGAATATTTGAGAGATCCACTCCATGTCATCGAGCCGACACATGTACTTTTGAAAGATGACTACACCTATGAAGAGAGGCCTGTCCAGATTGTGAATCGAAGGGTTAAAAGGTTGAGAAACAAGACAATACCGTTGGTTAAAGTGGACTGGCAAAATCATGGAGGGACCTACGCAACTTGGGAAACCGAGGAAGACATGAAGAAGAGATATCCGGAATTGTTCCCTTTAGACCCAATGTTGACTCCGAATGAAGGTAACTTGAGTTTGGGGACCAAACTCTTTTAAGGGGGGAAGACTGTAATAACCCCGACCCTGATTAACGCTAATTGGAACTTAATTATGCCTAATAATAATTAAGAGGAAATCTGGAATTAATTTGCATGTGCATTGCATGAATTACGTGTTCCTATCTGTTCGGTGTCGAAATATCTGTTCGTGTTTGAAACTTTAAACTGCAAATTGGAAGCCTTATCGGCGCCCGATTCCGAAATTGATTAGTGTTTTAGACTATTTGGATTTTATGTGAATTTATGGTAGGTTCAATTAAAATTCGAGTAGGAATGTTTAAATCTGATTAATTAACATTTTAATAATGAACCTGGTTAATTACTATTTTGCCATTATAGTGGACCAATTGTTTAAGTCTTGATTTAGCTACTAGACATCATTTTGTTCACCCTCTAGTGAGTCAAACGGCTGAGAGGGAGAGTGAAGGGAGAATTGGTGTAGAATTGGGAATTTTGAACTCAACAAGTGATCTTAGCTTGAACTTGGAGAGGATTGAAGAAGTGTGTGTATATTAGAGCCTCTAAGCTTGACACTCTAGACTTAAAGGTAGGGATTCATCCCTCATTCATGTAATTGAGTTAGTTCTTGCATATTTCATGACTTATAGAAGATTAAAGCCTAGATTGAGTTTGAAATGGTGGAATTGGGTAGTATATCATGCATGCATGTTTACACTTTTGCCATTTGAGTTTGTTTTCATCACAACTTGACATGCATGCTCATATTTTTGTTCAAGCCCATGAATTCATCAAAATTCTAAGTTTAATTTTGCTTTGGATCATGTTTTGGGGCCTTGAAATTAAATTGGATTCATGCATGTTTGTTTAAATGTTGTTCTTGAAGATTTATGGAAATGGTGCTCAAATTGACTCACTCTTGGCCCTTGAATTTACAAATTGGCCTTTGAAACTTGATATACTTTGAGTTTAAAGTGTTTTTCCAGAATTTGGGCCCAAGAGGTTGAGTTTTGGGTTGGTGAATGCTTGGTTCGAACTTGGAAGGCAAATCTGGAAATTCCAGAATTTGGCTTCCTCGCTCGAGCGAAGGATTCCTCGCTCGAGCGACCATCGTTTGTTCAGAGCTCCGCTCGAGCGTAAATTTCAAGCTCTCAGAATCTTGGTGCGCGCAGGCGTACGCTCGAGCGAAGAGACCTACGCTCGAGCGAAGAGACCTACGCTCGAGCGAAGAGCTGTGTCTCACGCTCGAGCGAGCATCGAGCGGAAAAAATCAACAACCAGTACTTTTTCATCTTTGCAGATCGCTCGAGCAGAGGATTACTCGCTCGAGCGAACCCTTTGATTTTGCAAGCTCGCTCGAGCGAAGGAAGGCTCGCTCGAGCGAAACCCCTGTTTTCAGCAACTTTTGAAAAATGTTTTTAAGGCATTTTTGCACCCTCATTCCATCCTAGGCATTCCTAGGCCATGTTTAAGGCTCAATGCTAAGGATAAGAGGTTAGGTACACACTTAGAATCATTGATGTGAGTTTTGTACAATTAGATTGCATGTTTCAAGTGTGTATCCGTGATGTGTTATGTAGGTCACGTGCCGTAATCTGTTTGACCCTTTTGACTCCGTCTATCTGTATCAACGCCCACTGTGAGTAATAACTTTGTAAAGTTATGTTTAACCGTAAGTATTTTCTGATATGATATGATCGGTTTTCTGGAAAGCTACTTTATGAACTATGAATGAATGTCTAGTTTTCTGAAAAGTATTTGTGGCACCCTTAGTCTCTATGGCCCTCGCCCGGGGGTAACAATACCGTGGCCCATGGCCCTTGCCTGGGGGTAACAATACCATGGCTACTTGCGCGCAAGATATGGACCTTTGTGGTTGTTGGTAGCAACTTTGTCTGTGGTCTTCGGACCTGCCTGTTGTGGTCCTCGGACCTGCCTGTTGTGGTCTTCGGACCTACCTGTTGTGGTCTTTGGACCTGCCTGTTGTGGTCTTTGGACCTGCCTGATCGGATAGCTAATGGGTGTACCACATATGAACTTATGCAAGATCTGAATATGAATACGAATATGAGCATGTGTCTGAACCTATATCTGATTTGAGATTCTAAATATGCATAAGACTTTGTTTCTGATAAGTTTGTGTTTCTAATATAAACTCTGTGATGGACATCATTCATTAAACCCTTTACTCTGTTATAATTCACTGGGCTTTCGCTCACAGTTTATATTATATATGTAGGTGAGCCGGCACAAGACCCTGGCCAGAGTTGATGGCCTCCTTTATGTTTTTGGTTAGCCACTTGTTGCGTCTCCCGAGGAGGTTCCGCCTAAAGCCTAATGCCATGGCAGTTTTGTACCTCATGCTAGTCTTTTGCACCTGATGTAAAGCTGGATCTTGGGACGTACCTTATGTAAATATTTGTAAATATTGGTGTACCTGACTAGCATGTTTATGTATATAAATAAGTTTTAAATTTTCAGTCCCATGTACGTCGTCACAGCTCATTGGACCTTGCTTGTCTTTCTATATTGCTTCCGCAGCCCCTTAAATTTGTTAATGTCTTCAGAGGCCGTAGGTAATCCATGGATTACTGGCCGGTTATGGCGCTAAACCTATAGGGGCGGGTTTGGGTCGTGACAGTAGGGCAGGACGAGTTGTGTGGATCGAATAACCCTATGCCCAGCCCTAGGTATTACCTTGCACAAGCTAGGAGTTGAATCACAGATCCAAACAAAAGAAAAGTGTAGTTGAATGCCAAACCCACGTTCCTCCAGTGTTTTCCAAGTAGACCATTAAGAACTTCAAACCACTTCATTCATAAAATAATGCAAAAAACCAAAAACAACTCACATGAGTATTAGATTTATTATATGTTCTTGCGTGTTAAGTCATTGGGTTCTCTATTTTAAATCTTTATGTTCTTCTATTTGAAATTTTGAATGCACTTTTAGTCATATCGTTGGTATTTCACATTAAACGCCTTTTGGATTGGAGCCTAAAGAAAACAACCCATGAGGTAGGTTGTTGGACTAGGTCATAACATACAATACTTTCATGTGGGGGTGGACTTTACATCTAACATGGTACTAGCGTTAGGGTTATGCCTAGACTGAGGTGGGATATTGGCATTTTCATATTGATTGGGGACGTTCAAGATGGACTTATAAGATGGCGCAAGACACATCTATTGTAGAGACACCTTTTGGATTAGTGCCCAAAAGGATTAACTTGTGAGGTCGGCTATTGAGTTAGGTCATAATATACAATATACTCATCTGGGAGTTGAACTACGTGTTTAACACAACCAGTCATACGACTATGTTTTGAGATTCTAACCATATTATGTTCCAAACATATATTGGAACAAAGAAAGCTGAAAATAAAGAATCCGTATTATTTTTTTTTAAAACAGATAAAAAATTTGGGAGTGTGATAAAGGGTTGTGACGATTGAAGATACCTGAATGACATGGTTCCTGAAATCAACTTTCTCTCTTTCTTTTCTGGTTCTATACTCAACATAGAGAATGCTAATGAGGTAGGTTGTCCAACTACCCAACAAGCCATAGAAGAGCTAAAAAAGTATCCCAGAAAGCATCCCAAGCTAAGAAAATGAGTATGGCAATGTCAGCAGAACTTGAGCCACCAGAAACATTCAATCAAACACCCACAAAACAAACCTTAAACCAATTAAAATGGTTGCCTTGCTACAAACAGAGTAAGAACTACACATTATGTGAGAGAGAGAGAGAGAGAGAGAGAGATAAAAAGAGAGAGAGACCTGATTTGAAGCATAGTTAAATCAAGCATCATAGGCGGAGCCACCATCCCGAAAGAGGTTGGATATCCTAGTTTTGACATCCTTAGGATTAATCCAAACTAATAGAGATTGAAGCAAACTAATAGAGATTGAAGCAGCCAAATATCAATATTCAAAATCACATTTTCCATTTTTTCCCTCCAATTTCTAAGCAAGCAGACAAATTAATAGAGAGATTGAAGCAAACAAATATCAAAAAAGAGTCAACACATCCCTTGAGTTTTCCAGAAATTAATCCAACATATCATCACAAACTTCCACTCAATCACATATAATATGCACCAAATCACTCCAAAATCTATACACATAGGTATTTGAAATACAAATAAATAAGAGAATAATTGAATTAAATCAAAGCGATTCAATCAAATAGCAAGAGTTCAAAAACATTCAAATTGAATATTGCAAGAGTCATCCTGTCATGGCCAGATCCCACCCCTAAGGATTAAGGTCATAACCGGCCACTAATCAAGAGATTACCTACGGCCTCAAACAAAATCAGACATATTTTATAACAATAATGGGGCCGAACGGAAGCAGACTCAAAAATTTTCTCCGATGAGCTGTGCTTACATGGTAAAACAAATTGTAGACACCCCATTTTTTACCGCCCTTAAGACTTGGGCGCTACTGATTGTTTACGTAGCGATGAAAGATGTGCAGTGCAAAGGTTCAGTTTCTCAGGCAAGGAGAGAGTCAAATCCAAACCTCACACCCCATTTTTGGACCAAAAATATTTTAGATCTTAAAACCCTCTCTTTCAAAATATTTTGAAAAAGGTTTCTGCGATGTTCCGAGGCTCGCATTTCGTTAAATGTTGCGCTTTTCGGTAAACTGAGCAAGGACAAAGTGAAAATGAATGAAAGAGAGTTGAAATATCTGAAAAATCTTTCAAAACATCTTGTTTAGAGGTTTGGAGTTGAAGAAAAAAAGAGGAGAGGAGAGAAGAAACCAAGTTGGAGAAGAAAATGGGCATGAATCACTAAGAGAGAGTCGAGCGGCCCTCGTTAAATCAGGCCTATCTATTTGCGCCCTTGTATTTCAGCTATGAGGCCACCACCGTTGGAAAGAATACTTATGGGGCTTCGTTTTTCACTCAAGAATCTCCTAAAGACGAGTCCGGATGGGGGAGATATGATTGGTTGAAGTTGGGCATCATTCCGGTTGGACCGAAGCTGAGCAGCCTTCACTAAAAGAGGGATATCTCTTAGCACAGTTGGAATTTTGATGCAACATTGCTACCATTGGAAATCTTACTTCCGGGGCTTCAATTTGGACACAAGAATGACCTGAAAAGGAGTCCATATGAAGGAGTTATGCCCGTTTGAAGTTGGACCTGCAGAGCATAATGTCCTGTCGGCCACAAATGTGCACAGTCGGCCATGGAGATGGCCGGTTGGCCATCACAAGTAGCAAGTCGGCCCCAAAGATGGCCGGCCGGCCAAAAGTGACCCAAACTCAGAGTTTTTGAAGATATTTCTCCTCCAACTGTTTCCAGCTTGTGCCAGCTATCCTAATTCAGATATTTTCGACCAAATGCTCTCTTTTTGCTATATATGAAGCTATATCTCATATATTCAAGGGGAGAACATAGAAGAAATTTTGGGAGCCTCTCTCTCTAAGAACTCCTCTCTCTCTAGAATTTTCAGAGCTAAATCTCTGCCCCTCTCTCTAGAAGTTCACTTCCTCTTGCCCTTTTGTGCATGAAAGCTTAGATACACCTCTCCTTTGCCTAAGCACCCTTAACCAAACTTGACCACCATTGAGCTGAGATTCTTTGGGACTTTGATTGAGCTCCAAAAGGTGATCTGAGCTCAGATTTGTGCCTGTTTTGCAGCTGTGCATCAAGGGTAAGAACTCTCTCCCTTTTAGCTTATTTTGCATGCTTGCTTGGCCATCTTTTCACACTACTTTGGGGCTACTTTTAGGGTGGTGTTAAACTGAACAAAACTCTATTTTTCAGTCCTAAAAGGGCAGTTTAAGCCCCTTTTGTGTTAGGGGGTTGTCTCTCCCTTTGCTCTTTGGCTTGTAAAGCCTTTTGAGCCAACTCTCTAAGCTTTTGAAACCATCTTTGTTTGGCCTTTTAACCACTGAAATCCAGTGGATTTTTAGTGGTAGAAATGTGGTTTTGAGGTCTAAAATAGGAGGGGGTTGTCCCCCATCATCTTCTCTTGTTTGCTTGTGTTGATGGTCCATCAAAAGAGCATGTATTTCTATCTTCTTGAGGCTTTGTTTCAGCACTTTTTTGTGACTTTTTAGACCTGCCATGACTCTATTTTTGGCTGTCTTGGTCACCTCTTGCATGCTTCTAGTACTTGTAGTGTAATCCTACTTGTAGCCTTGCAAAGTAGCATGTCTTTGTGCCTTAAATTTGCTTAGTTCAAGCATGTTTTTAGCCATTATTTGCCATGATATAACTCTGTTTTGGGTTGGTTTGGTTGCTTCTTACATGCTTCATGTACTTGTAGTGCAATCCTCTTAGTTAGCCTAACATGCTCTATGCTTTGGACCACCATTTTAGCATGTTTTTGGCTCCACTCCAGTAGGCTTTTACTCATATTTTGGCATGCATTAGCTCTGATTCTAGTCGACAAGGTCACCTCTTGCATGGTTTATGCACTTGTAGTGCAAGCTTGTTCACTAGCCTAGTTTGTTTGGTGTTTTGGCCTATTGATCTAGCATGCGTATGCTCTACTCCAGCACCTTTTTTGGCTTTTATTTAACATGCTTTGGGTCTGATTTGAGTGGTTTTGGTCATGCATGCCTTGCTTTGTATAGCTATGGTGCAATTGGCCTTGTTAGCCTTAAGCTTTGGGACCCCTAACATGTTATATTTGAGCTTTGTGCATGACATGGCATCATTTGGCATGTTATTTCAGACCATATACCTCTGCCATATTCTCGCATTTATCATCCCTTTGTTGTGTTTAAGAGTTGTGCCTTTATGCCTTGCTTGCGAGCCATGAGTTGAGTATGCATTCCTTGCCTTTTGTGCCTAAGTTTTGTTGAGTTTTGGCCACTGTTTTGGCATGCATGAGCTCTGTTTTGGAACTGGTTTGGGTGCTTGTGCATGGTATTGCATAGTCCTAGTGTTGTGTACCTCACTAGCTTTAATGCTTGAGTTATGCTATGCTTGTGTTGTTCGTGTGATATAGCGTCATTTGGTATGTGATTTCAATGCCTACATCTCCGCCATACTCTCTTACTTATGGTATAGCTTCATTGTGTTTGAGAGTTGTGTTTAATGTATGGCTTGCTAGCCAATGCATGAACATGTTGTTGTAGCTTTTGGTGCCTCATTTCTAGCATGATTCTACCATTGTTGTGGCATGAGGTAGGTTTGACTATTTGAGCATTGTAGTACATGCTTCATGTGTGATACACTTCACTTGCCTTGATGCCTTGGCTCCTAAACATGCCATGCATGCATTGCTTACATGATAGAGCCTTGTGCATACTACTCTAGCATTGATAGATAAGCATGTTGTTTGCATGTGTGTTGCATTGCATTGTGTTTGGATCGGATGTTAATCCAAACACGAGAAACGAGGGGCGTTTCATACTTGAAGTGATGAAACGCGCCTCATCTCTCGGTCGCCGACCCTCTTGATCAAGCATGATAGAGGTAGAGGCCCTTATGTGTTATTTGTGCATTCATTGACATTGACTTGTGCAAGCTTGACTCTTTGGCCATTATGCATTGAGATGCATGGTTGGTGGCTTGAGAGCTGAGAACTACACTCCTTTAAGCTTGAGACATGATAAGGAGTGTAGTCGCACACACATTTCCTTGCAAATACACTGCCATGCCTCTCTTTGTGCTCAGTTGCAGCGAAAGGAGAAATTACAAGAAGCAGTGGCCGACCGGCCATCAAAGCCAGCCGACCGGCCATCATTACTGGCCGATGGCCACCAACTCTGGCCGATGTGCCCTCAGCATGTTCCTGAGATGGGTCAAAAGCAACCTGGAAGTTGGCATGATTTTTAGAAATACAAAAGAGTGCAAACAGAGGCATTTAAAGGCAAGGTAGTGGATTTCCGGGAGCACGGACCGAGCATGCATTTCTCCCTCGCCCGCGAGGCCATTTACCGCTTTACTAGCTAGTTATAGTTAATTGCATGTGTTGTAATTAATTAGTTTAATTAATTAGCTTAGATTAGCTGGTTATTCAATTCAATTTGGTTTGTAATAATTAATTAGTTAGAATTAGTTTAATTAATTAGTTGGTTTGTAATAGTTAGCTTAATTAGCGTAGCTAGTTAGCTTTCATATTATTCGGACCCTCCGTTGAGAGGGCAAATGTTGTAATAAGTGTGCGTGTGTGTGATGCATGTCTTCCAACCCCATTTCTTTCTCCCTTTTATTTACCCGCTTTCAGTGGTTAGTTTTAGTGCATGTTTCAATTAGCATACTTATGCTTTGCATGCGTGCATCATTCATTCGTATTGCATGCACCAGGCTCGGCGCATCATTTAAACTACATTGAACTTCAATACTTAATTGAATACGTGTTTCAAAGCATGTTATCGAGTGTTGCATTCATATGCCATCTTAGAATAGCCGAGCCTGTAGACGTCCCCGAACGTCCAGGGAGGGAATCTCGTTTTGTTCATTGGGCTCACTACAGTTCGGACTCAATGTCATGGTCCTGTATCTAATCTCGCATAGTGCAATGCAAGACCGATGAATCATCAAAGAGTCCAAATCCGGCAAATCATTTTTGAAAACAGATTTTTTGAAAGAAGTGTTAAACATGGACTGCTTTGCCAGATACAGAGTCGCCACCTAAATATTTTATTTTGGGGGGAATTTAGGAAACCCTGACTCGTTGCCTAAGGCCACGTGTCCGTCATCACCAAAGTTGCCTCGGCTCGGGAACTTGGGTACGATTGGGGAAGGTCACTTCGTGAGCACCCTCGCTCGCCCGATCAAAGATCGGCCTCTACTAACCATGATATCGAGTTTTGAAAACATTATGTGCTCTTATCCCGGTTATTAGCCTAGAATTAATATGTGATGCGCGCAGCATACAAGTATAGACTGGATCGCCTGAGTTGGAACAAAACATTTCATGTTTGTTTTTTAAAGCGGTTTGCTACTCGCAAGTAGGCTAAAATGTGGATTTTGCCACCCTCAAGTGGGCTTAGAAAACATGGTGATTTGCCACTATCTAGTGGGCTTAAAACTCGCAATCAATGAATTGTTCCAATTTAGATAATCCAACCTCCATCCACAGGCATTCAGGCAGTTATATCACATAAGCAAATAGCCTCATGGTAAGCATGCTATCATGGCAGTCACTCACACGCATGCAAGGATGCTAAAGCATAAATACTTACCGAGTACTCCAAGCCAAAGAAAGAAGCTAAGTAGAAATCATGCATGAATCCTAACTATGCTAAGAATGCCTAATGCAACACATGCAAAAATGCAACTACAATGGGCTCGGCTATTCTAAGACGGCATATGAGATGCAACAATCGATACATGTATTCAACTTGGAATTAAAATACAATGCAGTTAGCATGATACGCCAAGCCCGGTGCATGCAGTACAGATGAATGCATGCAAACATGCGAACATATAGATGCTAATTGAAACATGCCCTAAAACTAACCATCATAAGCTGGTAAATGAAAGGGAGAATGATGTGGGGTTGGAAGACATACAACACACACACGCACACTTATTATAACAGTTGGCCCTCTCTCGGAGGGTCCGAATAAATAATACAGACCGAATAAATAATTAACTACTCTAGCTAATTAAATATTACAAAACCCTAATTAATTAACAAATTAACTAAGAAACGAAATAAACTAGTATGCAGATCTGTGGACCGCCTCAGCTCTGTTCCGAATGATGAAAGATGTATGCATGCTCGAGTCGCCTTGTCGGGAAATTCCTCGCGATGCCCCAATTTGCCTCTGTTTGCAATTGATCTCGGAATATTGTACAAAGCTCTAAAAGGCTACTGGTTTCTGGTTTGCTGCAACAGAGAGCAAGAAAGGGGCATGGTAAAGAATTTTCAACACATGTGCGCACGACCACTCTCCCCGTCATTGCACAAGCTCTAGGGAGTGTAGTCTTCGATCCTCGTGCCATCAATCACGCATCTCGATGCATGATGGCCGAGGAGTCGAATTGCACGACTCAATGTGAAATGAATGCACATATAAACACAACAAGGCCTAAACTTCATCATGGGTAATCCGGAGTGTCGGTGACTGGAAATTGAGACACATTTCGTCACTTTGAGTACGAAACGCCCCTCGTTTCCCGTGTTTGGACTGACCCTACTCCAAACACAATGCAATGAGATGGCATACACAATGCGACTAACATGCCACCCTAAATGCAATGCAACCTAATCATGCTGGCATGCGAGGGATGATATGCACACATGCAACCTAGCATACGCAATGCTATGGACTAAAATGGCATACACAATGCACATGAGCTATATGGCATACACAATGCACACATACGAAGATGGACATACACAAAGGCATAATCAAAGCATACACAATGCGATGGTCAAACATGCAACAACATGAACCAAATGGCATACACAATGCGAGGTGGACTTAAACCAATATGAGTGGACCTCAGCAACACTCAAATCAGTGGTCATATGATGAAAACGAGACAACCGAAATACATGCAAACATGCACGAATGCAAAGGACCGATCCTAAGGCACAACATGCAACTCTAACAAAGAATGGAAAAGGCTGAAATATGGCATAGAATGGCACATGATCCAGCTCTGAAATGGCATAAAAGATGGTCTCGAAACATGCAAACACCTCACATAATGCATGCTAGATGACCCGGATACCGAAACTAGTGGAGTGAATTACACTATAGGTATACAAAGCGATGCACAAATGACCAAACCACCCCTAAACAGACCTTTGGCAGGTCCAAGACAGTGGGAAAATGGTCTAAAAAGATGGCTTGAAATGCATTCAAATGAAGCTCATGCAATGGTCGATAAATGAGGCATACAAGTACAACTCTCAAATGCACTTAAAGAGTGAAAATCATGGGATATATGGCATACATATAAGCTCTGAAATATGATGTTCAATGGCCCCAAAACATGAAAACACCTCAGTATATGCATGCAATAGGCCTCAAAACTCAAAGCTAGGCATGGATATTGTACTACAAGCATGCAAAACAAGCATCATTCGACCATGAGACCCAAAAATAGAGCTAAGGCAGTCCAAAACATGCACAAAATCAGTTTAAGGCATGGCCAAAAAGTGCTAAAATCAAGGGCCAACATAGCATGAAATGTAAACTAGTAAAGAGGATTTGCACTACAAGTATGTGAGGAAATCAAGAGGTCGCCAAATCAGCAAAATTCAAAAGTATTCCATGCCAAATAATGCCCAAAAACTCATGGAAATATGGTCAATTCATGCACGAATGATATGTTCCTTTGGAAGGCCCAAAAGAGGGTTATTCTACACGTGCAAGATGGACATCCAAAATGGCAAAACCACCTCTGGAAAGAGGTTATGAAGGCCCTAAAACTCACTAAAAGGGCCTTAAATGAGGCTAAGAAGCATGCAAGTAAAGGCCCCTTTGAAAGGCCATGAAGAGGGTTACTCTACACATGCAAGAAGGACACCTAATATGGAAAAACCACCTCTGGACAGAGGTCATGCAGGTCCTAAAACCCACCAAAAATGGCCGGAAACATGCTCAAGAAGTGTGTAAATATAGGCCCCTTTGTTAGGCCAACAATGCTAGTAAACAAGACAAGGGGTGAGAGGTCACCCCTCTCTGATTTTGGGGCTCAAAACAGTATGCTAGCCACTGAAAATCCACTGGATTTCAGTGGCTAGAAGGCCAAACAAAGCTCACTTCAAAGGCCTAGATGCATGGCTCAAAACAAGGTAAAAACAAGCATGCAAGGGGGTAGATGACCCCCAACAGAAAAATGACCTTAAACAAACTTGTTAAGAAGCTCAAAATAAGACTTTTTTCAGTTTACACCAAAGCTCAAATATGCTTGCAAGTATGGCTAAAATAAGGATCAAAATGATGCTCAAAAAGGGAGAAAATGGTTACCCTTGTGGCACAGCAAGAACCAGCAACCTCTGGACCCAAAAACCAGTCCCTTAGCCTCTGAAAATGGCCTCCAAGATGCTTAGAGTGATTGTGGAGGGGTTAGGTTAGGAGATGGTATGCAAAGGGGTCAAGAGCTCACTCTTTTAGGGCTCAAAGGGAGAGATACAAAGAGGGATGTATCTATGAGCCTTCACCAAAATCTGAACCCTTGCAATGGAGAGGGAGGGCTTCCTTTATAGACCAAGGAGACCAAAGCTTCTCCAAGAAGCCAAGAAGCAAGGCCAAAGATCCTCCATACACGTGTATGGAGGATCCAGTCTGTGCCCTCCAGCTGGCACAGCTGGAACCAACTCACAGAGACAAAGCTGCAGAGAGCTGGCCGACCAGTTCAAGTGGTCGACCGACCACTTAACCTGGTCGGCCGACCAGGTCAAAAGGTCCAAGGTGGTCGGCCATCCCCTATGATGAAGCCCCAGAAGTTAGCTTTCCAATGGCACCAACCTTGCATTAAAATTCCAACTGTCCAAAATGTTATGCCTGTTTTGGTGAAGCCGCGCAGATTCGGTCCAACCGGATTGATGCCCTACTTCAACTAACTATATCTCCCCCGTCCGGACTTGGCTTTAGAAGATTCTTGAGTGCTAAATGAAGCCCCGGAAGTAAGATTTCCAATGGTGGTGGCCTCATAGCTGAAATCCAAGTATGCAAATGAATAGGCCTGATTCAGCGAGGACTGCTCGTCCCTCTCTTAGCGATTCATGTCTATTTCTCCCCCAACTGGGTTTCTTCCCTCTTCTCTTCTTTTCTTCAACTCCAAACCCCTAAACAAGGTGTTTTGAAAGATTTTTCAGAGATTTCATCTCTCTTTCATTCCCTTGCTCGGTTTACTGAAAAGCGCGACATTTAACAAAATGCGAGCGTCGGAACATCGTAGAACTTTATTTCAAAAATATTTCGAAAGAGAGAGTTTTAAGATCTAAAATCTTTTGATCAAGAAATGGGGTGTGAGGTTAGGGTTTGACTCTCCTCTTGCCGAAGAAATCGAACCTTTGCCCTGCTCAACTTTCTCCACCAAGTAAACCATCAGTAGTGCCCAAGTCTTAAAGGCGGTCAAAAATGGGGTGTCTACAGTTGCCCCTCTTTGACAGAACTCGAAAGTCACAAGTGACGGGAGTGAATGTCAAAGCCCAGAGACAACCCATTTTTGACAAGGCCAAAGACTTAGACAAACATGCAAGAAAATAAAGAGATGCGCCCGCAGGCTAGGGCAAGATGCAAATGACATGCACAAAACCGAACATAACTTATGATCATGCAAAGAAAAGCTATAATGAAGCAATTTATACACAATAAATGCAACAGTTTTAAGCAAGTGAAGAAAAATCAAACTACATTACATGCAGAAAGGATGTAAGAAGATTATGCAATCTTAGCGAGCATGTGCGATAGATACACAAAAGTAAACGTGTGATGGATACACGAAACAAACGAAGTGTGATAGATACACAAAGCAAACGTGTGATGGATACACAATGTGAGTGTGTGATAGATACACAAAGGGAGCGTATGATAGATACACAGAGTAAACGTGTGATGGATACACAACGTGAGTGTGTGATAGATACACAAAGGGTGAACACAAAGTGTGATAGATGCACTTAGTGAACAAAGTGTGATGGATACACAAAAGGTGAACACAAAGTGTGATAGATGCACTTAGTGAACAAAGTGTGATGGATACACGAAAGGTGAACACAAAGTGTGATAGATGCACTTGGTGAACGAGTATGATAGATATACTAAAGGCGAACACAAAGTGTGATAGATGCACTAAGTGAACAAGTGTGATGGATACACAAAAGTTGAACACAAAGTGTGATAGATGCACTAAGTGAACCAGTATAATAGATACACTAAAGGTGAACACAAAGTGTGATAGATGCACTATGTGAACAGGTGTGATGGATACACAAAAGGTGAACACAAAGTGTGATAGATGCACTATGTGAACAGGTGTGATGGATACACAAAAGGTGAACACAAAGTGTGATAGATGCACTAAGTGAACCAGTATGATAGATACACTAAAGGTGAATACAAAGTGTGATAGATGCACTATGTGAACAGAGTGTGATAGATACACTAAAGGTGAACACAAAGTGTGATAGATGCACTATGTGAATAGGTGTGATGGATACAAAAAAGGTGAACACAAAGTGTGATAGATGCACTATGTGAACAGAGTATGATAGATACACTAAAGGTGAACACAAAGTGTGATAGATGCACTATGTGAATAGGTGTGATGGATACACAAAAGGTGAACACAAAGTGTGATAGATGCACTATGTGAAATGAGTATGATAGATACACTAAAAGTGAACACAAAGTGTGATAGATGCACTATGTGAACAGGTGTGATGGATACACAAAAGGTGAACACAAAGTGTGATAGATGCACTATGTGAACAGGTGTGATGGATACACAAAAGGTGAACACAAAGTGTGATAGATGCACTATGTGAACAGGTATGATGGATACACAAAAGGTGAACACAAAGTGTGATAGATGCACTATGTGAACAGAGTATGATAGATACACTAAAGGTGAACACAAAGTGTGATAGATGCACTATGTGAACAGGTGTGATGGATACACAAAAAATAATGAAGTGTGATGGATACACTAAAGTAAATGAAGTGAATATGTGCATGATAGATATACAAAATGAGAATGTGTGTGATAGATACAGAAAATGAGAATGTGTGTGATGGATACAGAAAATGAAAGAAGTGTGATTGATACACTAAGTGAAGAGAGTGTGATTGATACACTAAGCGAATGAAGTGTGATTGATACATTAAATAAATGATCTCAAACGGAACTTCTTTGAATGAACCGTACATACAATATCGTGCATGAATGAGAAAGAAACTTGATAGGTACAATGCCATACAATGCATGATGTTTAAGGAATGCAATAAACAAGCATAGCGGCGCTTTAGAAAGCACCTCATGGGGTGAGTGGCGATAAACCGCTCTACTCTGACGGGGATCCCCCCTCGTGCTCTTCGAACACTTACCTTCAACTGACAGTACAAAGGCTCTGGAATACTGATAAAGGTTCTTCACGTAGAACACTTTGGATGCTGCCTTTCTTCCTGATCATATTCACAACTTTCCCTATTCTCCAACGGGGTGACAGACTAGGTTGGTTCAGTATCCAGAATTGAGGTGCATACATGCTATCTCAACCTATGGGGCTTCCATACAGATTTCAAGCCGAGGACACGCCTCTGGGTATTTAAACCAGACTTTAGTCTCGGAAATCCCGAACCTTTGTGTTCTAGGCAATAACCATTCGAACTCTAGTTTCCACTGTCGCAGTTCGTCTCCTAGGAACTCATTGCGAACACATTCAAGATGCTTCTGGCGGGGAATGGCACTGAGGGAGAGCACTTTTGATCGCCATTCTGGCTTGAGGTAGACTTGATCTTGAGCTTGAGGTAGAGGCACACTCATACTTCAGAGCATTGGCAAGACGTGAAGAGGTACACACGGAATGCAATCTCGGAACTTACTGAAGTTGAAACAAACTCAGATACCCGACATTTTCCCTCTTTTTTTTGCTTTGCAGTCTGGAACCTATATAGCTTTAGATAAGTCCTGGTTTTATTATTCCCGCATGACCTGGGTTGAACCCTGCGGTTTTACGAAAGAACGAATCTTGTTTTGCACAGATGTGGAGAACGGCACGGCACTCGGAGCGCAAAATGATTTTATTTTTGAAATTGAGAGATGAGTTCTTGACCGGGGTATTGAGCCTACGACTAAACATAACGCGCTACGACTCAACAACAGAAAACAAAATGTAAACAACCTAAACACATCGAGTAACACTCGAAACGACTCAAAACAAGGATCGAGATAAAACAAAAAGACACGACACTCAGACGTGCACAGGGAGCCTGTTTCTCTGGGCATTGTTTCCCACCCTTTCTCATTTGTGATTCTCACATCACTCGGCCCTCAGGCTCTGTTTTTCTGAAAAGCCCTTTTCCTCACTTTTCTCTCAGCGCACATCTCTCTATTCTTCAATCTCACATTTTTTTATCCCTCCCCTGGGTGGTTGATGGATAAACAAGAAGTTGCGGGCTCTTGCCCCTAGCATTCTGCTAGATTCTCTTCTTCTGCTCACAACAGTGAACTTTTCCGCAGAGGGGTTGCACTACAACTGGGTGTGTAGCAAATCTGCAGCTAACATCGGCTGACGATGTTCTGCTGGGGAGTTTGGATATGATCAAATGTGTCCAGACGAGGGAGTGGAATATCTTGATCCATTCCAGTTCATGCTTCGCATTTGGCTTGATACCTTGTTGCTTGGAGAATGTTGAGAGCTTTCAGCCCTTTGTTGTTAGCTTCAGTTATGCCTTTCCTGGTGAATAGGGTGCCCTTTCCGGCAAGTATGGTGCCCTTTCTGGCAAATGCATTGACAACGGGGGAAAGGCAGGAAGCCTGACTCAACTATGCCCCTAGTTCATTATTTTGATCATTTTTTGTTTTTGGCTTCTGCTAAAACAATTTTAACCAAAATGAGAGTTAGATTAACGCGCTTGTTCGATTTTCTGATTTGAAATCGCGTAAGTCAGGTTATGAGCACTGAAAATTTTCCTTTTTTGGGTCCAAGAAATGGTCCAGTTTTGGAAAAATGGAGTAATTTTTTAGAAAATTAGTCAACTCCACTAAAAATTCTCAAAACTGTTTTTATAAACGGCCACTACTCAACGAGCGCAGAATTTACTCTTGAGATGCACAACCTCAGATCCAAAAACAATGGAAAATTGCCCCTTGTCTGAACGGCACTGCATGGCAACTGAAAGTTGCCCCTAGTCTGAATAGCACCACAGCACATTGTATGGCAACGGAAAGTTGCCCCTTGTTTGAATGGCACCGTAGCGCATTGTAATCAGTCTTCAGAGTGACGATCACAACCGAACTCTTGGATATAGAGAAGACAAAGATGACCAAAACCATCACATGGACACAATTGAATTTGAAGTGTTTTACGGCTGGACTTCAGAATGAAGTTGCCTACGTATCCCAAAGATGGGAATCAAGCCTTACGTAGTTCGGGGTTAAGGTACACTCGGGTATTAACCTCTCCTTTTGCGCTCTAACTTTTGCTAAGGCCGCCCTTTCTGGGTTTTCAACCTTGCAAGCTTTGTTCTTCTTTTCTTTTCATTTCTTTTCTTCTCTTTTTTTTTTCTTTTCTTTTTCATCTTTTCTTTTCATTTTCTTCATTTTTCTTCTTTTCTTTTTTCATTCTTTGCTTTTTTTCTTTTTTTTTCTTTTTTTTGTTCTAACTTTTGCCTGGGTCGCCCTTCCGGGTTTTCGGCCCAGTGAGCCTCTCAAGGGTAAAAGTGTAGCTTTGTCCATGTTGAATGGTTTGAGATCCTGAAGTCATCTAAATCCAGGAGAATGGCTATTGTTCGCTTGACGATGCAGGAGTCCATCCAATGGAGGGTGAATTTGCCCCTAGTATTGTGGATAGGAACTTGGTTGTCCTTCAGCAATACTTTCTTCTTTCCCCCCTCTGGGATTTGGTATTCTTGCCAGTCTTCCCTGGTTTGCAGAAAAGACTCATCTTTGACTCTTCGAACGCATCTGACATTTTTTGCCCCTAGTCCGAAGGGTGGTTCTCATCCAGCTTTGCAAGCTTTCTTTTGACGACGTCCGACCTTCTTGATCTGACTTTCTTGCCCCTAGTTCGAGGGCTGCTTCTGATCCAGCCACACAGGCCTTACATGGTGGTTGACTGTTGAACATTCTGAATCTAAGTTCAAGGTTCGAAAGCAAGGGGTCGAATCTCGAGGCTGAGAGCGATCTTGGGCTACACAATCTCAAGAGCGATTCCACACAGGTCTTCGCAGGACCGCGCAAAACATTTTTTGAAATTTTTTAAGAAAGCGACAAATCGCTCGCGCTGAAGACAGTGTAGAACCAATCTGGATCAAGCCAGGATCCTTCTCAGCACTCACATTAACAAACATGATCTCAATTATTAAGGGCTTAGCATGCCTCTTTTTCTCTCAATTGATCAAATTTTTGCAAATCCCGAGGAATTCCTTCCTGTTTGTTTTCAACACATTGTTCGACAAGTTTTGAAAAACTTAGGTCAATACAATGACTTAAAAGGCACAAAAGAGCAGGTGAAATGCACTGTCGTTTCATTCAAACTTCTGGCACAACTAGCGCAAGGCAGAAACAAACACAAGAGTGTGAAAATCACTGATGTTCATTCAAATCTGTTGGCATTACTGGCTCCAAGGCAGAAACAGACTCAAAAGAAAGCAAAAAGACAAACACAAAACAAGATAGTGATGTCCGAGGTAACACCCCCGGAATCACCCGACTCCAACGCAACAGGACTGACTCGATATAACAAGACAGACCTAACTGACTCAGTATGAAAAGACTGACTCTGTACAAAAAGACTGACTCAATTCCCAAGTCAGAAAGTACAAAAAAAAACCAGCATTTACAAATGCTCAAAACAGTGCGTGCCATACGCCACATCTGGAGTAAACTGAGTGCTGCCCGCAGGTGGTTCATCCCCTGATCACATATTCGTATTATCCCCCAAGTTCACTGATCCAGTGGCCATAGACTTTGCTGAGCTGGTGCGGCGATGACCTTGTTGTCAAATAGATCCTGTACATCATAGCGCAAACGAAAGCAACTATCAGTGTCATGACCGGTTTGTTGATGGTAGGCACAATACTTAGTCTGGTCATGCTCTGGAGGGATAGGATCGGGTAGAGGCCGTTGTTCCAACGGTTTCAGATATCCTTTCCGGAGTAAGGCCTCTAGAGCCTTTGACAAAGGCATATAAAGTGGGGTAAAAACCCTCTTGACTCGATGTGGATATTTGGTTTTTTGTGAGCTACTCCCGGACGCACCAGTGAATGGGGTAGCTGTTTTTGATGTGGTGGTGGTGACCATGCCCACTTCAGAAGATCTTGCAGCTGCATCACCACTAGTGGTCGCATTCGAACTGCGGAAAAACGCCCTCCTGGACTGCTCCTTGTCTTGGTCAATCAGACCCTGTTTCATAGCATCCTCAATTTGTACCCCCATCTCATGTAAATCTGAAAAGGTGGGGAAGGGGAGAACAATCATTTTCTGCATAAGCTTGGGCTGGAGATTGCGCACAATCATCCGAATCTGATCTTTGTCAGTGGGCCTAGTGGTCATCATTGAGGCCTTGGCCCTCCACCGGGTTACGAAGTCAGAAAAACTCTCCTTAGGCTCCTGCCTAGTCGTCTCGAGATCACGGGTTGTGATCTCGATCTGTGTATTATAGGAGTACTGAGCAACAAAAGCCTCGGCCATCTCATCCCAATTCCTCTTAACATCGTCTTCCAGTTTTGCATACCAGATGGCCGCCACACCTGACAGGGTCCGGCCGAATAAAGAAAGCTTCTGTAGTCTGGTGAGGCCCATCGGCCTTAATATATCTGAAAACAGCCGTAAGTGCACCATGGGATCCCCAGACCCGTCAAAGCGGTCAATATGTGGCATCTTAAATCTGTCTGGCAGCGTCACGGCTGCGTCGGTATACCCATCCTCGATGTCCGGGATGGACTTCACACCCTGAGATTTCTTGAACAGCTTTTCAAGCTTGCTCACTTTTAATGCCGTGGGGTCCACCTCGAATTCAAAGGGAGAATCCGGTTGATTGATAGGAGTGGGTGCCTTGGATAGTTGAGGTAGAATCGGGGGTGGAGCCGGCCCTGTTGGGATGTCTGTATCCTCTTGGACATTCTGGACATTCGCTGTCTCCCCGGGTATTGGATCTTTTGGTGGGGGAGGAGCTTGGTGTAAAGCTGATGCTCCGGCTTGCTGCTGTAGCCGGGTAATTAGCTCTACCTGTTGGGCCATGACAACGGCCTGCTGTTTGGCAAATTCTGCTTGACGAGCAGCGTCCTCTTGCATGGCTCTCATGCTCTCCTAGAGCTGACGCATCATTTCTTCGATTCCTACCATACTGCCCTGATCTAACTGATCAGTCGGTATATCTGTCTATGTGGTAAAAGCAGATATCTCAACCCAACTGCACACAAGTGAGATGGATAATGACTTCTGATCCGAAGACTGTTGAACTGATGATCTGTGCCTGACTGGCCTTTTTACCCTGCCTTTGGCGAAGGAACACTGATTTGCCCTTGAACTGAATCTATGACCTGACAAAGTCTATTGACACGAGTCCAATGAACCTGGGAGATATTGGAGCCTTCTGAAGCTATGGTTCCAAGACTACCCTGCAAAAGAGAAAACAGACAGCACATCAGCCTGATTTCACCAAAACCAAAATGAGCAAAGCTGAATGACTGTGCCCCCCCCACTGAATTCTGCCCCCAAATTATACCTGTAAACTGATACCCTTAGGTAAAACTGATTCCCAAATATTGGTGCCCTCAGGCCTGATATCCAGACTTGCAAACTGATACATGCATTCCTGTAGAGGCACACTCTAAAAGCACATAGCAAAAAGTGAGAGTCAAAACATCCCTATGGAGGGGTAGGGTTTCCCTGTCCTATTTTCTCAGGAGCTAGGGTTTCACTACGCACGCAACGGTTTCAAACAACCTACAATCGGGTAAGCAACCTATCCTAGTTTGGAATGGTCACTATGGATTCCGAATGTGCACTAGGTCGAATGGTCAAAAGGATGCCCCGGTAAAAACCGGGGTTGTGTTCCCATCGTGGCAGAGCCCGTAACTGGTCAACCTTATGGCACGCAGCCTCTGGCAAACCGTTCAGGAATAGCAGATGGCAAACACGGTGTCCTAGGTGCACCAATGCACATGCAATGCAAAGAAACACATAAATATAGTCAAAACAAGATATCATGAGTTCGAGTCAAGTTCTCTAAATCCCCAGTGGAGTCGCCAGAAACTGTAGACGTCCCCGAACGTCCCGGGAGGGAATCCCGTTTTGTTCATTGGGCTCACTACAGCTCGGACTCAATGTCACGGTCCTGTATCTAATCTCACAGAGTGCAATGCAAGACCGATGAATCATTAAAGAGTCCAAATCCGGCAAATCGTTTTTGAAAACAGATTTTTTGAAAGAAGTGCCAAACATGGACTGCTTTACCAGATACAGAGTCGCCACCTAAATATTTTATTTTAGGGGGAATTTAGGAAACCCTGACTCGTTGCCTAAGGCCACGTGTCCGTCATCACCAAAGTTGCCTCGGCTCGGGAACTTGGATACGATTGGGGAAGGTCACTTCGTGAGCACCTCCGCTCGCCCGATCAAAGATCGGCCTCTACTAACCATGATATCGAGTTTTGAAAACATTATGTGCTCTTATCCCGGTTATTAGCCTAGAATTACTATGTGATGCGCGCAGCATACAAGTATAGACTGGATCGCCTGAGTTGGAACAAAACATTTCATGTTTGTTTTTTAAAGCGGTTTACTACTCACAAGTAGGCTAAATGCGGATTTTGCCACCCTCAAGTGGGCTTAGAAAACATGGTGATTTGCCACTATCTAGTGGGCTTAAAACTCGCAATCAATGAATTGTTCCAATTCAGAGAATCCAACCTCCACCCACAGGCATTCAGGCAGTTATATCACATAAACAAATAGCCTCATGGTAAGCATGCTATCATGGCAGTCACTCACACGCATGCAAGGATGCTAAAGCATAAATACTTACCGAGTACTCCAAGCCAAAGAAAGAAGCTAACTAGAAATCATGCATGAATCCTAACTATGCTAAGAATGCCTAATGCAACACATGCAAAAATGCAACTACAATGGGCTTGGCTCTTCTAAGACGGCATATGAGATGCAACAATCGATACATGTATTCAACTTGGAATTGAAATACAATGCAGTTAGCATGATGCCCCAAGCCCGGTGCATGCAGTACAGATGAATGAATGCAAACATGCGAACATATAGATGCTAATTGAAACATGCCCTAAAACTAACCATCATAAGCTGGTAAATGAAAGGGAGAAAGATGTGGGGTTGGAAGACATACAACACACACACGCACACTTATTATAACAGTTGGCCCTCTCTCGGAGGGTTCGAATAAATAATACAGACCGAATAAATAATTAACTACTCTAGCTAATTAAATATTACAAAACCCTAATTAATTAACAAATTAACTAAGAAACGAAATAAACTAGTATGCAGATCTGTGGACCGCCTCAGCTCTGTTCCGAATGATGAAAGATGCATGCATGCTCGAGTCGCCTTGTCGGGAAATTCCTCGCGATGCCCCGATTTGCCTCTGTTTGCAATTGATCCCGGAATATTGTACAAAGCTCTAGAAGGCTGTTGGTTTCTGGTTTGCTGCAACAGAGAGCAAGAAAGGGGCATGGTAAAGAATTTTCAACACATGTGCGCACGACCACTCTCCCCGTCATTGCACAAGCTCTAGGGAGTGTAGTCCTCGATCCTCGTGCCATTAATCACGCATCTCGACGCATGATGGCCGAGGAGTTGAATTGCACGACTCAATGTGAAATGAATGCACATATAAACACAACAAGGCCTAAACTTCATCATGGGTAATCCGGAGTGTCGGCGACCGAAAATTGAGACATGTTTCGTCACTTTGAGTACGAAACGCCCCTCGTTTCCCGTGTTTGGACTGACCCTACTCCAAACACAATGCAATGAGATGGCATACACAATGCGACTAACATGCCACCCTAAATGCAATGCAACCTAATCATGTTGGCATGCGAGGGATGATATGCACACATGCAACCTAGCATACGCAATGCTATGGACTAAAATGGCATACACAATGCACATGAGCTATATGGCATACACAATGCACACATACGAAGATGGACATACACAAAGGCATAATCAAAGCATACACAATGCGATGGTCAAACATGCAACAACATGAACCAAATGGCATACACAATGCGAGGTGGACTTAAACCAATATGAGTGGACCTCAGCCACACTCAAATCAATGGCCATATGATGAAAACGAGACAATCGAAATATATACAAACATGCACGAATGCAAAGGACCGATCCTAAGGCACAACATGCAACTCTAACAAAGCATGGCAAAGAATGAAATATGGCATAGAATGGCACATGATCCAGCCCTAAAATGGCATAAAAGATGGTCTCGAAACATGCAAACACCTCACATAATGCATGCTAGATGACCCGGATACCGAAACTAGTGGAGTGATTACACTATAGGTATACAAAGCGATGCACAAATGACCAAACCACCCCTAAATAGACCTTGGCAGGTCCAAGACAGTGGGAAAATGGTCTAAAAAGATGGCTTGAAATGCATTCAAATGAAGCTCATGCAATGGTCGATAAATGAGGCATACAAGTACAACTCTCAAATGCACTTAAAGAGTGAAAATCATGGGAATATGGCATACATATAAGCTCTGAAATATGATGTTCAATGGCCCCAAAACATGAAAACACCTCAGTATATGCATGCAATAGGCCTCAAAACTCAAAGCTAGGCATGGATATTGTACTACAAGCATGCAAAACAAGCATCATTCGACCATGAGACCCAAAAATAGAGCTAAGGCAGTCCAAAACATGTACAAAATCAGTTTAAGGCATGGCCAAAAAGTGCTAAAATCAAGGGCCAACATAGCATGAAATGTAAACTAGTAAAGAGGATTTGCACTACAAGTATGTGAGGAAATCAAGAGGTCGCCAAATCAGCAAAATTCAAAGTATTCCATGCCAAATAATGCCCAAAAACTCATGGAAATATGGTCAATTCATGCACGAATGATATGTTCCTTTGGAAGGCCCAAAAGAGGGTTATTCTACACGTGCAAGATGGACATCCAAAATGGAAAAACCACCTCTGGAAAGAGGTTATGAAGGCCCTAAAACTCACTGAAAAGGGCCTGAAATGAGGCTAGGAAGCATGCAAGTAAATGCTCCTTTGAAAGGCCATGAAGAGGGTTACTCTACACATGCAAGAGGGACACCTAATATGGCAAAACCACCTCTGGAAAGAGGTCATGAAGGTCCTAAAACCCACCAAAAATGGCCTGAAACATGCTCAAGAAGTGTGTAAATATAGGCCCCTTTGTTAGGCCAACAATGCTAGTAAACAAGACAAGGGGTGAGAGGGTCACCCCTCTCTGATTTTGGGGCTCAAAACAATATGCTAGCCACTGAAAATCCACTGGATTTCAGTGGCTATAAGGCCAAACAAAGCTCACTTCAAAGGCCTAGATGCATGGCTCAAAACAAGGTGAAAACAAGTATGCAAGGGGGTAGATGACCCCCAACAGAAAAATGACCTTAAACAAACTTGTTAAGAAGCTCAAAATAAGACTTTTTTCAGTTTACACCAAAGCTCAAATATGCTTGCAAGTATGGCTAAAATAAGGATCAAAATGATGCTCAAAAAGAGAGAAAATGGTTACCATTGTCGCACAGCAAGAACCAACAACCTCTGGACCCAAAAACCAGTCCCTTAGCCTCTGAAAATGGCCTCCAAGATGCTTAGAGTGATGGTGGAGGGGTTAGGTTAGGAGATGGTATGCAAAGGGGTCAAGAGCTCACTCTTTTAGGGCTCAAAGGGAGAGATACAAAGAGGGATGTATCTATGAGCCTTCACCAAAATCTAAACCCTTGCAATGGAGAGGGAGGGCTTCCTTTATAGACCAAGGAGACCAAAGCTTCTCCAAGAAGCCAAGAAGAAAGGCCAAAGATCCTCCATACACGTGTATGGAGGATCCAGTCTGTGCCCTCCAGCTGGCATAACTAGAACCAACTCACAGAGACAAAGTTGCAGAGAGCTGGCCGACCAGTTCAAGTGGTCGGCCAACCACTTAACCTGGTCGGCCGACCAGGTCAAAAGGTCCAAGGTGGTCGGCCATCCCCTATGATGAAGCCCCAGAAGTTAGCTTTCCAATGGCGCAAGCCTTGCATTAAAATTCCAACTGTGCAAAAAGTTATGCCTGTTTTGGTGAAGCCGCGCAGATTCGGTCCAACTGGATTGATGCCCTACTTCAACTAACTATATCTCCCCCGTCCGGACTTGGCTTTAGGAGATTCTTGAGTGCAAAATGAAGCCCCGGAAGTAAGCTTTCCAATGGTGGTGGCCTCATAGCTGAAATCGAAGTATGCAAATGAATAGGCCTGATTCAGCGAGGACTGCTCGTCCCTCTCTTAGCGATTCATGTCTATTTCTCCCCCAACTGGGTTTCTTCCCTCTTCTCTTCTTTTCTTCAACTCCAAACCCCTAAACAAGGTGTTTTGAAAGATTTTTTAGAGATTTCATCTCTCTTTCATTCATTTCCACTTTGCCCTTGCTTGGTTTACTGAAAAGCGCAACATTTAACAAAATGCGAGCGTCGGAACATCGTAGAACTTTATTTCAAAAATATTTCGAAATAGAGGGTTTTAAGATCTAAAATCTTTTGATCAAGAAATGGGGTGTGAGGTTAGGGTTTGACTCTCCTCTTGCCGAAGAAATCGAACCTTTGCCCTGCTCAACTTTCTCCACCAAGTAAACCATCAGTAGTGCCCAAGTCTTAAGGGCGGTCAAAATTGGGGTGTCTACACGAGCCTACTTAGTTGCATTTTGCATGTGTTGCATTAGGCATTGTTGACATAGCTAGGATCATGCATTGATTTCTAACTGGTTTTCTGTTTTGGCTCAGAGCACACTGTAAGTGTTTATGCTTTAGCATCCTTGCATGAGTGTGAGTGTTGCCATGATAGCATGCTTGCCATGAGGCTATTTGCTTAATTGGTATAACCGCATGAATGCTTGTGGATGAAGGCTTCATTGCTTGAATTCGAACAATTCATCAAAATGTGAGTTTTAAGCCCACTTTGCGGAGTGGCACTTCATGTTTTAAGCCCACTTGAGGGTGGCAAATCCGCGTTTTAGCCTACTTGTGAGTAGCAACTTCAAACCATTTTCGAAAAACAAACATAAGATGTTTTGTTCCAACTTAAGCGATTTGGTCTATACTTGTATGCTGTGCGCATCACATAGTAATTCTAGATTAATAACTGGAATAAGAACACATGTGTTTTCGAAAACAACATATCATGTTAGTAGAGGCCGATCCTTTGATCGGGCGAGCGGGGGTGCTCATTTCAAGACCTTCCCTCTCGTACCCAAGTTCCCGAGCCGAGGCAACTTTGGTGATGACGGACACGTGGCCTTAGGCACGAGTCAGGGTTTCCTAAATTTCTCAAAAAAAAATATTTAGGTGGTGACTCTGAAATCTGGCAAAGCAGTCCATGTTTGGCATTTTTTGATTAAAATCAATTTTCCAAAACAATTTGCCGGATTTGGACTCTTTGGTGATTTATCAGTCTTACATTGCACTTTGTGAGATTAGATTCAGAATCGTGACAGGAGTCCGAACTGTAGTAGCTAGAACTACAATTCGCGCCCTCGCGCGCGGAGCGGAGTTCGAGCGGTCTACACAAACATTCCATAATAACTCACACATATAGACAAAATTAACATCTTATATGTCCAAGAACTTTCAAACATACAGTCAGCCAAACAAAAAGCTTATGTACATGGTAATCTAACATATTTATCAAGTTAACAAAAAAAAAAACAAAAGAAACAAAACAAGTCTCATACATGAGACGTTCGGGCTGACTCTACAAAAACTTGACTTCTCTCATGTCTTTCACTGAGGCTGGGATTGAACATCTCTTTGCTCACCAACACACATATAAATGAGAGTGAGCGATAGCCTAGTGAATAATATCAAAATAAAGGAGCTACATGAATGAAATTTGTAGCAAACATATCAAACGCCCTCGGGCCCAATTCATTCGTGTCAAACGGCCTTTGGCCTAATCATTCATGTTAAACTGCCTTTGGCCCAATCATTCATGTCATACGGCCTTTGTGCCAATCATTCATGTCATACGGCCTTTGGCCCAATCATTCATGTCATACGGCCTTTGGCCCAATCATTCATATCAAACGGCCTTTGGCCCAATCATTCTTGTCAAACGGCCTTTGGCCCATCATTCATTTTCATATTCGTATTGATGTGTGTGTCATACCCATGATTATAATCACATTTGTATTCAATTAGTCTTATGCAAAAAACTGACATTTAGACTATTCATCCATAATTCAAAATACAGATCCATAAGGCTCATACAGAAGTAATGTTGTGAAAAATAACGTACTTGAACATATCTTTATTAAGATATTACTCACAGTGATCTGCCGGATGATTTGCCCTTGTGCTTGACCCTACATATTTCATAACATATTAGGTCACAAGCGATTCAATCCGCTCTTTAATTTATTTATTCTTCTTAGACCTCTTTATTATCTTTTTAGTCCATTTATAATGCTCAATGCATGTCTAAGAGTGCCTAGAAATGAAAGAGAATGGAAAACAGATCATAAACACCCTTTTCAAAATTTCTGAAACAGGGCTCTCCGCTCGAGCGCAGCATTGGTCGCTCGAGCAGACCCCTTTAGTCTGCAAAAGTATTGGTTACTTCATTTTTACGCTCGAACGTGACCCTGGTCGCTTGAGCTAGAAGTCAAAACATGTGAGTGGCCGCTCGAACGCAACTCCTCTTGCTCCAGCGGACGTCTCTGCTGCAAAACTTCTAGTTGCTTGCATTCTCTGCTCGAGTAGCAACTCCTTCGCTCGAGCTGAAAGGACAAATTCTGGGATTTCCAGCAAGCCGTTTGAGCTTCAAATTTGCATTCCAATTGGTATAACTTCCATGTCATGACCCATAATTCACTTGTACATCTTCTAACATGATACAAATGCTAAATTTACAACATTATAAAGCTCAATTCCCATGAATTAATTACATGCATACTTAATTTACAACAAATTTATTTCCAATACTTCAAATTCATGCAACCAAAACCTATACCTCCATGAATTATGCTTGCATGTGGAATATAACTTCCATTCTCAACTTAAGTGATGCAAAAGATGATCAAAAGCATGAATCTTAATCAAAATTTAACATGGATCATATGTTTCATGCTCAAATACACAAATCCATGGCAATCTTTACATGCATGTTTATAGTGACTTTAAATTCATCAAATTCAACTTAGCTATTGTTCTTGATTACCACCTAACTTTGAATTCATAAAATTACAAACTCAAACTCATGAATTTATGCTCAATTACTCACCTAGGAGCTTCAATCTTCACAATTTTAACTAGTTCTAGAGCCTAGCCTTCGAAAACTTGAGTTCTCTTGCAAAATCTTCAAGAATGGCTCCTTTCTCTCTCTAAATTTGGTTCACCCTCTCTCTCAAGAGTGTAGAATCTGATTTGAGCTCAAAAATATGAGCTTAAGCATACTTAGCTCATTTATATAGGCTTTCCCTAATCACACCTAATTAGAACTAATCAATGGTGCTTAATTAATTCAATTTAAACTAATTAATTCGTTCCGAATCAGTTTTCAATTGAATTTCACCGTAGGCTCTAAAAATTACGCTAATCACAATGGCGTAGTCAATTTCAGTTTCTGTGGCCGATAAGGCCTTCAATTTTCAGTTTACAACAATAAGTTGAACAAATCTTCCTACGGTGAACTGATATAAGGCCAAAATCACATATAATCATGGAATTAACACCCAAATTCAAATTAATCACATATTCACAACATAATCATGATTAATTAACTTAACACAAGACGGGGTTATCACACATCCGTCGATCCAAACCCTAGGAACAAATTCAAATAGCAAAATAAGAATAAATGAAAGAAGATATAAATAGGGAGAAGAACTTTCGAGAGAGAGTACCTTGAACTCGATCGAAACCCTAGGTGTAGATTGAAACCTGAAAACAAGAAGAAACAGAGAAAGAAACTTAAAAGAGAGAGAGAGAGAGAGAGAGTACCTTCAAGGAGAAAGAGAACGAGATTGAGAGATTCATACCAGTGTGAGACTAAGAGAGAGAGACAAAGCAAGAACGCATGCGACAGAGACAACCATAAGTGTTTGTGAAGGGCTAGGGCAAATATAAGGAAAATGGGAAAATAAATAAAAAAAAATAACGAATAAATTGGGTATTTGCGACTGATAATCAAGTGGTCGCAAATTATATGGTAGCATCATTTTTCTAGTAGCGCCATTTGGCGACTAAATTGATTTTTTGTCAGAAAATGTTAATTTATATTGACTAAATTATTTAGTAGCCAAACCTTAACTAATGGCGACTAAATATTTTTTTAGTCGCCAAAAGTAGTAATTTGGCAACTAATATTTTGCTAGCCAAAGAGTAACAGTAAATTTATGGCTATTATTTGGTGACTAAATATTTTTAGTCGGCAAAAATTACTATATCATGACTAAAACAAACTTTAGTAGCCTAAAAACTAGACTAATGTCGACTAATATGTTTTTTAGTCGCCTATTATGACATATTTAGTGACTAATTTTTTTTAGTTGCCACTAGATAACATACTTCGACTAAATTTTTTTTTCAGCACTTGTATCTTTTAAAAGTTTTGAGAAGTGTATTTGAATCCTTTATTTTATTTTAAGAATCTTTGGTGTTGTATCTTGGTTTTGGAAGAGTACAAATCGATTTAACCTTGTTGGGATTGTTCGTTCACGTTTGTTTACATTGAAAAGTTGTTTGGGAACTTAGAATTCTAGTTCTGGAGTCGACACTAGTCTTGGTGGTGTTGACACCTGCCTTTTATTGTTGGCCTCAAAGGTCAACACTAGTCTAGGAAGGGTCGACCCTTGTCCTGGAATTGCTTGCTGAAATTTGGTGTCGACACCAGTCTGGGAAGGGTCGACACCTTGCCTGTTGTACTCTTTGCTTTTCTGTCTGAAGGGTCGACACCTCTGCTTGAAGGGTCGACATCTACGTGTAATTTTCAGCTTTTTGGGTTGGTTTGGGCCCTACTTTTTGGGGGTTTTTGACTTGTCCTTTTATTTGACTTTAGGGCAATTTTCTACTACTATAAATAGACCCAAGCCACTTTCCTCTCATTACTTTTTCCTCCTCTTTTCCTCTCAAACCATGATTTCTCTCTTCTCTCTCTAAAACTTGACTTTTTGCACCTAGACCTCTAGATCTACTCACTTAGAGTGATCTTTTCACTGTGGCCCTTTGAGAAGATTGTAGATCTCGTCAAAGGCTTCTTTTTGGTCCGAATAGTTCGTGGTTTCGTCACCGGTGAATTTTGGGTTGTTATCTCTTCGCTTCAAATAGTAGGGATTTCTTTCTCCTTTCTAATACCTCGTCTATAGATATATGTGTAGTAGATCTTATTACATAGAAACCATATTCATTATGGATTTTCTTGAAAGCCATGAAATAGGATCTAAGGTTTGATATTTGTGATTGAAATTGTTGAGTTGTTTGTTGTTTGGGTTAATTTGGGAAATGATTTAATATGTTTGTGAACAAAGGGAGGAAAGCCCTAATTTAATATTATTGATTTAATGGATTTAAAAAGGAAGGAAGTTGAATAACCTTTATATTTTGCTAATATGGGTTGTACAATCGTGTTTATATCAAAGGAAAATAAAAAAAGAAGTAACCACGGTGTTGGTATTGTTTTAGACTAATCATGTGAAGTTGAGTTGAGTTATGGTTTTGATACCAATGGAATTGGTTTTGTAAAATAAAGAGGATGGATTCGGTTTCGGTTTTGATTTTGTAAAATAATGGGAATGAATTTTTAGAAAATGGTTGAAGTCATGTGGATTGTAAAATAAAGAAAAGTGGTCTTTTTGAAAGAAAATGAAATCATCACCCTTCGTAAATTGATAATGAACTTGAGGTCGGATTTTGAAACTTTTACATATTATCATTGTTATTGGACTGAAAGTCGTACGAGAATTAGATTTTTGTTTTCCTTTCGTATTAGATGTAGAAATGGATAGATATGAAAGTAAATGGTGAAATTGGATATTTGTCGTCTCTCACCTATGAAAATATGGATAGTTTATCTATTTTGGAGATTGTATATCTGTTTAGAAATATATGTTTTGGGCTATCGGTAGAGGATAGCTATGACTGCTGTAGAAATTGCATGAGGATTAGGTGAATTAAAACTAATTTCTTGTTGGTTGTCATTGAATATGACCATGTTTTAAATACATTGTGTATGTATGATGTTTGGGAGGAGAAATGGGATGCACTCCATGTTTGAGAGGTGATAGGGGATGGACTCCATTGAAATTAAGTTGGCCGGAGTATCCAAGGTGAAAGTCCTGAAACCGCGCCTATATATATACATAGGTGCCGATTCCCGTGGATGAAATTTTCATAAAATGGCAAATTGAAGTGTTTGTGTAGTAATTGTGTTGATTGAGAACCACTGAGTTGTAGCCTCAGTTGGGTGTCTAAAATGTAATGAATTGGCTCATGAATTGAGATGAAATAAATTAACTTGAAATGAATTGTCATGAAATGAAGTAAGACTAAAATGGCCTGAGGTATATCTTTGGCCTGGCATTTCGTTATGGAAATGTGTATCATTGGCTTACCGTGCTTAACGCAAGTAGAGTATAACTTATTTATCATTATTGTCTCAATGTATCTGTGTATATTATGGGTTATGATGGTTATGGTTCTGGAAGGCCGAGTTGCCTCATTCGTTGAGTAAATAGTTGTTGGTTGCTTGTTGTTTTCCCTTTGTACTGAATGTATATATGTACAGATATGAATGTGTTGGAAACAAACGTAAGTACTGTATTGAGATTGTGAATAATGTGAAGGACATCGGATACTCGTGAACATGTTTCAAAAAGGCAAATTAGGTGTACTTTGGGAAAGTGGGAGAAAGCGTAATGGACTTTGTGAAATTGCTTTCAGGAATTTGTTACTATCATATGAGTTTTGGCAAAAGGTAACAAGAATGAAGAAAAGTAAATTGCTTATGTTGTTGAACGAAATGAATGACTTTGAGAAAAGTTCTTATATAAGTGTGTTTCTGTGTAAATCGTCACATTATGTATATGATATGATTTAAAGCATTCATGATCATAACTATCTACATGTTGTTATTATTTAGGATCATATTGAGATCCCTACTAGACTTTATATTCATCCCACGTTACTAATCCTTTTTCAGGTGAACGTCGAGAAGTGTTTCAAGATCGAGGATCTTCTTTATGTGTGGGTCACGGGGCCTTTTATTTGTGGGCAGAATGCCATTGATGTAAGAGGGTTAAACCCTTTCCTTTAATTTAAAAGATGTAAGCCTATGGGCAATTTATTTATTTTTAACTTATGTTGCATTCACTTCATATTCGAATGAGAACACCTTCAATAATAGTATTCGTTATTGTATTAAATTTCCACGCATGATCTCTAAAATTGTGTTATAATAAAGGATTTGGTAATGGTATCCGTTGACATAAAAAGTGGGGTGTGACAATTTAGTAGCTAAACCCTAAACCAACGCTGACCAAAATAATTTTTAGTCGCCAAAAATTGCACTTTTGGTGACTAAAAGCCTTTTAGTCACCAAATGTGCAAATTGTTGTGGTGAATCCAAATTATAGATCCTTAGAGTATCTCCAACTGTTCATTACTTTTTGGGCAAATTACACCAAAGGTCCCTATAGTTTTCTTCAAGTTTCATTTTGGTCCCTAATGTTGCAATTTGAACACATTTGCCGTCCAAGTTTTGTTTTTGTGTCAAATAAGGACAATTATGGATGGAAGTTAAGTTTTTGGATGAAAAATGGTCACATGCATTGCATGTGACCATCTTTTAAAGACAAAATAATATTTTTATCATTCATTTCTACAATTCATCTTCTTTCTTTTTTCCACTATCACCACCCACAGCCACCAAGCACCACCTCCAAACATTACCATCTTATGCATAGCCACCAACCACCACCAAAACACCTTCTCTTCCACACCACCACCTTATCAAAGTAATTTTAAACCAACAAAAAATCCACTCCAAATCAGTAGCAAATCTCATCACTCTATCAACCCAAAATCCACCTCCTACCACCCTTAAACCACCATCAGAGCATCACCACCAAGCTCTCTCTACCCTACCATCCTTACCACCCTAAATCCAATTTCAAATCCTCCTATTGAAATCTACATCTTCAACAAAGTAGACTATTGAATCTGCTGAAACAACCTACAGTGAAAAACTTTTGTATACATATCACACACAGGGAGAAAAGGAAGGGTGGCTTGAGTAGTAGTGAAAAGGAATTGATGGACAATAGTTTGATCTAGGAAAGAAAGAGAGGAGAAAGTGGGGTCGTAAGGGAAAGAGATGGAAGGAGGAGTAGTGCTAGTTGAGTGTTGCCATGTGAAATGGAAAATCTAGTGATATGAGATTGGTAGGTAAGCAAGGTGAGTGAGTCAACTCAATAAGTGACTCAAAGTGAATGAACTCAATATAGTAGCGTATATTTTCATTTTGCTCCTAAAAGATGGTCATGTGTAATGCATGTGATCATTTTTCATCCAAAAACTTAACATCCATCCACAATTGTCCTTATTTGACACAAAAACAAAATTTGGAGGGCAAATATATTCAAATTGAAACATCAAGGACCAAAATGAAACTCGATGGAAACTATAGGAACCTTTAGTGTAATTTGCCCTTACTTTGTTTCATATAATTTGATTTTAAATTTGAATAAAAAATTTGTTTTGATTTAAACTACTCCAACCCTTTTATCAAAGTTTTTTTCAAAATCTTTTAAAAATTATTCTTTTACTACAAATTTCCGTTTTCATCAAATTGGATGAAAAAAAATATCTCCAATGCTTTATCTTTTTGAATTTTCATCAATTACAAATTTCATAAAAAAAAATATTTTTCCATTGATTTAATTAACATTTGATAAAAGGGTGCGGGTATTAGTAAGAAAAACTACAAGTACTTAACTACCATTTTTCTACAAATTTTTGTAATGATTATGTATACATTAATACTAGGAAAATTTACTTATAAATCCTATCTTGAGGAATGGTGATCCGATTAGTTCCAAGAGTTTTCTTTTAGACCAATTAGTCTCATTGATTTTAGAAAGATAGATTTAATATATTATTTAAAAATTAAATTTATGGTTATACCATTGTTTCTATTATGTTTTCTTCTTTCTTTTTTTTTTTTTCTTTTGTGCTAGAAAGGTAAGATACACAACTTACGAGAATCAAATTTGAGATGAATTTTTATATAAGAATCTTTTTTTCATAGAATGACGTGAAATATGAGATTTTTACAACATTTCAAAAGGACTATAAAAATGATTTGAAAAAAGAGATTCTTCAAACATTTTAAAAGGATGTGGAATTCTTCAAATATTTCAAAATGAGTACAAAAATTCCTTAGTAAGTTTTGAGCAAATGTATAATTTTAATCTGTAACACTTCAAAAAAACTCTTTACTGTATTTTTTTCAAACGTAACACTAAAAAAAAATTCCTTAGTGTAACACTCGAATGTCACACACAATAATTTCTTATTGTACTTTTCTAAAACGTAATAATCTAATGTAATACTATAAAAAAAAAAAGGTTGTGGAATTCTTTAAACCATTCCAAAAAGAGTACAAAAATTTCTTGATAAACTTTGGGTAAATATATTATTTCAAACTATAAGTGTTACGTTTAAAAAAAGTACACTAAGTAATTTTTTAATGTGTTATATTGGAGTGTCACGTTTGAGATTTAAATGAATTGGAGTGTTATGTTTGGGAAGAGTACACTAAAGAGTTTTCTGTGTGTTACATTGGAGTGTTACGTTTGAAAAAAGTTTGGAGTGTTACATTGTTACGTTTGAGAAAAGTACACTAAGGAGTTTTTTAGTATATTACATTGGAATGTAACATTAGAGTATTACGTTCTTATTCGTAATGTAGGATTTGTTCCAAAATGAGAAAAAATCTAAAACTTCTATAGTGCGGATTGCCTAAATGTGTAAGTGACTACCATTTTGTGTAATTTTCAATTTAATGGGACCTTTGGGTTCATTAAAAAAAAAAAAGGACTAAACAATTTACAATATCACATTTTGGGATTTATTGATACTTTATCCTTAATACTATATACTTTTAAAAATTAATTTAAAAATATATTTATATATCTCATCCATTTTTTTTTTTTTTGATCAACTATATATCTCATTCATTCTAAGTATGATTCGCATTAAATTAAATTTGAATTTATATTATACATCTTCAAAATAAAATTTTAAATAAATAATTTTTTATATATATAAAGAGTCTCAATTTTAAAATTTCAACTTGAATTCCGAAAATCTGAGGATTGGCCCCGTCTTTAACCCAACAATACATACTGTGGCAGTTTATATTAGTATTAATACTGCTAGGTATCATGAAAATAATCATAAAAATTTTGTGACCTTTACATTACACTTAAAATAAAGCACCACATACTAATCAAGGTAATCCAAAGATCATAACTATTTCATGATCATTTTCATGAAAAAAATTTCATGAACCCTAACTTTTGTCTATTAGTATATGGACAATTTTCTAGGAGCACCAAATATGTTTAATTATACTAGTGTGTGTTATCAAACACGACTATGCATTATCAAAGCAAATAATTGCGAAATCAACGTTTTATTCACTTTTAAATACTGAAATATGTTATGGGTTTTGTGAACGAGTGTTTTTAATATTTATTAACACACTAAAAATAATTATATATTTTTCCTTTGAAACAGAGAGTTGGCCAAGTTTGGCATCTACTAAATAATACAAAAAGTCAAAAAGTCACTATCTTATTTAAGTCACATCATCTTATTTAAATCACATCACCTCTCTAACACATCACATCAAACCCAACCCAAACCCAACTCATATAAGCCAATAAGTCAAAAAGTGCACTTTTTTAAAATATCCCAAACCAACCCTTAATAATTATATCTTCTCCATTGCTATGTTTAGCCTAAAACAATCTGTTTAGTCGATTCTCTGCTTTATTTGCCGTGGGAATATTTTTAATTCAGGTAAATTATAAATATACCTGTTGATAGCATAAATAGTATTTTATTATTATTATTATTGCAGGACACGTAGCACTTTCTTGATCAATCAAGAGTTAAGAGAAGTTACAAAATTAGTGGTCTTGCATAGTAGAACATAGAAGACAATGTGGAAAAAGTTAAAGCACATGTGGAGAATATGATAGACAAAGTGACTTAGTGGAAAATATAGAGGGATATGTGATATTGTGGGAATGAAGGTGGAATAGTAAGTAGTTTTAGGTGGTTATTGGGTAGTTATTGTTGGAAGTGCTTTTCCTATAAATAGCCATTGATGGTTACATTTACAAAGACCCAGAACCCAGTTTATTTACTTTACATTTTCCAATCTTTTACTTTCTTGTACTACACTTCAAATTCCTAGGAGTAATTCTAAATTAGTTTGTTACTCTAATCACCTTCAAAACTATGAAAGTGCAAAAGTACAATTGTAAACTCTTATTTACTTAATGAGATTTGATTTCTAACAACTGTTTCTTCCTCTTTCTTTTATTTTTATGATTAGTTTTCTAAGTTTTCTCCTAAAAATAAGCCACCAGTAAAAGTCCTCTTCATTGAGGTTAAAAGAACTTCGAAGCAATCGTCTGGTTAATTAGTTGGCATTTAATACTTCTGTAAGGACTCATTGATCCTTACTGGCATGCTCAAATTATATTTCTAACCTTCGAAAGCCAAAAAGCCAACATATATTGGTTAGCATGCCCAATGGAACTATCATTATAGTGGCTAAACGAAGACGACAAAGAGAAAATGAGTGTCTTGAATAATCACTACAAGAAATTTCACTTTTGGCGACTAAAATTTCAGTCGCCAAAAGCCTTATTTTAGTCGCCAATTACTTTTGGCCACTAATATATTTGGTCGCCAATAGTTCGTCGGGGAAGACAATCGGCGACTAAAATTTTTTTAATAGCCAAAAGCGACCTATTGGCGACCAAAACTTTAGTCGCCGTATATTTTTTAACAATAATTAAATATATATATTTTTTACTTTTAGCGACTAAATTATTTAGTAGCCAATTGAACATGTATGTTTGGCGACTAACTATTTGGTAGCCAAAAGTGACCTATTGGTGACTAAAACTTTAGTCGCCATATATTTTTTAACAATAATTAAATATTTATATATATATATTTTTTTTACTTTTAGCGACTAAATTATTTGTATCCAATTGAGCATACATGTTTGGCGACTAATTATTTGGTAGTCAAAAGTTTCACTTTTTGAGAATTGGCGACTAAAAATTTAGTAGCCAAAAATTTCCTTTTTACAATTGGCGACTAAAAGTTTAATAGCCAAAAGTTTCATTTTTTTACAATTGGCGACTAAAGTTTTAATAGTCAAAAGTCAACCTGTGATATTTATTAGTCACTAAAAGGTCTCATTTAGTTTTTATAACTTGTTCTGCAATATTTTTTGCGCCACTTGTAACCTGCGCATATACAAAATTATTCATTCATTCATTCGATTCTCAACCATTTAATAAAAATATTTCTCCACAACCTGTAGCATTCAATTTCCAACCATATACAAAACTTAACTATTAACCGTACATATCAAAGAAAATAAGAATCTATAAACATAGTATAATCCAACAAATACATATACTATCCAAACCAACAATTAAAATCCAAATTAAACAAAATCTTAATAACAAAACATATCAAGTGTACATGTTTTCCATAAACAAAAATATAATGTAAATTGCGCCCATGCAAACATCATCAATCTGTCCCAAAAACATCACTGTATCCATGCCAACATCATCAATATGTAACAAAAAAATAATATCCATTAATATTTTATTGAATAACATTTGCATTTACAATTATAAAAAAAAATTACATAGAAATTGAAATTTATTATTTTCACAGAATCAATTACAAAATCATTTTATTTTTTAAGTAATTAGAAACTAAACAAAAATATAAACAATGGTGATCAGGCTCATATGGAGTCAAAGCTTTTAGGGGAAGCAATTTCCAATATCTCCGCAAGAATGTCATAAGATAATCCATTGGAAGGAGTCCTATGGATGTCCAAGGTGAAATTTTGGGAGAAGCCCATGTTAGCAAGGAAGTCACATTGGTAGTGTTTTTATTAGAGAGCCCCATTGGTGCCAACTCAGCGGTGGGGCAGGATGTAAGTTTTGAAACCTCAAGGGGAAATATGTAATTTAACTAAACCTCAAGGAGGTAGCTAATTTGCCCATCAAAATAAACAAGTATTTAAATCCTAATGTGCCCATGAAAAAAAAAGAGAAGTAATGTTCCCAAGATTTTCTTTTCCCAATTTTCTTATTATCCAATTGTTCTATTAAGGAGATATACACCATCTCTACTTTTTGCATTTGCTTTATTATAGCTGAAATTTCATATTTGTCATGGGGAAGCTGTCCCTGACAACCACACGATGGTTCGGGGGCTGTTTTGAATTTTCGCCTCCGGAACGCCATTTTGTGACTAAGTTTAAGGTGTTTTCGACTCTAACTCTTAATCTACGGGTCCAAATTACATTTCGTCTATTGTCACAGGTCATATTTATCACGAGGAAGCTGTCCCTAATAGCCACACGGCGGTTCAGGGGCTATTTTGAATTTTCGCCCTTGGAATGTCATTTTTCAACTAAGTTTAAGGCGTTTTCGGCTCTAACTCCCAACCTACACGTCCTATTTACATTCCATCTTTTGTCACAAGTCATATTTGTCATGGGGAAACTGTTCATGACAGTCACACGGCGGTTCGGTGGCTGTTTTGAATTTCCGTCCCCGGAATGCCATTTTTCGACAAAGTTTAAGGCGTTTTCAGCTCTAACTTTCAACCTACGCGTCATATTTACATTCCGTCTATTGTCACAGGTCGTATTTGTCATGGGAAAACTGTCCGTAATAGCCACACAGTGGTTCAGGGGCTATTTTGAATTTTTGCCCCAACCTCGACGTCCTATTTATATTCCATCTTTTGTCACAGGTCATATTTGTCATGGAGAAGTTGTCCGTGACAACCACACAGTGGTTCAGGGGCCGTTTTGAATTTTCGACCCCGGAACGCCATTTTTCAATAAGTTTAAGGCGGTTTCAGCTTTAACTCCCAACCTACGCATCCTATTTACATTCCATCTTTTGTCACAGGTCGTATTTGTCATGGCGAAATTATTCGTGACAGCCACACGGTGGTTCGAGGGCTGTTTTGAATTTTCGCCCCTGGAACGCTATTTTTTTACTAAGATTAAGACGTTTTCGACTCTAACTCCCATCCTAAGCATCCTATTTACATTCCGTCTTTTGTCACAGGTCGTATTTGTCATGGGAAAACTGTCCGTGATAGCCTCACAGTTGTCCGGGGGTTGTTTTGAATTTTTGCCCCGGAACGCCATTTTTTGACTAAGTTTAAGGCATTTTCGACTCTAACTCCCAACCTACGTGTGCTATTTACATTCCATCTATTGTCACAGATCGTATTTCTCATGGAGAAGCTATACATGATAGCTACACAGTGGTTCAGGGGCCATTTTGAATTTTCACCCCCGGAATGTCATTTTTCGACTAAGTTTAAGGCGTTTTCGACTCTAACTCCCAACCTACGCATCCTTTTACATTTCATCTTTTATCACAGGTCGTATTTGTCATGGGAAAACTGTCTGTGATAGCTACACGGTGGTTCGGGGGTTGTTTTGAATTTTCGCCCCCAGAACGCCATTTTTCGACTAAGTTGAAGATGTTTTCGGCTCTAACTCCTAATCTACAAGTCCAAATTACATTCCGTCGATTACCACAGGTCGTATTTGTCATGGGGAAAGTGTCTGTGACAGCCGTTCCGTCTTATTTTACATAATTAATTAATTAGTTAACGAATTAATGTGTTATTTCTTTTCTCCTCTTATTTGTATAATGTCAAAACAATTCCAAGTTCTCCAAAACAATAATGTCAATATGTGAAGTATTTTTGTAGAACTTTTAGTATCGTACAAATAAAATTTTTCTTACCAAACTCTATAACAGAGTTGGCATTATTTGTACAAAATGGCTACTCTCACAGAGATACTATGTTACAATATGCCAACACCACAATTCTGAACAATGAATTCATGAAGCATGTAATTCACTAACATCAAATTTGTAACCTATAAAATTGCTAGAAAACTTGGTGAAGTTGTTTGGGTCTACTTGAACATGATTTTCTCTTCCACAACAACCAAAATAACAAGCATTAGCTATAAGGAAACAAACCACCACATAGAGACACATACACACCCAAATAAGGCAGGTAGTAAAAGCAACCTTGCATGGTAGTTAATGCAGGAAAAACATTTTTGAGAAATAAAAAGAAAGAAGCCACTCTTATTGTAGATATAGCATTAAAACCAAAACCTTAAACCAGAAAATACATCTTGTGGGTCCTTGCATTGCTCAAAAATAACATTACACCCATTTATAGATCGATGTCTCTCATATCTATATATCCTAAATTTATATTCATCCACATAGTAAATAATATATATTTATATAAATAAATTTACAATATTGCCGTCGTGTCCGTATCCTAATTTTTTTAGAATCCCTGTGTGTCCATGCTTTTCAGCCAACAGCAAAGGGCTGATGAGATGAAGAGAAGGAAGTGAGGGTTTTTTGTGCAGAAATTTCAATCTAGATTATATATTTATGGAAACATTCTCTCTAAATTGAAGAAAAATTTTGGGATTCAGGAGAAAATCCTTGAAATGAAAAATAAGGTCTCAAGGACTCTCAAAAGGCTACACAACTCAGGTATTCACCTAATTTAAGAAGAAAACACACTTTATATAGGTTTAGGGAGTTGAAATTCAAATAAAAATGGATTGCTGCGATTTCTATGCACCTACTCAAGGAGGAAGCAAGAAAATCTCACAAGATCTCTGCAGATAGACTCCTACTCAAATTCTCTATATAGCTTATAGTGAATGCACACCCCTGCTCAATCACTCTATCGAGAGCATAGTGAATAGACCTTTCAGGATCTCTACAGACAGCACCAAGCCTCTTAATCAAGCACATAGAGAGCAGGCTTTGCAGGATTTCTACAAATCTACACCCTCACATCCTCAAGTGGCCTATTAAACAGGCTACTAAGCAGGCTTCAAAAGCTTTGATTTTTAAAACCATTTTTTCTTTGAAAACCATCAAAATGTAAGGAATAAAAAAACAAGTTAAGGTGCTCTAGTGCTTGGTTTGGGTTCAACCTTGCACGAGGGGATCCCGTGGCTTAAGCTAAGCGGTTGGACGGCAACACCGCATATGTGGGCTATCGAATGAAGGCATCAAGCTACATATTGACAATGTCCATTGAGGGACTACATTATGCTATGAGCAAGCTACGGATTGAGACGTTGCCTTACTCATGCTACACGTTGGTGCAACGCTAAGGTGCGCAATGGCCTTAGGCGAAATCTAGCACACGTGTTGGCGCGAGGATTACGCCGTGGGTAAGAGATTGACCCTCGGTGGCTTGTGGGCTTCGCATGACCAAGTGGCCATCCAATATGCATCTATTGAGGCATGCTAGACCCTGTGACACTTTGAGATGCTATTAAGGACCCAACGTGCAATGTTGGCTTGTTGGCTAAGTTGAGGACCGTTGCTAGCACATTGTTGTGTGGCTAGGCACCTTGATGACATGAACCTAAGTTGGGCGAGCACCTTGCTTGAGATAAGCTTGGCGCTATGAAGCGACTTATGCCGTGCTTGGTGCACTTGAGGCGTCAGGCCTACTTGTGGCATCCGGGTGAAGACGGAGCTTCCTTGTGGAGTTGTTTTGCTTGACAAAGCATTGGGACCAAATGTTCAAACGGGTGAGATCATCAACACTCGATTTGTCAATGAGCTATGGCGGGCTTAAACTTGGTGGAGTTTGAGCGCCACACGGGCAAAAATTGACCCGCTGCGCCTCTAAAGGAGTCAGCCCGTGACAGTTGGTATCAGAGCTAGATCACTCATTTGGGGTGAGTTCGATCTAGAGCGGACATGCAGCTATCTTGTGATATCATTCTTCTGTGGACCCCGATGCCGCTGTTTGAAGGAGTTATGCATGAAACACATCCTGGGGGACGTGTATGACATCCTAGACTCTAAACAAGACCGCCATTGGTTTTCTGGTCATGTTTGAACCGTGGGGGCTGATTGGTGATGTCTTGGGGTATCTGTGGTTATTGTGCTATTCTTCAGCGATGCCTTGAACGCAGTAACCGTTCTTGAGGGTACGAATTGAGCAGCATTGTGGCATCTAGTGTTTCCTTGCTAACTTGGTGTTTCCCTCTCACTTTGTGGACTTGGTGAGCATTTCTACACTGTGGGCACACTGTGGCGCGAGTATGCTACACTTGTGGACGGGTTGCTTCCTAACCAGCAGGGTTGGCATGATTGTGTTACTTTGTTAGCTACATGGAGATCTCTACTACAGTTTGGACTTGTGGAATGCTTGTATCAGATTGTGGGCATGTGATCTTCAGCTATTGAGCCTTAGAGACGGATTTTCGTTAGCAGCTGTGCACGTGCTATGGCATTATCACTGGTTCGCTTCAGGGGGCCTATGTTTCGACCGTTCGTGGTGGCATTTGCAACTTGTGCTTCTCAGTGGTTTTGCATCTTCAGACGCATGGTTGTTGACTTCTTAGAGGGTTTGTTCGGAAAAATTTTCAAGACAAATTTGAGATCTTGACTCCCGTGTGCAGAGGCACCGAGTGTACATGCTTTCTAGAGAGCGGGGTGATGGATGAAATCACCGTTGTTGGAGGACAACCGTGTAGCGGGATTGTGAAGTCAAGACATAATTTGGTGCCAGGATCAGCGCACCGTTTTGAGCATTATTATTGAAATGGCTAGTTTCGTGGGTGGTAGGAGCGGTGAGCCATTGAAAGGTGAAATCTTTGAGTTTGATGAGATAGCTGACTCGGGTGAAGGCAGTGGCCGAGATACTGGGCAGCATGAGTTAAATTCTAGCCAGAAGATATAAGTTCAGCAAGAGGGCTTGCCTGAGGGCACGAGCATGAGATTCAGCCAGTAGGCTACACTTTGCCAGAGGGCACGAGGTTGCTCGGCCTGGTCGCCCGGCCCGGTGGAGGCGACCTCGGCTGAGTTTTCATCCACAAGATTTTGCCCGGCCAGATCCTTTCTAGGCCTTTTCTTGGACCGGCCAGCCTGTTGCTCGCTGGCAAGTGCAAGAACGGCTTCGGTTTGACCGGCTGGGGCTGAGGAAGTTCCCCCGGTTGCTTCGGGAGGCTGGGACTCTCCTTCCTCCCCGGTTATCATGGACTTGATGGCTCTGATCTTTGCCATCTCCTGCTCGGTGGTTAAGGGAATGAGCCTGATCGGTGGAAGAGTTGGGTCTGGCTCTGGAGATGGAGCGCGCAGAAAGTCGGTCACGCGACCTTTGCGCGGTGCCTGATAGTTATATGTTTGCTCGAAGCCGAGCAGTTTTGAGGCTTCTTCTCCTCCTCAGGGTGACGAAGCAGAGCTCGGATAGCTTCTCTGTTGGCTTGATGGTAATCTGCTGCCAAGTGTTTATCTGCAGATAGGAAACAACTGTTAGACCGGCAAAAGATGACAAAAGTGAAATGCAGAAAGAATATAGTGCGGTCAGCCGGGCTACTCACCAGCTCGGCCCAAATCTTTCCTAATGTACCAGCCCGGTATGGGCGCCTCGGTGTCCTCGTAATTACCGGACACCCAGAGGAAGTCGTCATCGTTGGCTTCTTTATCCGGGTTGCCTTCGATGAGCTTTGCTCGGCCCTTCTTCACTTTGAGGTACCAGCAAAGCCCGCTTTTATTCCTACTTAAGCTATATTGGTGGAAGATCTCTGCGAGGCCGAGATTGAGACCGAGCTTTCGATTCAGCTCGGCGACTCCGTTTATTATCTTGTACGTATTATTGGACACTTGGGACGGGCATAGCCTTGTCTGCCTCAAAAATTCGCAGATCAACGGCTGCACGGGGAAGCGGAGCCCTCCCTCGACGATGGAAACGACTGTGAAGGGGCACCGGTCTAAGTCTCCCCACGGCGTATCCCCTTTTTTAGCGAGCTCTAAGACTACGTCGTCCGGGATGTTGTAGTCTTTACGGAACTCAGCCATCGCGCCGGGCGTGCTGACCATAAACCGGTATTTTCCCATCTAGGTCGGTCTTATTTACTCTGTATCTCGGTCAAAAATGTGGTGTGGTTGCTCGGGCTTTGAGCTCCATCAATGGTAATGCCGGTCTGGCTTGGTCGGTTCTATTTGTTCTGCATATTGAAAAATAAGGCCAAGGGTTAGCACGGCAGATATTGCACGGCTCCTATTGGAAATAACTCAGTGAAGGACTCTGGTGTTTTGATCGACGAGTCCCAGCTCGATTCAACTACATCTGCGCTCAATTCTCCCAGTTCGGTTCTAGCTCGGTTGTGGCCTAATGACGGAACTAGTTGATCCTTCAGCTCGGTTAAGGTTTAAGGCGGAGTGTACTTTAGTTCGGTTCGCCCTACTCGCCGATCTATTGGGATATCCAGCTCGGTTGCGGCCTCAGCGAGGAGCCACAAACAGTTTTTTGCTCGGTTATTGTTCCACCTACGGATCTAAATGAGCATTTAGCTCAGTTCAGTCCAGATTCAAACTGTTCATCCCATTTCTGAGATGAATCCGCTCAAACCCAGGAGGAACAAGGGCACGAAGGCCCCATCCACTCTCACAGTTTTCGTTTGCCTTAGGGTGTGGTGGTTCTAAGCAATGGGAGGGACTCTTAACGACCCCAAAGCACAAACGCAAAGAATAATGGTACAAAAAATGAAGAACAGCGAAGAACACGCATGAAGAACACGGAAATAGAAACTGAAAAGGCAATGGGGGGGAAGAAAAGCTTACCAGAAGATGAAGGTGGCCCTTGAAGAACTCAACTGCAGCGGCAGGAACGAAGACAAGAGCTCGAAAATAGCAACGGCAGAAAAAGTGCAAAAGCTGTGGAGGCTAGGGTTGGCTTGGAGACGAAGATGAATAGTGAAGGGCCTAAACCCTTCGTATGAGGTTTATTGATGGGGGGAAACCCCAAACGGCGCAGCCGTTTGAAATCCTGCGCGTGTAGGGCAGCTGGATGCACGACCCAATGAAGCGTCGCCACGTGGCCCTGAAAAGGCGGCTGTCAGTACGACTGTACAACTTTAGATGGGACAACGAGGAAATGGCCGGCCAATTGAGACAGCTCGGCAACTGATATGTCGCCAATTACGCACGGCTTGGTAGGGACGCGACTGAATCGTGGCTCGGCGGCAGATGTTCAATCAAGCTGGGCCTAGCATGGACGCAACTCGACATTAGCTCGGCGACAGATACTTCTCCGATCGACGCTCGGTGCAGTGGCGCGAGTCGACCATGGCTCGGTCGAGATGATAAACCCAATCACGATAGCTCGTATGGGTTTAAGGGGCAATTGAGAGGGAAGATTTGTGCTGGATTGTACGGCCGAGCAACGATAACGTCAGATTGACAGAGTGTATGGCGCCGAGCTAACTCCCACGCTGGCACGGCCAGCAACCTAACTTGCACGGCCAGGGATATTGGCCGGCCGGGCGCCAGTTGGCGTTGCTGAGCAACGGCTTGCACGAAGTGGGCGGAGCTCAGGGTTACGGATGATGGTGCCGAGCTAGATAGACCCCGGGCAACTTGAGACGCGGTTAGCGCCGGTATACGCCTGACTGGTCGTTTGAGATAGGCAGCGTCCGTATGACCGAACTAGATGCTTACACGGTTGGAGACCGGCGTGCCTCGCAACCGGTCAGTCCTCGTGAATCGGTCAGGAGTAGCTCGGCCAAGGCGGTCAGTCTATCACATTGTCCCGAGGGACAGTGCGGCAGTATATAGCTCGGTTGAGTGCACATTATGGTGATCTTCCACAACTGATAGGCCGGTCGTGGTACCCCGGTCATGCGTGCCACATGGGCCAATGGTGTGAAGGAGAGGACATCTGCTCCACGAACGCCTCAATACCGTTAGACAGTTCAGTGTGTACTGGTGAAAGGACAAAACTCTTACACGCGTAAGGTGGTGAGAGGCGCGCACTGCCACCTGTCCAGGGAAGGACAGCAGAGGTAGTGCGCGCACAATCTTGAGGCTGCATGGCCAGCCTAGAAAGAGGGAGGAAGATGAACGTTGGAGGTATGCGAACTCACTCTCAAAAAAAAAAAGAAAAACACTCTCCTCTGATTGTCTTCTTCCTCATTGATCTGACTTGATCGTCGGAGGGTCTTTCCGGCACACCACCGCCGGGCAGCTCACCTTTTTTTTGTTGCAGAGACAGACGCCGTTACCAGAAGCTTGACGTTCAAGGCGTACGGAGAGCAAAGGATATTTCGCCCCCGTACAGGTGCCAATTAGGAAAATTGTCATCCTAACCTAACAAAGTCTAATAAATTAAGAAGTGAAAAGAATAGAAGAACAAAGAAGTTAAGTAGAGAAATTAGGAATTAGAGAAAAGAAGGGAGGAGAAACTGAAAAGAGAGTAATAAACAGCGCTCTATGAATTAAATATTAATTATATTCCTATTTTGGGGGCTAATTTTGTTACACGGCAAAAAAGTTATTTATAGGCTTTAGGCAAGCATAAAATCTCATGGACATCTAGTACAAGCAAGAAGATACAAGTAGAAAGAGAAAATAGATAGATGACAATAACAGAGAAGGAAAAAAATCAGATACGAAAGAGTAGAGAAAACAAAAATGTGAGAGAGAGAGAGAGAGAGAGCACAAGCTCTATGAATTAAACCTGAATTTTATTCATCTTTTGAAAGCTAATTTTATTTTACTTTTTGTTATAATGAATAACTTCACTTTTATGAATCCAACAAGTTAAAGTTGAGTTTTTTCCCTTTAAAATAATCCCACAAGATGTATAAATAGGTTCCTTACTAATCCTAGTTTAATCCTTAAAGTAAACCTTCAATCCAAATTCAACAAAAAATAAGACAAACAATCCCAACCATACAAAAAAAGTCAGATTATTTAATATGAGATTATATAGGTGTAGAAGTGATTGACACAAAGTTTAAAATAACTAAAGCCTAAATGGGTATGGAAACATGGAATTAGGAAATGGTACAAAAGGTTGTATAGCAAAAACAAGTAATGTCAGCACAAACCTAAAGCAAAATCACCAGCCTAAGGGGTTGTTTGGGGTGTCCTAAATAAGTGCACTTTTTGACTTTTTGGACTAAAAAGTTGAGGAAAAAAATGATTGTTTGGGTTAATTTTTTAACTTTTTACGAAAAAATATATATTAAAAAATTATATAAATTGGTGTGTATGAGAAGATAAGGATAGTAGGCAGTAGGCGGTATTGTCTGGGGGAGTGAATTGATGATAATAAATGGTTGCCTACTTTTCGGACATTGCATTGGACGGTGTTGTTCAGTTCGTAGGGGCTATCACGGTCTCGTTTTGATAATATGAACCGTTCAATGTGTAGAACGCGTCGAGTACTATATGCCTGTAAAAAATCACGTTGATCGGATATCGCTAACTACATGATTAAATCAGTTTTGTATTAAAAAAAAAATGAGTGGTGTTATAGTTAATGGTTGAAAAAAAACTAATCCAATCAGATATCTAACTACATGATTAAATCAGTTTTGTATAAAAAAACGGGTGGTGTTATAATTAACGATTAAAAAAAACTAATCCGATCAGATATCTATCGATATCCGATGAACGTGATTTTTTACAGACATATAGTATTCGACGAGTTCTACATATTGCACGTTCAGATTATCAAAATGGAACTCGTGATGGGGCCCCACAGGCCGAACAACACTGTGTTGTTTGTACACCCCGCCTGTGCAATTTTTCCAAATCATTTCAGCAACTCAGCAATAGTATGTGGGACGGTTCAGACTGTGTTGTAATAATTTGTGTGTAAATTTTTTTTTTTTTTTTGTGGTGACTTTTTAACTTTTTTAGTAACTTTTTGACTCTTTAGAATTTTTTTGGTATCCCAAACCAGCCCTAAATGCTCTACCCCAGGCCTGCTAACCAGTCCCCCTAATGCAAACTTTGACTTTTTGCAAGTTGAAAATAATATTATTAATTGAAAAATCCAAGGTGGGGCAAGATACTTTGATCCACGTTGCAATCCTTAATTTAATAGTCTCACACAGCTCCCCAATTTACCAACAATTTCATTTTAAATTAATGAGCTCATCAAAACAACTCAAGAGGAGCACAAGGACATTGCAGAAGCAGAGTGCAACCAGTGTAATTTCTCAAACAAAGTTGTGATTGACTTTTGGCAAAGGATCGAATTTGAATTGGTTTTTATATTTCTTGTGAAGAACTGGATTAAAATATTATAACATGACGCAATAATTCAAAGTATCGTAATCACATTATTCTTTAGCAAAACAGAATAACCTTGGTACAGCAGCAAGTAATATTAAAAATGAAAACCAGGTTAACTAAATATTTCTATTTGCACTAAATTCTTTGAATTCAAGACAACGTAGTTTTCTTCTGTTAATAGTAGACAACCAACAACACTTGATACATTATATTGATCTCAACTCTTAAAGGCCTCAAAACCATAGACTTTCTATATAACTTTGTTCATCACTATAGTGGGAGTTGTAGATAAATAAAAATCACCAAAACAAACTGATGCAAACTTAGCAAAAACCATAATATCATTATCAGATATGTAATTCATATGTGCATTAATGGAGCATGTCTAATCATGATATTATCAAATAGAAGAGGGAAAAAAATCAAATTTTTTCGGAGGAAATCAATTTCTAACCTTCCACTTGGACTGGGACCATGGAGCCATGCACGGGCATCTGAAAAGAGGCATAATTTCCACATTTACGAATCAAATTCACTAAAACACACTAAAAGAAAGAAAAAACAAAAAAAGAAATCAACAAAATCAAAAACTTGTGATGAAGTATGCATACAAGTAACATTCAGATCGGAATCGATTGGATGATTGGATTTGGAAAGCCATTGCTTTGCATGCTCAACGCAGGGGATGTATAACTATTGGGATCGGGGATCCCGCCCAAGAACTTATAGAAATCATACCAAGCAGAAAAACACACCCACACAGAAGGAGACACCAAATTTAACGTGGTTCGGCATTAAAGCCTACGTCCACGGGAGAGTAACCGTTTATCACTTATAACAATGGAGAGATTACAGAAATATTACAGAGGAGAAGCTCACACTATTCTCACTCACCCGTTCACCCGTCTCCCTCGCTCACACCGAGGGAGACTGTTTCTCTACCTCACATCTCTCACTCTCTGGTTCTCACTCTCTCGGTTCTCACTCTCTCATTTTCTTCAACCCTCTCTTCATCTATTTATACATATTGAGAAGAGATATGATTGGCCACCACCTACCTCCTTCCACTCTCTAGTGGGTTGGAGTTGGTGAGCCACCCCACTCTCTCTAGTGGGTTCTTCAAGTGATCACTCCACTCTCTTTAGTGGGTTAGCCATTCACATGGGTATGATCCAACAAATCACCCTCTCAACCCATGTGAGGTGATCCACTGCACACACTGCTGCTATACTTGTCACGCCCAAATGTTAACAGAATGCTGCATCCCTTGAAGCTAGAGATAATACACCAGAGATATAAGAAGAGGAAAGAATCCTACATCCTCAACTCAACTCACACCACTCTCTGATTTTGAAGAGAGCCTCTGCTCCTATCTCCCACAGATCTCTTCCACGCTTCCTGTCTCGGATGTCTTTACCTGCTATTCTTGAACTTGCATAACCAAGATATCCGACACCTCCTGATTGGATGTCCTGCACCCCCTGCTGAGATGCCCTGCACCCCCTGATTGGATGCCCTTGACTGTCATGTATTACCTCGCAGGAACAGTCATTGGAGCAATAGAAAACTCGTTGTTTGTTCCATCAACGTCCTCGGTCTTCTTTGCTCGGAGCTTTTCATCTGAACTATCAGCCTTTGCCCTCTGCACTTCTGAACAACCTCCAGCGTTTCCACATACGCTCGTTGTCAATGCTTTTGCAATCCCTGATTTGCTGTCCAGTAGATTGATGGTTGACAGTAGCTCCATCTGTCAAAGCATCGTCAGCTATGCAATTCCTTGCATAGTGCCCGTACCCATGGCTTCTGGTCTCCCTGCGTCGAGCTCGCCTGAGAGATCCGCATCAACTCTATCCTCCGCTGCCATGGAAATAAAGAAACCACCATAGAGAAATAAGACTTGCCACTCCTTGGCACGCACTCTTGCGTTTTACCTGTCTCAATTTCTCTGTCTGGAAGTTCCTGTGAACTTTCAACAACCCGCTGCTACATACTCTTCTCGCGCCTCTGTACGACAATCTAGCGTACCCTTGCACTGCTGCACGTCTGCATTTGTGCTCCTGCGCTTAGTATGCTCCTCTGCAACTATTGTTCTACACGTCCACATACCATCAGTACCTACTCGTATACAGTAGCTCCAACAGCCACAGCATTTCCCTGAGCCTGTACTTGTTGCCAAATCATCTATCCGTCGATGAATGGTCTTTTTTATTGAACCAGATCTTCTGATCAACTCCGGAGATAATAATCTCTGCAATCCTCTGATCGCCCCTTGACCAATCATGATCTCCCTCGATTTTCCATTTGATCAAGCCTGATCTCCTTTGGTCTTCAATGATTTATCTCAATCTATATCTGGTTGTCCAATTTGGTCAGAATCTGCCCATTCTAACCTTTTCAGTGAATCCGCAGCGTTCCACAATATCCGGCAACCTTCCTTCGAGTATTGAAGATGACAAACTCCCATGTTTTGACAATCTTTCCAAATCGTTCAGAATTTCACTATTCTGACCTCGCGGTTGCGTCCGGAACGGTCCGATTAGCTAAGACCAACCTTCGCTGCACTTTTGGGGATCTCACTGAAAAACATCCCTGAAAGTTGGGCTACACCACAATTTTCTGAAAAATTCTGGGCCAAATTACAATTTTCAGAAGTTCAGGGAATATTCTGTGTACCAACAGAATATTCCGTCCGCTGCACCTGATGTCGTCCGTCCCTTTAATCTGCCTTCTTTTTACAGAAACTCAGTCTCCAAAATCTGACCATACGGATGTGTCCGGAATACTCCAAATAGTCGGAAAACACTATTGGATCACCAAAAACGGACTCCAAATGGCTTAGATCTAGCCAAAACATTCTGTACGTCTCAGATCTGCGGCTGCACCATAGCCGCGAAGCACCGGATCCGACCTCCTGCGGCTGCACCCTTAGCCGCGTCACACAGGATCCCTCCCTAGCGTGCTGATGTGTCTGCTGACGTGGCATTGACTGGATGACGTGGCGCTGACCTGGACGGCCACGTGGCGCTGACCTCGCTGCCACGTGGCTGATGACGTGGCCTGCGAGTGCCTGCGCGCGTGTGCTACACGCGCTACCTCCCTCAGTCGTCTTCTTCCTTGCGCACGCGTGGGGGCGCGTTGTAGACACCCCATTTTTGACCGACCTTAAGACTCAGACGTCACCGATTGAGCGCTCGGTGATGTTGCATATTGTGCTCGTTCAGAAGTCTCAGAGTCGCAGCCGTGCGCCCTGCCTCCGGACTTCCGAACTCTCTTCTGTGCCTTGCCTCGGTTTGCGAACCGGACTCGGTTTTCTCTGTTTTCTTTCCTGAGGGGAGGGAGAGGTCCCGTAGACCATCTCTCAGTGGCCGTGGGCTACATTTCGTGGCCGTAGGCCATTTTGCCCATTTCCGAGCCCGGTTCCCGGTTTTCGGAGCCGTCAGGCCGTGTGCCTCGGTTCGGGACCACCCAACCATCTCCGATTCCTCCGGTTTTTGGCATGCATCTCATTTACTCCCTTTCGAGGGACACTGGGGTCTTAGATACCCACTTCGTGGCCGAATGCCACTTTCGGTGCTTAACAGCCTATTTTCGGGACCCCGAACTGTGTGTTTTGGTCCCCGAGCATTCGTTTTGCATCGGTTTTCGTTCATTTTTGGCAGGTACCTCTGTTTTATCACCAGGAAGATCACTGGAGGGTGAGAGGCCAGCAATTGTCTCAGCGACCAATTATGCTCCTCCGGCGCCCCCCGGCGCCCGTTTTTCTCACTTCCGGGCTAATGTTGAACACCCTAGGGCCATTTTCTTCGAGCCAAAACCACATATTTGTGTTGTACACACATGAGAGGATCCTAAAAACACATAGCCGGCCAGTAATTCCATTTTCCATTTTTGAACCTCTTTGAAAAATGGCCTATTCTCTCTCATGTTTTAGAGTTGCCAGATTTGAACCACAGGGTTGTGTTGAGGAAACCTGGGAGGACACCATCATCTGGTGGCCGGCCAGCATTTCTTTTGGCCCATTTTCACCCTTGGCCGGCCGGCCACCTGCAACAAAGTTAGCTGGCCGGCCATGCTCCTTGGGAGGTGTGTCTTACAGTTGTGTAGCTGTTTCCCCCAGAAAAGATCTGTATCCGGGGGATATTTTGGAGGGGAACACTTGGGTGCATTTCCCTCCACCTTTGCCCTCCTCTTTTGGTCCATATAAGGAGCCTCCCAACTCTTAGGCTAGGGTTAGAAAAACTCTCTTAAGAGCTTAGATACATATCTCTTTCCATCTCTCTCAAATCTTCAAGTTTTGGTTCCATCTCTTCATCACCATCAAGCACCACCACCACTACTCTATTTCCAGCAGCTAGGAGAGCTTTCCAGCAGCTAGGAGGCATCCATTCTTCAAGCAAAAAGGCAGCCAAGACTTGTCTACAAGGGTAAGTACTCCACCCCTCTTTTCTAGCTCATTTTTGGTTCATTTCTTGGCCCTATTTCTATACTGTTTTGAGCTCCGACCAATACTGAAAGTGGTCCTCTTTTGAGCTCATTTTCATCTTTGTTCAAGGGCTCAACCCTGTTTGAGCCCTCCATCTTGCACTTGTTTCAATATCCTCTTATATGCTATTATTTTGCATTGAATATTTGGCCTATGATTGATCTGTTTTCGAGCATAATGTAAACTGTTAGTGGGCCTATTTTGAGCCCCTCTTCAACATTGAAGAAGGGCTCAACCCTATTTGGCCTCTCTATCATGCACTTGCTTCATAATCTCTCATATTTACCGTAAATTTGCATGATTTATTTGACCTACATGTAGTCTGTTTTGGAGCATGTCATGAACTGTGAGTAAGCTTATTTTATGTCCCTCTACAACATTTTAGAATGGATCAACCTTGTTGGGGGTCTCCATGTTGTGCTTGTCTTTATATCCCTCTTTGGCCCCCATTCTTGCATGCTTTTTTAGGCTTATCTAGATTCTGTTTTCGGCCATCATCAGAACTGGAAAGAGTCATATTTTGATCTTCTTGACATATTTCATTAAGGGTCTTTACTGGTTTGATGAATGTTTGGGGTACCTCATGTTATAGCCTTATGTATCCTCAATCTTGCATGGCATTTTTAGCATGTTTTCATACTGAGTTGGGGGATGTCATCTACTGTAAATGTGCATATTTTTAGTCCCTCATCAGTATTGTAGAAGGGTACTTTTCCATTTGGGCATCGCATGTATCACTTGCTTCAATACCCCTCTTGCGGGGCCATTTTTGCATTCTTGCTTAATCCTATATGTGCTTGCTGTTTAGCCTTTTTTTTATGACTGAAAAATGCTTGTCTTGGGGCTGCCTTGCTACTGTATTTTCATTCCATGTCCATATTGTGCATGCATTGTATGGCTATAGGCCATTTCGGGCGCCTAATATCGCATTTCGGCATCATTTCATGCATCGGGTGTACTTTCGCCTCATTTCGGGGCTGTTTTCCCTCACATTTCAGTGCTGAAATTCATTTACATGTTCGCATATCATTTCCATGTCATTTCATACCTTAGGGCCATCGCCTCGGTTTGCGCGCCCGTGTGCACGCATTTCGAGGCACTTCATTTTTTATCCGTCGGCCTCTTATGTGAGCGTGGCTAAGGTCCACTCATGTTAGTGTAAGTCCAATTCGCATTGCGTATGCCATTGTCTCGGTTTGCGCGCCCGTGTGCACGCATTTCGAGGCACTTCATTTTTTTATCCATCGGCCTCTTATGTGAGCGTGGCTGAGGTCCACTCATGTTAGTGTAAGTCCAATTCGCATTGCGTATGCCATTGCCTCGGTTTGCGTGCCCGTGTGCACGCATTTCGAGGCACTTCATTTTCATCCGTCGGCCTCTTACGTGAGTGTGGCTGAGGCTACCTCATGTTAGTATAAGTCCATTTTGCATTCTGTATGCCATTTTAGTCTCATCGCATTGCATATGCCATTGCCTCGGTTTGCGCGCCCGTGTGCACGCATTTCGAGGCACTTCATTTTCATCCGACGACCTCTCATGTGAGTCTGGCTGAGGCCCACTCATATTAGTGTAAGTCCATTTTGCATTCTGTATGTCATTTTAGCCTCATCGCATCGCGTATGCCATTTTCTCGGTTTGCGTGCCCGTGGGTACGCATTTCGAGACATCTCATTTTAGTCTCATTGTATATCATATTTTATGCCATTTCATGCCTTAGGGCCATCGCCTCGGTTTGCGTGCCCGTGTGTACGCATTTCGAAGCGTCTCATTTTCATAGCATTGTGCATGCTAGGATTGTATTTTAGTCGCATTTCATACATATCATGCATATTGCATCGTGTTCGGGATAGGAGTTAGCCCGGGCACGGGAAACGAGGCGCGTTTCGTACTCCGAGTGACGGAACGGGTCTCAATTCCCAGGTCACCGACACTCCGTATTATCCATGATGGAGTTAGGTTTTGTTATAGCATTCATACGCATTCATCCTATATTGAGTTGTGCAAACCGGCTCCTCGGCCATCATGCATCGAGATGCGTGATTGGTGGCACGAGGATCGAGGCATGCATATATCTGTGAAATACATTGCTATGCCCCTTTCCTGCTCTCTGTTGCAGCAAAATGAAGAATCAGTAACTTTTCAGAGTCTGGCACGCTTTTCGAGAAACATTGCAAACAGAGGCTAAATTGGGCATCCCAGTGGATTTCCAAAAAGGCAGCCCAGCATATATCATTCATCAGAATCGAGGCAGCCCCTGGCTTGCATGCCAGTTTACAGTTTTTCTTAGTTAATCTGTTAATTAATTAGGAATCTGTATATTTATTCGGACTGTATTATTCTTATATTTCGGACTGTATTATTATTTATTCGGACCCTCTGCGTGAGGGCATAATTGTAATAAGTGTGCGTGTGTGTGATGTATGTCTTCCAACCCCACGTCTTTCTTCCTTTTTATTTACCCGCTTATGATGGTTAGATATAGGGCATGTTGCAATTAGCACACAGTATGATAGCATGTTTGCATTCATTCATCTGTTTTGCACGCACCGGGCTCGGCACATCATACAAACTGCATTTGTATTTCAATTCCAAATTGAATACGTGTTAGTTGTAGCATTCCATATGTCATGTTTAGAATAGCCGAGCCTGCTATAGTTTGCATCTTTGCATGTGTTGCATTAGGCAATTCTGTGCATCTAAGATCATGCATGGATTTCTAATGAACTACTGTTTTTGGCTTGGAGTACTCGGTAAGTTTTATGCTTTAGCATCCTTGCATGCGTGTGAGTGACTGCCATGAGAGCATGCTTGCCATGAGGCTATATGCTTATGTGATATAACTGCCTTGAATGCCTGTGGGTGGAGGTTGGGTTATTTGGATTGGAACAATTCATCAAGTGTTTTAAGCCCACTAGATAGTGGCAAAATCATGTTTTCTAAGCCCACCCGAGGGTGGCAAATCCACGTCTTAGCCTACCTGCGGGTAGCACCATCAAACCATTTTCAAACAAACAAACATGAAATGTTTTGTTCCAATTCAGGCGACTCAGTCTATACTTGTTTGCTGCGAGCATCACATAGTAACCTAGGCTAATAACCGGAATAAGAACACACAATGTTTTCAAAAACAGATATCATGGTTAGTAGAGGCCGGTCTTTGACCGGGCGAGCGGGGGTGCTCACGAAGTGACCTTCCCCAATCGTACCCAAGTTCCCGAGCCGAGGCAACTTTGGTGATGACGGACACGTGGCCTTTGGCAACGAGTCAGGGTTTCCTAAATTTCCCAAAAATAAAATATTTAGGTGGCGACTCTGTATCTGGAAAAGCAGTCCATGTTTGGCACTTCTTTCAAAAAATCTGTTTTCCAAAAACGATTTGCCGGATTTGGACTCTTTGGTTCAAGATTAAGAACCGTGACACAAATCGAGTCCGAGCTGTAGCGAGGTCCCCCGCGGGCTTGTTACACGCGTGTCTGCGACTGAGCTGACGCGCCGGTTACCTGCTCGGCGCGTGAGGCGCGTGCAGCAACTGGGGCTCACACGCCAACTTCCAGGGGCGCATGAGAGCGCGTCCTTTGTCCTCTGGGTGTCTGCTTTGCATTTCTGGACTGCTCTCGTCGAGCCCTTGCTCCTGGTATGCTCAAAACCTGATTTCGAGCAAGTTGATTTCTGGGCAGTTTCGAAAATCACACTGTTTTTGTTCCGAAACGCCACCGACGAGGCTCTGATACCACTTATTGCGATCGGGGATCCCGCCCAAGAACTTATAGAAATCATACCAAGCAGAAAAACACACCCACACAGAAGGAGACACCAAATTTAACGTGGTTCGGCATTAAAGCCTACGTCCACGGGAGAGTAACCGTTTATCACTTATAACAATGGAGAGATTACAGAAATATTACAGAGGAGAAGCTCACACTATTCTCACTCACCCGTTCACCCGTCTCCCTCGCTCACACCGAGGGAGACTGTTTCTCTACCTCACATCTCTCACTCTCTTGGTTCTCACTCTCTCGGTTCTCACTCTCTCATTTTCTTCAACCCTCTCTTCATCTATTTATACATATTGAGAAGAGATATGATTGGCCACCACCTACCTCCTTCCACTCTCTAGTGGGTTGGAGTTGGTGAGCCACCCCACTCTCTCTAGTGGGTTCTTCAAGTGATCACTCCACTCTCTTTAGTGGGTTAGCCATTCACATGGGTATGATCCAACAATAGCGAATCCATCGATCCAAACTCTATGGCCTTAATCCAAACCCTAGGAGCAGATTAAGATCGTAAAATAAGAAGAAAAGAAGGAAGAGAAGAAACAAAGAGAGAGGGGCTTCCAAGAGAGAGTTCTTCAATGGCGAATCAAGATCTGCAACTCTAAGGAGGAATTATCTGGGAGACAGAGAGAGTACCTTCGTGATGTTCAGATATATCAACGGGTTGGATGGATAATACAATTTTGTGGATGGATCAGTCAAAATCAAAACTTAAATATGATAGCTACATAACTATATGAATTGAAATCAGTCAAAAACTTCAATCGGTAAAGAAAGCAAGCACAATGTCGAAGAAATCTACAAAAAATTGAACAAAGATTACGATATATATATACATAACTATACCTACATGTTTCGAAATCAGTCAAAAACTTCAATCGGAAAAGGACAGAGAATAACCTGAATGTCGATGGGAGACGAGGCAATGGTGAGCTGCGATGGCGATGTTCGATGGTGGAAGATTGACGGACATTGTGGTCATGTGCGATGCTAAGATGAGGGGCGATAGTGATTGATTCTGTATGTGTGTGTGTGTGTGTGTGTGTGTGTGTGTGTGTGTGAGAGAGAGAGAGGGAGGGGGGAGAACAAGAGAGAGAAAGAACCGTGTGAAGACTAATAGATTTGGGCAAAAATTTAAGCGCCAATATGAAATATTTTCCACTAAAATTTTGAACACATTTGCCGACTAAATTTTAGTCGCTGAAAATATTTGGTCGCCAAAGATAAAAATAATTTTTTATTTTCTATTCGACGACTAAAACATTTTTTTGTCGCTAAAAATATGTTTTTGGCGATCAAAAAAAATAATTTTTCATTTTTTATTCGGCGACTAAATGGTTTTAGTAGCCAAAACTCAATATACGGAGACTAAATTTTTTTTTGTCGCCAATTCTAGTATTTTTACCGACTAATTTTTTTTTTTAGTCGCCAATAATCAATATACCCCTATTAAAAAAAATTAGTTGCTAAATATTGTACTTTTGGTGACTAAAAAAATTTTTGGTTGCCAATTCCACAACTTTTGACGATTAAATTTTTTTTGATCGCCAAAGGTATATTTTGTTGTAGTGAATGCATAAAAGAAGAAATGACAAACGAATTTGATTTTGTCATTCAAATTTATCAATATGAAATATATTTACGTGAAAGAAAAAATTTGGATTTTCAAGAAGAGATCCATTTTCTTGGTGAAGAAAATTTTCAAGTTGTTACTTCATTATCATATTATTTAGTATAAGAAAAAATACATCATTTAATTGGAGTAATTCATCAACTTGATATAAAAATTTGCTAATGGAGACATGAGTTATCAACCCTTCTTATCAAGTCTTTAATGACTGCATTTTGTGGAGTTTTACAAAATGATTTCAAGTTTTTTATGACTAAAATTGATGAAAAAATAACTTTATCAATGGCTCAGGGAGTTCAAGAGCCCGTTTTTAAAGAGCCAAATTATAAAATTAACATAACAAAAGAGCATGTTCTTGAGTCAAACATGGCTAAGAATGATGTTCCATATATGGCTCGAGAGGTTCATACATCCACTTGTAGAGAGTCAAGTCATGAAAAGCTTGTTAGGGAACATGTTTTTAAACCAAGTTTGGTTAAAAATGATGAGGAACCCATGGTTAGTGGATTTAAAATTTTTGATGATGTGAAAAATCTCAAAATATTTGAATTTCCAAAACTACCATATATTACTATCTTCGTTGTTCAAAATCCATTTTGGATTTATGGTTCACATCAAAATTTAATTTTGATGAAATGGTGAACAAAATATCGAAGTCTAGAAAATATATTTGTTGAGTTTTTTCCTATATTTTCAAAATGGGAAGCATGGAAATGACCAATAATAATGGTACTGGTTATTTTCATGGTTATATGTGAAATAGTTGCCAATACAAATTTACAGTTAGCCAAGCAAGAAGAAGCTCTGTAGAAAACACAATGAGTTCACATGTTTGTTGTTTTCTACCATGTAATGTGAAAATCATCATTCTTGACCAAAAATTGGTCTTTGCTATGTATTAGACATGACGTTTTTGTACTATAGATTGTCTTCGAAGTGGATATGTAAACAACTATCATTTGGGTTTTGTTGTTGGTCACGTGTATGCTTCGAAAGCCCTTTTTGCCATAATTTTTTAGCTTTCGAAGCACTCCATCTTATATCACCAACAGCTTCAACGAAAAAAATAATAGTGGTTGTGAACCTTCGAAGCTTTGCCGAGTATTTCCAAGGATGTAATTAGTCTTTTGTCGGCACCTTCAACATTCGAAGGATGATTTTGGCCCTCTAGTAATACCTTTAGATGATGATTTTCATCCTTTGAATTACAACTCTTCAAGAATTCGAGACGTCTCATAATTTTTTGCCATGATATTGGTTACCGTCAAGTGAGACATTTTTACATGGCGGTAAACTTCGAATAATTTCAAAGTGGCTTCTAAGCATTTTGAATTAGCTTCGAAGTAGCTCCAATGAGGGTTTCATATGTCCCTCTTTATAATGAACCTTCTAGTAAGCTTCGAATGGTGCTAGAGAAGTTTTGAAGGATTCCGAAAGAGCTTCGAAGAGGTTTTTTTATAATGAGCATAGTAGTGTTGCCATGTCATTGAAGTATTAGCCATAATTTTTAGACACCATACACATTGAATGCATACATTCATTGATTACAAATTGGCGTCTCATATTGAAATTTTGAACTTGCCACCTAAGAAAGTACAAAACTTCTACTCATGACTCATACCAAATATGATTGGTATGTGTTGTGTCCAAATCAAATTGGTGAATTGATCACTTTGAAGCACTCATATTGAATTTGAAACATATGCCTTTAGTGTAGTGTCCCTTCGAAGCACTTCGTTGGTGTTGTTGTGGAATTTAAAGCACTTTATTACTCATGTCAATTATGTGCATGGTTCGACTCTTCAAAAATTCAAATAAACATCATTTTTAAAGAGCCACGAGGGGTAATGTTGACACCATAAATATTATTATTATTATTATTATTATTATTGGAGGACACATGGTACTTTCTTGATCAATTAAGAGTTAAGAGAAGTTACAAAGTTAGTGGTCTTGCATAGTGGAACATGGAAGACAAGGTGGAAAAAGTTAAAACATATGTGGAGAATATGATGGACAAAGTAACTTAGTGGAAGACATGGAGGGATATGTGGCATTGTGAGAATAAAAGTGGAAGAGTGAGTAGTTTTAGGTGGTTATTAGGTAGTTATTGCTGGAAGTTTTTTCTATAAATAGCCATTAATGGCTACATTTACAAAGACCCAAAACTAGAGCTAGAAACTAGTTTATTTAGTTTACATTTTCCAATCCTTTAAATTCCAATCTTTTACTTTCCTGTACTGCACTTCAAATTCCTAGGAGTAATTCTAAATTAGTCTGTTGCTGTAATCCTCTTCGAAGCTATGAAAGTACAAAGGTACAATTGTAAACTCTTCTTTATTTAATGAAATTTGATTATTGACAACTGTTTCTCCCTCTTTCTTTTATTTTTATGATTAGTTTTCTAAGGTTTCTACTAAAAATGAACCACCAACAAAAGCTCTCTTCATTGAGGCTAAAAGAATTTTGAAGCAAACGTCTGGTTAATTGGTTGGCATTTAATACTTCTATAAGGACTCATTGATTCTTACTGGCATGCTCAAATTACATTTCTAACATTTAAAAGCCAAAAAGCCAACAACACCCCTAAGATTTGTTTAAAATATGAATTGTCCCTTATGATTCTGAAAATTATTTCTCACCCCTTAAAGTTTGTAATTTCATAACAAATGACCTTTTTATTAATAAATTATCAAATTAATTAATAGTGTTTAATGATATCAAAAATATATTACAATTGATAATTCAAGTAATTTTATTAATTTGATAATTTATTAATAAAAAGGTCATTTGTTATGAAATTACAAACTTTAAGGGGTGAGAAATAATATATTACAATTGATAATTCAAGTAATTTTATTACTGTATATGAGAACAATTAGGAATTTTATTTTTTTAATTAATTCTGTTAAATAAAAAATTTTAACAAAGAAATATTTATAATTTTTTAAATCATAAAAAATAATTTATATTTTAAATAAATCTCAAAGTGCAATCATAATTTATTCTTTTAATTATTGTAAATTTGAAATTGTTGGCCAATAAAACAAAGGTCATTGACTTGCCAAAGTCTTGGTCTTGAAAGGCATTGTGTAATAGTTTTATCCTTATGTATATTGAATAAAATATATTTATAAAAAATTAAATTAATTGCACATACCTTTCATTGCATTGTATTTATATTCAGTTTTATATTTCATATGATATTTATGAAATATTTTTTTAAATACAAATATAATTTAATGAAAAGTTTTTGATATTCAATCAACATAATTTTTTTACAAATATATTTTACTCAACATATTTTAAAAATTAAATAATTCAAATTATCGAAATGTGTTTCAAAAATAGACCCCAAAATCCATACAATAATGGCTATTGTGCCGGCATAGCAGTCACTCCTATTTCTATCTTTATCTATGATAGATTAAAAATATATATATATATATATATATATCACACGCAAACGTAGAAACTAAAAATGTTAACCATTGTTTTCCAGTTTACCCAAAAGAAAAAGTGGTCGTTTTTGACATATGCTTTATAGACATACCATTAGCCAAGACTGAGATAGTTTAGTGAGGTTGTATATATTTTTAAAATAGAAAATAATATTTGTTACTAAATCAAGTTTACTAATTTTTAACCTTTTACGTGCTTACATATTTGTTGCGGATAGATCTAAGTTCTAACGTAAGAGTTTTAAAAAAAGAAAAAAAAAATAGATTCACTAATCAATCAATCCGTCAACCGAGCCGCACATGTCGGGTGAAATTTAATCCCTACCTGTGCTTGGGCCGTGATAAGTGCCACTCTTCATTGATGTGGTGAGCCGCCCTACCCTATTTGGGATCCTTTAGGTCAATGAAGAATGATGAACACAAAGTCTACTCATGGCATCTTATTCTTAAAATAAAAAAGCGAATCATTTATAATACTTATATAACTTTAAAAATAAATAAGCTTATTTTTTAAAGATAACTATAATAAAATCATGTCACAACGATTATCAATTCAATCAATGTTTTTTTGTCAATATTTTATAAAAATAATTTTTAAAAATGAACTAATTTAATTATTAAAATAAAATCTTATCGAACCTACAAGTCTTAACAACACATGTTATTAGAAAAATGATAAATTATTTCATATTTTTTTGTTCAAATTTCATTTACTGATTGGCATCTTACAAATTATTTAAAATTCAAAACAAAACAAAAAAGTGATGAATTTAATAATTTATACCCAAAAATTAATAATTTAAAATACCTCTTAAACTTTTTTAAGGAATATTTGAATAATTTATAAATAAATAAAAAAGAATACAGACATGTAAATGTGAACACATATATGCCTTGGAGACGTTTCACTAGGTAAAAGTCACCACCATCATTCACTCAACCAAGGCCGGCTATTTCTTGTACCCCTTTTCTTTTTTTTCTTTTTCGTTTTTTTCCTGAACAAGGCTATTTCTTGTACCTTTCTTCACATCTCTCTCTCCCCCTCTCTCCCTCTCTAAACTGATAAAAGGAAAAAAAACTTTGTTGTAACTTTGCCAAGATAGAAAGAAAACAAGGGTTTACAACTTACACATCAAAGAATGAGCAACAAAGAGGGTTCTTCTAGTGCATCTATGGCTAACAAGATTGTAAGATATGAAGAGTGCTGCAAGAATCATGGCGCTCGAGCTGGCAAAAGCGCCATCGATGGGTGCAAGGAATTCATGGCTATGCTCACTAATCCACTTTATTGTGATGCTTGTGAATGTCACAGAAACTTCCATAAAAAAAAAGTTGTTGAAGTGGGGGAGGCTAGTGATTCAGAGGTAATATTTTGGGAAAATTATTCAATAATTCCAGAGTATCACGTGTCTGTATTTCTTAACCAATTATTATTTAATATGTCTCATCATGTTCTCCAGTCACCTAACACAATACACCATCTATTCATCTTCTCCACCAATCATAATACTATAAAATATCACGTGTCCATATTCCGAGATTACTGAATAATTACCCAATATTTTGAGGTATCTTGTATTTATTATATGTTTTCGATTGCGTTTTGAATCATAAATTTGGATTTTTCACAAAACATAATTGTATCATCTGGAAACTGCAGATGCGAGATGTTGCATCTGCAATTGTATCACTTGCACTTCCCTTCTTTATTGATGTATTTTGATACTTGTTCTTTCTCATTTCATCAATAAAATTTTCCTCTTTCTTTGTTGATAAAAAAAAATAAATTTAGATTTTTTTTTTTCCATCAAATCACTATCTAAATTCACGACTCAAATGAATTAGAATATTATAAGAGATTTTGTTCTCTTTCTCTGTCATGGACATAAGCATCCCGTAGAACTATATATATATATATATATCCCAGTGTTCGTGTGTATTTGTTCTACTGCTTTATTGTGCGATTGAAATCACGATTTTGCACAACAGGCTATTTATGAAAATTGTTGCAAGAACCATGCAATACGTGTGGCAAAATTTTCATATGAAGATGGGTGCTTGGAATTCATGCCAAGCGAAGGCGGCGACAAGGCTGAAGACTCCAGAGCTAAGCTTATCTGTGCTGCTTGCGGCTGCCACAGGAACTTCCATAAAAGAAAAATGGGGGAGAAAGTTGCTCCTAGGCGGTCACCACCAGTTTACTATGGTGGCGGGTATGACAGCGATGACTATTAATTGTTACGACACAAGATTTTCTATTCTCAAATCTATGCTTCTTTCTTAATAAACCCTTAATAATTTGATCTTGTAATAACATTAGTATGTTTATAGATTTCTATGTAGAATAAAGCTTGCCTCAGACTGGAGGGTTCAGTTTGCAAAGATGTGAGCCTATCTCGGGCCTATTCTGGTGCTACAAACAGTTCAACTTGTCGGATCAATTGAGGATCCTATTCATGAAAAAAATAATTAATTTGATGGGATATCAATAGGTACATAATCTGTTTATATTTGTATTAAAAAAATAAACCGTTTACTTTTTGTACAAATAATCTGTTTTATAGATTTTACAAATTAAATAGTAAATCAAAACGAATCCAAAATAAGCTCAGTCATGTAAATAAACGCTCAAAAACTTAGATTTTTCTTTTTACGGAATTCTATGATTAAAAATTAAATATAGTAAATATATGTTGTCTCTATTATATATATTATATTATATTATATTCATTATCATATTTAAATTTCTCCTCTTATATAAAACAGCATTGTATACATTATTATAACATTCAATATAATATTTTCTTTCTCTCTCTTAGATTTTTGTTGGCTTTTTGACTTTCAAAGGTTATTATTGTAATTTTGAGCGTGCCAGCAAGGATCAATCAGTCCTTACAGAATATTAAATGTCAACCAATTATCAAACGATTGTATTTTAGTTCTTTCAGTCTCAATGAAAATGACTTTTACTGATGACTTTATTTAGGAGAATTAAGCAAACAACTTTTAATATGAAGAACAATTGTAATATTTCATTAAGTAAAATGGAAGAGTTACAAAGATCCAAATCAGTCTCGTAGAGGTTTACAGTAACAAACTACTTGAAACTACTCCTATGAACGAAGTGCAGTGCAGGAATTTGAAGTATAGAAATGTAAAGAACAAGAAATATAAAAACTGGAAGGAAAATAAAGTAGATAAAACTGATTTTTTGGATCTAAGTCTGGAGATTCTTTCTGGGGCCTTCTCTGCTATTTATACTTCCCAATGACAACCGTCGAAATGCATTTCTAACCGTCGAATCATCCCTCCATGATCGCTGATCATGTTGCCTTACAGTTAGCTCCACTATATCATATCTGCAGTTAGGCTTCCCTCCTGATTTCGAATTTAAATATGAGTAACCGTTGAAGCCACGTCATTTTGCATCTCTTTGCTGATCCAGTGCTATGTAGATCTACAATAACCAATACTAACTGCCACGTATGTAATTACGATTGAAAATTTGAATTGTCTTCCCGTATTGCCCTCATCCTGCCACGTGTCAAACTGTGATTAGCTTATACAAAATATGTAGCCAACATTACCCCCCGCACTAATATACCCAATACTTGGTGATATTAGTGGATCAAGGTATTTTACCCACGTCTTAGAACGTGCATGGGTTTTGCACTTTTCAGAAATGCAACCGTCATTCATCAATGAAACATTTGCATTAAATTCTCTTCTAACCCTTGAACACTCTCACTATCTTAGTATTTGAAAAGACTGGTTCATCTTTTATAGCCAAGCAAGTCTTTTCTTACCTTGATCAAGCATACGAAGAGTTATTTGATGATATTGTTTCTCCTCGAAAGAACCTTCATGCATTGATTAGCCACCTTTATCTACCCTCATTTATACAAGTTATGGAAGCTTTCGCAAATCACCGACCTTCAAACCAAGGACCTACTGCTTACGATTCTTTGGAACACAAATTTGCAGTCATGGATATCGGAAGTTCTTCTTCTGCAACAAAGCATTCCGCGTGGGATGAAGCTGCTGCTTCTTCTTCTTCTATGACTTCTGGCTGGGGAACTTGGCCTACCCCTACTCAACCTCAGACGAGGGAACGCATTCATCACCGATTCCCAGAATTCGATGACCCTCTTGAAATCCCTCATTCTAAACGCAGTTCTGTAGTATATCCATATGTTCCTATTGACCGTATACGCAGTCTTGAGGACAATCTGCTTTCATCACGGTATACTTCTACCTTGCCATCTCGGATGGTTCGAAGTGTCCAACGTCCTGATGAAGCTTTAGGGATCAGTCCTGCGCTTTTAGCCAAAAAAGCAAAGCTTTATACCTCCAATTGGCTAGAATGTGTAGCCATACCTGAATTCCTAGATTCGATCAGGGAACCTTCGACTGCTCCTCATCTACCTTCCAATCCAAATTGGATTGATGAATTGAGACTCACTCTCTCTGAGGGCTAATACTTCAGCCCCTACCAGTCCCCAATGTCTCCAACTCCTTATCAGCAATTTAGGGCTCAGACTTTGCTTGCTGCTTTTTCCCATTTATCCTTTGAAGTCCTTCGAGATGACATTCCCCACAAAAACTTTCTATGGGCTTGTGACATTATGTCTCGAAGTCATCTTCTCAACCCTGTGGCCCAAATAGAGCTTTATACCTTTTTAGACCAACTTCCTCTCCTGCTCAACTGGCACTTCCAGGCTTCCATTACCAGTGAAGTTCTGGATGAAGCCTTCTCTACTCGAATTCAGGTTCAAAATGAGGTAAAGAACCTTCTTGAGGAATATGAGGCCTTCAGGAGCCAGGTTTCTAAGCATGGGGAGGATGTTGTAATGAACGAAATGCATGAAAAAGAGGAGATGGACGCCATAGATAAAGCCCTAAAACAGATAGAATTCGAAGTGAAGGCCCAACAACTCACTTCTCAATTAAGGGCTTACCAATTAGATAAACCAAATCTGGACAAGATAGAGGATAAAGTAGGAAAAGAGTATTCATTTATTGAATTTTGTTGAACTAAATTCCATGATCTTGTAACTTTGTCCATTCCATATTTCTATGAAATTGAGAATGTAATCAAATGAATTCCGATGTAAACAGCACCTATCAATAAAACTAGGCTTTCCAAATTTCATTTGTCAAACTTTGATTTACCACTCCAATTATAAACTTAATTGTATGGTTGATGTGAAATCTTCAAACTCAAATCCTAACTCAAACTCTTCTGAAGTGTGAAATTTTCTTTTTAAGAAAACAATTATTGCCTTACATACCAATTCTAGGATTAACATAATTCTTCAGCTGTTAGCTTTGAATTAACCAACTTTGTCCTTTGAAACTTGATTTAAACACATCCAATGAAATATTGGAAGTCCAATTTCAACTTTTCCAACATATGGAATGTAATTGACAACTTTTGCCGATTTCCTTTCAGAATCAGAGTTTCGAATTTACCAATTTTGCCCTTCGAAACTTGAGTTGATCATGACCAATTCCCCAACATATGGTTAATACAAGCAAGTGATTTCGAATCAACTAATTTTGTTTCGAACAAACAGTCTATACTTTCCAACATATAGAAACCTCTTTTAAGGACTGTATTATTTTATTCTACGAAAGTGATTTCTTTTGTGTACTACCAAACCAACTATTGGTTTAAAACCTAGACCAAACAAATTCTAGCCGTAAGGTATTTCAAATTTTGCTTCGAAGGCTTTTACTTTCATCAAGAAACCTAAAAAACAGGTCTTTAATCTCTTTGAAGTAAACAAAATACCTAAGTATTCCTGCACCCTTAGGTATGGAATGTCCCTCGAAGTCGACTTCCTGCTTTCGAAGCCATTTGTCAGTTGATTTTGGCGCCAAAACTTGGCTTCGAAACCAAATAGCTTATTCGAAGCTAACATTAGGTTTTGAGATACATTTCCCTCCATAATTATCAATTTTGAGGGAAATTTTTTCGCACGCATACCTTTAATACTTCTTTACGAATTCCGTCCATATAAAACGATTGGGTGTCTTTTCAGACAGAAAGGTTTAAAAACTCTTTTATTTTGCTCCCAATCCACTTAGTCGTTTAATACACAAACCCTTCATCCTCTGCTGGCTTTCTCTTCCCCTTTACTCTCTTTCCCAACTTCATCTTTTGAGAAGACTCTCTATCAATGGCCTCTTCTTCCTTGAAAGTACCGGTTGTGGAGTGCGCGAGTCCATCCGTAGCCTTGAAAAGAATCATTGATGAGGAGTGTGAGAAGTACAAGGCTGGTGAGAAAAGTGCCATTGACGGACGCATCTTCATTCCTCGTCGTCATGAGCAACAAGAGTATGTACTTGGCCCCATTTTTAGGGAGATTCCCACTGAACTTCCAGCTCTGTATCCACATCTAGAAGATCATTGTCTCATTTACGAAGGTGGTCTTGATTAGGGAAGCTAGAAGGTGAACCGATCCCATCGCTGCTGGCCCATAGTGAGACCAAAGTGGGAGGAATGGTATGACCGGGTCGTCCCTAATAGGACACTGGATCTTCAGGAGCTCTGCCTCTTCGACGCCGTCCAATTATCCAGGTTTACCATTTCGGAAGACCCTTTTTTAATACCTGCTTCCCTTTGTTTTTGGAATTCTGCTTTTAATTTCTTTCAGTTCAGATATGGGATAATGGCTCCTACTATCCTTGATATCTGCCATTTGTTAGGATTATCCCCTACTGGCACCCCCATTGGTCCAGACTATCCTAACCTCAAAACCCCTTTTTCCCTCCCCTTTCTGAACTCATCCTATAGTGACTTTGTCAAGGCTGAGAACAAAAGAAAGGGCCCTGTGACTGATAGGGAATTTTTCTTTTTTATATTGTATTGGCTTTGCAAGTTCCTCTTCTGCACCTCTTCTCAGAGGATCATGCCTGAATTTGCCCCTCTTGCCAAAGCTCATGTTTTACAAAGAAAAGTGGCCTTAGCTCCATATGTTCTAGCCCATGTTTATAGAACTTGCTCTCTTTTTTTTGTGAAAAACCCTTGGATGCCAATTAATGAGGCCCATTTTGGATTCTTCAACTTTGGCTTTTTGTATATTTCACCGAGTTACAGTCTAAATGCTTAAAGTTTTTGGAACCAAACCCTACCACTCATGGCATGAAATTAGCCAATGTTTTCGCTCTATCATTCCACCTTTGCTTTTTACCTTTCTTTCTTCCACCAACTCCCAGCTTCCCCTTCTTCTCACAGCTTTCGTCCCTTCAAACCTACCAATATTGGCCCATCATGGTTGAAGACCTTCTTAAGTGATAGGTTCTGTTCTACACCTCAGCATAAAAACATGTGGGCCTCTATTCTGATTCCCAGAGAATTATTCATTGGGACCATGAACCCCAGAGCTTACAAATGCATCGCTGAGCCCTATTGTCCTACCCAATTTGCTAGGCAATTTGGATTCTGACAAGGGGTCCCAATACCTCTCTGCAATCAGACCAATTTAAGTCTTACCAGCAGGGATCTGAAGGTTCGAAGATCTAGATTGGAAGAAGTAACTTCCAAATTCATCCAGGATTTTATTGACTTTGAGTACTTCCCCTTCATACCTCAAAGCAATATACTGAAAAGATGCCAGAACTGGTGGATGGCCAATATGGAGGTACATTTGGCCATTCCTCCTCATGAACTATTAATGGTACTGGATGTACCTCAAGCCAAGCCCAAAGGGCCGGAGTTATTACCTATTCCACTGCTCTTGCTACTTCAGTTCTTGAGCCTGTCACGACAAAGTCTTTTCCTGCTGCCTCGAAGAAAGGTATATACTCCTGTTTCTTTCCTCTTCTTCTCCTTTATGATGCTCTTGTCTTTACTTATACTCTTTCTTTGATATAGGTGGTGCGGGTGCCTCTCAGAGAGATTCCCCCCAAAAGGTTAAAGCTCTAAATCTTCTCAAGAGTAAACAGCAACAACAACGGAAAAAAAAGATCTTACTTGACCTTGAGGAAGAGATACCTGAGGTTCGTGTAGAAGAAAAAGAAAAGGAAGCAGAAAAAGAGCAAGAGACACCCTTGAAGAGAAGGAAGAAAATGACTATCTCACTGTTGATTTCACTGGAGATCCCATTCACGAAGCATCTGCTAAAGCAATGGAAATAGAACATTCCAAAGAACTTATTGTATTTCAAAGAGCTGAGAAGAGGAGGCAACAGCAAATGCTTAGGGATAAAGCTGTTGCTGCTGATGCACTCCAAAGAGAAGTTGCAAGAAAACAACAAACTGTTGGGCATTATACTCTTCGCAGCTCTCTGATCATAGCCACTACTTCTGAAACCAGTAATTTCCTTCGTGCCTTTATTCTCCTTCCTCAAATTTTTGATACTGAGACTTGACATTACTTTGTGTTTCTTCTTTTGCAACAAAAGTTACTCTGCCATTTCCTTCAACAAGAACTCCTTCAGTTTCATCTGAAGTTGAAAAACCTCAAGACGTGGAGTCAATTCAAGCAATACTCCCACTTCCTGGTCGTACATTTTCTATACCTTTCTTGAGGCTAAACATTCCTGCATCCCTATCTTTTGGCTTAGCTTCATACTTTCCTTTTCTATCTTTCAACTCTACCCAATTTATTCTTCCTTCAAGCCTTGCTACTCCTTCCTCTCCTAAGAAAATTCCAGCTATTACTTCATCTCCAATGATAGCTGATTCCCATAGAGAAGGTACTGGTAGCTCTCTAATTCCTTGTCCATTATCTCTACCTAGCTCCAGTAGCTCTTCTTTTGACCTACTGGTAGCCAAAACTATGGAGGCTGCTAGGGATACTTCAATTCTTCTCCTATTCCTATGTAGTCATTTCTTCATCCTACCAGAGTTCTTTTTGCACCCTCCATGTCAACAGATGAGGTGGACATGTTCGAGGCTAGGTTAGCTAGTCTTTTTGACATGCCTTCCACCACTCCACTAGCTAATAATGAAACTGAGCCATTAGACTTAGCTGATTCTCTCTTAGAAATTTTTTAGAGCTCTTCCTCCACTAGTAGGACTTCCTTGCATACACTAGACTTGGATAGCTGTTTGAATTTGCTGACATCCTTCTCGAGGATCCCCTTCGAAGCCTTACAAAGGCCTATAGTCAAAAATGGCTTCCTTCAGTGCTGCAAAGTTGTTCAGCAATCCAGCATGACTATTTCAAGTCACTTATCTCAGGCGGCAGCTACCATTGATTTTTACATCAACATCTGCCATACTGCCAAGGCTGCAGAAGAGAAATTGCTAAGAGACTAGAGTTTTGTTTCCAGCGAAACCAGCAATGGTTATGCTGGTTGGGATTAATCTGGGGTTCCTTTTTCTTAATTTCTTCAAAGAAGATTTCGGAAGCAGGTTTACTGCTGCCTCATTATCTACCAATACCCGGTTCATCTGTACTCCATCGAAGAAGGCCTTGATATACAAGGGTTTGACATGCTGTGTCATGGATGTCGTGGGATACTCAAAATAGTATGAGAGATTAATACTCACCTCTTCCTCACTCTCATCTCCAGTTTCCATTGGTGTGGCCACCTCAGATTCATCTTGCAACATACTCACTTGTGAGTCTTCACTAGAAACTGGAATTGGGTCAATCTTCTGACCTTGGTTTTCATCTTCAACTTGAAACTCCTATGGTAGTATATGCACCATATTCACCGACATAGGAGGAAATGAGCCAAATTGGACGACTGGCTGTACCTGCTTCTTTTCCTGGCCAACTAGCTCAATTACTTCAGAAGCATCTTCCATGCTACATTCTGGCACTTCAGTACTAGTAACTTTCTTTGAATGGTCTGTTTCTGCTGGTTTTTCGACCAAAAATGTCTGTTCAGCCATGAAGGCTTCGAACATTTCCTCCTCAACCATCTTCTTCCTTTAGCCTTGGCTGACTTCTCCCTCTGTCTCACTATCACTTTCCATCAAAGCCCTTTTCAATCCTGCTAAACTGGATCTTTTTTTGGCTTTTAGTTCTGAGTAAACTTTGGCCAACTGCTCTCTGCTGCAACTCATTTTGTCTTGAGGAGTCAAGTTTGGATTATGATCTGACTTTGGACTTTTCTTTCCCTCTGTCTGGCCCTTTAACTGGACCAATGAAGAGCTTTCTCCACTTTCTTTCAGATCCTTCTGGTACTGAGTGTACCTTCGCTAGATCTTCCTCCTTTGGGATCTAGAAATCACTGGGACCATATTTGGTTCCTTTGTTTTTGGATGCTTTAATAATACTCAATTATTTGGAGCTACCAAAGGAGGTTTAACCATCCTACCCTGATCTCCAACAACATTTCTTTGGGTAGACATTTCCCTAGGTTTGTTCTGCATGACAAACCAATCTGGAACTCCAGGTACCCATGGACCCACTAGCCCAGTTGTCGAACTGTCTCTTTCTTCCTTCAAAGCCAATTTCGAAGCTGGCTATGAAGGCCACTGCTTGGCTCTGACCCCCTTATTTTAGACCTAGTTGAGGCCTTCCATGAAGGTGCCCACTTTCCTTTTTGTGTGAGGCTGATCTAAGGGGCCAATCTCTAGCCTTGATCCCATGACTTGAGCCCACTTCAAGTCTTCTCTCAGGATGATTGCCCTTCATTCTGTAATAGTTGGGTGGTTTGAATTCATGTAAAGGTCTCTTGCCGTTAGAGTGCACTCTAGTGGCTATGGGCTCAGCCATGAATCGCTGCTGCCTAGTACCAGTTGGATACGGCCTCTTGTTATAGGTACTAGTTGGTTTAAGACGCCTTTACACATCCTTGTAATATTGTTTCCCATCAATCGGAAGCCCTTTCAACCACTTGTAGCTCAACCTACACCTGGGACACATTCTTTGCATGACAGCTGCCTCTAAAGAATCATCATCCAGTGCCTCTTCATCAAAATCTTCCCCCTGGTCTGCAAAGCCTTGTCCAACTGCTGGTAAACTTCTAGCATCTTTCTTGATAATAGTCTGGCTGGCAACATGCATTTGTACATTGACCTCTTCCAATTCCTTCAAGGAAAAATTCTGGAAGTCTGGCACAATAACATTGGCTGCCACTTCTCCAATTTCTGAGAACGGATTAGTGTCAATCCCCATAGCCTTTTCTGCCTTAGCTTGGAATTTTAGACTCCCCTTTCGAATTTGCTCTTGGATCCTATCTCAAAAAACAATACAGTTTTTAGTTGAGTGAGATCAAGAATTATGCCATTTACAATACACTTTTCCTTTAAGTTCCTCTAGAGACGGAATTTTGACTCCTTTTGGTAACTTCAGGAAGTTTACCGCAAGCAAATGATCAAAAATGTCATCTGCCATTTTTAAATCGAAAGAGTATTTCCTATGAAGGTCTTTCTTTTTAAACTATTGATCTATTGTTGTCTCTTTATGAATTAACGCTTCACAGATCACAGGTTCTTTCCCTACAATCCCTGTTGCATCAATCTCATAATTAGGATCTCTGTAATACATCTTGTATGATGCATTACTTCGATCTTGTTCTTCTTCTAGTAATGCTTCATATCTAGACACCTTATAGATCAGTTCCACTAAGTCTCTAAACTCAGTTGAGTCAAACTTCTTTCGAAGCCTAAACTCTAAACCATTTTGAGCCAATCTCACGAACTCAAGCTCTGGTAGGATGATCCTACATTTGTTCTGTGCTCTTTTGAATCTGGCAATAAATTGAGCAGCCTTCTCATCAGGCCTTTGACTCAACCTTGCCAAATCTGCCATGGAAACTTCTGGCTCCGTTTGGAAGAATTGGGCATGAAATGCCTCCTCCATTTGTTGCCAAGTTTGGATGGAGCCAGGTGTAAGGTTAATATACCATACAAAAGCTGCCCTAGTTAGAGAATTTGGGAACAGTCTTAATTTCATGTAATCATTATTGGTAAATTCACCACATTGAGCAGTGAATCTAGCAATATACTCTACCATTGACTAGTTTCCATTCCCACAAAAAAGAGCAAAGTCTGGTATCCTGAACTCTCTTAGGTATTCATGCACCCGATCTACCCATTCTGGACATGGTTTCTTGTACACAAGAGTTTGAACCCCCCGAGCCATCGGTCCACACATCTCTCTAACAATATCAGCAATTTGGTTCCTAGAAACCATATTTTGTGCTTGTTAAACCACTACTAGAGGAACAAACACAGGATTTAGTGGACAACCTTGTGCCTGAGGTCCTCTTGGTCCATAGGGCGGTATATTTGGGACTGTTTGTCCCTGTGATGCTGGCTGCTGTTGAGGATATGGGTAACCCCTCTGAGTCTGTCCTACGAAAGGACCTGCGAAAGGTGCTGAAACAGGTGTTGTGTCTCTTTCAGTTGTAGGAAACCCTTCCAACCCCCCGGGTACAAATTCGAACAAAGGATTAGTGAACCCCCTTGTGCCAGGTATGGTTTTCGAACATGGGATTTGGAAACATCCTTATGCCATTTTCTTGTATTGGGCCAGATCCACCAATTTGCATGGCTTCACTGTTGAGTAATGAGGCACTATGATTTGTCACAAGCCTCGAAAGAGGCTCATACCAAGACTGAGGTGATTGTCTTTCATAGTTTTGATTACTAGTTTGACCATTAGAATGTCCATTATGTTGCATATGTTGTTTGTCTCTAACCAATCTTTGCTGAGGGACATTTGAAATTTCCTCCATTTGCCTTGCGTTAGTTGGTTGATGAGTATTCATTCTATTCATAAAGGATGTTGCCCATCTTTCCATTGTGTTCATTAACTGCTGTCCCATGACATCTACTAGGCCTCTCCATGGGTTAATTGGCTGAGTAGATGGAACAGTGGATAATCCAATTCCTTGGCTTCGTCCAATACTTTGAACATGTGGTACTTGGTCCGAAGTGCTGGTCTGTTCGACCATAGGTTTTGATAAAACAGGTACTTCCACAAGATGTGTTATCACATTATCCTCTGGATTAGGTATTTCCACTACTCCTTCCACGCCTTCTTCCAAGCGTTCATTTTCTCCTTGCCTCCTACGTCTAGCCATTTCAATTAGTCTCACTGGGCATACCAAAAATATATGTTGACTTTTTGGCTTTCGAAGGTTAGTATTGTAATTTTGAGCGTGTCAGCAATGATCAATCAGTCCTTACAGAATATTAAATGCCAACCAATTATCAGACGATTGTATTTTAGTTCTTTCAGCCTCAATGAAGAGGACTTTTACTGGTGGCTTTATTTAGGAGAATTAAGCAAACAACGATTAATATGAAGAACAATTGTAATATTTCATTAAGTAAAATGGAAGACTTACAAATATCCAAATCAGCCTCGTAGAGGTTTACAGTAACAAACTACTTGAAACTACTCCTATGAACGAAGTGCAGTGCAGGAATTTGAAGTACAGAAATGTAAAGAACAAGAAATGTAAAAACTAGAAGGAAAATAAAGTAGATAAAACTGATTTTTTGGATCTGAGTTTGGGGGTTCTTTCTATGGCCTTCTCTGCTATTTATACTTCCCAATGACAACCGTCGAAATGCATTTCTAACCGTCGAATCATCTCTCCATGATCACTGATAATGTTGCCTTACAGTTAGTTCCACTATGCCATATCTGCAGTCCTGATTTTGAATTTAAATATGAATAACCGTTGAAACCACGTCATTTTGTATCTCTTTGCTGATCCAGTACTATGCAGATCTACAATAACCAATACCAACTGCCACGTGTGTGATTACGATTGAAGATTTGAATTGCCTTCTCGTATTGCACTTATCCTGCCACGTGTCGAACTGTGATTGGCTTATACAAAATATGTAGCCAACAATATTATAACATGATATTAGAGTTATAAGATCCGGCCTATCTTTCTGGTTTACTGGCGGACAGCCAATGAGTAACCTTGCCTGCATTGTCTATTGGTGTTTCGAGACATACCTTTGTTTTTTGGGAAAATTATGCAAATAATCTCTATAGTTTACATGATGTGTCAATTTGGCCCCTATTGTTTCAATTTGTTTGATTTTGCCCCTTAATTTAACGAATTGTGTCATTTTAGTCCAATAAATAACGGTTGTTAAGTTAATTTAACGAAAAGTCAAATAATGTGTCAATTTAGTTCCTATATTTTTCACAACGTGTCAATTTGGTCCCTGTCAAAATCGAGAAAATTATAACAGGGACTTAATTGACACATCGTGTAAAGTATAAGAACCAAATTGACACATTTTTTAACCTTCAGTTAAATTAACTTAACAATCGTTATTTATTGGACTAAAATGACACAATTCGTTAAATTAAGGAACAAAATAAAACAAATTAAAATTACAAGAACTAAATTAACCCATCATATAAATTACATGGATTATTTAGATAATTTACCCTTGTTTTTTTTGTCCCAATTTACCGCTCTAATTCTTTCGTCTCCGCCACCTACCCCAGTGGCCTACGTCTTTGCGACGGCCTACAACTTCGGCCACTTTCCGATATGTTTTCAGTGGGCCTCCGTTTATATCATACCGTCTTTCTTATTGGCTTTTCCGCCACGTTGCTTTTGTTTAATCACATGGGCTACTCCCCTTGTTTCCAATTACCAGGGATATGTTTCCCTTTTGTCTATTTCCCTATCTTTCCGAATCCAATTGTTATCTCTTACAAGTCGTCTTCCATTTCACAATATTAAAAATATATATATATATATATATATATATAATTTTTGTTTTGTTTTATTTTATTATTATTATTTTAATCATCTTCTCTTTTCATTGTTGTTCCCCACTGCCATGCCATTCCTCTACAAATTAGTTTATAATAAAATAATAATAATAAATTTTGTTCCCCACTGCCATGCTTCTCTCTTAAAAAAAAAATAAATAAAATAAAATAAAAAATAAAAACATTTTTTTATAATAAATTTTTTTCTATAATCTCATCACATTGATTTATTTTTATCCCAACTCATTTTGTTTTATCTCTATCATATTTTATTATTTTTACTTGTAATTTTTTTTTTTTTTTTTTACTTCTCCTCTCTCTTAATTCTCTCTTTCAACCTCAAACAAGTGTCTATCTTAAAACCTATTTGAGTTTGAGGAAAGTAATATATTTATATCATCGTATGTACAGTGATATACCATACGAACCACCCAAGCTACACTCCTTGGTGCACTACCTAAGTCGCCCCTTAGAGTATCACCTAAGTTGCCCTCTTTGGCGGACCACCAAAATCGCCCCCTTAACGCACCACCCAGGTCGCCCCTTGGAGTATCACCTAAGCCGCCCTCTTTGGCGGACCACCAAAATTGCCCCCTTAACGCACCACCCAAGTCGCTCTCCTTGGCGTACTATCTAAACCGCCCCATTGGCGCACTCCTTAAGCCACCTCTCTTGGCGTACTCTCTAAGCCGCCCCATTGGCGCACTTCCTAAACCACCCCTGGGACCATTTTTGGTTCCTTTCCAAGCCGTTTCCTGGCACACATGGTTTCTTTTCAAGCAGCCCCCTAACGCACATGGTTTCCCTTCTATGTCGTCCCTGGCGCACTCTTGCATATTGCCATCACCATTCAACACCACGTGATAAGTTACTTGTGTGCCATGTTTGCTAATTCAACACCCATTCTTCTTTTACAATAATCTGACATGACCATGAACTGTCTTCCAGCATTAGCTCCGGCCTCTGATCTATCTCAACGCTCTTACATTTTCATTCGGACTTTACAATCTATTTGTCTTAGATCTATCCATATTTTATTTTATTTTTAATTTTATTTCATGTTTTAGTTTCTCTCTCCAAATTCAAGTTAGTATCCCTACTTAAGTTTGAGAGGAGTGTTAAATATAGTAACTATATGTTCTGTCTATCATACATACCATATTATATTGGGTTAATTACACAAAAAATTCCAAGGTTTTGCACCTTTTTCATTTTAAATTCCAAGTTTGCAATTTCAACAAATTGAACCCCATCATTCCACCCATGTTTCAATCTGACCCCTCTGTTTATCTCCGTCATATTAAACTAACGAAAATTTGGGTAGAATTTCATATCAAACTCACATGTTCAAACACTTGTATCTCTCTCGTCGTAACTCCGTTTCGCCTCATTTTTGTATCGTTAGATTCACCTCACGGCTTAGTTTTCATTCCAACCCTCATATTTCTTATTTCACCTCTTTTTGCGTGCTATCGAAGTTTCGAAAGTTGGCTAAAAATAAGATTTTTCTGTCTTTAGGCAAAATTTTCATATTCAAACTCACATGTTTAAGAACTTGTATCTCCTTTGTCGTAACTCCGTTTTGTCTCATTTTCGTGTCGTTGGATTTTCACCTCTTTTTGCTTGCCGTTAAAGCTCCAAAAGTTGGTCAAAGATAGGATTTTTCTCTGTTTTTTGTTTTTTTTTCTTTCTTCCTCTATCTTCTATCTACATGCTTCTTCCTTCCTTTTCATAATTATTCTATCTTTTCCTCTTTTTTCATGGCCCTTCCACCAAGCTCGTGATGACCATCGAACCTCTGACGGTGGCGGTGTCGCCGAGGATGGAGGTATATGACTTACAAGAAGAAGAAGAAACGTAAGGGTGGGAGAAAGGCTATGAAAGAAGAGGAAAAGAGAGAATAATTGTGGAAAGAAAGAAGGAAAGAAGAAGCATGTAGATAGAAGATAGACAGGGGAAAAGAGGGAAAAATCTTATTTTCGAGCAATTTTCAGAGCTTCGACAACAGGCAAAAAGAGATGGAACAAGGCATATGAGGAATGGAATGAAAACTGGGCCATGAGATAAATCCAACGATATAAAAATGAGGCGAAACAGAGTTATGATGAGGGAAATACAAGTGCTTGAATATATGGGCTTGAATCTAAAAATTTTGTCCAAATGGAGAAAAATCTTATTTTTAGCCATGTTTCGGAGCTTTGACGGTACACAAAAAGAGATAAAACAAGGCATATGAGGGATGGAACAAAAACTAAGTCATGAGGTAAATCCAAAGACGTGAAAATGAGGTGAAACGGAATTACGATAAGGGAGATACAAGTTCTTGAACATGTGAGTTCGAATTTAAAAATTTTGCTCAAAGAGAAAAAAATCTTATTTTTAGCCAATTTTCAAAATTCTGATAGCACGCAAAAAGAGGTAGAATAATGCGTATGAGGGATGGAATAAAAACTTGGCCGTGAGGTGAATCCAATAACGCAAAAATGAGGTAAAACGGAGTTATGAGGAAGGAGATATAAACATGTGGGTTTGAATATGAAATTTTGCTTAGATTTCCATTAGTTTAATATGACGGAGATTGATGGAAATGTCAGATTGAAATACGAGTGGAAGGATGAGGTTTAATTTGTCAAAATTAAAAATCTGATATTTAAAATGAAAAAGACGTGAAATCCTAGGATTTTTCGTGTTATTAACCCTATTATATTTATTATTATACTACATTTAATATAATATTTTCTTTCTCTCTTATAGATATTGTAACAAGATAAAAATAAAATAATTTGGGGATAGAATCCTTGGCCCATGCTCAAGTCGGAAGTAAGGTCTCTTTTAGAAAATGGCTTATAAACTAATTTATTGACTTTTTAATTTATTTAGGTCATATCACCTATCTATTTTTTATACGTCTTTTTATAATAAACAAACAAAAATAAATAAATAAATAAACCATAACTTATTTTACACTAATATCCTTCCGTCTAGCGCGTCTTGTATGAGATAACGATCAACTTTTGTCTCATATAAAACTTATTTTATGAAACAACCTACACAATTGATACTTCTAGTTTCGTTATATTAGAGGGAGGTTTCAACTAATATATATATATATATGATTCACAATGTCAAGAACAATGTCTCATGATTGTAAATCTAATCTGATGAGCCAAATTATTAGTTCACTAATGATTCATACATTTACAAAACATCACCTCCACAATTCTCACTTACTTGTGATTGGTTCAAGTAAGAAGAAAAAGAAAAAAAAATATATACAAATATATCATTGGTCCACATTACTGTGAGAGTGGTAGGGGATCTCCTCAAAAAGAAGTCCCAAACATTTTCCTTATTGGTTGGGTCAAACTATTAATTTTATAAAATAGTAGAATTATTTATTCCAGAAATGCTCCCTACCCCACGGGGGGTCGACCCCCAGTGAGGTGTCACTCCGGGAGTGGACCAAAAAAAAACTATTTTTTTTTTTTTTTTTTTTTGAGTTTCAGCAAATAAGGGACTGCCACCTCACTGGGGGTCGACCCCCAGTGGGGGTATGTAGCACGGTTGTTATTTATTCCACTCCATATTAATAATCCCCTTTTGGATTACTTTTTAATACCTACTAAATGGTCAAATAATTTTTAAAATTTTATTTTATTCACACCTTAACTAGACATATTATAATAATCTTATACAGTATGGTACCGTTTGGTAACACTTACGTTTTCAGTTTTCTATTTATATTTACAAAAATTTTAAAAACTCAAATAAAAACTTGTTTGGTAAATTTTTGATTTATAAATCAGTGGTCTCAGTTTATAAATTTAGCCAAAAAATGTGTTTCCGTTTTGAGTTTTGAGTTTTTTTTTTTTTTACCACCCAACACTAGCCACCTGCCACCACCACTCACCACCCACCTGCCACCACCACCCGCCACCACCCACCAGCTACCACCCATCTGCTACCCACTCGCCACCACCACCCACCCCTCGCCACCACCACCACCATCCACCCGCCACCACCCGCCACTACCATCCACCACTCGCCACCACCACTCACTATCCACCTGCCACCACCATCCACCACCCGCCACCACCAGCCACCTGTCACCACCAGCCATCTACCACCCACCTGCCACCACCACTCACCACCCACCATCACCACCACCCACCCGCCACCCACCTACCACCACCACCACCACCACCACACCACCACCACCACCACCACCACTCACTACCACTCACCACCCGCCATCGTCATCCACCCACCTGCCACCACCACTACCACCCACTCGCTGCCACCCGCCACCGTCACCTACCCACCTACCATCACCACCCGCCACCTACCCGCCACCACCACCCACCTGCCGCCACCACCACCTACCACCCGCCACCACCACTACCACCACCACTCACTCGCTACCACCTACCACCCGCCACTGTCACCCACCCACCACCACCACCACCACCACCACCCGCCATTCGCCACCCACCTGCCACCACCACCACCAACACCCACTCCCTACCACCCACCACCACCACCACCACCCGCCACCGTCACCACCCACCCCCACCAACCACCACCACCCGCTACCCCCACCACCACCACCATCCGCTACCCACCTCCCACCCGCCACCACCCGCTACCCACCACCCACCGTCACCACTTTCCACCACCGTCTTCCGCCGCCACTTGCCACCACTTGTCATTTCTTACTCTTTTTTATATTTTAAAATTTTTTTAAACATTTTGTCAATTACCAAACGCGTTTGTAATTTATATTTTTCTAAAAATAAACAAAAACCAGTTTATAAAATTTTTATAAATATAAATTGAAAACGTAAACGTTACCAAACAGACCATATATAATTCCGGGCCTAGACTATCTCCAACTTAGATATAGGACAGTCCGGTCCAATTCGGCCCATTAGGCTCACTTTTGAGTTTCTTTTTAATAATTCGAACCATTTACATTTTAGGGTTTGTTGAGTACATTATTCATATAAAAAATCACATCAATCGAATAACGGATACTATGCATTCGGATCATGATGGGTCGTTGAACACACCAAAATATAATCACTAAACTATACCAAATTCTATTAGAATAATGGCAAGTCCAGGTATCGATCCACAGGGACTATTGTGAAATTAAACTAATTTAATTATTAAATTCCTAAATTAATTTTGATAAAAAGATTGGTTGTTTATAATCTAATTTAATAACGAATAAATTAAACTAAGGAATTGAATTATCAAGAATAATTGAAATTGGGTTTACTGAATTGGGGAAAAATCCTAGGGTAGAGAATTCACCACTAACCACATAATTACGGTTTCCAATTGAAATCAATTATGCTATGGTTTGAACGGATTAATGTTTCACAACTACAAGTTCGAAGCATTTGACAAGAAGATCATCACATTCAATGTACGAGCACGAACCATCTCAAGTAATACGAATCGTTCACTCTAAACTAAGGTAGTGATACGACTCGTTCCTCGTAGCATGGTTCGTCCCATACCTTGAATGTGAAGGAAAAGAAAACAATTGTATGGATAATATTTAACAATCACAGAAAGTCAAATATTCGAAAGAATAATGAAAATTATATATAAAGAATTTCTAAAACACCATACAATAGTTCAAACTTTTACATAATATAAAATCAAAAAGAAAAACCTATTACATGGCTAGGGTTTCTTCAAAACCCTAGAAAAGACGACTAGCCACTCATGGAGAAGTGAAAGGAGGAAGATGGAGAAGAAACCACCATTGGAGACATCCTTGAAGCTTTTAGTTCCTTTCCCTTCCAAACCCTAGCCCCTCTCTTTAGGTCAAACAACTTCAGAACCCTAGAAAAGCCTTTCTCTTTTCTTTTTATACTTCTATTCACTTCCAAACAGATTTAAAACATCAGTTTGACTTTTCCAGAAAAAGTCAACTCTGTCCAAATTTTGTCTTTTTGCCCATTTTATGCTCCGACGATGTATAACCTGATTGACATTCAACACACATAAAATACACGGTTTGACCAGCAAGTGAAGTTAAGAGATTCTAATTAACGGCCTCAATGATGTACATTTCGGCCTTAATCAGATCACTTTTGTCTAAAAAAAATAAACGGTCAGAAAATTAACGTTTCATAAAAAGATGATCCGAATACATAGTATCCGTTATCTGATTGACGTGATTTTTTACAGGGATAATGTACCCAACAAATTTTAAAATATAAACGGTTTGAATTATAAAAAGAGACCCCAAAATAAGCCTAATGGGCCGGACTGGAGGCAAGCCACTACCTATAATTCCATCATCTTTAATATGAAAAATAAATAATAATAATAATAATAATAACTTATTAGGTTAAGGGACTTCTTAGAATATCCCATTCCTCTTCTTTCTTGTTATATAGGGTAAATTACGCTGAAACTCCCTGCGATTTATGTTTATTACAGTTTTTTCTTATTTTTTAGAAATTACATCTTCCCTCTGAGGTTTAAAGTTTCATTACAAATTCCCTCCTTCAACAATTTAATTTTTTTAAACACCAAATTTGACTTCATTGGGTAAATTACATTGACACCCCTCACATTTTAGAAATTACAATCCCCTCCCCAATATTTAAAGTAACATTACCAATTGCCTCCTCAGTTAGTATTAGTTGAAAAAAAAATTCATTGGAAAAAAAAATTATTTGAAAAAAAATTAATTGAAAAAAAAATTTGTTAGTAAAATTTTTTAATTTTTGTTTAAAAATCAACGTAAAATAATTTTTAAATTTACGTTTTTTTCTCAAATTTACAAACTGAGACAACCATTTATAAACCAAAAAAATTATCAAACAAGTTTTTATGACAATTTTTAAAATTTTTGTAAATATAAATTGAAAATTGAAAATTGAAAACGAAATGGTTACCAAACAGGCCTCAGATGGTAAAAAGTAAAATTAACAAATAATTAAATAAGTTACCAATATAAGAAATGACTTATTAAAAGATTCTTAGGTTATGTATGGTTTAATTTTTAGAATTTTTTTTAAAAAAATTAAAAATTAATTAAAAATGATTATCATTTTAACTTTTGGGTAAGTTATATACATACGTATATTTGTTTCAATTTAATTTGTAAAAAATTGTTTCTAACCACTCGAAAGATAAAAATTATATTAAAATGATAATTATTTTTTATTTTTTATTTCTTAACCAAATTAATTTTTAATTTTTAATTTTTAAAAAATATTTCTAAAAATCAAACCATACATAGCCTAAAAATCTTTTGATAAGTCATTTCTTACGTTAGTAACTTATTTAATTATTTGTTAATTTTATAACATTTTTACCATCTGAAACCTGTTTGGTAACTATTTCGTTTTCAATTTTCAATTTTCAATTTTCATTTACAAAAATTTAAAAAACTGTCATAAAAACTTGTTTGATAATTTTTTTGGTTTATAAATGGTTGTCTCAGTTTGTAAATTTGAGAAAAAAACGTAAATTTAAAAAATAAGCTTATGTTAGTTTTTAAATATAAATTTAAAAATTTTACTAGCAAAAAAAATTTTCAATTAATTTTTTTTTTAAATAATTTTTTTTCCAATTAATTTTTTTCCAACTAATACTAACCAAGGGGGTAATTGGTAATGCTACATTAAACCTTAGGGAGAAGATTGTAATTTCTAAAATGTGTGGGGTGTCAATGTAATTTACCTAGTGAGGGCAAAATTGGTATTTAAAAAAAATTAAATTGCTGAGGAGGGAATCTATAATGAAACTTCAAACCTCAGGGGATATGTAATTTTCAAAAGTGTGGAAAAACTATAATAAATATAAACCTCAGGGGTGTCAGTGCAATTTACCCCATATATATATATATATATATGAAATAACAAAAAAATAAAAGGAAGACATTGGAATCCAATCATTGAAGTTCTGGTCACTGTAATGTATGGCCCAACAATTGCCTCATTAAATAGGTGAGATTAATTCAGAGGTCAATTACTTGTGAAAAGAAAAAGAAATTCAAGTAACACCTAATTAATAAGTTGCACATTGCATTTATAATAAAGATTTTTCCTAAAAAATCATTATTTTCAGTTTGTTTTTGGATTTAGAGCAACTAAATATATCTAATAAAAATTTAATTTCATAATACCTTACCATTGTTGTTGACAGTTTTCCATGTAATTATCCGTCCATTGTAAGATAATTCTACAACTCTTATTTTTATATAGTGAGATATTATATTTACATGATAATTTGTAATAGAATATTAATATATAACTGTTATATTACAAAAAATTTCTAATATGTCATTTTTTTCCTAAGAAAGAAGCTTGTCTCTGTTTCATGTTTTGGATGGGGGGATGCAATTCTCACATGACTGTGTGAGCCACCTTAGGCTCATCTCAACAATCTAAGTTGTTCAAATTATAGGATTCATTAATTAGATCATTTATATAAAAAATTAAAAAGTAATTTATATGTAGGTTTTAATAGGTAAAGTTATTGTCTAATAAGTCCTGTGAAAATTAATAATATTTTTCATCATACACTATTAAACAGCGTCACTAATTATTAATTTTTAGTGATAGTTTGAAAATTTTATTACAAAAAATGTCACTAATTATAAGTTTTAACGACAGTTTAAAAAATTGTCACAAAAAAATATTATTAATTTTCATCTTGAAAAATTCATCACAAAAAAAGTCACTAATTATAAATTTTAATAATAATTTATAAAAATCGCTATAAAAAAATCACTAATTATTAATTTTTAGCGACATATACAAAAAATCGTTACAAAAATTATTTTTAGCAATGATTTTACTAGACTTATTTTCAATAGAACTTGATGGAAATTAAATACAACTAGTAAGACCTATTGATAATTTATCCAAAATTAATAAATTGATCAAATATCAATAATCACACGATCAATTAATATTTGTATGAAAAATAAAATTGACGAATTATTTTTAAAATTATATTTCTTTTGTTTATTTTTTTAAAAGAAATGTCATATGGCCATGTAGTTGCTCAAGTCTAACTAACTTACTTTTTTTAATCGATGACGTACTCGATAAATTGTATAAATTAAATTATTTAAATTACTAATACACCAACAGCTGTAAGAGCTGAACCTTTCAATCTTAAAAATATTTTTGGAATAATTACAAAAAAAAAAACCCCATAGTTCTAACTTTGTAGCAAAATAAAATTTGATTTTTTAATTTTGTCAATCTTTCGATTTGTTTTTAATTTAAACACTATCCTATTTTTGTTAAATGGAATCGATAGAAAAGTATATATTTTAATTATTAAACTCAATATAAAAATATCTAAAATATCATTTTTATTAAATTTAATTATTAAAATATTTATTTTTTATTAATTTTATTTAATAAAAATAAATAAATAAATTATATATTAAAAATAAATCAAAAGTTTAACATTTAAATTGGTAAAACTAAAACTCGTTTTATAATAAGACTCAAATCCTCAACGTTTTATAATAATTTTTTCATAATAAGACTCAAATCCTCAACGTTTTATAATAATTTTTTCAATATTTTTTGATCTAAAATCTTTAAAAAAAAAAAAAAAAATCGTAAATATGAAGAAGTCTCTCTCCTCTCCTCTCTCTTGTCCAATTCATGGACAACGATGAATCGGAAAAAAATAATTATATATATGCAAAAATATCAATATTAATGGTAAATGCATTGAAGAACAGAAATAGTTCGATCAGAGAGACCCCCTTGTGCTCTCTGCCCAGACATTCCTCCAGCTGAGTCATTCACAGACTAAGAAACGGTAGAGAATCTCAGAATCCAAGCTGCTCCGGTAATCTTCTTGCAAACCCTGATTCAACCCAATTTTGAAAATCACAAATTCTTCAAAACCCAGTTGATGATTTTTCTGATATATGTTCATTGCTCTTGTTTGTTTGTTTGTTTGTTTGTTTTTTTTTTTTTTTTTTTTTTTTTTTTGGTTCTTGATTGAGACTTTCTTGAATTTATCTTGTAGCTTAATAGCTCAAAGCTGTAAAACATATGTTTCTTATGAGCTAAAGGGATTGTTTATATGAGTGTTCTTTTCTCTGCTGATTCTTGCAGGTTGATAATGGTGTACTGGTGTTTGTGAAGGGAAAGATTGTGACAAAGAATTACTGGGAAAATACGGTTTCAAACCTTTAGGGTTTAAAAAGTTAGAAAACTTGGGAATCTGTTTTTGCCCTTTTGATGTTTGTCAAAATTAAACTATTCATGTTAATGATATTGAGTTAGTGACATCTTCTTTAAATGATCACTCACATTGATTGATGTAACAAACAGCTAAAAAAAACCCCAAAAATTTTGCCCTTTCTTCAATTGTGGTTAATCCGACGGTTGAACCTAAACCATAAACAGCTAGAACCCCATAACTTTGCCCTTTGTTCAATTCCGGTTAATGTGACGGTTGAACCAGTGACCCTTTACTCAGTCTCTTTTCCGGTTTGGCTAATTGTTCAGGTTTCAAAACATTGTTCTAGTGTAATAATTTGTTGCAGGCTGCAGCTTTCTTAAATCTTCTGGAAGTAAAAGAGGTTCTAAATTTATTCAATCTTCAATGTCAGAAAAGGGCCTAATAATGCCCTCGAGGCTACTTTTCTGCTTAATAATGTTTTCAATGGTTCTTTTGATCTTCTCTTCATTGTTTCTTCTTCAATTCAGAGACGATTCTTTCATATCTGGATCGGTTTTTAAGATAATTGTTGTTAACAACACATCGGTTTACTTAAAACCTAGTGTCAGGGGTGAAAAAATTAAACCCCCTTTCTTCTCTTCTGCGGCTGCAACAATTTATGATGACCAACCCATGAGAACCCAAGAGCGGTCTTATCAGAGTTCCAATCGCAGCATAAAATTGGGTGCCTTGGGAGAAGAAGAAGAAAAGACTTGTGACCCGAATCACGCTCTCCTTCGGGTGTATATGTATGACTTGCCTCCTCAATTTCACTTTGGGTTATTGGGTTGGAAAGGAAGTGCAGATCAAACATGGCCAGATTTGAGTAACCCTAGTCAAATCCCTCATTACCCGGGTGGTTTAAATTTACAGCACAGCATCGAGTACTGGCTCACCCTTGATCTTCTGTCATCAAACACTCCAAATATGGTCAGACCATGTAGTGCTATCAGAGTGCATAATTTGAGCCAAGCAGATATAATTTTTGTGCCATTCTTCGCATCTCTGAGTTATAATAGGTATTCTAAGCTTGTTGGAAAGGAGAAAGTTAGTGTCAACAGAATGTTGGAGAACAAATTGGTGGAGTTTTTGAAACGTCGGGATGAATGGAAGCGATTGGCAGGGAAGGATCATCTAATAGTAGCACACCATCCAAATAGTATGTTGATTGCGAGAAGGAAGTTGGGTTCTGCCATGTTCATTCTTGCAGATTTTGGGAGATACCCAGCAGAAATAGCAAACCTTAAAAAGGACGTGATCGCTCCTTACAAGCATCTCGTGAAGACCGTTGCTGCTAACAAGTCGGCCCCATTTGAAGGGCGTCCTATATTGGCACATTTCCAAGGAGCAGTTTATAGGAAAGATGTAAGTTGCATCAACTCTTTCTGCACGTATCATGAATTACTTGATTATTGTTCAATGACGTGCTATTTCTACTTTTTTCTCTTAAAAAAAAGTTGTATGCGAAAGGTATGTTTCACTTTGAGTTTATTGCTTATTGGAATTCAGATGAAACAGTGATTCAATACTAAGTAGGTCATTTCAGCCTAAATTGATGTTCGTGGATGCTACTCTGAAACTCTAATTAATTATCCTATCCAAAAGGAAGAACACAGGATTGTTTTCTCTTTTTTATTGTTATCCAAAAATCAAATGGTTCCAATCACAAAACATTAAAAAGAAAGAAATCAAACACACAGAATGCAAGAATATATACTATATGTGATTCGGCAATGTACCTACCTACATCTGTAAAAGGCCCCACACAGTAAATGTGAGTGTAAAATAAAAAATGCCAGAAACCTCTCAACATTTACAAAAGTTTCTCTGAACTTTTTAATCTTACATGGAGAATAATTGAAAAGAAGACAGAGGACTAACCTGCATGGCAGGCGATGATTCCCCTAAAACTTGTTAATGGGCTCAAAGCTTAACCTCCTAAGCATGCAGGTTATAACCCATAGGGTAACAGCTAACAACATTATTTTCTTCCTAATCACCTAGGAAAAAAATTAAAATTATAGATAAAAATGAAAATAAAAAATTAGTAAAAGACCTTTGATAACTTGGTTTAGGCTCAAGTTCTTTGATGTTGAAATTTTTTTAGTACCAATATATATTTGGTCAGGAACATAATGTCAACTAACTTTTTATACAGTAGAGACAGGTATAATTGTTTCGTTACATTATGGCTTGCTAGATTTGATTACAACTTTTACAAATGGGATAGTCTGCAAAGTATTCAATTACAGACTTAGAAGCATTCAACCACGAGTAAATGATGATATTTCAATTTGTTTCCCGAGTTATTGAAGTCATAAATTCATCCTTTGAAGGACTCCCTCCATACACATAGTGGATGAAATGAAACGGTGATAAATCAATTTCAAATATAGAAAACTGAAGAATTCTCATAAAATATATATGCAATCACTAGTTCTATTGAATTTCTTATGCCCCCTTGCATCAATCTTGAGCTTTTTCCAACTTTCATCTTTTTTTCCATTTTCTTTTTCCTTTTAGTTCATTGAAACAACTTTGCAGGAAAATTCTTAATTTTAGTTTTTGCTGATGATAGATCTGTTTGCTTTGTATCAATCATTCTAATTATCATATGCGATTTGATTAATCATCAGGGGGGAATAATTCGTCAAGAACTATATTACCTTCTCAAAGATGAGAAAGATGTCCACTTCACATTTGGAAGTGTTCAAGCAAATGGAATCAGTCAGGCGGGACAGGGGATGTCATCATCCAAATTCTGCCTGAATATTGCTGGCGACACTCCTTCCTCAAATCGCCTCTTTGATGCCATCACTAGCCATTGTGTTCCTGTAATAATTAGCGATGAGATCGAACTACCATATGAAGATGTCTTAGACTACTCCAAGTTCTGCGTATTTGTACGCGCTTCAGATGCCGTAAAGAATGGTTTTCTACTGAATCTTCTAAGGGGAATCGATCGAGACAAGTGGAGCGAAATGTGGGAAAGATTAAAGCAGATTGCACAACACTTTGAATATCAGTATCCATCTCAGCCTGGTGATGCTGTGGATATGATTTGGCAGGCAGTTTCACGTAAGTTGTCATCAACTCAATTTAATGTTCATAGGAACAACAGGTATCATAGATCTCAGCTTTTTGTTAAGACAAATTGAATATTTTATGTACATATTTGGAATTTCTTGTATTTTATTTTTGTGAAGATCATTGGAAATCTGGTTGTTTTGTGGGTTCTTCAAAAGAAATAAGCTTAGTTTTGATAAAAATATGTATGTTTTTTGTTTGTGTCAAACTTTTCTCGTGTCACTTGTAGTTTCACTTTTGATTTTTTTGTTTTGTTTTGTTTTTTTTTTTTTTTTTTGTTGTGCATGTGCGCGCAGTCCATAGAGGATTATGGTTTAAAAGAATTCTATCAAACAGTAGTTCCATCTAACCTTTACAAAATTATTAAAAGAAAAATGATTCGTAGCTCGAAAATCTTTCGGGTCGAATGGCCCGACTGCCCAAAACGACGTCGTTTTGGGCAGTGTTTTTTTTGTTTTTTTTTCCTATTATGTCTCTGAAAACAGGGGAAGAGAAAGAGAGAGGAAGAGAAAAAGAAAGAGAGAGAAGAGAGAGGAAGAGAGAAGAAAGAGAGAGAAGAGAGAGAGCTCCACCAGAGACTGAGTTTCTTCTTCTTCTTCTTCTTTTTTCAGGGTTTGAAATCGAATGATTTCATCGAAATCGATGGATATGAATTTCACAAAATCGATGGATGTTGATGATGATGATGTTGCTGATGATGATGAAGATGTTGTGATGATGATGTTGATGAAGATGTTGTTGATGATGATGATGTGTTTGATGATTATGTTGATGAAGATGTTGTTGATGATGATGATGTGTTGATGAAGATGAACACCCAGCTTCCTCTTCTTTGTGTTCTTCATCTTCAAAGAGGAAAGAGAGAGGAAAAAAAAAAATTCCAAAACAACGTCGTTTTGGACTCGAGCCATTCGAGCCGTCTTGTTTTCGAGCTACCAATCGGAACTATTATTAAAACTTCATCTAGGGATAGCTATCTCAATCTCCATCCGAAACTGTAACAATATAGTCCACTTTGCTAGACACCGATGTGGGGTGGGATGTCAGAACCACACATCCCCGAAACCGTAACAATATAGTCCACTTTGCTAGACATTGATGTGGGGTGGGATGTCAGAACCACACGTCCTCGCAGACATACATCCCTCCTTAGAACCACGTGTCCTTGTGCGGTGTGTAGTATAGCACTTAACTGTGCACAACATTTTGCTCTTTCTAGGGAGGTGGCCTATACAAATTCTAGAGATGGCTCCCGCGATGCATGGCCCACACAGCTAAAGGTAGGTTCCACTCTAATACCAAATTATAACGTCCTCATCCCAAAATGTAAACAATATTGTCCACCCTCACAGTTTTTAAATGTGTTGTTACTAAGAAAGGATGTGAACTCACATATATATATAACCCAAAAACTTTTACTACCAAGCTGATATGGGACAGGATGTCACACCTTGAAGGTAAATTATACTAACTTGAGATTGAACCCAAGAATACAAAAACAGAGTGAAGCAAGATAGGAATCACTTCTAGTAAACCAGCCCAATTAAATTTATATGTCATTGTTGAAGTATGCAAGAAATTAAACATATAGTCCTTAATAGAGCGGAATGGAACAAAATAATTCATTTAGCCAACCTTACCTAATTGAGGCACAAGACTCGGATTTGGGAGTTTTCATTGCTAAAAGATATAAATCATTTTGCTCAAAAGAAAAATAAAATGTACTATATGTTGTGTATGAGAGCTAGCATCATTATCAGCTGTTAGCTAGCTAGGAGCTAAAATGTATGTTTATACAATCATGTGATGATGCTAGCTCAAAGATAGGTTTAATCTACCACTCTTCAATTCTTTCAAAAAAAACAAAAGCTTCAACATCAAACAAATGAAACTATAGAAAAACCAACCACCCTCAGGTATATCTCTCTGCATCAATGACAGCAATGTCTTTCTTTGCCATTAACTGTTCCTGATTTCAGGCTCTACGGTCGAAAAAACAGCTTCAGTTCATCAACTTCTGTTGTGAATGGGATCTGACCCTCTCCGAACCGTTCTTTTACTCGACTGGTTTGGATCGAATGCCATTGAAGGCGTGGGCGCTAAGTTCGGCATTCTTTGTCGAACCTCCACGCCAACAGAATTCAGAATACGCCAGTTTCTTGGAAACAGCAGACCTTTGTCCCATCTGAGAGCAAGATCTATGCTTCTCAAGCTGGAAACTCTCTCTGGTTGAATTGACAGAAACCCAATACAGAGAAGAAACATGACTGTCCTACAAGAAAACCCCATTTTCTACCCTGCCAAACAAGAGGAATGGAGGTCTCTCTGGCTCAATAATGAGAGAATTGAGTAGGTTGGTTGTTTTTGAGACTGTAACTTTATATTCTGTTGTGTATAAATAAGGGTATGGTTTGTATCTTTTTATGGGATTTGAACAAAAAAAGGATAAAGCATGAGAGAGGGGTCCCAAAACATGTAGGGAAGTTTCAGATTCACCTCAATCATAAGACTGCAGTGGAAGCATCTAAGGCTGTTTTTAGAAGGCAGTGACAGGTTTGAATAAAAAGTTTCGTTTGGAAGAACACCCTTGGGAAGCCAAGAATCTTTTTCATTGGTTCTCTACATCTCTATCATTGGTCTTGCTCTTTTGAACCAAACAATGACCAACCCAGTCTCAAGAATCCACTTTTATGTGAGAGAATATTACCAATCTCTTGTTGATTTCACTTAATATAATATGAGAGTGAACAAAATAGACTCGTTATAAGATTCTTAATTGAACCTCCACGCGTCCAATTATACTCACGTGTTCTTTTAACTCCCAACACATTCGCCTTAGCTTAACCATAACAACAAATCATGCCTTTAGTTTGTTGTTACCCATTATGTTTGTGTTTGTCACAAGAATTGCAAAATTGTCACGATTATAACATTTTGTACTCCTTTTTTGTGTCATATAAAAATTATGTATAATAACTTGTACTGGTGTCTCCCGGGCATAACTAAGACCTGTGGTTTATAGATGATTATAGATATCTGATTTACTCTGCTAAAATGAATTTAAAGAATCTTGCCTCTGTTGCTCGTCGTCTTAAAAAAAATATATGTATAATGATTATTTTCATCGTCTCATGTTTTGTGTTTGTTTGCCAAGAAAATTTTCATATTGCTAAAGCTGAGGAAGCAATGAAAATTTAATAAAAATTCAGGGAAAGTAACACATTTTGCAAGGCTTGCAAGAAAGCCAGATAAAGTAGAGAGTAGTGTTGGGGATGAAGGTGAGGAATAGAAACCTCTTCCCAAAGAAAAACCAAGAAAACTTGCTTTATGCTATTATGCTTAGAAACTCACTTTAGACATTCCAAGCTCTTATCTCCATGCAATAAAAATCAATCTCTTGGTTTCTTGTGCTTATTGGGTTTCCTTTATGCTTTTCTTTGATCTCTCTCTAGATTTGCAGCCCATTCAAAGTTTCAACTTAGAGCCCCAACAGGTTTTCCCATTTTTATGTCCCCTTCTCTTCCTTTTATCCCCCCTTCTTATTTTCTCTCTTACCCATGTAGACCATCTTTCTTTTTTCCTTTCTTTTTTTTTTTTTTTGGTCGTTTCAATAAATATATTGTAGTCTCAAATCACTAACTCAACACGCTATTTTAATGGGTTGTACTATGGGTGCACACCACCCTATCATAAAATATAAAATTTTATAATATCAATACAAAAAAATATATAATTTCACCACAAATTAGCGTAACAAAAAATATAGTAACCAAGTTACAAATTTTTGCAACATTAATTACAAAATTGTGGACATTTTGTTATGTCAATTTGTGGCGACGTTACGCATTTTGTGGTCAATGTTACAAAATTTTGTAATAAAATTACACATTTTGTGGTATGGTGCACACCATAGCATTTTCCTATTTTAATAAATCGATAAGAGCAGTTATTGCTAAAAGTAATTATTGTAGAATGAATAGAGTCGACTTGACTCAATTTCATCAATTAAGTGAAAGTGAGAGATAAGATCAGTCATATCCATTCATTTTAATTTAATGAACCAATAAGCACAATCATTGTAGAATGGATAGAACTGACCTAATCCAACTTTATCAGTCAAGTAAAAATTAAGGTCAATCTTATCCATTCATTTTAATTTAATGAACCAATAAGAAGAGCCATTACAAAATGAAGAGTTGACCTAAATCAATTTTACCAGTTAAGTGAGCTACAAGATCAATCTTATCCATTTGTTTTTACAGTCTTATTGATCAAAAATATCACGCACACCTGTCATGGTCATGCTCTGAGACTAATGAATAATTTTTCTTAACCACCAGCTACAAAATTTCTTCAAGCATAGTTTGAGAGAGAGAGACCTCTTTCTTCTAAGATCTAACTAATTATATCCCTTTTTAAGCACTATATTATTAAAGTAAAAAGAAACATGTGAACTGTTACTTTCCAATATCGCCCTTCACCATTAAAATTTGAACTTTAAATCTGAAGGATCTCTTACAATTACACATCATAAAAGGCCATGCATGCCTGAGATTGTTTTACCATGGCCATTCAACCTTGGTGTCATAGATTTCCCAATAGTTATCTCATAAATAAAATAAAAATAAAAAAACAAAACAAAAACAAAGAAAAAAACAATGTAATACCAAAAATTTGGGATCAAGATAAACTTTTTCTCATCCTACTTACTCACAGACATTGGGCCTGTTCAGTAAGCTGAAAATTAAAAAGCATAAGTTAAAAACACATCTCTCCCTCGCAATAATCATATTTTTTCAACTTATTTAAGTTATTTTTACTTCTTGTAAGCAAAAATTGTGCCAAACATTTTGACACATACTTTCAAAAAAATAAAAAATATTTGCTATAAGTAGCTCCATAACCTGAACAAAATAGCCTTGTCTGTGAGAATTATAAAAATTGATCATTAAACTGTAGCAATGTTTAATATATAGCAAAAGTTGATCATATTGAATCCATAATTCCAGATAACTACAACAAACAGTGCATGGCAATGCCACTGGAGAGAAGCCGTGTACAGTTTACAGTGTCAAATATCGACAACTCTGCCAACAGATGCTGCTCTGATTCACAATATTTTATGTACAACAACAATGAGGGGAACAAGAGAATGAAAACAGGAAGAACATAAAACCAAGTTTTAAGCTTTTATGGAAATTAATTAAGTCGAGCCAAGACACAACTTGACAGGCGGAAATACATCCTAATTTTGTTTCACTGATAATTTATTTAGTAACATGATCACCTCAATTTCCAAAATTACCCGAGTTCAGGAAAAACCATATATTATAGAACCGGCTACTCATGGGGACTCACTGCCTGTCCTGGTGTCATTACTGATCCTGGTGTCACTGCCGGTACCGGTCCTACTGGTCCTGGTGCTATTGTGAACTGCAAACCCCGACGTTGCGCTCCTTGTATCATGAAGGCAACTTCCGTTGCGGCGAGTGCTGCTGCTGCCGCCTCCTGATTTCACAAAAATACAAAAATGAATGAATTATAGTATTAGAGTGGATGATATTAAAAATATTCCTTTTTATTTTATTTATTTTTACTTTTTCTGGTAATACCAAGAACTTCATGGGGGAAAAAAAAACCTGGAAAGATGATAAATGATCTCTTCCTCACTCATCTATATCTGCCCATTCTAATAAGGTACTTGCAACACAATTACATAGATTTTGTATAGAATATGACTGGATAGATACCAAGAACAAACCTAGGAAAAGAATAATTTGATATTTGTTCTTTTAATTATATATATAAATAATGCCACATTATTTAATAAAAAGTGCAATTGTTATTGAGTAATAGGAGCACTGGAACCCCAAACACTGGAACACCAAACAAAAGATGTGTATGAATAACAATGATTGGGACAAGGCTGCTATGTTGTTATGTGTAAAGTTCAAGGTATGAAACAAACCAAGCAAGACATGAAATAGATTTTTAAAAACATTTGTAAAACAATCAAAAACTAGTCGAATTTCTATTGATATATTACTACACACATACACAGTACATCTCTCTCTCTCTCTCTCTACACTAGCACACACTTTAAAAATATAATAGCTTTCACAACAGAGGGATCTTTTTTTATAAAGACAGACCACAGACACTCTATTGTGTAGCATCTATGTATATATTGTTCATAACAATGTGTTTGCATTTATGGGAAAGGTGTTTATGTGTTTGGGAAAAGTATAGACAATTAATGTGGAAAGTGGTACCTATAAAAGAATATTTTATTTATTTACTTATTTATTATTTTTTTTTTTTTGATAACCTAGTGCCCGGACCAACTTACATGCTTGACTCATCCTGGGACCCCTAAAGTTAACGACTAGGCAAAACTCTAATGACCCCAAGGTTTGGGATATTTAGCTTTTGTGAGATTCAAACTCGCGACCTCTTGGGTGGTAAAACCCTTTGGTTGCCTTCTCCTCCTACTAAGCCAAACTCCTTGGGGTTCCTATGAGAGGATAATTTAAACTCATGTTCATGAAATCCATCATGTGTATGAAGTAGGATCGTTCTCTTGTGAGGAGACAATGGATAACCTTTGTGTTATTTATTACACCAAAATTTATGTCTATATTCATCCTTATGCTCATTGGTTTAGTGTGACTATTAAACAAATAAATAAATAAATAATCATTTTCTGTAACCAACCATATTGTTATTACCTCACCATAATGGGATCATGAAAATATTTTCATCATTTTTTCTGAGGACGAAGAGATGAAGCTCAAAGAAGAAAAGGAAAAAGGAAACGAGCTACTGTGAATGAGTCTCTTAGTACCTGTCTTTGTCTTCGACGTTGCAATATACTGATAGCCCAGGCCATAATGTAGCATGGGAGAAGAAAACCAGCAACCCGCAGCAAGAAAAGCTGTCCAGAATCATCAATTTTATTTAGTGCCACCACAAAAAACATATGGATAGCTAATTATCTATATAATGCCAAGACAAGCTGACAACACATCCCACTTACTGAGAAAAAGGTGGAAGTATCATCATCGTCATCTTCACCATTGCCAATGGTTAGAGCATGCCTCAAGAGTAGAAGAGCCATTAACTGCCAAGAAATAGAGAAATATTTAAAATATAAATGGCCAGGTAAAATGAGAACTGAAATTAATTGACCAATGAAATCCAAACAGAAAGATAGAAAGAGATGCTATGAACCTAAATCAGCCAAGAAAAAAACAAGAAGAAAAAAAGGCCAAAAAAAAAAAGAAAAATTGACAGGATTTTAAAATTGCCAAAATAAGATCATCTAAAAAGTTCTGAAGATTTGAAAGGAAACTGCTCTCTTTTAAGGCTCATAATGTAGATTATATGTTCCTACTAATGAGCTGCTCTCTTTTAAGGCTCAAGCGGTTTGGAGGTACAAGGAACAGTTAACAATGGCATCAACTATATTATCTAAGAACAAATCTCCAAACCACTTGTTAACTCCAACGGGCTACTATTGCTAAATTATAGGAGTTCCACAAAAAACACCTTCAAAAATTGCGATGGCCAAACCTTGTGCCAAATTGTATAAACTCCACTCAACTCACCCAAGAGAGGATTTTGATCCAATGGTCTGGATGTGAGACATCCAACAGACACAAATATGCAATAGTCTGGATGTGCCGAAATGGCATTTGCACCAATGGAGTAAACATTGCCAAAATTCGACTTTTTGGACTGTAGCATGCAAAATTATGACTTTGGCATTGCCATTTTGACAATGACAAGTGAAGTTGCTCTTAGAAAAGATAGTAAGTTGCAGCACCATATCATTACTGCCCTTGTAGCCAAAAGAAATAATAATAATAATAATGAACCAAGGTTGTTAAAATCGGGATCCTACGTTGGATCGTTGGAGGTGTTTATAGGATCGGATCGAGGATCGTAAGATCCTACCGAAAAAGATAAATTACATAATAATTTAATTTAAATAAATATTTATTATAAAGTATACACAAAGTGAGCCTATATTCTATTAAAAAGAAGTGAAGATATTATGAAAAATATAATACTCCATGTAAAATGTATATATAATATTATACAATAGAAAACTCGATGGTAAAAGTTTTGTATTTCATCAAAAAAGAAGGTGAAGAAGAAGAAGAATTCTATAACAAAATACTTTACAATCTACAATAATGCATAAAAAGTGAAGAAAAAATATTTAACAAAGTTGGATATGAAAATAGATTAAGAACTCAAAAGAGTAGCTTAGTCGAATGATAAGGTTTGTCGTTAGTATCCCTAGTGGAGCGGATTCGAGTCACAAAAATAATCTCTCCAAAAATTGGGATAAAGTTGCAATCATCTTACCCTCCTTAGACTCCGCTAAAGCTAAGTTTTTTTTCCGACTATTTAATTTTCTTAAATTACCGCAATATTTGAATGTTTTTTTCCTAGTTTGTTTTTCTTAGTCTATTTGATTCAATACTACTTAATTTTTATTATTTATTTTGACCACATAAATTGGTATTTAAACAACAAATATAAAATTTACAATAAAATATGTCATACAATACAAAACAAGACTTGTAAATTGGATCGGATAGAATCGGATTCGGATCGGGATTCTACGATCCTATAAGATCCCACTACCAGGATCGAAAGATCCTACCTATAAGGAGTTTTTTATACGATCCGGATCGATTGTACTCAAATGGATCGTAAGATCGTAGGATCGTAAGATCCGGATCGGGATTCTGACAACCATGTAATGAACCCTTCATGCATATATAAAAGGGTCATGCTAATGATAGCCCAATGGCTGTCAACAGAGGGAAGAAAATGCCAAAAAAATTGGAATGTCAAGGTACTTTTTACACATTTCGATACACTTTTTACACGTCCACCAAGGCTTTGGGCCATCATTAGCATTTTCCTACATAAAATCACTTTTTCAAAAGTATAAACATTGTCCATCTTTCCTAGTAGCCCACATTATTTCTGTTTGTGAATGAAATGGTTACAACAACTTACAATCAGAGCGGCAGAGCGGCAAAATGCAGCTCCATTTGCATTGGTATCAGCATATTCATCATAATCAGCGTCCAGAAGATGTCGTTCAGCTGCTGCCATAGCCAAAATTCGGGGGTCACGCAAGTCCAAAGGGGAGCCAGAGATTGTCCAAGCCCCACTGTAAGACAACCATGAAACAAAGGAATCAATATTGAAGCATATGATTATGCAATCTCTGTCCTGACTATGACGGTTTCAACAGTAATTTATGGAGGGGGAAAAAAAGGAACGAAAAGCAACCATGTAAATAGATTGATGATTCTAGGGCATTTTGTGGTTGTCAAGAACAAGACAAATTGGAGTTTAATTTCACAAAAGCAGTTGCTCTTAAGCTCAAAATCAATGTTTCATTCTTGACAGCCCAAGCTTGGACTAATTGACTATTTTTTATATCAAAATCATTAATCAAAAACATGAAAGTTAGGCCAGAAGAATATGAACTTAAACTTACTTGATATCAATGGTAGTATCATCGGAGCCAGGAGAAGGTGGTGGGGCAGTATAACCAGGTTGGTAAGGCTGTATGTCGGAGAAAATTTTGCTCAATAAGTTAATATGCTAATTGATTATTCAACTCATAAAAATAAAATAAAATAAAAATAAAAATAAAAATAAAAAACTTGTCAGAAAATACAGGAAAATGCCAAAGTTTGGACTCAGGAAGCATTCATGATGCAACGACTCAAATTTGTATGGAAAACATAAACTCATTAAAAGAAAAAGGTATGAAGAGAATATATATGTGATTTACTAAAATAAACAACCTGGGCATGCATTCAATGAAGCAATTCTGTTTTTCCTTTCCCCCTCTCTTTTCTATGTAGAGTGGGGTAGGAGGCAATTATTGACTACATCACAAAGAGGAAGCAGAACAAGACATCCATTCATGTGTCCTAACCAACTACATGACATCAAGCATGCCTACAGTTAAATGAACAAGATGTGTTGGCATCTGTTATACAAAGTTCATAGATAGATTTGTACTTGGCATGTTACACAACATCATCTGAATCAATTTCATATTAGTGCAAAACCTATTGTCATTGTCCATCATACCACCACAACTTATCTTATGAATCACCAAGACAAATGACAAGTATACAACCATGCTAGTTTTTGAAACTAAACAAGTAGACTATTTTCATGAATGTATGAAAACCCATAATAATATATATCTCAAACATAGAAAGAATTTAAGCAGTTGCAGTACAATAATAAGGATAAATTACAAACACACCTCCTGAGATTTACTTAAATTACAAATTACCCATGTGGTTCTAGAAATTACATTATGCCCCCTAAGGTTTCTAATTTCATAACAAATAGGCATTTTTATTAATAAATCATCAGGTTAATTAACAGTTTTTAATAATGTTAAAATTTTATTTCAATTAATAATTCAAATAATTTTACTATTGTATAGGTGAACAGTTAAAAATTTCACTTTTTCAATTAATTCTGTTAAATAAAAAATTCTAACAAAGAGTTTGTAATTTTCCAAACCACATGAGGCAATTCGTATTTTAAGCAAACCTCAAGGGGTGTATTTGTAATTTACCCTAATAATAATAATAAGAAGAAGAAGAAGAAAATGAAGATAGCAATAAAGGTCGCAAAGAAGCAAAGTAGCAATACCTGGTGACAGATCTCACAAGTTATATCTCCTTTCTCATTGCACCAACGCTGAACACATTTCCTATGAGCAAACTGGACAAACAAAGTTGTTAACCATCAACAAAAGAAAACATTCTTGTACTAAGGTGAGCTGATTGTGACTCATATATGTGTAAAACCTTACAATTTGGATAATTAAATATAGGCAAAATGAAAGATCATGGTGTATATTCACCTAAAAAAAAAAGATCATGGTGTCTAGGCATCATAAATTTGACTTGGAAAACTTGTTTAAAGAAGGATGCCTATATACCTATGATCTAAGAAGCACGGACACCTCTATGGACACTCGTGTTGGACACCAACACTACGTGCACACTCTATTGGAATGGAAATTATGCACTTTAAATATGTTTTTAATTATTTATAAGATGAATACATCATGTGTATTTTAGTATTCTACGATTATTTTGCATTCTTTATAATACAATTGTTACGTGAATGATATCTTAATGTTTATAGAATATATGACTTTAATTTTCATTAGTGTTATGTTTCTTTTTTCTTTGCTTATGAATAAACTATTCATACATACAATAAATTTATAAAAATATAAATTTTTCACATGTTTGTATGATGTAGTGCACATTACACATCTGTTGCCTCAACCTTGGCAATAACCTAGGCAATTATGACAAACTAAATATATACCAAAAGCAAATGGCAACCTGATCATCAAGCCAATCAGGTGCAGCAAGAGCCCAAGATGGTTTTATTTTGTATACAGCTACACCACAGTTTTTGTATCATGTTTTGCTTTCTTATCAACTGGGGCTTGCATCTCCCAGAGTGGTTTCTGTTCTTAGACCTTGTACTACTGTTTCATTAATTTATAGTTATGCTTTTGTTTCAAAAAAAAATGGTAAAAAGTTAATGCATTTGAATGCATCCAAACCCCTCATGACTGCAAAAGAAAACAGGTGGAAGAAGTCATCATTTTTAGTACTATTACCAAGTTGACAGCAACCATGCCGACAGAAGAATTCACACATAGCTAGACAGTCATAGCTAACAAAAAAACTGGTGAGACTGAAGCAATATACGCAATTGCACACAACTCACAGGACAACCAACAAAATCAGCACCTAAAAACTTTCAGGAGAATATACCTTCAAACTACCACTACAAGCACAAGGTGTCTCCAGATTTTGGATGCTATCCTCCTCCTGGCAAATGCGGCACTCCACCATTTGAATAAGCGGTTCTTCTTCATCAGCTTCATCATGTTCCTCCACATCCTTCATATCAATAGAGGAGGATGGATCAGTCGTGTGAGAACAAGAACCCTCTCCGGAGGATGATCCTGAGACCTCAGCCCCTTGTAGTGATTGCAATGATTCAGATGTGATGAGGCGGTCAACGCACAAAACCAGATGGTCTGACATTACTATTATTGGCAAAAAAATCCTGATTCACCAAAGATATCATTCATGGCACCATTAAAACCAAACAATTTAAATAATTACAAATAAAAGAATTTAAACTTTTTAGTTTTAGCATCTTCTTTTTACCTTAATGCCATGTTTGGTAGGAGAGAAAAGAAGAGAAGACTCTCTCCTCCTTAATCACGTGTTTCAATAATCTAGGAGGAATGGAGAGAACCCATAACCCCTAATAGCCCGCTTTTGAATGTCTCTAAAAGTAGAAAGATTTGAAGAGAAATGGAATGGGATTTAATATCAAACTAAGCTTTGTATCCCCCCACCCAATCAGGTGGAGTCAACTAGATGAATTTTTTTATTTTTTTTGCCATTCTACTTTGTTAAGGGCTATATGTTCTATTAATGGAATAAATGCATATCCTTTTTCACTACCATCCCATGCCTGCTTATATCTTTCCCTCCTAACATGTCCATTTATGATGATTATACTTCATTGTACAGAACCAAATTTTTTAGTATGTTCTTTCTGAACTTATCTTCAGTTGGTGCTATTCCTCTTAGTTCTACTAATTTTAAATCCTTTTGATTCAAGTGCTTCTCCATATTTTTAAATTAGTGTTAATTCTACCCTTAGTTTCGTCCACTAAAATAATATCATCACCATGGAATATCATCCTAAATATGTTTAATTAATTCATCCATAATTGAGGCAAATTGGTAAATATTCAAAGTTGACCACGGTTGCAATCCTACAGTGATTGAAAATTCACAGATTCTACTGTAGGTGATTTAATTATAATCACAACTTCATTATGTCATGGCATCAAACGGACTAGGAAGCCAAATGGGGGTACTAGGCTCAGTTAAGTGAAAAGGCTTCTTCTTCTTTTTTTCCTTGGATACCAAACAAGGGAAAGTATTTTTTTTAGATAGGAACAAAGGAAAGAATTTTGATAATCAGAAATTCAGTAAATCGAAGATAATCAAAAATATTACTAATTTAATTCATTCTCCTCCTTTCCTTGGCAACCAAACTTGAATCTTACAAAAATCTGTAGTTGAATTTCCTCCTCGAAAGATTCCCAAGTTTTCCCTGACCCTCAAGGCTGTGTGTTTGGTTGAGAGAAAATCCAGGGAAAATGTCACTCTACCAACAAAACAATTTTCCTCCGGTTTCTCAGCAACCAAACAGCACAACAACAAAGCATTTTCCGACATCAAAAAAAAAAAACCCACTACTCAAAAAGGGATAAACAAAACACAAATGTGGACTGATCGATTCAATCTGACCCAAGAAACTCACGATCACGATGGGAATTTGAAGGAAAACCCAATATTGAGAACGTAATCAAAGGAAGATAAATAGGGAAATCGAATTGTAAGTACCTGTAAATGCAATTTTTTTGTTTCGATCGCGTTTGAGAGGCTATTGAAGGAGACTTTGAGAAAGTCGTGAGAACTCTTCTTCTTCGAAATCGATGAGAGAGAGAGAGAGAAGAAAATTGTGTGTCTGCTTATGGATTAATAAAATATATACAGCTATATAGATACACTGATGAATCACTGGTATGGCGTGTCTGCATCGAAGGCTCGGACGAGTAAACGAAGCTGCTAGATAGCTTCGGTAACGTCCATTTTACTTCAGAATTCTGTTTGCTCTACCTTAACGGTAACGGTCGTGACACTAAATCATTTAGGCATCGTTTGGGCGGAAGGATTGGATTGGGTTTGGGGTTGTTTTAGTTAAAAAAGATAAAATAAATTTTTTAATTCAATAAGATAAAATATCACATTAAATTCATAATCATTATATTTTTTTTCACAAAAATTTAAAAAAGTCAAAAAATCTTTCCCAAACGAAACTTTTTAACCCAAAGTTAAAATAGTCAAAAAACTAAAAAGTCAAAAAGTCAACCTACTTCTCCAGACTAAAATATAACAAAAATATTATTTAGTTTTCAAACTCAACATTTATTTTTAAATATTTTTACTTTTCATATTCTTTTGTCTTTAATAATTTTTTGTATATATATTTTTTTACTTTTTAAATGTACTTAAAAAAATAAAGTATTTACAAAAAAAATTAAAAAAAATAAAATATTTATGAAGAAACTTAAAAAACTCAATCGAAAACTAAACCAAATAAGTAAATCTCACAATAATTCTTAGACTCTTGGTTGTCCATAAAAGAAAAAATCAAATTCATCTAATAATTATAAATTCATATAATTTCATTACATTTGTCATTAAAATAAATAAATGATACGTATAATTTTAAAAATATGCTGTTAATTTTAAAAATATGTTGTTAATTTTTTATAAAAATAAATATTATAAAATTATATAGTTATAATTATTAAATCAATATACATTAATGAATGACCTATGTATAAAATTTTAAAATTTAAACCGATCAAATTATTAAAGTGAGTCGTGTGATGATACACAAGATCTCAAAACTGAACAATTCAATCTTCTTTCACAGCAAGAGGTTGGAGCCTGAAAACTGAAGAGATTGATATATTAAATTCACACAAATAAAAAAAAAAGAAAAAAAAATAATTTAAAAAAAATGTTTTTAAAAACTAAATAAAATAAGGTGGTTATCCTTTGGTCAAGTTGAGATGCGCGTGGAGAAGTGGACTTGTATCATTCTTTATTTTTATTTTTATTTTAATTTCTCAAATTTAGAGGGTATTTGAAATGATTTTAAAAAATATATTTTTGAATTTTTTAAAAAATATATAAAAAATTAATATGATTTAAGAAATAAAAGATTAAAAAAATATATGCTAATATAAAAAAATGCCAAATAACACCTTAAACCAAAACTATAATTTAAAAAATGTACAAGAAAATTGCATTTCAAACGAAATGATCATGAGATTTGAAGACAAGCTTACCAACCACCATAAATCATGGCCACTAGTCATTACTATAAAAAAATAATATGATTTAAAAAAAGGGAGCTTTTTTGATAAATTCATTTTCTAAGAACTTTATTTCATCCAACCCATATTCTTTTTGACTATTCCATTAGGTCCAATTTGAGATAAGAAGACCAAAATACCCTTTTCATCTACCTATGTTCCATTTAGTTCACATTATTTTCTTATATTTCAATAAGTCCTATGGGTGACATAATTACCAAAATACCCCTAATGTGAATGTTCACACCGTCAATGTGAATGTTCATATCGTCAATGTGTAGGGGCCCGACCCATGTCGATCCTCGTGGGTGCCCGAAAAAATTCGAGTCGGGCCGGGCCGGCCCACAGGACAAAAAAATAAGCCCGGCCCAGCCTGTTGATAATGTGAATATTCACATTGATAGGAGTGTAAAATTGGCCCGCGGCCCGTGGGCGGCCCGAAGCCAGCCCGCCGCCCAAGGCGAGCTCAGGCCGGCCCGTTCATAATGTGAATATTCACATTGACATATTAACATTAACATTGATAAGAGTGTAAAATTAGCCCGTGACCCGTGGGCAGCCCAAAGCCCGGGCACGAGCCGGGCCCGGCCCGGCCCGTTGACAATGTGAATATTCACATTGACATGTTAACATTCACATTGATAGGAGTGTAAAATTAGCCCGCGGCCTGTGGCCTGCCCGAAACCCACCCGCGTCTCGTGGGCTGCCCCGGGCGGGCCCGGCCCGACCCGTTGATAATGTGAATATTCACATTGACATGTTAACATTCACATTGATAAGAGTATAAAATTAGCCTGCGCCCCGTGGCTGCCCGAAACTAGCCCACGGCCCGAGGCGGGCCCGGCCCAGGCTGTTGACAATGTGAATATTCACATTGACATGTTAACATTCACATTGATAAGAGTGTAAAATTGACTCGTGTCCCATGGGCGGCCCGAAGCCCGTGGGCGGCCCGGGGCGAACCCATGGGCGGCCCGGGGCGAGCCCGGCCCGGCCCGTTGACAATGTGAATATTCACATTGACATATTAACATTCACATTGATAGGAGTGTAAAATTGGCCCGTGGCCCGTGGGCGGCCCGAAACCCGCACGCTGCCTAGGGCGGACCCGGCCCGGCCTGGCCTGTTGACAATGTGAATACATTGACATATTAACATTAACATTGATAACAGTGTAAAATTGGCCCGTGACCCGTGGGCAGCCCGAAGCCCGGCCTCGGACCGGGGCGGACCCGGCCCGTTGACAACGTAAATATTCACATTGACATGTTAACATTCACATTGATAAAAGTGTAACATTAACCCGTGCCCCGTGGCTGCCCGAAACTCGCCCACGGCGGGCCCCGCCTGGCCTGTTGACAATGTGAATATTCACATTGACATGTTAACATTCACATTGATAAGAGTGTAAAATTGACTCGCGTCCCATGGGCAGCCCGGGTTTCGGTCCTGGCCTACCCCGGGCCGCGGGCGAGCTTTGGGCAGCGGACAAATTTTACACTCCTATCAATGTTAATGTTAACATGTCAATGTGAATATTCACATTGTCACGGGTCGGGCCAAGCCCGCCTCGGGCTGCGGTCTGGCTTCGGGCCGCCCACGGGCTGCGGGCCAATTTTACACTCCTATCAATGTGAATGTTAACATGTCAATGTAAATATTCACATTGCCAACGGGCCGGCCTCGCCCCGGCCCGAGGTCAGGCTTCGGGCTGCCCACGGGTCACAAGCCAATTTTACACTCTTATCAATGTGAATGTTAACATGTCAATGTGAATATTCACATTGTCAACAGGCCGGGCCGGGCCCGCCCACGGGCCGTGGGCGGGTTTCGGGTAGCCACGGGGCGCAGGCTAATTTTACACTCCTATCAATGTGAATGTTAACATGTCAATGTGAATATTCACATTGTCACGAGTCGGGCCAAGCCCGCCTCGGGCTTCGGTCGAGCTTCGGGCCGCCCACGAGCTGCGGGCCAATTTTACACTCTTATCAATGTGAATGTTAACATGTCAATGTGAATATTTATATTGTCAACGGACCGGACCGGGCCAGGCCCGCCCCGGGCCGCGGGCGGGCTTTTGGCCGCCCATGGGCCGTAGGCCAATTTTATACTCTTATCAATGTGAATGTTAACATGTCAATGTGAATATTCACATTGTCAACGAGCCAGACCGGGCCCGCCCCGGGCCGTCCATGGGTCGCGGACGGGTTTCGCGCCGCTACGGGACGGGGGCCAATTTTACACTCCTATTAATGTAAATGTTAACATGTCAATATGAATATTCACATTGTCAACGGGTCGGGCCGGGTCGGGCCCGCCCTAGGCTGCTGGCCAATTTTATACTCTTATCAATGTGAATGTTAACATGTCAATGTGAATATTCACATTGTCAACAGGCCGGGCCGGGCCCGCCCCGGGCCGCCCACGGGCTGTGGGCAGGTTTCGGGCAGCCACAAGGCGCGGGTTAATTTTACACTCCTATCAATGTGAATGTTAACATGTCAATGTGAATATTCACATTGTCAACGGGCTGGGCCGGGCCCTCCCCGGGCCACAGGCGGGCTTTTGGCCGCCCATGGGCCGCGGGCCAATTTTATACTCTTATCAATGTGAATGTTAACATGTCAATGTGAATATTCATATTGTCAATGGGCCGGACCGGGCCCGCGCCCGGGCCGCCCATGGACCGCGAGCGGGTTTCACGCCGCCACGGGACGTGGGCCAATTTTACACTCCTATTAATGTGAATGTTAACATGTCAATGTGAATATTCACATTGTCAACGGGCCGGACTCGCCCCGGCTCGCGGGCGGGTTTCGGGCCGCCCACGGGCCAATTTTACATTCCTACCAATGTGAATTTTAAAATATGAATGTTCACATCATTAAATTGCTAATCGTTCAAAAAATATTTATAAGGGTATCAAAATTGAATATAAGGGCATAAATGTCCAAGAAAATAGTGTAAATTAAGAAAATGGACTTTATGGAATAAAACTATACATACATGGGACTAAATGGGTTAAAAAATTCCTTCATAGACTTCTTAGGTTAAAACACTTCTAAATTGGACTTATCAATAAAAATCTCTTAAAAGAATAAAAAGATTAAAAAAAAAATACGCTAATATAAAAACTGCCAAATAACACCTTAAACCAAAGCTATAATTTAAAAAATGTATAAGAAAATTGCATTTCAAATAAAACAATCATTAGATTTTAAGACAAGCTTACCAACCACCATAAATCAAGGCAACTAGTCATTACTATGGGCCAGTGTACAAACAGCCGTTAGGCAGTTTTAGGCTTGGATAAAGGTTGGAGCAGTTTGGACCCAATAAAATAAATTTTATTTTTTAATTTAATGTAACATTTATTATATTAGGGCAAGACTTTTTCCCAATTCAATAAATTTTATTTATTAATTTAATGTAACATTTATTATAATAGGGCAAGACTTTTTCCCAATTCACTTTAGGTGTGTTTGATTAGACGGACTGGATAATAAATGATTAAATTTTATTGGACTTGAGTCCTGAGATTGTGAATCTCCCGAATTATTTGGTTAGATTAGATATGTATCATGTATTTATTTTTTTATGGGATTAGATGTTTGGAAATGATTATTTTTAATGAATCCAACGTTTGGTTTGACGGACTAAATAAGATAAGTGAACAAAAGACTATTTTACCATTTTTCAATTGTTTACTAAGTAATAGCAATAGTAAACATATCTTTAATATTTTAATTATTTTTAGCTAAATTAAATAAAATTTTATTTTATACACAATTAAATAAATTTATTTTTTAAAATTAAATAAATAAAATATCAATAAATATATGTTATTTTTTTAATTAAAATTTTAAATAAATTTGTTTTTAAAAATAATAATAATTAAACAATGAAATTAAATAAAACATCTATTAACATTTAAATAATGAAATTAAATAAAATATAAACAAAATTTTAAAATAAAACATCAATAAAATATCTATAAAAAATATTTAAAAATAAATAAATAAAACATCAATAAAAAGTTAAATAAAATTATTTTATTTTTAAATTGAAACATTTAAATTTTATTGAATTTTACTAAACATAATATATAATTAAATAGTAGAGGGTCAAAATGGTCATTTTATCACCTAATCCCAACAGTAAATAGTCCCTCCAAAATTGTCTCACACCCCTCCCTAGAATAATATAATCCCCCATATAGAGGATAAGGAGTCCGTCTGGACTCCATGTCCGGCAGACTAAAAAAAGGCAAACGATAGACTACTCACTCCTTCGAATAAACAATCCGAACAGTGAATAATTCCCCCTTTAATTGGACAGACTGGATAAGGGAATATTAGAATCCATCGGACTTGAGTCCTAGGACTGTGAATCCCCCGGACCATTTGCTTGGATTGAATATGTATCATGTGTTTGTTTTTTCATGGGATTAGATATCTGGAAATGACTATTTTTTGTGAATCTAATGTTTGGCTGGACGGACGGGATAGGATAAATGAATAAAAGACTATTTTATCCTTTTTCAATTTTTTACTAAATAATAACAATATTAAACATATCTTTAATATTTTAATTATTTTTAGCTAGATTAAATAAAATTTATTTTACTTTATTTTTTACACAATTAAATAAATTTATTTTTTTAAAATTAAATAAATAAAATATCAATAAAAATATATGCTATTTTTTTAATTAAAATTTTAAATAATTTGGTTTTTAAAAATAATAATAATTAAACAATGAAATTAAATAAAACATCTATTAACATTTAAATAATAAAATTAAATAAAATATAAATAGAATTTTAAAATAAAACATCAATAAAATATCTTGAAAAAATTATTTAAAAAATAAATAAATAAAACATCAATAAAAAGTTAAATAAAATTATTTTATTTTTAAATTGAGACATTTAAATTTTATTGAATTTTACTAAATATAATACATAATTAAATAGTAGAGGGTCAAAATGGTCATTTTACCACCTAATCCCAACAGTAAATAGTCCCTCCAAAATTATCCCTGTAACGCCCTCAAAATAAACCCATAATAAATAATATAAACATGCATTATTATATTAAAACAATCATATAAATCCATTCATCAGAGTATTATGAAATAAAATATCAGGATAAGTGCCCTACGGGCTTACATCTTGCCAAGCCAACACTTGGACACAATTCACCGAGTTCTAACTCAAAAACAGATAAAGCCCTAGGCTTGAGAGATTACATTGTTCAAATAAAAATAAATAAACAAATCTTCAAGTCCAATCCTCACAAGCTAAGTCCTTTGAGGGAGTGAACCACCTGAACCTGAAAAATAAAGTTCCCATATAGGGTGAGCCACAGCCCAGTAGAGAAATACTAAACCAAGCATAAGAATTAACTAAAGCATTAGCATCTGATACATGGTTAACACACTATAATCAAGTTACAATATTCATGACACGAATGTCTACACTGCCTATGACACATTGTCTATGGCACATTTTACTATCCACTTATGGCTCAGAACCTGGCCAAATAACTCAACAGGTTTCCTCTTTTATTACCATTACTTCCAATTCAACAGGAATAACAATTCAAGTTAGACCTAATCATAACAAATACACATGTTGGTATTGTATCAATCATAATCAATTTACTTCCATACTTCCCAACTGATACACATTTTAGTGATGTATCATATCCACAATAAATAGAAATATATCTATTAATCAATAAGCACACATAAGAGTGATGCTACTGGAGTCCATCCCCTATCTCCTCCCAATAAATCCGGTTTAGAGGTCCATCCCCTATCTTCCCCTAAACCGTGGAGTTCATCCCCTATCTTCTCCAAACAACATGCATATGCAATAAACACACAATTGCCATATACAACACATAATTAATACACAAATGTTCTGTATTAACTCAACAGTCAAACAATTGACTCAATTCCAGTTATACCTAAGCCACATGCAAGGTCTACAACAATCAATGGCTATCCTCCACCGATAGCCCAAAACAGTTATTTCTAAACAAGAAATAAATACATCAATGAATGTAAATTTAACATTCCCAAAGGTAATAATTAAACTACCCCAAATATATATATCATCAATTCACTAAATTTCCCAATTCCATGAATTAAACCAAATTTCACATTATTCCTTTAAATTAATTATACAAATTAATCTAAACCAAAACCCTAAGGTTTCTTCCGAAATTACCAAACTACCCCCACATACCAAAATACCAACACTTAGGATTAAAACATATAAATGGAGTAGGAAATCCCTACCTCGAAGAAATAACCCAAAAAGATGATGATGAAGAAGATGCTCGAAACTCCAAAGTGCTCCAAACTGACAACTGCTCAGATTAAATGGAAGCCATCACTCTCCTCTATCTTATTTGTAAAAGAACTAGGGTAGAAACACACCCTAACTAGATCAAACCTAGGAGAAAAGGTGTTTAGAGAAGAAGAAAGGTCGGACTTTAGGGTTTTTGGATCAAAATGGGCTGAAAAACTGTTTTAAAACACGAAATCACGATTTTATACTCAGCATCTCCGCTCGAGCGGACAAAACCCCGCTCGAGCGTACACTCACAGACTACCGCTCGAGCGGACAATACCACGCTCGAGCGGCGGATGCACACTCCCAGCATCTCGACAAACTAGATACCCGCTCGAGCGTCCAACTCCCCGCTCGAGCGTCACTCCCACATTCCCGCTCGAGCGGCCCAACTCCCCGCTCGAGCGTCCAACCCTGCACAAGAAAATACTGGATGGGTGTTTTCCCGCTCGAGCGCCAGAACCCCCGCTCGAGCGGACAAGCTAAAATCTGGGCAACTAGTTTTGGTTCCTAAGCTCAACCAACTTGTTCCAAACCCGCCCAACACATCCTATAACTCCAAAGCTAAGGAATTAAAAGACAACAACAACAATAACACAACAATGGAGTCTACGGAACATAAGTCCGGATACAATAATCAAATGGGAAAAGACCGGGGTCGCTATAATCCCACACCCCCCCCGGAGGATAGTATAATTCCCTATATGGGGGGATAAGGAGTTCGGCCGGACTCCATGTCCGGTGGACTAAAAAAAACAAACGATAAACTACTCACTCCTTCGGATAAGCAATCCGAACAATGAATAATCTCCCCCTAATCCCCCCAATCAAACACACCCTTTGTGAATCGGATAGTGTCATTCGATTGAACTAGATAGTGTCATTCGATCCGCACTCCAGGTCTCATTTTAATAATTAAAATTGTTTAATATGTAAAATTCGTTACATATTTTATTTATATAAAAAATCACATTGATCGAATATTGATAGATATTTGATCATAAAACATTGTTATCAATAATTTATTTTTAAAATCATATTTATCATTGACAAAATATGATATGATCAAGAGACTATCGATATTCTATAACGTGATTTTTTTAAGGATAAAGTATTCGATGAACTTTACACATTGAATTATTTGAATCATCAAAATCAGGGACAGATCCCGGATTGAAACTTTGGAGGGGTTACTCTATAGTTTGAAAAATTGAGGGCTACTCTATATAATTTTGAAATTATCTAAAAAAATTTAAGGGTGCGAACTCTTATAATTTTAAATTATTTTAAAATTTCTAATATAATATATGATATTTTTCAAATTTTTTTGAAATACGGCCGCTCCTAGATCGCCTCATTGATCAAAATGGGACCAATGGTAGGTCTGACAAGCCCAACAACACTCAGAGAAAAGCTCTGCCCATTATACTTTAACTAAATTACACTGATTATCTATTAAGTTTAGAAAAATTACAAGTTGTCTCATAAATTTAGAATAAAACCTCTATTAAAGTTTCAAAAAATAAACTAAAGTATCATAAATAATACGTAATTATATCTCACTTTGTTTGGTTCTGGTTTTTAAAAAACATTTTTCAGAAAATTTTACTTTTTTATTTTTCGTATTTTAATGTTTTCAATGAATTTTTTTAATAATTTAAGCCATTTTTTTAATTGTTAGACACGCCTAACATAAATATACTTAAAAAGTATAATATTTGTGAAAAAAATCTTTAAAAAATACACTAAATACCAAAAAATATAAAATATATATATATAAATTCAGTACATTTTTTATATTTTTGTATATTTATTAATTTTTAAAAATATTTTTTATAAATATTTTACTATTTAGGTATATCTAATTGAGGTGCATCTAAGAAGGTAAAAAAAATTGCTTAAAATTTTTTTAAAAAAATTCACTAAAAATAAAAAAAATACGAAAAACAAAATACTCAATTTTCAGAAAACTGAAACCAAATAGATTTTTTTTCGTATTAGATTTGGATAATGGACTTAGATAAGAATTTGGGAAGAGATATGAAAATGAAGAAAAATTTAGCATAATTTATTTTATCTTTTTCTTTCAAATCATTATTTAAATTTATAATTCAAATATAACGTTAATATTTGATCTCAACAACCTTTATATGTTGTGATGAATTATTACAAACTTACGAAGCTCATAGATTAGTGTGATTTATTCTTATATTATTGTATTAAATTTTATTTTAAATTATAAAATTTTATTATATTATGTCACGTCAATTAATTAAAAAATATATAATTATTTAATTATAAAATTTATATTAAAAAAATGTCAAATGCTCCATATGTATAAGGGGTAATTTCATTTCAGTGGATTTATGGAAAAATATTTTCACATTAATAATAAACTTTATAAATATTAAAAAGTAAAAATATAAACATTTTCATAAATTTATAATTATGTTTTGAAAAAAATATATGAGATGTAATATCCCCTACGACTAACCCCAAGGCAGTGGATTGCCTCGTTCCTAGAAGTAGCACCACCAAGTTCCCCACCCATGCCAAAAAATGGGTCTAGCTTGTCTTCAGTTGGAGATCAAGATTGGACCGTCTAGTTTAACTTATTGATTTATTTGTATGTTTTTTTTTTAATAATTCAAACCGTTAAATATGTAGAACTCGTCAAGTACTATATTTCTATAAAAAATCACGTTGATCGGATATCAATAGCTATTTGATCAGACGAGATCAATTCAAGAAAAATGAAACTAATTTGATCAAATAGCTATCAATATCCGATCAATGTGATTTTTTATAAGATTATATTACTTGACAAGTTCTATATATTAAGCGGTTCAGATTATCAAAACGAAATGCAAAAATGAACCAACAAGCCGAACTGAACAGTCCAATATTGATCTCTAACTGGAGACAAGCTGGACCGAAAATGGACAAACATGATTGTATTGGAAAATTTATAAAGCGGTAGTTGTGAATTGAAATAGACTCCATTTTGAATGAAATGGTATAATCTTTCATGGTGTCTTTTTGTTTTAAAGGAATGGTCAAACCTTCATTTGAATGAAAAGGTGCAAACCTTTCATGGTGTCTCTTTATTTTGAAGGAAGGGTTATGTCTCTTCTTCATATCTTTTCTATTCAAATTAGGTGCCAACAAAGCCTATATAAAGGCAGCCCTTGTAACAACTTAGATTTTTAATTATTCTGTAGAATTTATACTAATCTCAGTTCGGAAAATATATAATTTATTATATATTATTATGCGTAATTTTGTAAAATAATATAATTATTAAAAGTTTAGGGGTCAAAATATAAATAATAATAATATAGATAATATTAATAATAATAATAATGAGTGTGGTACTAAAATAAATAATTAATTTTCTGTTAGTATATGATAAAGTATAATTTAATTAAAAATTAAATTATTTATATAATTATATTAAAATATTGAGTTAAAAGGTAATTATCTTAAATATCTATTAAGAATAAGAACGAATCTATATAATTATTAATCGAATGTGAGCGTTGCTACGTCTACTCTCTCTGGCGCTATAAATAGGGAGGAGCCACCAGGAGAGAAAGAAACGGAGAAAGAAAAGAAAAGAAGAAAGAAAGGAAATAAAAGAAAGAGAGGAAAGGAAGGAAAAAATAGTGGAAGGTGAAAGGGTTTTTGATAGTGGAAATGAAGAGTAAAGTATTAAAGTTAATGTGAGTTATATTATACCTTGAGTCACCAAAATATATTTTACGTATGTTTTGACTTATCAAAATCTGTTTTATAAAAGTTATGTTTTATAAACTATTATAGTTATATATTATTTCAGTTACGTGCTTTTAGTTCTGAACTCTATTTCTGAAAAGAAAATTCATGGATATGTCTGTTTTACTTTTAAAGAATATTTGACTATGACCTTATAAAAAATTATGTTTTGTAAGTACCACCACGGGAGTCTCACGCCTTGGGGGACTTAAATAACCATTGGCCTCTGTTTGACCACTTTGTGGTCCTCTGTTTGTCATGGATCCATTGACCTCTGTTTTGTGCGGAGCAAAGTGCTGTGCGGAACTAAGTGCTACACTATTGTGGGAGCCATCTCTAGAATCCGTACGAGCCACCTCTTGAATCCGTACCTCTGTTCTGACTGTCACTTCTGTGACCTCTGTTCTGTTCTGTACCGTGGTTATGGTTATATATTTATATAATATATGTATTTCAGTTTCTGCTACTCAAATGATTTGTTTATGTAAATGTTTTTCCCTAACTAACGATCCATGGTTATTTCGTGTCCCTTATACTCTTGGTATAATATTTCTCACTCTGCCATGTGCTTATAGTTGTTTACCAATTTTCAGGAAATAACTTTTGGAAAGTCTTAAATGCGAGGCAGCGGAATAGACACACACAGCATTTTTATGATATTTCTCTATGTAAATAACGACCTTTTTGGTCAATATAATTTTGTAATAAAAATAGAAATTTCGATGATTATTTTGGTACCCTTATTTAAATATTACTTCCGCTTGCGTTTATTAATCTGTTTTAGAATTGGCCGGAGGTAACCTTAGTTATTGGCCATCACGATGCTTAACCCTTGGGTACGGGGAGCGGGTTGTGACAGCCCCATTCCAATTTTGTTTGATTCCGAAAATTCATTTTCCTTGCTTTCATTTTGCTCTCTTACGTCCTTTATTCTTCATATTAGATTTAGAATAAATTTCAGAGAGTTATAGAACACAAGGTTCTAGTTCGCTGGACAAATTTGTTTGAAGTGCTACTACAAATTTGTGAAGATCATTGTATCCTGAAAGATAGACGCCACATAACCGTAAGCACCGTAGCGGGGCGAATTTGTCTTAAGATTGTTGGAACAATCTTCTGTGTAAATAAAATAAATTGAAATAATTCAAACAAAATAAAATAAAACTTACAGAATTTATTTTGTTCAATTGAATCAATAATTAAAGACCAAGTCAAAATTAATTAAAAATAAAAGTTATATTCTTATTTCTTTTATTTTACAGAAATTAATTTTCTGTGTGGAATTAATTTGGTTAAATAAAATTTTATTTTATTTTCAAATTAATTGAAAAAAAAAAGTTATTTTCTTATTTCTTTTATTTTACAGAATTTAATTTTCTGTGTGGAATTAATTTGGTTAAATAAAATTTTATTTTATTTCCAAATTAATTGAAAAATAAAAGTAATTTTCTTATTTCTTTTATTTTACAGAATTAATTTTCTGTGTGGAATTAATTTGGTTAAATAACATTTTATTTTATTTTCAAATTAATTGAAAAATAAAAGTTACATTCTTGTTTCTTTTATTTTACAGAATTTAATTCTGTGAATTTGAATTAATTTTCTGTGTAGTATAAATTCTAATTATAATTTTGTTTTATAAATTAGAATTGATGGCTACTGAAACTAATGCCCAAACAAGTACTACTGTGGTGGCTACAATGACGCAACCCCCTCCCGTTGTAACGTACCGGTAAATCACGGTGAAAAGCCAGAGAAGTTCTCAGGAACTGACTTTAAAAGATGGCAACAGAAAATGTTGTTCTATCTTACAACTCTAAACCTGGCTCGTTTCCTCCGTGAGGATGCTCCTATTTTGAAAGAGGATGAAACCGATCGGCAAGTGGTTGCTGTGGTTGATGCTTGGAAACATGCTGATTTCCTTTGCCAGAACTACATCTTGAACGGACTTGACAACACATTATACAACGTCTACAGTCCTATCAAGACAACAAAGGAACTTTGGGAGTCTTTAGAGAAAAAATACAAAACGGAATATGCCGGCTCAAAGAAATTTGTGGTTGGCAGATTCTTGAATTTTGTAATGGTTGATTTAAAAACTGTGATCAGTCAAGTTCAAGATTTTCAACTCATTCTGCATGACATTCACGCAGAAGGCATGTCTCTCAGTGAATCCTTCCAAGTTGCAGCCTTAATTGAAAAATTATCAAAAGACTGGAAGGAATTCAAGAACTATCTCAAATACAAGCGCAAAGAAATTTCTATGGAAGAATTAATTGTGCGTTTGAGGATTGAGGAGGACAACCGCAATTCTGAAAAGCGGGTTGGTAAGCATCCTATGGAGTCTAAGGCAAATGTGGTGGAACATGCTTCAAAAACCAAGAAATGAAAGTCTTCTGGAGAAAGTTCATCACAAGGCTTTAAATGAGGGGAAAATAAGAAGTACAAGTTTAATGACAAATGTTACATCTGTGACAAAGAGGGACATCGGGCCAAAGATTGCCGTAGCAAAGGCAAAAACAAAAGAAGAACAAGTAAGAAGCCTGCTCAAGCCCATATGACCGAAGTGGACAAGATTTCCAATGGTGTAGATGACATCAATCTTTCTGCAGTTGTTTCCGAGACAAATATTGTCGGAAATCCTAAAGAATGGTGGGTGGACACTGGTGCTACTCGCCATATTTGTGCCGACAAAAAGATGTTCACATCTTATTCTACAGTGGACAATGGTGAACAACTTTTTATGGGTAACTCCTCAACTTCCAAAGTTGAAGGACAAGGAAAGATTGTATTCAAGATGACATCTGGAAAGGAACTCACTCTCAATAATGTGCTGCATGTACCGGACATTCGCAAGAATCTTGTTTCCGGATCTTTGTTGAGTAAGAATGGGTTTAGGCTAGTATTTGAGAGTGATAAATTTGTACTTACTAAGAATGGGATGTATGTAGGAAAATGTTACATGTCTGATGGCCTTTTCAAGTTAAATGTAATGACCGTTGTACCCTCAGTTATTAATAATAATACATCTTCTTCTTACTTACTTGAGTCTTCAAATTTATGGCATGGTAGACTAGGACATGTTAATTATGGATCTTTGCGTAGATTAATTAATTTGGAATGTTTACCTAAATTTGACATTAATTCAAATCATAAATGTGAAATTTGCGTTGAGGCAAAATTATCTAAAACTCTTTTTCATTCAATTGAAAGAAGTATGGAACCACTTGAATTAATTCATAGTGACATTTGTGATTTTAAATCAATTCAAACTAGAGGTGGAAAAAAGTATTTTATCACTTTTATAGATGACTATACTAGATATAGTTATGTTTATTTAATTCGAACCAAGGATGAAGCTTTGGAAACTTTCATTCAATATAAGAATGAAGTTAAAAATCAACTTGGTAAGAAAATCAATAAACTTAGAAGTGATAGAGGTGGTGAATATGAATCATCTTTTGGTGAGTTTTGTAAAGAACATGAAATAATTCATCAAACCACCGCTCCTTATTCACCTCAGCAAAATGGAATTGCTGAAAGGAAAAATAGGACTTTAAAAGAAATAATGAATGCCATGTTAATAAGTTCTGGATTACCTCAGAACTTGTGGGGGGAAGCAATACTTTCTGCTAATTATATTTTAAACAAAGTACCCGAAAGAAAATGAATCAAACACTTATGAATTGTGGCATGGAAGAGTACCATCCTACAAATACTTAAAATGTAGGGGTGTTTGGCTAAAGTGGCTATTCCTAGTCCTAAAAAGACTAAGATTGTAAGACCATTGATTGCATTTTGATTGGTTATGTTAAGAATAGTAGTGCGTATCGGTTTTGATAATAATGACATAAGATTATTGATTGCGGTTTTGAATGTAAATATAGAATATAGAAATGCATGCATGTAAATACTATTATTGAGTCTCGAAATGCATCATTCTTTGAACATGTATTTCCAAATAAGACTGGACAAGAGACTAGTAACAATAAAGATCTCATGATACTATTATAGTCAAGATCAAGAACATGATCAAGAACAGAGCAAGAGTTAGACCAAAATGAGGAAGAGGAACTAGGCGTAGTAATGTGTAGAATCTCAAAATCTTTTGGTCTAGATTTCCTAATATTTTTGTTAGAAAATGAGTCTTTAACTTTTAAAGAGGCTATGTCCAGTCCTGAAACTCCTTTATGGAAAGAAGCTATCAATAGTGAAGTTGAATCTATCTTGCAAAATCACACTTGGAAATTGGTAGATTTGCCACCAGGTTGTAAACCTCTTGGGTACAAGTGGATTTTCAAAAGGAAAATGAAAGCGGATAGATCAATTGACAAGTACAAGGCAAGACTTGTGGTCAAAGGATTTAGACAAAAAGAAGGTCTTGATTATTTTGACACATACTCACCGGTTACTAGAATAACATCCATTAAAATGCTAATTGCCATTGTATCTCTATACAATCTAGAAATTCATCAAATGGATGTGAAAACCGCTTTCTTAAATGGTGAGTTAAATGAAGAAATTTACATGGAACAACCAGAAGGTTTTTCTGTTACAGGAAAAGAAAAGAAAAGAAAGTGTGTAAATTGGTTAAATCATTATATGGTTTAAAACAAGCGCCAAAGCAATGGCATGAGAAATTTGACAAAGAAATGATGTCAAATGGATTTAAAATTAATAAGTGTGACAAATGTGTTTATATTAAAAACACAGACAAAGGTTATGTCATTGTATGTCTTTATGTGGATGATATGCTCATCATAGGTGTAGTAATGATATGATTAAAACTACCAAGAAAATGTTGAATAAACATTTTGACATGAAGGACATGGGCATTGCTGATGTAATTCTTGGTATGAAAATTACCAAAACATCAGAAGGTTATGCTTTGTCACAATCTCATTACATTGAGAAAATACTTGACAAATTCAGCAAAGATGATGATCATCTTGCTAGAACACCTGTAGATGTTAATTTGTATCTTTCTAAGAATGTACAAGAAAGTATTTCTTAATTAGAGTATGCCCAAATTATTGGAAGCTTAATGTACTTGATGAACTGCACTCGCCAGATATAGCTTATGCAGTAAGTAAATTAAGTAGATATACGAGTAACCCGGGAGTAGAACACTGGAAAACAATTATAAGGGTTCTAAGATATCTCCGATTTACTCGTAATATTGGGCTGAATTATACAAGATATCCAGCAGTACTTGAAGGATACTGTGATGCAAATTGGATATCAGATACTAGAGACTCAAAGTCCACTAGTGGGTATGTTTTTACTCTTGGTGGGGCGGCTGTATCATGGAAATCTTCCAAACAGACTTGTATTGCTAGGTCTACTATGGAATCAGAATTCATAGCTTTAGACAAAGCAGGGGAAGAGGCAGAATGACTTCGTCACTTCCTTAAAGATATTCCAATATGGCCAAAACCGGTGCCTGCTATATGCATATATTGTGATAGTCAATCAGCAATTGGTATGTATAACGATAAGTCTCGACATATTCGTCGTCGACATTATACCGTAAGACAACTACTCTCTAATGGAATTATTTTCATTGAATATGTGAAGTCTAAAGACAACATAGCGGATCCACTAACTAAAGGGTTAGCAAGAGAGCTAGTTGAGAATTCATCGAGAGGAATGGGACTAAAGCCTATTAAATAAGAGTTACCACAACGGCAACCCAACCTAGTTGACTGGAGATCCCAAGATCTAGGTTCAAAAGGACAACCGAGTTGTGAATGACTCAGAAATATCACTGGGGAGTCTAACTCCTACCCATTTCTATGATGAAATAGTGATGTCTGCAGCGTTTTAGGTTAAGTAAAACCTTTAATGATTCTTATATCTAAGTAAACCTAGTGGAGTATGGCAGGATACTCTTCATAAGAATCATCTATGTGAGTGTGAACTGGACCGGTTCTATGAGATTTGTGAAGGACTACAATTCTCTAGAGCACTCATGAAAGACCAGGTTGTTCAGGGCCAAAATGAATACAATAGTGAGAACTAAACTGTGTCTGGGATATACTGTGTGAGTTGTATTGTCTTGATTTATACAAACGGCTGAACAGTTCAAGACATCATGTTCACTGATTAGCTAGTAAATCCGATAGTGTCTCACAAGGGAATGTTCAAAGCCAAAAGTTACCTATCCTTTGCAGAATATTTCCAATTTCTGTACTCTCTGTATTTACATCATGTTGTTGCATTTTCTCTCTGTCAATTTCATTCATGTGGGGGATTGTTGGAAAATTTATAAAGAGGTAGTTGTGAATTGAAATAGACTCCATTTTGAATGAAATGGTGTATCCTTTCATGTTGTCTTTTTGTTTTAAATGAAGGGTCAAACCTCCATTTTGAATGAAAAGGTGCAAACCTTTCATGGTGTCTCTTTATTTTAAATGAAGGGTATGTCCCTTCTTCATACCTTTTCTATTCAAATTGAATAGGTGCCAACAAAGCCTATATAAAGGCAGCCCCATTCCAATTTTGTTTGATTCCGAAAATTCATTTTCCTTGCTTTCATTTTGCTCTCTTACGTCCTTTATTCTTCATATTAAATTTAGAATAAATTTCAGAGAGTTATAGAACACAAGGTTCTAGTTCGCCGGACAAATTTGTTTGAAGTGCTACTACAAATTTGTGAAAATCACTGTATCCTGGGAGATAGACGCCACATAACCGTAAGCACTGTAGCGAGGCGAATCTGTCTTAAGGACAGAGTGTCACACACTCGACTTGGTCTTTAATTATTGATTCAGTTCAACAAAATAAATTCTGTAAGTTTTATTTTATTTTGTTTGAATTATTTCAATTTATTTTATTTACACAGAAGATTGTTCCAACAGATTGATTATTACATTTTTGAGGTAGACACTGCACCTTTCCTTGTCTTGACTTTTACCATTATCTTTTTATTTCTTTATTTTTTCCTTTTGTTTTTTCTTTTCATTTTAAATATGAATATACAAACTATCAACGTTCAAAAAATCCCAACCAAAAAAGAAACAAATAAATAAATTATATTAATATCTCTTGAGATTTATATAAATTTCTCAATTTTAACATAATTATATCAAGCTATATTAGGATTTTGATTCATATAAGTAACAATTAACATTTGCTGATTAAAAAAAAAAACATTTAATCATATTTCATCAATAATGATTATTCATATAAATAAAAAAATAATATTACTATATTTTTTAAAAAGAAACTTATATTATACTTTGTTTAATTTTGTGTCTTCACAAAATTTGTATTAATTCTAGTCTCTTTAGGGAGGTAGGTGAGAGCATACTAAAATTATGAAACTTGTCATATTTTCTTTAATTCTCATGAGAGTGTGTAATTTATCCCAATATATATATATATATATATATATGTAACGCATAAGACCACCACTTACAATATGGAAAAATTATTTGGTGGCCTTCTGTAAATTTTGGGTGTCTCAATCCAATTTTTATTGATTAAGAATTACGATTCTGTGTTAATTTTTTTATTAAAAAAAATATTATGCAATGAATGTTATGAAATATTGCAGGGCGGTCAGCAAATAATCCTATCACATTATAGTATATGATTGAGATCCCATTCTTCGGACATCTCCACAATTCTTTTTGGATCTCTATTATTGATGTTGTGAGTCTCACACATATATGAATGGGTTTTACATATACATTAATAGTTGAGATCTAAAGAGGTTTTAGGAGTCTCAAAAAAATGAGGGGTCTCAAGAGATTCTGGGGGTCTCAAAAAAATCGACAGTGCTGGGATCCTAGCACCCCACCTCCACGTGGGGGCTGTGAGACGAAGGGCAAAAAAAAATAAATAAATAAATTTGGACCAATCAAAAAAAATGGGGGTGATGGGGTCTTAGGGCTGGTTTGAGGTGTCCTAAAAAAGTGCATTTTTTGTCTTTTTGGACTAAAAAAGACAAAAAAAAATATATGGAGGCTTGGGTTAACTTTTTGACTTTTTATGAAAAAATGTGTATTAAAAAATTGTATAAAAAAAGTGTGTAAGAGATAATTAGAGAGGAGTGGGCCCCAGCCGTACAACCGGCTGAGTGAATTTGAGTTGGAAATTATTGGCTAATTTTTGTACAAAGCACTGGACGGTTTTGTTTGGCCCGTGGGGGTCATCACGGGTCCCATTTTAATAATCTGAACCGTTCAATGTGTGTAACTCGTCAAACACTATATACCTATAAAAAATCACGTTAATCGGATATCGATAGCTATCTAATCAGATTTATTTATTTTTCAATCATTAATTATAACACCATCCATTTGTTGTACATAACTGATTTGATCATATAGTTATCGATATCCGATCAATGTGATTTTTTGCAGACATATAGTACTCGACGATTTTTACACATTGAATGGTTCAGATTATCAAAACGGGACCCATGATGGCCCCCATGGAACGAACAACGGTGTGTGTAAAAATCACACCCAATCATTTCTTTTGGAGCTACTGCCGCACACAGCGGCTGCACACCCAATCAATTCGGTGTGTCCTTTTTTTTGAAAAAAAATGATTTTTTAATTTTTTTTTGATGAATAGTGATATCTTTTTGGATTTTGGAGTAACTTTTTGACTTTTTGGCTTATATAAGATAAGCCAAACCAGCCCTTAGTCTTTTTTTCAAAAAAATAGGGATCTCAAACATTTTTCATATAACACGAGGAGTAATATTATCCTCGTGGCCTGTTGTTATTATAACACGTGGAAGCGCGTGGGTCAGCCAAACAGAGCTATGATTAAAGTTTGGTAAAGAAGTCAACAAGGAGCCCAAGAGAAAAAAATTCACTTTTGGTTTTAATTTTTTGAAAATATCTTTCAAAAAATTATGTTTGGTTTAACTTTGTAGAGTAATTTTAGGATAAAAAATTTTAAAAATTTGTTTGGTTTGTAATTTTTTCAAAATAATTTTCAAAATTACTTTCTCTTTCTTACCCATCAATCAATCATTTTTTCTTTCTCTTCTCTCATTCTCAATCACTTTTTTTCTCACATATATCTACTCAGAGCATCTCCAACGCTTAACTTCTTTTTTCATCAAATCTGATGAAAAAAATGACGATTTTCTCAATTTGATACGAGGCGCTCCAACGGTGAGCATCAAAGCAGAATTGGGGAAGTGGTCGACCGGTTGGTCGACCGGCCGGTTGACCAACCGGTTGACCGGTTTGGGCAAATTTTTTTTTTTTTTTACCTGTTTGAACCTTTTTTGACCGGTTTGAACCTACCTAATTTAAAGGAAACCGGTCGACCAGTTGGTCAACCGGCCGGGCAACCGGTTGGTTGACCGGTGAACCTCTTTCAACGGTCAGTACCAGTGATTTGGTAAAATCTGTGTCTCGTTCTCAGTTTGATGCTTTTTTTGCTGAAATCTCATTTTGATATCAATCTGGTGCAACGGTTGGAGCATGAAAAAGGGACTTTTTCATCAAAATTTGAATCTGATGCTGGGTTTGGTTCACCGTTGGAGATGGTCTCAATTATAACAAAATATCAAATCATTCCAAACTCCCAAATTCCAAAACTACTTTCACAATACACAATCAAACAAACCAAAAAAATTTCTAAACTCTCTCCCCAAAATAATTTTTAAAAACTATTCTCCCAAAATCAAACCAAACATACCCTTTATTTTTTTGTTTTCTGTATTTTTTTATTATTTTAAATAATTTTTTTTAATTTTTAGACACATCTAATGTAAATACACTTAAAAAGTATAATTTTTGTAAAAAAAATCTTTAAAAAATTCACTAATACCAAAAACATTAAAAAAAAATGAAAATTTAGTATAATTTTTGTATTTTTGTGCATTTATTAATTTTTAAAATATTTTTTTACAAATATTTTACTTTTTGGATACATTTAAGTAAAGTATACATAGAAAAGTAAAAAATGCTTAAATTTATAAAAATATTCACTAAAACAAAAACAAAAAATGAAATACAAAAATCTCAATTTTTAAAAAATTTAATTCAAAAAATTGAAACCAAACATATTAATTGGTTGATCTTGGGATATTACATGGTCATATTTTAAGTCAATTATAAATTTTTATATTCTTTCATATTTTTTAATCACTTAATATATATGGGTCCGTTTGGAAAGAAAGTTTGGTTTGGGTTGGAGCTTTTAACCACAAAAAAGATAAAATTGTCACATTCAAACCATAATCATTTCATTTTTTCTCTTATAAAAGTCAAAAAGTTCATCACAAACGAGGCTTTTTAGTCTCAAGCTAAAATAGTTAAAAAGTTAACTCACATCCCAAATGAAAACATAAAATTATGGATCTTACCCTTTCACCAATCGCAATGAAAACGAAATATCACGTAACGATGCTCCTAAACTAATTAATAACGCATCCAAACAAGCCTTTTTCAAAAAAATAACAATGTAATTGATTGTTTAGTTGATTAAACTTTTTTTATTATTTATTTATACAAATATCGTTTGAAATGTTATATTTAAATGTTTTTTATATTATAATTTTTAAATATTAAAAAATAAATAATTAATATTACAGATTTTAAAATAAATATGAGAGAGAGGCATTTATAGGGAAGTTTTTATTTTTTTATATTTATTTATTTTAATATAAAATTGTAAATTTTTTTTTTAGAACAAAATTTTTAAAATTCTATGTAAATTACTTATTTACACTAAAATCAATAAAATTGACAATAAACTAAGTCTGAGGATTCGTTTGAGATGTGGATTTGCTTTTTAATTTTTTGACTTTTTGACTATTTTAGTTTGGAGTTAGAAAGTCTCGTTTGGTATAGGTTTTTGGCTTTTTTGAGAGAAAAAATAAAATGATTATGAGTTAAATGTAATATTTTGTCTTATTTGACTAACGAATGCTGCTATTAACACATACCTTTTTCCTTTGGACCTCCACATTTTCTTTATTTTTTTATTACAATCTTGTTCTAATACTAATTTTCATTTTTACCCATCTCTATTCTTCAAACCCTAACCCTAACTCTAACCCTAACCCTCCACCTCCACCTCCACTTCTACTTTCACCTCACTGCCTTCTCCCTCACACTCTGTTTACTGTCTCTGTTTTCTTTCCCATTTTGCTATTCGACTTTCCTAATCACTAGCTTTCAATCTCTCTCTATTATTTGGTGATTGACCCACAAATGACTTCTTCTTCTTCTTCTTCTTTCTTGTCATTTTTTTTTCATCATCATCTCCATCTCCATGGTTCTCCTCTTGGTGTCTTCTCATCGGTTCGAAGTCGGTGGTGACATAGGCTGCTGGTTCAAACCCATTAGAAACGACTCAGAGACATACTTCAATCACTGGGCTTCCATGAATAGGTTTCATGTTGGACATACAGTTTGTAAGTTTACACTCTACACACACATCTCATGATTTCTCATGATTGTTTGCAAATTTATTTAAATTGCTCTCTCTCTCTCTGTCTCTCTGTTATTGTAGTACCAATGGTGGGATTGTCAGTAGTGAGGGCTCTGGTGAGTGAGCTGCCGAAGGTGGTGGTTGGGATTGGGGGTTAGGGTTTGGGATTAAGGGTATAATTGGTATTAAAGCAAGGGTTCAAAGAAAAAATAGAGGAGTTTCATTTTGCTAGGTGGGGGTTCAAAGAAGTGGGAGGGCCAAAGTAAAATGGCGAGGGCAAATAGTAGCACTCTTGACTAAAATAGGGGTGCCTCTATTTACACACCACATCTGGTCTCAAGGCACACCACTACTCAGTTCACACCTTTAATAATTTAAAAAAACATATAGCTTGTTTGGTTCTGATTTTTAGAAAATTCTATTTTTTTATTTTTCGTATTTTAATGTTTTCAATGAATTTTTTTTAATGTTTTAGCAAATTTTTTTTTAAAATTTTTAGACACACCTAACATAAATACACTTAAAGAGTATAATATTTGTCAAAAATATTTTTAAAAATTAAAAAATACGCAAAAATACGAAAATTGTACTGAATTTTCATTTTTTTTTTGTATTTTTTTGGTATTTAGTGTATTTTTTAAATATTTTTCATAAATATTATACTTTTTAAATATATTTATATTAGGTGTGCCTAAAAATTTAAAAAAAAAATTGTTTAAAACATTAAAAAATTCATTGAAAATATTAAAATACGGAAAATAAAAGGGTAAAATTTTCTGAAAAACTGTTTTCTGAAAATCAGACCCAAACAAGCTGTATGTTTTTTCAAATTATTAAAGGTGTGAACTAAGTAATGGTGTGCCTTAAGACCAAATGTGGTGTGTAAATAGAGTCACCCCTAAAATAGTCACAATAGTCTGTTTTATCCTATATAACTATTTTAACCCCAACCTTTATCCCAAACGACGTGAATAACATAGCAAAGGGTTGAGAGGGAAGAGTTGCAAAATAAAACATAATTTTTTTTTTTCTAAATATCATTTTATATGATCATCAATTACTGAAAATCTTTTTTCGGGTAATAGCACGTAGGATTGGGTTAGAGACTGAACAAATTCCCCTTCCCAAATTTTATCTCAGAGTTTAAAGTCACACATGACAACATATGCAAATGCACAAAATTTAAAGTGTAACTATAAAAAAAATTAAAATATATATATATATATATTTAAAATTATAAAAATATAAAGGTGCACATGCTTGCATGACCTCATGGATGAAGTTTTGAGAAGTGGATGAAGTTTAAAGTGTAACTATAAAAAAAATTAAAAAATATATATATATATATATTTATTTCAGGTCTCAATCATTTTTCTTATATTATAATGTTTGATGAGTGGATTATTTATGTAAAAAATCAAATTAATTAGATATCTATAATTCTATAACAACAACTTATTTGTTTTTTAAATACTAAATGGTTAATGTGATCTTAATAATTTTTTTAAGATAATTATAATCTGATCATAGAGTGGTAGATTTTGATTAACTTTATTTTTTATATGATATGCTTGACAAATTTTATAATATAACAGTTTAAATTATTAAAAAAACTTTAAAAAAAAAAAAAAAAACATCAAGACAACTCAGAACCTTGCTCTGACTATTCCCGAATCCGGTCAAGGGAGGCAGGTAAGGATGCCCTTGAAGATGACCTTGGCTTCACCAGAGCATGTGTTAGGTAGTTATTTATGGTCAAGATTGGAAGAGAAAATCTTCAACATTTTAACTTAGCTCATAATTACTGCAAAAATTACATAAACATTATGATTAAGCACTTTTTTAATTTTTTTTTTTTTTTAATAGAATGGATGATTAAGCATTTAAATGTTCTGTATTTTTAAATTATTTGTATGAATATTATTTTTTTCTAAAAATATACAACAAATTTTTTTTTTTCCAATTCATACTTATAGTCAATTCAATTGGACAAACTTTATCAAAAAAATTTCCTGTCTTATTCGTGCCACCTAATGTAAGAATTCTTTATTTTTATTTTATTTTTTTTTTTTTTGTCATTTGCTAGTAAAATAAAAAAACAAAAATTGTATGGAGGGTTTCTCTTGTTTTACAAGAAAATTAAATTGATGCCAAGCCTTACAGCTGTCTCAATATGCATCGAAATTTTTTCAACTTTCACTATTGATGTTCAATGATATATCAATTAACATTGTTGGTCAGTCGATATATATCCTTATTACCAATGCTAATATGTATCATAATATTTTATTTAAAACCATAGTTTCAACTAATTTTTGTTGATGATACATTCATTATGGGAGGTATTGATAGAACTTTTTTAATTCCATTTTGACAAGTCCTCAAGAAACTGTGCCAGAAATAGAGAATATTCTATGAGAAATTAATATATGATGATTCTGTCTTCTTCTGATGGAATGGGTCACGTTGATCCACGCCTCCCCAAGTCGTTGTCCGATTGTCGGGTCTACGGAGAAACCTACACAAGAGTTCAATGGGGAACGGGAGTCCCCCAGCGAACCCTCCGACGAGCAAGTTAGAGAAGAGAGTGATAGAATGTAGAGATAGGATGGTGATAAAGAACTTAACCTTCTCTTTGTCTTGGGAGCCTGCTTATATCCTTTGCTCATCATTTCCTTATCCACTCCGACCTGTCATGTTGGCCGAAAGTCTATGTTCTAGCTTACCTTGTTCATGGTGAGGTCGTTCTGTTCCGACGAGAAGGAGTTATCGCAATAAATGCTGCAGGGAACCTCATTAATGACTGATATGTGGTGCAATAATTTTACAGGATCTTTGTTTGCTTATATGGCTGGTTCTTCTCTTGACACATGTTTAGATGTCATTGGTCCTTGGTGCAACGTTAGGCTCCAGTAATGTTGGGCTTTAGTGTTTGAATTATGTATTAGGCTCTAATTGGTGGGCCAAAAGCTCCTATAGGCCCACCTACGTCAGTAATCCCCCATTCCCAAGTGCAACTTTAGTCCAACGAAGGAAATAAGGAAGAAGACAGGCAGGTCGACGGAGAGAAGACTGACTGGAAAGTGGGCCGGTCGCGAAGGGTGACCGAGGAAGAAGGCCGACTATGAGGAGGGCCAACCACGAAGGGTGACCGAGTAAGGAGGCCGACTGTGAAGGGTGACCGAGTGAGGAGGGCCGACCGCGAAGGGTGACTGAGTGAGGAGGGCCGACCGCAAAGGGTGACCGAGTGAGGAGGGCCGACCGCGAAGGGTGACCGAGTGAGGAGGCCGACTACGAAGGGTGACCGAGTGATGAGGCCGACTACGAAGGGTGACCGAGTGAGGAGGCCGACTGCGAAGGGTAACCGAGTGAGAAGGGGAAATGGCGGTGCGCGGAGCTCGAGGAGCGACGGGGCACGTGGTGATGTGAAGTGGAATAGACAGGGAAGAGGAAGAGAGTAGTGGATCGTGATTGTACACGTGGCATAATCCTTTAATGGGGGAGGTGACGCGTTAGCAGGAAATGAAGGGATAGGCTAATATAGGGCGTTGAAGCGGCGGGGGCGGAAATTTTTGAAATTTTTCAAACTAGCGCAATTTAATCTTGACCTTTGGAATATAAGCAAGCCGTGGGCGTTTGGAGTTATTCACTTTATCTATCTTTTTGCAAAAAACCAACACATCCCAGAAGTAAACTCATTTGTTTCATGCGATACACCTCTGTAACACTTTGCAAACTTCCTTGTGCCAGCGTCTGAAGCTATACGCAGACACATATGAGAGATAGCTCGAGACGAAGTGCCAACCATGAGATTGGACTCTTTGGGGGACGACGACGCAGTGGAGTTACCAGAACAGTATCGAGCGGAACGGAGGGAGGAGAGGGGAGCTGCACAAGGGGCGCGGGCTCATCCGACTACGATGATCACGGCCGCTAGGCCGATTAGCCAAGTGGAGCTGGACCACTGGCACACGAAGGCAGACAAGTCTACATTTACAGCGGGGGAGTTGGAGGAGGTACGGAGGAAGTACCAAATTCCTGAGTAAATAGAGTTGAGGCTGCCCACCTCGAAGGAGAGGGCGTCGAATGTACGGGTGCGAGAATTCACCTTATACGAGGAAGCACTGCGGGAGGGCCTGAGGTTACCTCTCCTCCAAATAGTGGTGAATGTGCTGAACAAGCTGGAGGTGGCGCTAGGACAGTTGATGCCGAACGCCTGGAAAATACTAATGGCACGCGTAGTTTTATGGCCGCGAGCGACCGGGGGGGCGGCAATGACGGTGGAGGAGTTATTCTCCTGCTACAAGGTCTCCGGTCAACAGGAGACATGGGTGACCTTGCAGGCGGTTGCGGATCGGGGTCTGGTGGCGGGCTTGCCGTCTTTGGTGAAGGGGTGGAGGCCGAGATGGTTCTACGTGTCAGCGAACGGTGGGGCAGCAGTTTGCACAACATGGAAGGTCCCCACAAAATCGGTAGAGCCAAAGTTAGATATGGGGGCCGAAAACAGGGTGAAGAAGGTGAATGAGTGGAGGGAAGAGAAGGGGGTGAAATGGGATGAGCTAGTCCTCCTTCAACCCTGTTTGCCTTGAGATTGGAACCGCAGCCGACGGAGGCGGATCCGGCAAGGGAAGAGCTAGAGGCGTGGAGGAAGGCAGATGAGGTGGAAGAAAGGAGAATGTTTGCCAAAATGGACAAATATAAGGAGACAAAGTTGGGGCCTGCCCCAAAACTAGTGATGAGGGAGCGGGTCCGACCGCGTCCCAAGCCGTTGGGAGACAAAAACCGGACTGACTTTGCCTCGTTGCCACCACCCGTAGACTCGCTGAAGGAGAGAGGCAAAAAAGAGGTGGAGATAGTGTTGAAGAAAACAAAGAAAAAGAGAGCTGCAGCTGAGGGGATGCCCCAGTTTTGAAGAAGTTGAAGGAGAGGAGGATGGAGGAGGCTCCAGAAAAGGAGAAGTTGGAGGAGGCTTCAGAAAAAGAGACCGCCCAAGTGGCTAAGGAAGACCTGGGCCTAAGTGCCCAAATACTGAAAGAGACCTTGGGCCTGAGTGCTCCTATGGTGCCAACTGTGGCACCTACACCAGAAGTAACCCCCAGTCCTAGTGAAGAGAAGACTGGGACCAACACGCTAGAGAAGAGTGTCACGCTGACGACCGCGTTGTACCACGCGCGCGCATTGGCAAGTCGTTCGGTGGACGAAGGGGGGAGGGCCAGGGTGGTAGCCGACCGCCTAGTAGGAGTGCTGGAGGACGCTGTCGTACGATCGATGGCACAGTTGGGAGAGGCCGACCTTTTGAGAGGGTTATGTTTAGCCCAAATGGAGGCAACGACCTTAGCGGCTGCCCTGTTGAATAAAGCAACGCGTGCTAAAATGGAGGTAGAGCCGCTGAAGGCTCAGTTGGAAGGGGTAAAGGGGCAGCTGTAGAAACTAACGGAGGAGACAGCGGGCTGGAAGAAAGCCGCTCGAAGTGCATGCGCCAAGGGGCTGGAGTATGGGCGGAGGACGAAGAACATGGAAGTATTGGCGTTGGTGCAGGGCTACTCAGCAGACCGAGCTAGTGCCGAGCTCCTCGCAACCAAGTCAGAGCTGGACGCCAAGCACTACAAGGCGGTCTCGCTAGAGTTCGAGTTGGCGGGTGAGAAGAGGGAACTAGAGCAAGTCCATCAAGCCTGCACCACCGCCAATGAGAGGTGGGAAGAAGCCATGGCCAACAATGAAGAGCTGCGTGACCAGGCGATCAAGGACAAAGAAAAGGCAGATGGTCAGATCGCGGAGCTGGAGAAGGCCCTGGTAGAGGAGAGGGCGAAATTGACATCTGAGAGGGCGACGTACCCCGACTTGTGTATGGCGGCCGTAGAGGAATTCAAGGGATCCGCCGACTTCCAGATGGCCATTGATGCCATTGTCGCCAGGAGCCTAGCGAAGGAGGGAGAGGGAGGGCTGGGCTGTCGGGAGCGGCCACTGGAGGGAGGAGTGAGGAGGAAGTGATCCAAAGCTTCCAGCGATCTGACTTCTACAAGCACGAGGTGAGCGAGTTCTGGGACAGTGGCTGGATGACCTTCAAACATAAGGCACAAGAGCTGTTCCTTGACTTGGACTTCAACCTCGTGAAGGTAAAGGGAAGACGACGTCGCCAGACCCCCATGGACGAGGGGATTGAAGAGAAAGATCTTGCCTCGAGTGAGGATGAGTGACTTGTGTAAAAGTTTCCTGTTTATGTGTTTTGTTGTTGTTTTTTTTTTTTTAATAGATGTAATTTCTGCAACAACTTTTATAAAAGTGTAAGTTAGTTAATAAAACAAAGAGTTGTCTTATGTATTGTTGTTGTTTTTATGTTTCAGACTTGTAAATTTGTGCGCGAATTGTGATGTGAAATGGTCAAAATGGGCAATCAGTGAAGTGAAACTGTGTAAAACATGAAAAATGTTGAAAATGGGCAAACCATGATGGGAAGAATGTTAAAAATGAATGATCAGTGAAAGTTTGATTAGGGAAAATGGATATGAAACATTAAAAATGGGCAAACCACAAAAGTTTGATATGAAATTTCGTAAGTAAACCATGATGGGAAAAATTTTAAAAATGGGCAGACAGGCTAACTTCTATGATTAGTGAAAAGAAATGGTCATGAACTTGGACTTTAACTAAGTATGGCAACCATGACGTGATATTAAATTGTCAAAATGGATCGGCCGAATTTTTCGTTCGAGTTTTGACTAAGACTCGAAGAGCTCTGTCGCACAGAGTCGGTCTAGCTGGGCTCCGCGTGTTCAGTCTGACTGAGACTTTAGCTAACTCAGCATGGCTGAGCTCTTCGTGCTCAGTCTTGCTAAGGCTTCAATTAATTCAGTTTGGCTGAGGCTTTAATTAACTCAGTCTGGATGAGCTCTTCGTGCTCAGCCTGGCTGAGGCTTCAGCTAACTCAGCATGGCTGAGCTCTTCGTGCTCAGTTTTGCTGAGGCTTCAATTAACTCAGTCTGGCTGAGGCTTTAATTAACTCAATCTGGCTGAGCTCTTCATGTTCAGTCTGGCTGAGGCTTTAATTAACTCAGTCTGGCTGAGTTCTTCGTGCTCAGTCTGGCTGAGGCTTTGGCTAACAAGGTGTTATTGAATCACGATACAAGTAATGGAGATATAAAGTCATTGGCATTGAAGGCACAGCCTGCTGATCATAAGTTTACACCAATGGAGTAGTGCAAAAAAGAAAATGCAGCAACAGAATGGTACAAAAACATGAAACACCATTTTACTGGAAATAACGTTTCAAGTGCTCAGCATTCCACGGATGGGGGAGGCCTCTACCTTCCATGTCTTGGAGTTGGTAAGTGCCTGGTCGAGGTTTGGCTTTAACGACGTAAGGTCCTTTCCATTTGGCTGCTAGCTATCCCTCGGCGGGATTTTTGGCGACAAGAGTCGCTTCGCGCAAGACAAGGTCCCCCACGGCGAACTCCCTCAATCGGACTTTACGGTTATAGTGTGTTCTCATTTTCTGTTGATATGAGAACCGTCTAACAGCAACGGTCTCTCGAAGCTCTTCAATCAGGTCTAAGTCAGCTCGACACAATTCTTCGGTTAGTTCTGGATTCAAGTGCAAAACCCTCAGGGTTGGCAGGCCGTTTTCCACTGGGATGACCACCTCAGCGCCGTATGTTAAGCGAAAGGGGGTCTCCCCAGTAGGGTTCGGGCGGTAATGCGGTAGGCCCAAAGTACGTTTGGTAATTCCTCAGCCCAGAGTCCCTTAGCGACTTCCAACTTAGTTTTGATAATCTTCAGGAGAGAGTGGTTGGTAACCTCGACTTGTCCATTGGCTTGAGGATGACCAGGGGAAGAGAAACATGGTTGAATGTGAAGCTCTGCGTAGAATTTCCTAAACTTGGCATTGTCGAATTACTTGCCGTTGTCTGAGACAATGGCTTAAGGGATTCTAAAGTGGCATACGATCGACTGCCAGATAAATCGGGTTGTGTTCCATTCGGTGATTGTGGCGAGAGGTTCCGCTTCCACCCATTTAGTGAAGTAATCAATGGCGACGATAGCAAACTTGGTTTGGCCCCTACCGATAGGCAATGTGCCGACTAAGTCAATCCCCCACTTGGCGAATAGGTAGGGACTGCAAAGTGTAATCAGTTCTGTAGGAGGAGCATAGGGGATGTTGGCAAAACGCTAGCATTTATCACATTTAAGCACGAATTCAGTGGCATCTTGGTTGAGAGTTGGCCAGAAGTAACCGGTGCGAAGGATTTTATGGGCCAGTGACCTGGCACCCGAATGATTACCACATACGCTCTCGTGGACTTCTCTCATCACATAGGTCGCTTGAGCAGGATTGAGGCATCTGAGGTATGGTCGTGAAAACCCACGTTTGTACAAGAGGCTGCTAATGAGGATGTAATTGGACGACCGGGCTCTGACTTTAGCGGCCTGCTGTTTGTCGTCTGGCAACTCCCCACTTGTCAAAAATAGAAGGATGTCCGCCACCTATGGGATAGGTTCGTTTTGGAGGAAGTGGACCTCCTGCTGAGTTGACGAAGTGGCCGGGTGGGCCAGGTATTCAAGGCGGACGCCATGGTTGAGGTTTGACTAGTCGGCCGAAGCTAATTGAGCCATTTCATCTGCCTTGGAGTTTTCCGACCGAGGGATGTGTTTGATGTGGAAAGTGTTGAAAAGGCGAACAAGGGGAAGTGCAATATCCATGTACGCTCGCATTGTGTCGTCCTTTGCATCGAATTCCCTCGTAATCTGTCCGACGATCAGTTGGGAGTCACTGAACACCTGGATATGGCTTACACCAATGTCTTTGGCAATGCGAAGACCTGCTATCAAAGCCTTATATTCGGCTTCATTATTGCTTGCATCGAACAGGAAACGGAGAGCACACTTGAAATAATCGCCCTCGAGGGTGGTGAGGATGAGACCAGCCCCATTTCCTTCTTTGCGGGATAATCCATCGACATTGAGGGTCCAAGAGTGGAGATCTTCAGCCTCGGTGTTGGATTGGCTGTACGGGGGTGTAGTTAAAGTGGGATTGGTGAATTTCAAGATAAAATCAGCGACAACCTGTCCCTTGATCGCCGTTCAAGGTCGGTAAGAGATTTCAAATTGGCTGAGCTCGACAGACCATTGCATAAGTCTGCCGGATGACTCTGGTTGTTGCATTACCTTCTTTAAAGGTTGGTCAGTGAGGACCACTATGGAGTGAGCTTGGAAATAAGGTCGGAGTCGTCGCGAGGCTATGACCAAGGCAAGGGCCATTTTTTCCAGCAGAGGGTAATTTTGCTCTGCCCCCCTGAGAGCTCGGCTAATGTAATAAACTGGACGTTGTACTGAACCGTCCTCTCTGATGAGGGCCACACTTGTGACAACCCTCACCTCTGATTAGCGTTAATTCATGATTAAGCGTGATAAGTAATTGATTAAGATGAAATCCTAAATTGATTACATGAGTATGTTATTTTAATTGCATTTTTATCTGTTTGATATAGGAAGATCTGTTCGTGTTTTGATTTTAAATTGTGAATTGAAAGCCTTATCGGCGACCGATTCAGAAATTGATTTGTGTTATATGCTAATTAGGATTTATATGATCTTGTGGTAGGTTTAATTAAAATTCGATTTGGAATGATTAAATTGAAACAAATAATGCTAAATTAATTGAGCTTAAGTTATTTACACTTTTGCTATTAGTGGGTCTTTACAAGGCTATTTGCTTGATTCCTTATATGTTTGGCATCATCTACCTTCCACCTCCTTGAGCAAAAACGTGAGTGAGAGAGAGTAGGAGAAAATTTGATTCAACTAGAGAATTGCTTGAAATTTGAGGAAATTGAAGAAACTTTGAGGACTTGTCCATCTTGCTCAAGAGTTTAGCACCTAAAGTCCAATTGAACATCTAAGGTAAGAAATCTAGTCCCTAGTCTTGAATTGAAGTTGGATCACCTATGATTTCAAGTGAATTGAATTATGAGATATGAGATTTAAGCTTAAGAAACATTAACTCATGCATGCATGTCCATATCATGGAATTTTGAAGTTGTTTTCATGAAATTCTTACATGCATGCCCATATTATGGTTGTACTCTAGAATTTATCATGTTTTTGAGTTCAATCTTGCATTTGATCATGCTTTGGAGTTTTAGAGTTCATGAGAACTCATGTATGTAATGTTCTTGTAATGTTTATAAAGTTTTAATTGAAATTTGGTTCAATTGGCTTACCTTGGGGCCTTGATTTTATGAAATAGTCTTTAAATCATGAGGTATTATGAGTTTCTAAGTATTTTCCAGAAAATTGGCCCAAAATGATGAGTTTTGAAATGTTTGATCCATGGTTTGAGCTTTGGGAGCATATCTGGAAAACCCAGAATTTGACTTCCTCGCTCAAGCGAAGGATTCCACGCTCGAGCGACCACCTTTGTTTTCAGAATTCCGCTCGAGCGACAGAATGTTGGCTCGAGCGTAAATTGCAAACTCTCAGGTTTTTGCGTGTGCAGACGCACGCTCGAGCGACGAGACCTACACTCGAGCGAGCATCAAATGAGCATCGAGTGGAGAATTTCAGCAACCAATACTTTTTACATTTTTGCAGATCGCTCGAGCGAGGGAGTCTACGCTCGAGCGACCTCTCTCATTCGGTAAGCTCGCTCGAGCGAAGGAGTCTACGCTCGAGCGAGACCCCTGTTTTCAACAAGTTTTGAAAAATATTGTTAAGTACATTTTTGCATCCTCATTCCATCCTAGGCATTCCTAGGCCATGTTTAAGGCATCATAATGAGGATAATGTTCTAGAACCACACCAAATCAAGTTAGAGGCTATGTTATTAATCCCGAGTGTGTAATTTAGTGTGTGTTCGTTCTACAACTGTATAGGTTTAGGGACGCTGATTAGCCTGCCTATAACCCAGTAATCTGTGAGTAATAATGTTGTAAAGCTATGTTTAATTACAATTATTTTCTGAACAATTGACTGTACTGTTCCTGAAACGACATTATTTACTGAATGAATGTTTGTCCTATTTTATGAACTGTACCCGTGGCATCCATAGCAATTAACTGTGACTGTTACTGTTACTGCTACTGTTACCGCTAATGTTATAGAGTTCTCTGTCAGTTCCAATGTTTGTAACTATTACTATTTACTGTTTTGATGGCCATCAACTGACTGTTCAGTCTATTAAGACCTACTGTACTGTTCTGCTATTGGATGTACCACGTATGACTGCTATGATTTCTAAATGACTGATATGGCATGAAATATGAATCACTAATTGAATAACTGATCTACTGATGCAAATGACTGTTTTAATTACTGAAAGGACATTCATTCTTGACCCCTTTACACATTTGTTATTCACTGGGCTTTAGCTCACTGTTTATATTTATATGTAGGTGGCCAGGCACCGGACCAAAGCTAGAAGCGTCGAGTTCAGCTCATGTTTTGTCCAGCCAACCGTTGTGCCTCACTTCGAGGTTCCGAGTCTGCTTGAGCCAAGGCTGTTTTTGGGGTGTTTCAGATTCACCCTTTTGTCCCTGTTATGTATCAAATGTTCAAGACTTGGTTGTACAGTTATGGTGAAGGGATTGGATCCCTAACTAGCATGTTATGTGTATATGATATGTATATATGTTTATGGTTATGAATGTGGATTAGTCCATAAAAGTTTTTCCCATTCAGGTTTCCATAACTCATTGGACACCTTGTTATTACTGTTTGGCTTCCGCCAGCTGTAGACACCCCATTTTGACCAGCCCTAAGACTTGGGCGCTTTCTGTTGATTACCTGATGATGATAATTAGAATGTGCTTCTCACAGAATCCTCAACAAGAAAAATGGAATTTGAGCTTTAATTCCAACCTTTACACATTTTTTTGGCCAAACTATTTTAGACCTTAAAACCCTCTTTTCAAAATAATTTGTTTTTTTGTTGTTTCTATGATGTTCTAAGACTCCCATTTCGATTAAAATATTACACTTTTCAGTAAACTGAGTAAGGACAGAGTGGAAATAAATGGAAAGGAGGTGAACTTTTTAAAAAAATATTTAAAAACATTTTCTTTATAGGTTTGGAGTTGAAGGAGGTAAGAGGGGATGGAAGAAAACTAATTTAGGAAGAGAATGAGCATCAAATCATTAAGAAGGAAATGAACAATCTATAATAAATTAGGCATATCTCTTTGTACACTTGCAATTTAATGTGAGGTCACCACCATTGGAAAGTAGACTTCTGGGGCTTCAATTTAGACTCAAGAACCACCTAAAACCAAGTCCATATAAGGGAGATATGCCCATTTGAAGTTGGGTTTAAAAGCAGATTTTGTTGACCTAGGCCCGAGAGAAATGAACAGCCTTCACTAAATTAGTCATATCTCTTTGTACACTTGGAATTTAATTGTGAGGCCACCACCATTAGAAAATAGACTTCTGGGGCTTCAATTTAGACTCAAGAAATATCTAAAACCAAGTCCATATAAGGGAGATATGCCCATTTGAAGTTGGGTTTAAAAGTAGATTTTGTTGACCTAGGCCCGAGAGAAATGAACAGGCTTTACTAAATTAGGCATATCTTTGTACACTTAGAATTTAATTATGAGGCCACCACCATTGGAAATAAACTTCTGGGGCTTCAATTTAGACTCAAAAAATATCTAAAACCAAGTCCATATAAGGGAGATATGCCCATTTGAAGTTGGGTTTAAAAGTAGATTTTGTTGACCTGGGCCCGAGAGAAATGAACAGGCTTTACTAAATTAGGCATATCTTTGTACACTTAGAATTTAATTATGAGGCCACCACCATTGGAAAGTAGACTTCTGGGGCTTCAATTTGGACTCAAGAAACACCTAAAACCAAGTCCATATAAGGGAGATATGCCCATTTGAAGTTGGGTTTAAGAGCAGATTTTGTTGACCTAGGCCCGAGAGAAATGAACAATCTTCACTAAATTAGGCATATCTCTTTGTACACTTGGAATTTAATTATGAGGCCATCACCATTGGAAAGTAGACTTCTGGGGCTTCAATTTAGACCCAAGAACCACCTAAAACCAAGTCCATATGAGAGAGATATGCTCGTTTGAAGTTGGGCTTAATAGCAGATTTTGTTGACTCGGCCCAAAACAACAGCAACCCCGTTTTTCTTGGTTTTAGTTCGGTTGGGACACCCCATTGAGCCATTTTTTGATCCATTCAAGTGCACCCACTCATCCTCCATCATCCCCACTCATCATCTACACATCCCACCATCTCCACTCATCATCCACTTTCATAATTACACTCCACCATCTACTTTCATGATCACATCCCATCATCCCCACTCACCATCCACTTTTATAATTACATCCCACCATTTACTTTCATAATCACATCCCACCATCTCAAGTCATAATCCATTTTCCTAAAGCACACCACACCATCACCATTCATCATTCACCTCCATTATACATTGTCCCCCCATTAACTCCACTTTGTCTTTCACCATTGCCCACTTGCATTGGCTATATAATGAGAGCTCTAGTCTTGAATTGGGAGAGGATTTTTGAAGAAGAGAAGGGTAGGGAGAGAATGCTAAAATTGTGTTAGAATTTGAGAGAAAATAAGTCTTAAAAACAAGAGAGTTGTTTTGTCAAACTAGTGAAGTTACATAGCCTCTTACATCTCATCTCCCCTTGTCAAAAATCACTCAAAGCCTTAACCAAAGAGAGAGTATTCTTTCCAAGAATAGAGTGATGATACACTTGTTCAAAACCGTCATTTTAAGCTCAAATTCCAAGCTTTTGAATTGAGGATTACGATCATAATTCACAACCTTGAGAGTGATCAAGAGGAAGTTTGAAAATCAAGAAGTTCAATCCTTTTTTGCAAGGTGAATTTTCAATTCTTTCATTTTTCTTACATGTTTTATCTTATATTTATTTTCTTATGTTAGTTTCATATTATGTTCTATCTTATATTTATTTTCTTATTTTAGTTTCATATTACTTTTGTTGTAATCTTGTATATTCTATCCCTTATTTATTTTCTTATTTTAGTTTTGTAGTAGTTGTGTTATTTGTTTTCTTATTTTAGTTTCACATTAGTTTTGTTTTAATCTTACATGTTCTACCTTATATTTGTTTTCTTAATTTAGGTTCATGTTAATTTTGTTATAATTTTGCACTTTCTATTTTTGTTTCCTTGTTTTAATCTAACCGGTAGTAGTTAGTCAAGCCAGTTACATATTTCTTGTTTGTTCATTTTCTTGGTTTTGGCAACAAGACAGGTTTTGCTAGGCCCAGTTGGCCAGCCGACCTATTTGGTTGGCCGGTTAGCTTCTTCTGGACAAGACGGTATTGTTTCCGATGTTAACCAACTTCTGGTGGTTTCCAAGGCACATGAAGCTTTTTCTTTCTTTTATTTTATTTTGAGTGTTTTGCGAGGTTTTTTTTTATTTATTATTTTGTTGTAATATTCTCCTCATCCCTCTGTAATTTGGTTTGTAATTATTCTTTCAAGTGTTGTAATAATTCCCCATCCCCGCTTCTTTCTATCCCATTCTTTTACTTGCTTTCCTTATTTGTACATAAACATCATATTTATTTTTCATCATATTCATGCTTTACATCCATGTTTTATGCATCTTGATTCGGCTAAGTTTACATTTGTAGATTTAATCAATTCCTATGTGATTATGTGCGCTACCTTATGTTCTTGAGATGATTCACATGTCATATCTTAGAAGCCGAATCTTTAGTTGCATCTCATGAGTGAATTGCATTAGGATTTTGTATATAAGATCATGCATATTTTACTAACTTTGTTTTGTAGCTGTTCGCGGGACGTCGGTAAATATGTAAGTTTTTATGCTTTAGCATCCCGCTTGTGTGTGTTTTTCTTATTATGTTTAAGCATCCTACCATGTGGTTACTTGCTTACTTGATATAACTGTATGAATGCCAGTGGATGGAGGTTGTGTCGCTTAATTTGGAATGATGATTTTTCATGTTTGTAAACTCAATTTATTTGGATTATACATCTTCAAAACCCTTTCAAAACTACATGAAATCAAGTTGTTCCAAAATGGGTGACATAGTCTATATTTGTATGCTTCATATAGTAAATTTTAGGATTTATTAAATAATCAGAACATAAACATATAAAGAAAATAAAAGCCATATCATGGTTTAGTAGAGGCCGATCTTTGATCGGGTGAGCGGGGATGCTCATTATTGACCTTCCCCTTTCATACCTAAGGTTCCGAGCCAAGCATCTTTGGTTACGACGAACAGTGGCCTTGGCATGAGTCATGGGTTTCCTAATTTCCCAAAATATTAGGTGGCGACTCTGAGATCTGATGACACAGTCCATTTTTGACAAAATTGCAATAAAATGGATTTTCAATAAAAGTTGCCAAATCTAGACTCTCATTTATGTTTCACATTGCACTCTTGAGAATAGATCAAAGAGATCTTGGGGGTCCGAACTGTTTAACGCACACGGGTATCTCCCGGGCATGTTACACCAGCCCTTGTTTATATTGTATTACTGTTTTTACTGTCATTCAGGCCTTCGGTAATCACGGATTACTGGCCGGTTACGATGCTAAACCCTTAGGGGCGGGTTTGGGTCGTGACAACACTGATTGCGGTGTTTGCTACGGCTAAGTAGAAAAAGAGGGTCTCGCCTGAGAGAGCCTGAGAGAGTAGGGGGGTTGGCCATGCACCGCTTCAGTTGTTGAAAGGCCTCTTCGAATTCAGTGGTCCATTCAAAGGCCCGCCGAAGGACTTTGAAAAAGGGGAGGCACTTGTCTGTTACGTAGGAAATAAAACGGTTGAGGGCGGCGACTCTGCCAGTAAGCCTTTGAACCTCTTTAACCGTCTTGGGTGACTGCATTTCTATCAGGGCCTTGATCTTTTCGGAGTTGGCCTCGATATCCCGCTGGCTGACCATAAAACCCAAGAACTTCCCAGATCCTACGCCGAAGGCGTATTTTTCCGGATTCAGCTTCATTTGATACCTACGTAGGGTTTCGAAAGTCTCTCGTAGGTCTGCCAAATGATCAGAGGAGAGTTTTCTTTTGATGAGCATGTCATCGACGTAGACTTCCATGTTCCGACCTATCTGATGGTGAAAGACGATATTAACTAACCATTGGTAAGTGGCTCTGGCATTTTTCAATCCGAAAGGCATAACACGATAGTGGTAAGTTCCTCTATCTGTGATGAAGGAGGTGTGTTCCTGGTCAGCTGGGTGCATCAAAATTTGATTGTAGCCAGAGAAGGCGTCCATGAAACTGAGCATCTGATGTTCGGCTGTGTCGTCGACAAGCAGATCTAGGCAGAGGAGGGGATAACTATCTTTGGGGCAAGCCCAGTTAAGGTCGGAATAATCGACGCAAAGTCGCCATTTTTCGTTGTTTTTACGAACCAGGACCACATTCGACAACTATTTGGGGTAGTCTACGTTCTTGACAAACCATGCCTCCAGTAGTTTGTCTACGTCGGAAGCGATAAGATCATGGCGTTTCGGATGAAAGACACGCTGCTTCTAGAGGAAAGGTCAGAAATGGGGCTCGATGCTGAGACGATGAGTGATAAAGGAGGGATCAGTACCTGGCATGTCGGAATGGGTCCAGGAAAACACATCACTGTTCTCGATTAGGAGAGCTATAAGGTCGACCTTGGCTTGGGAGGATAATTGGCTGCCAATCTTGGCTGTTTTTATTGGGTTGGAGGGGTCGATGGGGACCTCAACAAGTTCTTCCACTGGTTCCCCTCTGGTTAACTCGTTTTCGTCTCTGACGTCGAGGCCTTCGATGATCATAGCCTCCTTCAGCTTGACTTCTTTGAGAGAAGCGACGTAGCATTCTCTGGCCACAGTCTTCTCCCCTCTCACGGTACCGACCCGAGGTCGGTAGGGAATTTCATGGCCAGATGGTAGGTGGATGTGACAGCTTGAAAAGCATTAAGGGCAGTGCCATGGAGGATGATGTTGTAAGCAGAGGGATAGTCGACGACGAGAAAGTGAGCAACTTGGTAGTCTGCTGCGGATACTCTCCGATAGTGATGGAAAGATCGATGGAGCCCATGGAGGTCACCCGATCCCCAGTGAAGCTGACCAATGGGGTTTGGAGAGGGGACAAACTTTCTTCCCCAACTTTGAGTTAGCGATAGGCGTTTAAGAAGATGATGTCTGAAGAGCTACCGTTGTCGACAAGCACCCGTCTGACTTTGTAATTGGACAGGAGAGCAGAGATGATGAGGGGGTCGTCATGGGGGTAGCAGATGCCTGTGCAATCGGCCTCCGTAAAGGTGATGGGCTCCATCCACTACTTGGGGTGTTTAAGGGGGCGGTCCAATGTCACGACTTTTTTATCGGAGCCCTGCCTGATTTTTCTGAGTTTTGCTTGTTGGGCCGAACGGGATGCTCCCCCACATGCAAGCCCACCAGCAATGACTCTGATCTCTTCAACCAAGGCGGCAAGGTTGCCTTGTGCTCGGGGTTGTTGTGGGGGTCGATCATTGCCTTGGTTAGGTTGTGCAGGTTGTCAGGGAGGAGTGTGTCGGTGGTTACCTCTGGCAGGTTCGGTTCTTGGCTGTTGCTGGAGGCGGCTTGTCGTGAACCGACTGAGACGCCCCTGGCATATCAAGCTTTCGACCTGGTCTTTAAGGTTAACATACTCCTTGGTATTGTGGCCGTGATCTTGATGAAACAGCAGTACTTGGACTGGTCTCGCCGGTTGGAAGGAGACCGCGATGGTTATGGCCATTTCAGGGGATAATCTGGTTGGATCTGATTCAAGACTTGTTCCATGGGGGAATTGAGGGGAGTGTATCGTTCGAACCGGTCGGGGGGTCGGGTAGGCGTCGACCGGTCAGCTCAAGCAGGTTGATCGGTGTACTGAGGTGTTTGCTGCGTGTATTGGGTGGTTCTGGTTTCAGATTCCTTTCTCTTCTCTCTGAGAGTTGGGTTTTTGGTTGTGGAATCTTGTCCGGCGGCTAGAGAATCTTCGGCGTTCATATATTTTTGGGCTGTGGAAAGGAGGGTTGCCATGGAGGTTGGAGGGTTTTTGGAAAGGGAAGAAAGGAAATCGGATGATCGTAAGCAGGCCATGAAAGCCGTGAGAATGACATTGTTATCGTTTTCTGCCAGCTGCAAGGCTTTAATGTTGAAGCGGGTGACGAAGCTATGCAACGACTCCCCTTCTATCTAGCGGATGTTAAAGAGTTGGGTTGCCAGATGCCGCTGGCGCTAGGCACCAATGAAGTGGCTGAGAAAGGAGTCACTCAGGTGCTGGAAAGTACAGATGGAGTCGGTCGGCAACTGACTGAACCACAGTCGGGCCGACCCCTTAAGTGTTATGGGAAAAGCCCGACACATGATTTCATCAGGGAATGCATGGAGGACCATCAGGGTCCGGTAAGTCTCCAAGTGGTCGACTGGGTCCATTGTACTGCTGAAAGAGTCGATCGAGGGCATTTTGAACGTAGGAGGTAGGGGTTTGTCCTTGATGGAGGCGACGAATGGTGAGTTGGCTGTGGTAGAGGGTTTATTCTGCATGTTTTGCACGACTTCTTGAAGCTGGAGTTTCATGGCTCAGAGTTCCACATCCCAAATAGGAACGTTGTCAACAGCAGAATGGAATGGAGGTTGGATGCTACTGGCTTCTCCCTCGGGAGCAGGTGCTTGGACTGGTAGATGTGAAGCCTGGGGTGGCAGGTTCATATCTTGGGGTGGGGTCGCAAACCCTCCAAGTTTGAGGGGTGGGAGTGTTGGAAAGGATGGCTCGGGGTTGGTTCTCGGTTGGGTGGGATGTCTTGAGGTAATGGGGGAGGCACAGGGAGGTCTCGTTGAAGCAAAGCATATCAAGGCTTGATTTTGCTTGACTAGGCGGTTAATGCTGTTAATGAGTTCTGTGAAATACCGCGGTGGGTTGTTTGGGTTAAGAGGGTCGGCTTGGGGGTCGGCAATATTGTGTTGAGAAGCCATGGATCTAGTTGTGACCATCCACCTTGGTGGGTGGCAGATAGGGATTATCAGGAATGGGTCTCCGGTGACAATGAGCACAGTTGCCACACAAAGTGAAAGGTTTCCACAGACGGCGCCAACTGATGATTCTGCCGTCTTCTGATGGAACAGGTTAGGTTGATCCACGCCTCCCCAAGCTGTTGTCCGATTGTCGGGTCCACAGAGAAACCTACACAAGAGTTCAACGGAAAACGAGAGTTCCCCAACGAACCCTCCGACGAGCAAGCTAGAGAAGAGAGTAATAGAATGTAGAGATAGGATGGTGATAAAGAACTCAACATTCTCTTTGTCTTGGGAGCCTGCTTATATCCTTTGCTCATCATTTTCTTGTCCACTCTGACCTGTCATGTTAGCCAAAAGTCTATGTTCTAGCTTGCCTTGTTCATGGTGAGGCCGTTCTGTCCCGACGGGAAGGAGTTATCGCAATAAATGCTGCAGAGAACCTCATTAATGGCTGATGTGTGGTGCAATAATTTTGCAGGATCTTTTTTTGCTTATGTGACTGGTTCTTCTCTTAACACGTGTTTAGATGTCATTGGTCCTTGGTGCAACGTTGGGCTCCAGTAATGTAAAATATATAAAATATTATTTTTCATTGAGCTAAATGACTAAAATACTCATTTTTACATTGATTTTACTTAACAAAAAATAAGCAAATGATTTAGATTAAAAATAAATTAAAAATTCAGAATCTAAATTGATTAAATTAAAAGCTGATAGTTTATTTTATTACAATATTTAGAGCTTGAGATTTTTATTTATTTTTGGGTAAATTATACTAATCTCCCGTGAAGTTTTTGACAAATACAACGACCTCTCCTATAGTTTCAATAATTACAGTAACCTCTCCCACTTTACCTAACATTATGCAGATACCGTCCTTCTGTCAAATTGGAACAAACGGGGTTAACTTTTCTATAACAAATGACCTTCTTGCTCTTCCTTTTAAAATATTAAAAAATGTTTTTGGATTAAGGACATATTTGGTAGAAATGAAAAGCGTTTGAAATAGTATTTTTGGATTTTTTTTTTAAATATTAAAAATTGTTTAAGAAAATTTTATTTTTTTATTTTAAATATATAATTTTTATTTAAGTTTTTTTATTTTAAATATTTTATTTTATTTTGTAAATATTTTAATTTTTTTAATTTTAATATTTTAAACTCAAAACACGTTTCCACACTCATATCATAACCAAACGCATAACTCGAAACTCCACACTAATTTCAAAACTCTACACTCAAATCGTAACCACACACATAACAAAAAAATTAAAATATTTTAAAATATATTATAAAATAAAATAAGATATTTATAATAAAAATTATATATTTAAAATATTAAAAAAATACAACACATACATGTATGAAATATAATGCACATTAAAATAAATAAATAAATAAATATTTAAAAAAACTAAATTTAAAAAAAAACTAAATAAATATTTAAAAAAACTAAATAAATATTTGAAAAATTTTAAATATTTATTTATTTTAATGTGCATTATATTTCATACATTTATGTATTGTATTTTTTTAATATTTTTTAATATTTTTTAAATATTAAAAAATTTAAATTTTTTTATTTTAAATATATAATTTTTATTATAAATATCTTATTTTATTTTATAAATATATTTTTAAATATTTTAATTTTTTTATTATGTGTTTGGTTACGATTTGATTGTAGAGTTTTGAAAGTAATGTGGAGTTTCGAGTTATGTGTTTGATTATGAGGTTTGAAAATAATTTTTTAATTGAGTTTTGACTTATGTGTTTGGTTATGATATGAGTGTGGAAATGTATTTTGAGTTTAAAATATTAAAATTAAAAAAATTAAAATATTTACAAAATAAAATAAAATATTTAAAATAAAAAAATTTAAATAAAAATTATATATTTAAAATAAAAAATAAAATTTTCTTAAGCATTTTTTAATATTTTTTAAAAAATAAATCCAAAAATACTGTTTGAAACGCTTTTCGTTCCTTCCAAACATGTCTTCCAATCTAAAAATATTTTTTAATATTTTAAAAGGAAAGGTAATAAGGTCATTTATTATAAAAAAAATTAACCCTATTAGTTCCAATTTGACAGAAGGGGGGTATCTGCATAATGTCAAGTAAAATAGGAGAGATTACTGTAATTATTGAAACTACAGAGGAGGTTGCTGTAAAAAACCTCAGGGGAGGTTAGTGTAATTTACCCTCTTTTGTTTTTTGTGATTTCTCCAATAATGTCATTTTATGGTTTTACATTCTCAAAAGGATGTATATTAAATACAAGTTATGATATTATAAGAAATATATAATTAGAATTAATATGATTATTTAAAAAAGAATTCAAATTATTTAGATGTCGAGACAGCTACAAGCATCACTCAAATTTCGTGGAAAAAAGTATGTACATAAAATTAGTGCACAGAAATATTAAGAAAATTGTTATAGGATCCAGATTTAATTAATGTATTATATAGAGTTTATATAAAAATTATTTTTTTTGAAAATATTTTGAGATAATTTAAAAAAAAAATTCAAGATTTGAGTCTTGTAATAAAATAAACCCTAACTTTTCAATTTTGTCAATTTGAATCCAAATTTTTTTATTTGTTTTTAATATAAATCATTCACCTATTTTTTATTGAGTAAAACCCGCAAGAAAAAAGTATTTTAATCATTAAACTCAATGTCTTATATATAAAATATCATTTTTTTATTAAGTTTAATAATTAAAATACCATTTTTTCCCTATTGATTTTACTTACTAATAGAAATAGATAAATAGTTTACATTGAAAATAAATCAAAAATTTAAGATTTACAAAATTGAAAAATCAAAATTTAATTTGTTTTAATGGTTAAACACTTCAGTTTGGTTCAATTTTTTCAAAACCCAAAACCCATCCGTTTGGTTCAATTTTTGAATCAATTTTTCAAAACCCAAAACTTGTTTGGTTTAGGGTTTTTAAAAACTCATTCAAAAATTCAAAACTCAAAACCCAAATCTTATTTAGTTTAGGGTTTTTGAAAATTTATTCCACAATTCAAAACCCAAAACCTGTTTAGTTTAGAGTTTTCACAAAATTGATTATTTTGGTTTTCACAAATTGGCCAAATAATTTTTTATGTTTTACAATTTGAAGAACGGAAAATCAAATTTAATAAATATATAAAACATTAAAATTGTATTAATTTTTAAACTGGGTCAATTTTATTTATTTTTTGTATATTTTATATTCTTCAATAATTTTATAAAAAGTTACATTTAAATGTAAAACGTTTTAAATATATGTAAATTGAGTTGATATAAAACTAAAAAAGAAGTATTAAATTTTTTAAAACATTCCTAAAAAATAAAAAAAAAAATAGAGTGAAACTTTGTCCTATAAATTATATTAGATGCATTAAAAAGTAAAATTTAGATTAGGTATACAAAACAAAGTAAATAAACTTTACTAGAATATTGTAAAAAAAAATTGACTACTAGACAAAAAAATACATGATCCAAAAAAACTCAAAAACTAATTTTGAATTTTCAAATATGTAAAAACTATTTCTAAAATACGCAACTCAAAACTAGTTTGAAAACTTATAATCAAACAAGTTTTGAATTTTTAAAACTCTTTTTACAAAATTATCTTTCAAAACTAATTTCAAAACAAAATCAAGCGCATAAGATATATTTTTTTTTTGGTTGTAATTTGTCCAAATATTTTTGTGTTAAAGTTATGTTGTATACTCTGCATAAAAAAAAAATAAATAAATAAATAAAAATTAGAAAAAATTGGTCTAAGATCTTTCCCCAACTTTTGATAGGAGGAGAGGTCCATAATAATATGTTTGATGGCTAAGGTCCCTCAACCTTATTTTAGGTTATAAAATACCTAATTTACCCTTCTTTATAACATAAGTTTGTTTGAATTTTAGCAAACTGAATATTCTATTGCTGATTTCACGGTGGAGATTTTGGAAACTGACTTCGCAGTGGAGATTTCGTAGGGATTTTGCAAGTGTTGCAGTAGACTTGACGATAGAGATTGCTACGATCGTGTAGGTGTTACAGTGTGTTGATCGTGTATGTTTTTCAGTTGAGTTGAATCAGGTATATTGTCGATGGAGATTCCACATGGATTTTGATTTTTGTTTTGAATTTTATGTAAGGATTCCGATTTCATATTAGTTTTTCGAGTGTATTTTTGCATTAGGTTTTTGTTTTTAGTTTTGAACAATTTAAAAGAGAGGCTGGCTCAGTGAAATTGTTTATGATTTTTGGAGTCGATTTTTCATTCTCTGTTATTGATCAATTTTAGAGAGAGGACAGCTTGATAAAGTTGATTTTGATTTTTGAAGTTCATTTTTCATTCTCTATTTTTTGCTCAATTTCAAAGAGAGTTGACAGTGTAGTTGATTTTGATATTTAGAGTTCATTTTTCGTGCTCTATTTTTCATCAACATGCTGATTAATGATAAGTTTTGTTCTCTATTTTTTCATACCAGAGAAATTTCTTTCTCTGTAGCTTTGTGGGTATAGTCTAGAGAAAATTATAAGTTTGTTATTATAATCTAACGAAAATCACAGAGAAAATTATAAGTTCATATGGACATATTATTAGAAGTTTCTAATGCAGATAGAATCTCAGAGAAAATTGTAAGTTTGTAGTCCAGCAAAAATTACAAAGAAAATTGTAAGTTTGCAGTCCAATGAAAATCTCAGAGAAAATTGAAATTTGTTGTGGACATATTATTATAAGTTTGTTATTTTTTATTTCTTATTTTTCTCAATTGAATGTTTTGTGAGTATAACAGATCTTCTCTATGAGTTTCTCTGCGTTTGTGTGGAATAGTTAGCATTTTTGTCAATTTGATGTTAATGTGTTTTTGTTTTTGTGATCTTGAAAATGAATATAAGTTCTTAAATTTCTCTGGACTTTTATTCATAGTTCAAAGAAAATTATAAGTTTGTTATTCACTTTCAGTTTGTAGTTCAGAGAAAATTATAAGTTTGTAGTTTAAAGTGAATATAAGTTTTTATTTCTCTGAGCAAAACTTATTTTTTATGTTTTTTCTTTCAGTTTAGATGGATAATGTAGTGTTTTTTGTTATCTTGAAGATGTATGTAAGTTTGTAAATTTCTTTGGATTTTGATACGAGTGCAATATTGCAAAATCACATAGAGAAAATTGTAAGCTTGTAGTTTAGTGAAAATGACAGAGAAGCTTATAATTTCATAATAGATTTTCTGTGTGATTTTCTCTATGATTGTGTTTAATAGTTAGCAGTAAATTTCTCTGTGATTCTCTCTGGATTCATTAAGTTTTTTGTGATTTTGTTTTGTTATCTTGAATGTGAATATAAGTTTGTAAATGTCTCTGGACTTTTATTTGAGTCCAGAGAAAATTATAATTATTAGAAATTTCTTTGGACTTTTATGTTGTTGTTGTGAAGTGTTTTTATATTGAACAAATTATTTTTCTTGTTTTTTCTTTCACTTTCGATGGATAGTACAGTATTGTTGCTGCGATGGACAGTACAGTATTGTTACTGTGCAAACATGGGAATGATACTATTGTCATTAATGTTTCATGCGAATTGAATTTTGAGGAATTGGTTGTTATTTTGTGTAAAACATGAGAGGATTTGAAACCTGAGACGATGTGTATTTCATATTCTATTATGGGCCATCCGAATTGTATGGTTTGAAACAATATTGATTTTCTGAATATGTTGAGGGTTGTTTGTGCACGTGGTGTTGATATAGTTGATGTTTTAGTTATTAGTGTAGTACTTCTGATTAAGAGGATGAAATGGGGTCTAATTGGATACATGTTGTGCATGGTGAATGTGATAAGCAGGTAGATATTAAAAGGAATTCACTCTCTAAGTTTTGTTCTCACCAAAAAAATGTATTATTGTCAGTTGGTTGGCGAAATAATATTACGAGTGTTGGACAAAAGTTTGAGGGTGGTGTGGTTGAGTTCGTACTGTTTTATGCAAGTATACTATTGAGGTTGGTTTTCAGTTTACGTGTGTTAAAAATGACAAGCTAAGGGTTACGGTAGAATGTGCATATAAGGAATCAAGGGGATGTATGTGGCGTGTACATGCTTCAGTTGAAAAAACAAATGGTTTTTTTACATAAGAACTTTGAATAATGAACATGCGTGTGGTGTGGCGGTTTGTACTAGTAAACATGTTAGGATGACTTTCAGCTTAGTTTCTGAGCTGATACTTGAAGAGGTAAGTGCAAAACCTTTAACTCATCTAATGGATATTATCAAAGAAATGAAAGACAAGTATAGGTCTCAATCAGTTATAACTGTGGTTTGTTAGGGGTTGAAAAAGCAAAATATAGTACATATGGGGATTCTTGTTTGTCATTCAATCAATTACGGTGGTATTTTGATGAGGCATTGAAGAACAATCCAGGTAGTCATTTTGAGTTAGATTTTGAAGATAACAAGCGTTTCAAAAGAGTGTTTGTGGCTTTTCATGCATGCATTGCTGGTTTCAAATATTGTCTGTCATTGCTGTTTCTTGATTGAACATTTTTTAAAGGACGATACAAATGAGTTATGCTTGCTGCGACGGGAAAGATAGGAATGAATGTAATTGTAAATATATCTAATTTTATCTAAGTATGTGAATTTTCTATACATGTAGGAATTGAGTAAATATGATTTTTCTCTGACACTTTGAATTTTTCTGGTTTTGGCCACTGTGTGAATTTTCTCTAGTTGTGACCACTGTGTGAATTTTCTCTAGATTTTGGTCAGTGTGTGAATTTTCTTTGGATGTTGTCATTGTGTGAATTTTATCTGTAGTTGGTCACTAAGTGAATTTTCTTTGGATATTGTCATTATGTGAATTTTCTCTGTAGTTGGTCATTAAGTGAATTTTCTCTGTAGTTGGTCACTAATTCTCTAGATGTTGCCAATGTATGAATTTTCTCTGAAGTTGGTCATTAAGTGAATTTTCTCTAGATGTTGCCAATGTGTGAATTTTCTCTGAAGTTGGTCATTAAGTGAATTTTCTCTAGAGGTTGCTATTGTGTGAATTTTCTCTGGATTTGGCCATTGTGTGAAGTTTCTTTGGATGTTGGCAGTGTCAAATTTCCTTGGTTGTTTATTGTTCTAATTTTCTCTGCACATGTATATCTAATATGCTTGTTCCTATTTGTTTTGTGGGTTTTTTTCTTATAGCTTTTGCTGTTGTTGATGCTGAGAGTAAAGACAATTGATGTTGGTTCCTTGAACATTTATGTGAAGTATTGGAATCGAAGAGGGTGATAAGTTTTATATCAGATCGACATTGTGGTATTGTGGAAGGAATTGCTAGGTTTTTCCCTAATTGCTTTCATGGATTTTGTATTGAACATCTAAAGAGAAATTTTAGGGATAAGTTATCATATAGAAATACAAATTTGGTTAGGGAGACGATTGTGTCCAAGTTTTCAGAATGTGCATATGCGTCAACAAAGGCATCATTCATTTCAAGTTAAATGAATTAAAAAGTGAGGAAGGAGACATTGTGAGTGTTTTCTTGAAAAGTTTACCATATGAAAATTGGAGTAATGCATATTTTGAGGGGAAACATTATGGTGAGATGTATTCAAATATTGCTGAGTCATTCAATTCATGGATACGAGAAGCTCGGCACTTGCCAATAACAAATTTGATAGACATGATACGGTTGTAAATCATGAATATGAGGTCTGATAGGAGGCTGCTCTTTAGTAAATGGAATAAAGTTCTCTGTCCTCGTATAGATAGTGTATTGGAGAAGGCTTTCATGATGGGAGGACATGGAATGTGAGTTTATCATTCGATAATGTCTTTGAAGTGCATTGTTTTCCTTCTATTATGGTTGATCTTGGGTTGAGAACTTGTTCATGTCGAAAATGGGAAATAAATGGGTATCCATGTCAACATGCTGTTGCTGCAATTTTTAGAAGTGGAAAGAATTTGAATTCATTTGTTGAACTATTTTTTCATGCTGATATGTATCGTTGAGCATACTTGTTTTCGATTGGCCCAGTTCCAACTGTTGAAAAACCTGTGTGTAGCATAATTTAATGATGCTATGATTTTACCTCAATTGAGTAAAAGACTAGCTAGGTGGCCAAAGAAGAACAGAATTGCTTCTACTGGAGAGTTTAAAAGGGTGATTAAGTGTAGTCGATGTGAGAGTATTGGTCACCATAATAAGATGACATATAAGGAACCTTTGTTAAATAGTTAAGGATAATACATTTAATTGATTGAATAATACATTTGATGATTATTTTGTGTATTTTGTTTTGTGAAATGTATTTTTTGGACAGTGTGTATATAATAATACCAATCAAATTTATCTAGAAAAATTTTCCAATAGCAATGAAAATTAATTTTTGTATTGTGTTTTTAGAAACATACTTTGGGAGTGCCTTTATAATACTAGTCAAATTCATATAGAAAAATTTGCCAAAAGTAATAAATTTACTATGGGCATTGTTTTTGTTGAAATGTGCATTGTGTTTTGTGAGGTCCAATTCATCTAGAGAAATTTGCCAATAGTAGAGAAAATTACAATGTGCATTGTGTTTGTTGATACATACTATAGGTAGTGTGTTAATAATACCAGTCAAATTCATCAAGGAAATTTGCCACTAGTAAAGAAAATTCTCTGTGCATTGTGTTTTGAAACTTCAAATTCATCCAGAGAAATTTGCCAATAGCAGAGAAAATTACTGTGCGCTTTGTGTTTTTTATACCAACACATAACATTACAGATTACATGATCATATAGGCACCCCCTTGGCACGATACGAGTTAAATTTCTCTGTGAATTTCTGGTAACATCATACCAAAGAAATTTCTGTAGACAATTTTCTCTGTGTGGATTTGGTTGATAATCATAACTTAGCATGCATTATGAAAAAAAATATATTTAACCATTGATAGCTATGAAATTTACATTAGTCAAAAAAAGATATATACATATATGTCAAACATTATCATTCATTCAATGTATGAAAAAACAAATTGAAGGGTTATTCCTAATTACATTGTGTGTATTGTCTTCCTTTTACTAGTGTACTTTCACTATTATACTTTTGGTTCTTCTTCTGATGGTATTTGAATTAGTTCTGTCCATGATCGGCCAACTTCGGTCACAAATCTCTTTATGATTTCTGCATTCATCAACCTTACGTCTTGTGTGGACTATTTCGAACTGATAGGTTCATGATTGCTATATTGTCTCATTATGTAGCATACAAAGAGGCCACAATTCACATTGCATATAAATTATATATATAGTTAGTTTTAAGAACATTCAAATTAGATTATTATATTTATAGATATTGTATGAAACTTACGAATTACTATCTTATTGTGGTTTGTGTTTTGTGAGTCTATCAATTTGAAAGAGGGTTGTGATTATGCCTCTCTTTCAAGACAAACTTTCAAAAAATTCTCCACATAATCTTGCTGCAAAAAAATAATTTTTAAATAACAAAGAAATTTACATACAAATCAATAGGATTCTATGAAAATTATCATCACATAAACATTATCATGGATCAGAGAAATTTGCACTCGTCACCAATTGTTTTGCATTTTTGATATATTTGTCTTGTGCATAATCTCTCCTTGGCCTTAGTGAGTTGTAGAACCTTCATAAATTGTTTTATTTATCTAAGACTAGCAAGGTCCAGTGCTTTCCATCTGTTGACTTCTCATTGCCCCTAGTATTTATTGGGAAATAGAAGAACCTGTTGTGACGCCCCAAGATTTAAGGACATCATAATAAGATTTAGAACTTAAAATCAATTTTGTTAATAACTAACCCCTCATCAATGTTGTCACTAATATTACTAGCATTAATTAATAACCTAGAAATTAAAAATTCTTAAATTACAACTCCAATAAAAACTTAAAACTTAGTCTTAGTACATAAAAACAACACGAATATAACATTAAAAAAAAAAAAATTAGAAACTTAGAAAAATGGTTCATGGATCTGGGGTACTCTTCAAGCTAACCAAGGTTGGTGTCGCCTTGTAAGGCCTCGGTATTTCCTTTGGTTTCTTCGGTACCTGGCATAAAATGCCAGGGCAATGGGAATGCAAGTAAGCGACGAGCTCAATAAGATACTACAACCCGAAAATACCCACCCCGATAACAATACTAACAATTTATGAATAATGTGTAGTAATAGAATAACAAGTAACATTTAGTAAGCATAAAGGGAATGTTATCAGTTGAAATAATAATAGATAATAATAAATCAAATAAAAAAATATAACAAGCGGAAGCAATATTTCATCATAAGGAATATGCCACCTTTCTTTTTAAAGTTTCATAGATTTAGTTTATCAAATAAATTTAGGTAACTCCGCGCAGAGCACTATTTCCACTCAACCGCTAAGCAATGGCCACGGGCAATTCTGACTCCCCTTTGGTCAAATGTTCAAATGTTATTTACTGTAACTACCAATGATGCCCACGCACCAGGGTTACATACCCGAGTCGTGACATCACGATCTGCCCCAAAGGAACGGTCTATGTTGTGACACCCGCACCACCAACCTTATATCGCCTACACCGATAAGAGCCGAAATACCTTCCCGTGCCATGTTAGGGTTCGCAACTCACTTGCGCAAGATTCTAAACCGGGCTCACCCCATCACTTTTAAATTTTAATGTATAATTAGTTAAATTTCGTGTTTCTTTACTTGTTGAAATATTTACAATAATTCAACATTTAATTACTAATAATGTTATACCAACTCATTAAAATTCCCAACATAAAATATTACACATGTCAACAATAGTAAACAAATGTACAAAATTTAAATAAACAATTTATTTAACCATGGTATGAAATAATAATGTAGATACCAAAAAGAAGAAATAAATCATAATCACACACATGCATGGATTTTTAATCTACAAGATTAGATTAGCACAATATTAAATTTTTGTCCAAATAAACAATTGAAGAGATAATTTTTTATTCCTCATTAAAATTATAAATAAATTACTTATACAACTTAAAATTCATATAAATCTACATAATACTCAATAAACATATTATGGTCTTTTTTCAGAAAGCATTTTCCAAAAATAAATTATAAATAATTCTGAAAAATTCCAAGAAAATTTATGAGATAGATTTATCACATTTTCTTAAATTAATTTCATACTTAAATTTATAAATCGATTCCATAATCTAAAAATTTATTATGAAACTAGACTTCTCAAATTTCACTTTTTGTTTAGAAATTACCAGATTTGGTTTAATATAAAATTTTTAATGATTTTTCAAACACATAGTAAAATCTGCCTATAGCTCCAGATTTGGTTAAAAATATGTATAAATTCGTACAAAACTCCATAATTGTTACAAAAATTAATGGATGAAGTAGACATCATTCTAAACAACTTTGTAGAAGAAATAATCTTCAAATTTGGAGTATAAAATTGTCTAAAAATTCGTACAAATTTTTTAGCAGATTCAAGGACCAAATAAATTTTCAATCCTCTTTTTAATGGTATAAACTATACATGCAAGCCTATTTTCACAATAATACCATGACTTTAAGACTATCAATATTTTCAAATATTTGATATACACATCACAAAATTTACAACATATATAAAAATTTCTATCTATAAATTAGTCATTTTATCATATGAATATAACCTGAAAATTTCAACAATTAAAAAAAAAGGAGAGGGTTGAGAGGGTTTTCTTACTTAATTGTAGTATTGAAATGGTAGGAAATATATATCCTTTTAATCTTCTTCTCTTATCCTCCTAATCAACTTGGCAAATTTTCTTTTCTTCCCTCATTCACCAAATGCAAGCATGCATTATATATACAATGCATGGATTCCTTTGCTGAGCACCCCTCTCTCTCTCTCTCTCTCTCTCTCTCTCTCTCTCTCTCTTTTTCTTTCTTTTTTTTCTCTTTCTCTTCATTCTATCCAACCTCCCCATTTCCAAGAGGCATAAAGGGGCTCTCCTTTCCTATACTAACATGCAATTAAACATGTGGAAAGTTGCCACCAAAAATCTGCAATGATTGATTCTTTTTTTTTTGTGTGTGTGTATTTCTGTGGGTTTCTTAAAATTGATACACTAAAATTTTTAACTAAGGTATTTAGTAAGAATAATTATCATATTGAATCCTAATTAAAATAATTTATAAACAACAAATATTGAACAACCACAAAATTATTATTCTTAATAATGTCTTTGTTAGTGATTGAATTGGATTAATTTAAAACTAATTTTTACACTAATATATATTTCAGATAGACTCTGGATAAAATTAATTAATTAATTAATTTATTTATTTTCTTTTAAGAATAATTAAATGTGGGTTTTCACACCTATAGTTCCTCTATGCTGTTTCAATATGCTTGTCAAATAATAAGACTTGGAAAGTTTGATTTTCGGTCATCTTGATGAAGTTCTACGGTTAAAGAAAATCAAAAAATGGTTATGAGAAAGTTGAAATGACAAGAATTTAAGAAATATACACACATAGAAATTTTAAATGCACACAATTAGTCAGAGAAAATTAGACTAGTGACACAATTGGCTTCAAGAAGTATCTTAACAAGAGAAAGTAGTAAGTAAATTCCAGAGAAAATCAAATAAAAGAGTAGTAACATACTAAGCTCATGCATGTGAAAAAAATGAAGTTGGTTGTTGTTCTTTTCTCCGTTGGTCAGCAAATAGGATCTCTCTATAGCCATCAATGACCTGAAAAATATCATTTATAATTATAACATTGGTTTATAAAGGCTGATGGAACATTGCAGAGAAATTTTGATGAAAGACTTACATTGTTGGCAATTTCTTTTTCCTTTATTAGGTTTCCAATATCTTCAAAAGTAATAAGATTCAACTCACTTGTCCAGATTAAAGAACTACAAGATGACAAAGAAGGGATTTAATAGTTGTTAATGCAATATAAGTTTGTAAATTGTTGTTTGTTATCTTCTATTTTATTTGTTGTACTTACTCGAGTCCAAACACATTTGATATGTGCTGTAAGATATCTTTTACATGTTCTTTTACCAATTTTGAAACCGGTAAAGTTCCCAAGATTTTCTGATGCTTGTTGGTTGAAGCAAGACGTACTCATCGGCATCAAGTACTTCTTTGTCTTTGGTGGTTTGCTCTGTTTGCTTTGCAACTTACTTTGAAGCTCTAATCACCTTCGCAACTTTGGGATATTGAAATTCTGGATCTTGCTGCTTTTCTTTCCTTTCTTTTGCCTTTAAATTCTTTATCATTGATGGAGGATCTTTTTTAGTTACCATAGACTATTGTCTTTTGTTTTGGTTGTTCTTTGTGTCATTTGTTCTTACTGGGTTGTTGGTTGTTGTTCTACTTCTATTCCAACTATACACAGTGAAAATCAAACAAGCCCCAAAAATCAAATAAGCAAATAGACATAAAATATCAAATAAGCAGCATAAATCAATAGAAATAAGCAGCAGAAACTAATGTGGTTAGAGAAATTTAACTTCCAGAGAAAATTACCATTGACAGAGAAAATTGTAATAAATAGAAATTTCTCTGAATTATGTTGACACAAGGACATAACTTTTTGTGGCTCAAGATTTTCATCGATCTTGTGGTTGAACTTGTGTTGGTGTTCGGTAAGGTTGTGTTGCTAGTTAGACGGATAGTTCTTGAATTTGTTCATCTAATCTAGCATTTTCAGTTTCAAGCTCTAAAATTGAATACCTTAACTTTTGAATTGTTTTTGTATCATCTTGTTTTTGGACCTCGAACATCCTTAGTTTCATCTGGTTTATGCTGTCTCTTTCTTGAAGTTCTGAGTTATGTGATGTCAAGGTTCTTATTGCAATGTCCTTTTTTGCAAGTAATTCATTCCAATTTCTCTCTTCTTTTATTTTGGATTTAGAAAGTGTCTTTAGTCTTTGATGTAGATTAGCAATTTGAGCATCCTTTGATTCCTTAGATTCTTGAGGCTGATGCATTGTTGAGCTACAAATGCTATCATGATGTTGGTCCATCGGCTCATTATGTTCTTCTTCATCACTTTCCTCATTATTTTCTTCTTACTCTTTAGATTGAGTGCCTTCATCTTTTTCTTCATTGTCTTTTTCTTTCTGTTCATTTTTTCTTTGTTTTCTACTTCTACTTTTTCATTTTCTTCTTTAGTTTCCGCTTCTACACTGCTTGTTTGATCTTTTTCTCCATTGCTGGCTTCTTGTTCTTCTGTATTGCCTTCTCTTTCTTTATTCCCTCATTCTTCTTCAGATGAATCTTCTAATGTCTCATTGAATTTGACAATTGCGTTTTTTGATTCTTTCTTCTTCTTTTTACCAAGACAAAACTCCTCTGATGGGTTTTTAACTAGCTCCTTGTTATCTATTTGTAACAGGAAGCTCTTTTATTAGAGAAATGTTACAAAATTCATTGAGAGAAAAAATTCAAATAAGACAGATAAAATTCAACTAAATCATACTAATGGGAAACAAACTTCAGAGAAAATTGTATGAGCCAGAGAAAATTATAGATAATGAGATAATTTTATGAGTCAGAGAAAATTATGAAACAAGCAACATAATTTAGATATCAGAGAAAATCAATCAGAGCATATAAGTTAATATTACTATAATTGTGTTAGAGAGATTTGGATTCCAGAGAAAATTCATTACAAGGGCAGAAATAAACAGTGGTAATCAAAAAGCAACATAAATTGAAATTTCAAAGAAAATTTATCTCAATCAGTCAAGGCACATAAGTTATGGGCTAGATAAAATTCATCTAAATCGTACTAATGGGATACAAATTTCAGAGAAAATTTTATAGGCTAGAGAAAATTGCACGCAAGGACAAATAGTTTTATGGGCCAGAGAAAATTATGAAACAAGCAACATAATTTAGATATTAGAGAAAATCAATCAAGGCAGACAAAATAATGTCACTATAATTTTGGTAAGAGAAATTTGGATTCCAGAGAAAATTCATTACAAGGGTAGAAATAAACAGTGTTAATCAAAGAAGCAACATAAATTAAAATTGTAGAGAAAATTGATCTCAATCAGTCAAGGCACATAAGTTATGTGCTAGAGAAAATTACACACAAGGAGAAATAATTTTATGGGTCAGAGAAAATTATAAAATAACCAACATAATTCAGCTATCAGAGAAAATCAACCAGGGCATATAAGTTAATGTGTTACAATTGTGGTCAGAGAAATTTGGATTGCAGAGAAAATTCATTACAATAACAGAAATAAATCAGTGGTAATCAAAGAAAAAACATAAATTGAAAGTTCAGATAAAATTGATCTCAATAATCAAGGCACGAGGGAAACAAACCAATGGTCAGAGAAATTTTGGAATTTCACTGAGATTTCAGTGGCGATAGAAATCTAACCTATTGAGGTGCAAGAGAGTGGACTGGTGTCTTCTGTAGCTGTTTGGTCAAGCTTTGTAGGTTCCACTTGGCACATCTTGGGAAGTCAGTTGTGTTACTATCTTCCGAGTCAATGATATTCGCATGTTCACATAGCCAATATTGTGATGGAAATTAAAGTAATTAAATTTTGCTAAACACACAAATTTGTAAGTATCATAATTGTAAATTTGAATGGAAATTATACTTACTAGCAATGCAATGACATACCCCGTAACTTTTTCTGGAGTTTTGTGCAATGTTATGATAGAATCGATCAATGTTGATGTGATTGCTTCTGGCCAATCATACTGCTTCATTGATTCAAGAGGTTCCACATATTTTATAAAAACCCACCCTATTGAATTCTCACTTGTTACAAAAAATAGGGTGAGACACAAGTACAATATAACAATGATTGCTACATTTTTTAAGTCAGTTGGTTGTTTGCCTTTTATTGCTTTGACCAAGACATTTTTAAGACCAGGCCCAGTGAGCCTTGTGTCATTTGGGAATCTTCTCCTTAAGAATGCAGATTTTGACTTTTTAGAGTATCTTAATGACATGGCTCCTTTACCTCATTGCAAACAAAAAATCAAGGTCATGTCATTAGTTGTAAAGGTCAAGTTCTTTTTACCAACTGTGAATGCTTTTGTTTTTTCATTGTAACGTTGGATTATTGTAACTACATCATCATCAGATTTCTTTGGATCCATCCTTCCAGTGGTTAGAGCTTGGATCAAATACTAGAATGGGGTCTTTTGAAGCTTTACAAGTTGGTTTGAATTGAATTTAAGTTTTGAAAAAAGGAGACAACAGATGAGAGGTTAGATCGGTATTGAATGCTATAATGAGCTTTCTTTCTTTGGAGTTTAATAGGTTTTTCCCCCCTTGAGCTTGAGTCTTTTGAAGTTGAGGTATTCATCTTGATGCTAGTTGCTTCATCACCTTGGACTTGTGTGTTTTGAAAAGGAGTTTCTGGTGTTTTGCTGCTTGTTGATCTTAGATCATAAGAAGACTGAGAGAGTTTTTGTTTCTTGCTCAGTGTTTCTGGTGTTTTGTTGCTTTTACGTTTTGCTATTTCTAGATAATGATGAAAACATAAAGCTGTCAACATTAAATCCCAGAGAAAATTGAACATGTTAGAGAAAATTGGACATGTCATAGAAAATTACACATAAGGGAGAAAACTAAGGTGGCCAGGGAAAATTATAAATGTCAGAGAAAATTAGACACTAAAAATTAAATGTTAGAGTACTAATTGTTTTCCTGTGGAATACATCTAGCCACAGAAAATTTTCATTCCTAGAGAAAGTCAACAAAGCAACATAAACATGCCAGAAATTTTTTCAATAATTGTTAAAATTACATATAGAAGTAAAATATAGTCAGAGAAAATTCAAAAAAGAAACATATATCTAGCAAGCACAGAAAATGAATATGACAGAGAAAAGTAAACATGGCAAGTTAGAGAAATTTTCATTCCACAATTAGCAAGAAAAAATAAATAAAGCAACGTAAACATGCCACGAAAAATTACACAACATTGAAACTAAGAATTGAACAAAATAAACGTACCAGAGAAAATTGAACACGGCAGACAGACACAAGGGAGAAAACTAATGTGGTTAGAGAAAATTATAAATTCTAGAGAAACTTAGACACTAACAAGAGAATACTAGGTGTTTTCGTGTGGAATACATATGACCACAGTTAATTTTCATTCCCAGAGAAAATAACCAAAACAACATAAATATGACAGAGAAATTTTGAAAAATTGCTACAAATTACATATAGATGTAAAATATAGCCATAGAAAATTCAAAAAAGAAACATAATCCTAGCAAGCATAGAAAATGAAAATGCCAAAGAAAATTACACATTCCATAGAAAATTATACATTCTAGAGAAAATTTCCATTCCAAAGAAAATTTCCAGTCCATAATATTAAAATGCCAGAGAAATTTACATACACAACAAGAGAAAATTAAACATGATAGAGACACACAAGAAAGAAAAGTGATGTGACCAGAGAAAATTATAAATGCTAGAGAAATTAAGACACAAATAAGAGAGTAATATTACATATAGATGTAAAATATAGTCAGAGAAAATTCAAAAAAGAAACATAAATTTAGTAGGCATAGAAAATGAAAATGCCTGAGAAAATTACACATTATAGAGAAAAATAGACATTCTAGAGAAATTTACAGACAAAATCATACAAACATGTTCAAGAATAAGATAAAAACACAGAGAAATAACTTTTTTCAAAATAAACATGCAAGAGAAAATTCAAAGAAGAAACATAAATCAAGCAAATACTAGAGAAATTCAAATGCCAGAGAAATTTACAGATAAAATCATACAAATATTCAAGAATAAGTTCAAAACATAGAAAAACAACTTTTTTCAAATTCATGTAACTTTTTATTACGAAATTAAAACCTTAATTAATGGAAGGTTAATATAAAATGCAATTAACTGTGTTTCCAGAGAAAAACCCGTTGGATTGTAGAAAAACTTACCAAAGTTAGGATGAAACGCTAATTACGAACTGATACACCCTGAGATGAAGATGCAATGTGACGAAGATGAATTGAGATGACGATGAACAGTGAAAATGAGTTCAGAGAAATTTGTGAGAAATGAATGGAAAGGATTTTGGCAAACGATAATGAAACTCTAATGTCGATGGTGAAGATGATATTGAAACCCTAATTATGCTGTTCTTTTGCTCGTAAAGATGGTTGGATGTTTGGAATGGAACTTAGTCGTCAGAATCCAGTTTCATTTCTGTGTTGATTTGTGAAGGGTATTTTGGTCCATGAAATAATTAAAAATGCGTGCCATATATTTGAGGGACCTGATGCATCACCCATTTTTTTGGTATCCTTTATACTCTAAATTACTATTATTAGGGACTTTAAAAAAAATTTTCCAAAAAATTATTTGATTTAAAAAAAATTAATCACCTTATTTGGTTTGAGAATTTTGAATACACTTTTAAAAATTTGAATTTTTTATTTTCTATGTTTTTTTTGTTTTTACTATTTTTTAATATTTGAAGTAATTTTTTATTTATTTATTTTTAGATACACCTAACATAAATACACTTAAAAAATATAATATTTATAAAAAAAATCTTTACAAAATTCACTAAATACCAAAAATATAAAAATTCAATATATTTTCTTACTCTTATGTATTTTTTAAAATATTTTACTTTTTTAAGTACATCTAATAAAATTTTTTTACTTAAAATATTAAAAAAAACCTCACTAATAATGCAAAAAAAAAAATTGTTCAAAAATTACAACCAAACCATGAATATTATTTCCAACAATTGATTCACGCAGGCGATGAACCCGGCATCTAAAAGCAAGAATTATTAGTGTCTGTCTAGGGTTTAGAGAGAAAAGAAAAGAAATAGCGAGATATGTATTTTTTTTACTTATTTGAATAATTTAAGTAGAGAGAAATGGGAAGAAATAGAGAGAAATTGAGAGAAATTCATTTATTTTATAAGTTTCATTTTTAATCTTTCCAAAAGTGGAGAGATTGGGAGATAAAAAAAACCACTATTTTCATAATACTAATTTTATCGCTATGAAAATAAAAGAAATAAAATGATTGAAAATATAAAAAGGGAGTTTTTTTGATAAATTCACTTTCTAAGAGTTTTATTCCATCCAACCCATATTCTTTTTGACTATTCCATTAGGTCCTATTTGAGATAAGAAGACCAAAATACCCTTTTCATCTATTTATGTTCCATTTAGTTCACATTATTTCTTATATTTCAATAAGTCCTATGGGTGACATAATTACCAAAATACCCTAATGTGAATGTTCAACCGTCAATGTGAATGTTCATATCGTCAATGTGTAGGGGCCCGGCCCATGTCGATCCTCGTAGGTGCCCGCAAAAATTCGAGTCGGGCCGGGGCGGGCCTGGCCCATTGACAATGTGAATATTCACATTGACATGTTAACATTCACATTAATAGGAGTGTAAAATTGGCCCGCGTCCCGTGGCGGCGCAAAACCCGCCTGCGGTCCATGGGCGGCCCGGGGCGGGCCCGGTCCAGCTCGTTGACAATGTGAATATTCACATTGACATGTTAACATTCAAATTGATAAGAGTATAAAATTGGCCCGCGGCCCATGGGCGGCCAAAAGCCCGCCCGCGGCCCCGGGCGGGCTCGGCCCGGCCCGTTGACAATGTGAATATTCACATTGACATGTTAACATTCACATTGATAGGAATGTAAAATTAGCCTGCGCCTCGTGGCTGCCCGAAACCCGCCTACGGCCCGTGGGCGGCCCGGGACGGGCCCTGCCCGGCCTGTTGACAATGTGAATATTCACATTGACATGTTAACATTTACATTGATAAGAGTATAAAATTGGCCAGCGGGCCCGGCTCGACCTGTTGACAATGTGAATATTCACATTGACATGTTAACATTCACATTGATAGGAGTGTAAAATTAGCCCGTACCTCGTGGCTGCTCGAAACTCGTCCACGACCCGTGGGCGGCCTAGGGCGGGCCTGGCCATTTTTTTTTTTAATTCTTTTTAATTTTTTCTACCAAAATTTTATTATTTTCTACAAAAAAACACACTAGGCCTCGGCGCGGGCCGGGCCTCAGACCGAGCCTTGAATGGGCTTTAACCGGGCCGATAGGCCGGGCTGGGCTTCAAAGTGATGGCCCAGGCCCTAGCCTAGGGTCTCGGACTAGGCTCGAGCCTGGGCCCAAGCGAGCCTTTCCCGGGTCGGGTCGGGCCGGCCCACGGGCCAAAAAATTAGGCCCAGGCCCTAGCCCTAGCACAAAGGTATTCAGGCTTTGGACGGGCCGATGGATAGAGCCTCGGGTCGAGCTGGTGGACATGGGCCTAGCCTCAAGCTTAGGTCGGGCTTGGCGCGGGCCTGACTATTTTTTTTAATTCTTTTTAATTTTTTCTACCAAAATTTTATTATTTTTCACAAAAAAATACATTACTCCTCGGGCGGGCTGGGCCTCGGACCGAGCCTTGAATGGGCCTTAAGCGGGCCGATGGGCCGGGCCGGACTTCAAAGTGATGACCTAGGTCCTAACTTAGGGTCTCGGACATGCTCGGGCCCGAACCCAAACGAGCCTGTCCCGGGCCGTGGGCGGGCTTCGGGCAGCCCACAGGCCGCGGGCCAATTCTACATTCCTATCAATGTGCATTTTAATATGTCAATGTGAATATTCACATTGTCGACGGGCCGGGTGAGGCCTACCCCGGGCCGCGAGCAAGCTTTGTGCAGCCTGCAAATTTTACACTCTTATCAAAGTTAATGTTAACATGTCAATGTGAATATTCACATTGTCACGGGTCGGGCCAAGCCCGGCTCGGGCTGCGGTCGGGCTTCGGGCCGCCACGGGCTGCGGGCCAATTTTACACTCTTATCAATGTGAATGTTAACATGTCAATGTGAATATTCACATTGTCAACGGGCCGGGTCGGGCCCGCCCTGGGCCGCTGACCAATTTTATACTCTTATCAATGTGAATGTTAACATGTCAATGTGAATATTCACATTGTCAACAGGCCGGACCGGGCTCGTCCCGGGCCGCCCATAGGCCGCGAGCAGGTTTCGGGCAGCCACGAGGCGCGGGCTAATTTTACACTCCTATCAATGTGAATGTTAACATGTCAATGTGAATATTCACATTGTCAACGGGCCGGGCCGCGGACGGGCTTTTGGCCGTTCATGGGCCGCGGGCCAATTTTATACTCTTATCAATGTGAATGTTAACATGTCAATGTGAATATTCACATTGTCAACGGGCCGGATCGGGCCCGCCTCGGGCCGCGGGCGGGTTTCGCGCCGCCACGGGACGCGGGCTAATTTTACACTCCTATTAATGTGAATGTTAACATGTCAATGTGAATAATCATATTGTTTACAGGCCGGGCCGGGCCCGGCTCGTGGGCGGTTTCGGGCCGCCCACGGGCCAATTTTACATTTCTACCAATGTGAATTTGAAAATATGAATGTTCACATCATAAAATTGCTAACCGTTCAAAAAATATTTATAAGGGTATCAAAATTAAATATACGGGTATAAGTGTCCAAGAAAATAGTGTAACTAAAGAAAAAAGATTTTATGGAATAAAACTATACATACATAGGACTAAATGGGTTAAAAAATTCATTCATGGACTTCTTGGGTTAAAATACTTCTAAATGGGATTTATCAATAAAAATTTCATATAAAAAAGTTATTTTGATAATATAACATAAAATAATTTCTTTTCTTTTCTCTTAATAAAATTTAATCAAATAAAAATGAAAGAAATAACAATTATTTATTTTATTTTATTTCTTCTTTATCCAAATAAAAAGAAAGCAATCACAACTATTTTTTTTTTTTCTTTTGTTTTCTATTATTACTTAACTAATCCTTTCTAATCCTTTTCAGGTTACTAAACATAGTGTTAAAGTAAAGCTAGGGTTTTTGGTGTGGCGTCTCTTCTTCGCAAAAGATCTCTCTCAGCCATGGCCGAATCTGCAGCAACAACTGATGCCTCCGAAACCCTCATAGAAGCAGAGCCCTCCACCCAAGACATGGACCTTGAAACCCCAATCGCCGCCACCGAAGAACAACTCCCCGCCGCCGACTCCAAGCGTTCCAGGGAAGATTCCGGCGAGGATAGCGCCGGCGCCAAGAAGCTCAAGGTTGAGAAGTCCGCCGAGGAAGACCGATTGGATCAACTGGAAGGAACTGAGGGAGATAAGGAGTCGGATCGGGTTGAGAAGTCCGCCGACGATAGCGCCGGCGCCAAGAAGCTCAAGGTTGAGAAGTCCGCCGAGGAAGACCGATTGGATCAACTGGAAGGAACTGAGGGAGATAAGGAGTCGGATCGGGTCAGCGTTGGACCCAAGAGTTTCGTATCCTCGGTGGAGATGTTCGATTACTTCTACAAGTTCCTTCATTATTGGCCCCCCAATGTCAATGTCAACAAGGTAATATACTTCAAATGTACCTATTTTGTTTTTTCTTCATCTTATATGTGTACTTTTTGTTGTGATTTGCTATTTTTTTTTTATTATTATTTACTTTGTGATCTAAATATGATTGATTAGTCTTGGTGAATTGAAGATATGATAGTGTAGTGAAACCTCATTTATGAATTTCAGTATCCCTGATGCGGTTATATATCAGCCAATATAGATATGATATATTGGTGAATATGTGTATCTGAAGTCCAAAATCCCAATACGGATAGGCGAATATTTATTTAGATTTTCTTATATTCTTCTGCTAAGAGATAGTGTAGTGATGTCGCTTGAGTGCTTCTTATGTAAGCTGTTGGTCAGTGGGCTATAGCAATTCAGGCTTTGTGTCTCATGAGATTGAAGATGGGAGTTGGAATCATCTAATTGATCAGGATGAGATTTGCTTGAAGCAAGTTGGAGATTAGAGGCCTTAGAATTACATGAATAACCCTTTTGGGAAACTGATTTTGGAATTTAGGGAAGAGTAATATTCTTGTCTGTATTTAACTAAGGCTGTGGTGGGTTTTCATGGACAAAAAGAATATAGAAAATGATTCTTTCGGTTAACTAGGATTTTTATGGATTCAGTGGGATTATGTAACTTTGGCATTCTGATGTGGGCTTTGTGCACCCGTGTCTTTTTTTTTAAAAAAATTCTTCTGTATTTTTTCATGCTTATTAAGCCAATTTGACATATCTTGTTGATGCAACACACGGTGTCCTTTACATCAATAACTGAAAGTATGATTACATGATTCTGCGAAGCTGCTATACCTGCACTATGGTCATCTAGCTTTCGCATTTTTAGTGGTTTATCAGCTCAATTTGGTTGTGAAGAAGACATCCTTAACCCTTGTGTGGTGCATGAGGAGAACCCTGTAATTATCTATAATTTGCTTGTATAATTTTCCTCTAATTTTGCCTCCAGTGCTATCCAGGGACATAGCCCCACTATGCGTGTTTGCCATAACCTATGCATATATAGTATATGTGTTAATAAAATATTATTTATTTTGACCAAATAAATATAAAATAAGTGATAAGACTAGAAGGCAATAACTAATTCCGTAAATTGAAAAGAAAATTGCTAAATAAGTAGTACAAATTCAATCATAGATGAATTCCGTGATAAAAAAGAACACTAAAGGGATGTTTGGGATGTCCTAAATAAGTGCACTTTTTGTCTTTTTACAAAAAGATGTGCAGAAAAGTAGAGATGTGATGTGTTGGAAAAAAGATAAAAAGAATGGATTATTTTTGAGTTGCCAAACTTGGCCTAAGTTCAATTTTGATAGATGTAATTGAAGAACAAAAACTATTTGGTTTTGATTTGTCGATTTTTGCCTTTTTATTAAAGTATCTCTGTTTATATTGACTATTTGATATATTTCGATATGTTGTAATTTTCAAACTAGAATCTATAAAAATGTAAATGTAGCTGGAGTTGGATATACATATTGTTTGGCCCCCCTATCTCAAAATCTTGGCTTCGTCTCTGGTGCTGTCATTTATCTCCCTTGTAATCTCCTAAGGTTTCCTCTTCTATATATTTTGTTGATTTCTGTATATACTAGTTTGGTGTAATCCTTTTGCTTTCTGTGCTCTTTTTGGAAGGGTAAACTAAAAGTAGAGTCTTTAATAAATTGGATGCATAAGGGTGTAGATCAATGCAATAAGCTGTATATATAAAATATGCATACCTTTGTTTGTGTGTTGGAGGAAACTGTCCTTGGTTGCTTGCTTGTTAAATTCATGTAAATTGAGAGTAATTTTTGTACATACAATCTGTTTGTTTGGATAGAAAACATTTTCTGGAAAATGTTTTCCTTATTTTTTGGTGTTTGGTACAATTGCAAATGAAAGTCAGCGGAAAATATTTTCCATGGTCAACAGAAAACAAGCTTATATGGGCATAAAATGTTTTCTATTTTTAAAAGGCGAAAAACATTTTCTAAACTAAAGTTTTACCAAAGTCACCACATTACCACAACCACTCTCACACCTCCACCACCATGGCACCATCACCACGACCACTGCTAGTGCCACCATCATAGTCGCTATCACCACCGCCGCCACTACACCACCATGCCACCACATCCACCTTCGCCTTCGTTCCACCCCCACCACCACCAAACATAGAAAAATGTTTTCTCCAGAAAAACATTTCTTGGAAAAAGTTTTCCGTAAAAAATGTTTTCCATCCAAACAAATGGATCGATAATATGAAGTATACCATACAAAATAATTTTTATTAGATAGCATGTGTTTTTGAATTGGACTTGATTGCATGTTTTAGTTTTACTTTGGAGTTTCATGCTACTCAAACTAGTGTTTCCTTGTTTGTGTATTGCAGTTTGAGCAGATGGTGTTGTTGGAATTGCTTAAGAAGGGTCATCCAGAACCAGAGAAAAAGATTGGCAATGGAATCTCTGCCTTCCAAGTCCGGTTCCATCCCCAGTTTAAAAGTCGATGCTTCTTTATCATAAGAAATGATGAATCAGTTGATGATTTCAGCTTCAGAAAGTGTGTGGACCATATACTTCCCTTGCCAGAAAACATGCAAGCAAAATCTGATGTCAACAAGGCATTGGGAGGTGGTGGTGGAGGCCACGGAAAAAGAGGTGGTGGCGGTGGCGGAAGAGGAGGCGGGCGTGGCCGTGGCTATGGACGCGGCCGTGGAAGAGGAGGTAAGTTGAAAAACTGAGGTGTCATCTGTTCTACCTGTGATGGAGAGGTTGGATATGTAGTAGATGATGAAACATTACCAGGTGGTGTTTTTGTTTTAGTTAATATTTAGCCAAACTGCTATGGTATCCAAATTTTGAATTTCAATAGAATTTTGGAAGATGCCATGTGTCAAAAAGATTCAGCGATTTATTGCTTGCAACAGGAATTTTTGTGATATGTTTACAATTAGGGCTTGAAAGCAGTCTAAGATTTTCCTGCCGGGGACAGTTGGTCCTAATTCATATGCAGGTTTAAGCAGGCTGAAACAAGAAAATGAGATCACTCTGATGGTAAAAAGATGGCTGTGCCATAAGCCACGAAAGTAGTTAAGTTGAGTGTGACCGGCGATCAATGCACAGTGAGTATGTATGATGCTTTTTTTTTGGGATGAGCTTCCAGTTCAATCACATCCAAATTGGATGTCCAGTCCAGGTATCGGATGCTCATCACGTTATCAAATTTTTTGTTTGGTTGTAAATTAATAGTTTAGATGTTGTTCATCTTCCTACACAATTAATAATAGATCAAAAAAACAAAAAAAAAGAAAAAGAAAAAAAATTTAAGTGGCACGAGACACACGAGGAAATTTGGGCATGGGCAGCGATTGAATGTATGGCTTGGGACATCTCACAAAACTAATGCATTGGTACTAAATGGCTTTTCAAAAGAATCATACTATAGAGAATTAACCCAAATATTGATGATTTAAATGTTAAAGATTTCAACCTATTGACTCCAATTTTTTGGTGAGCTTCTTACATGTATATTATTTATTTATTTATTTTTTGTAGTCAATGATAATTCGAAAGCAATTATCCAAAAAAAATAAAAATAAAAAAGGAAAGAGAATTTTATTACAATAATTAAATCCTAGTCTTTTAAAATATTGATGATCATGTGAAAGTAATCGGAAAATGCTTCGTAGCTCGAAATGGGTGGCTCGAATAGCCAAAACGACGTCGTTTTAGCTATTCCTTTTTTTTTTTTTTTCTTTTCTTTCTCTGTGTTCAAATACAGAGGGAGAGAAGAGACGAAGGGAGAGAGTGAGAAAAGAGAAGAGGAAGAGGAGAAGAGGAGAAGGAAGGGAATAATTTGTTCATCTTCATTGGTTCGGTGATCGACGGGGTGGAGGCCTCCATCTTCATTAATTTGTTCATCTTCATGGATCTGAAGATGCCTAGCTCTTCCATCTTCATTGATTTTTTTTTTTTTTTTGTTTTTCTAGTTGGTTCTGGTTCTGGTTATGCTTGATGATCAAAGGTAATTTTTTTTTTTTTTTTGTTGATGAAGATGATGGTGATGTTGAAGATGATGATGATGTTGTTGCTGATTTGAATCTGAGGATGAAGGGAACAAAAAAAAAAATCGAGCCAGATCTGATGATGTTGATGAACAAAAAAAAATCTGAGGATGAAGGAAAAAAAATTTAGGCAGATTTAAAATTTTTTTTGGGTTTGATTTGGTTGATCTCATTCTGTGCTATGCTACTTCTTAAATCTGAGTGAACAAAAAAATTTGAGGATCTTCTTCTTTGCTGTGCTACTTCTTAAATCTTCATGGATCTGTCATCTACTTCAGAGGGCAGATTTAGATCAACAAATCTGAGGATCAACAAATTTTTTGTGGGTTTGATTTGGTTGATCTCTTTCTCTCTCTGCTGGGTTCAACAAAACGACGAAATTTTTTTGGTTGATCTCTCTCTCTGCTTGATTTTCTGGGTTCATCCTCCAAATATATGAATCTGAAATGTGAATGAAAAAACACGGAAAAAATGAATCTGGGTTCATTCTCTCTCTGCTTGATTTTTTGGGTTGATGTTCATCCTTCATTTCAGAAAAAAAAACACGGAAAAAATGAAAAAAAAAAAAAAAAAAAGACACCAAAACGACGTCGTTTTGGTGTCGAGCCAAATTCGAGCTCCGAATTTCAAGGTACGAATCGGAACTGTTTTGTAACCTCCTCACTTTGATCATGACAAATAAATTGCAAGATAATCATTACTCTTAACTCATAAATTATATACTTAATTGAACTGTTATGAAGCTAGTATTGTAACCTCCCCATTTAAATCTTTAACTAGCAATGATACACATCATGAGCTCACCACCACTCCCATGCAATGAGGAGAGAATAAATTTTGGCAATGATAATAAATAGGAATAACAATCAATAAGTTTTTATTCTTACCCCTTCAAAACTTATCTCTCAATAATGAATGATATTATGCATTTTTCTCTAGTTGTGGACGATAGGCGTGTTACACTTTGCATATCCATGCCACAAATTGAAAGTGATCAAGTAAAGCACTTCATGTAAAGATTTGAGTCTAATTAGAGGATCAACTAATTGGAGGATCAATTGAGAATAATACACCGAAGAATACAAAAACTAAATAAAGAGTTGGGTACGCAAAAATAGATGAATGAATGAGATTTTTTTATTGTTGGACAGGGTAGATGGTCTATGTGGTCTATGTAAATATCTTTTAAGAGAGTGAAAATGACAAAGGCTTAGGATTTGAGTTGATAAAGTAATTGCAGCCCTTTTGTATTTTTATTTTTCTCTATCAAGTTTTGAAAATATTTTGCTTTTATTAAGGAGGGCTATCAAAATGCAATATATACTTTTCTGATGAAAAAAAAACTACAATATAAACAAAATTATATGTTGCAGAGTGCAATATTTTATTTTAGGGGAAATTTCAAATTCATAAAAATTTTAAAAAATAATTACAGAAAAATTATATACTTATAAATATGAGTAATTATAATTATAATATTTTTGCATGATTGTGTAATAAAATTTTAAAAATACCACGGGTAATTTTCTCTTATTTTTATAAGGGGCCAAAACATAACCTTTACAAAACGAGAGAGTGCAAAAATTTTAATTTTACAAGGATAAAAAAATGCAACTTTAACTAAATTACAAGGTACAAAATATGATTAAGCCAACAAAATTATATTAATTTGAGCAAATTATATTAATGGTCTCTATAGTTTGAGATTTGTATCATTTTGATCCTTAATTTTTCAATTGTAACACATTTGACTCTAAATTTGAAATTTTGTTCCAAATAAGGACAATTAAAGATATCATTGTTCAATTTCAAGTGTAAAGTCGTCAATTTGATAAAATATAAACTAATTTATTTATTTATTTTTTTACCAAATTAATTTTTATTGTGTTTTTGGATGATGATTATGCAATAGGTGGTTATTTTTATTTTCATTAAATTAGTTTATATTTTTTCAAAAATCAAATATGACGATAATTTTGATATCATTATTAAACTAATCCACTAAATCAAAAATTCTAAAACTAAAAATATTTCATCTATTAAATATATCGTTTACACATTAAAAGCCTAACAACCACTCATATATGATCATCATCCAAACACATAATAAAAATTAATTTGATAAAATAAATAAATGAGTAAAAGATTTATCAATTTTACATAGTTTTATCTTTGGTGAGTAGAAATAATTTTTAAAAATTTGAAAATATTTTTTGTGATATTTATTCTTTTCAAATTAGTTTATTATCTAATTGACGATTTTACCATTGAAATTGAGTAATGGTCTTCAATTGTCTTTATTTGAAATAAAATTCAAAATTCAAGATCAAATATGTTACAATTAAAAAGTTAAGAATCAAAATGATACGAGTCCCAAATTATAAAGACTGTTAATATAATTTGCCTTATTAATTTCCACATCTCTACTATCTTATTTATATGTGTATTATTAACACATTCACACATGCACAAAAAAACACAATGATCAATGGTTAATTCATATGATGCATGAGTTGGCCAGTTATTATCAATCCGACGGCTCACAATCTTCAATATAGTTGTAATTAATTGCTAATTACACATTCACAGATACTCATAATCATATAACACGTTGCCTCGTCTCTCTCTCTCTCTCTCTCCTCTCTTCCTTATCATCTCTATATTTGTTCCATTTCATGCAAAGTGGCTAATCGGTCATTAGTGAACTACAAAAAACTAGAACGATTCTCTCTCTCTCTCTCTCTCTGTGAAGAAAATGGAGATGGGAAGTCAGTGGGTGGTGGATGAATGGTCAAGATATGAAGTTATGGCTAAACAAGGAGATGAAGAAACTTTCACCTTTCCAACCCAACTACTTCCTCCACTTGATTTCAGGTAAAATTACGCTGAAACTCTTTTAGGGTTTAATCTCTATTTGAATTTCTCCTTGACCTTTATTCTTCTTTTGTAATATAATTAGGAAAATATATAAAGAAGCATAGTTTTTTATTTTTTATTTTTGAAAAATAATTTACAAACAGATTTTTCATACCAAAAAATTTATTCAGTATGATTTGGTACTAAAATATAGTTGATGTTTTGATTTAAAATGAAAAAATACAATACAACACAAAAACATTCTGTGTATATATATATGTTATCATTACTCTTTCCGTTACAAAAAGGTTTGCTCATAATTATGTGACATTATTCTATGAATGTTTTCTATATATAATTTTTTTTATATCTTTAATTTTAAAAATATATATTTTTAAATTATAGTTTGACATCACCTTTTTATGTTCTTGTTCTGTTGAAGTGGTTACTCTGCATTGGATTGTCAGTATGATCATCTTTCAATGCAAGAGAGTGTTGTCGATGCTTTGCCTTTGATGGGGATTTACCCAACTCATCCTTTGTGTTCAACATTGGATCTTGTGCCTAGCCCAAGTGCAATCCAAGGTGATCACTTTTACTTAATTCTTTTGCCACAATTTATGAGTTTTATTTTTAGTATTTTTTAATTTTGAATTAAAATATATTGTTTAGATTACACGATCCTAAAAAATTAAAAAAATTCAGGAATACAAAAGAAATAGCAACTTATAGTATATTTTTTGGGACAAAATTTGACTTATTTTCTTATTTAGTGATTTTTTTTTTAATTTTTAATTTTTTGTCTTTGAAATGATTTAAAATGTTTAGTGTCCTATTTTGACATAGTTTTAGAAAAGATTACTAAAATTGAAAGTAAGTCGAAAAGCTTTTCCACTATCATGAGTTTTCTTGATTGTGTATAGAGTTGATCAAACTGTTGTTTGCTGCAGAAGATTTCTTGTTTGGATATGGAAATGGGTATGGAGTTTTGAATCAAGAAACAAGTCCTGTTGGGTTTGAAATAGAGCCTCATAGTCAGAACCAACCATTGCTATTGTGTGACAATAATGAGGAAACTCAAGAGGAGTATGTTAAAGAAAAGAGGGTTAATAATAAAAGATGCAGAGAGGAGAAGAGTAACAGTTCAAAGACATTGTCAAGAAAGACAATATCTGAGTACTTCTACATGCCAATAACACAGGCTGCAAAGGAAATGAATATAGGGTTGACATTGTTGAAGAAAAAGTGTAGGGAATTGGGTATTCGTCGGTGGCCTCATAGAAAGTTGATGAGCCTCCAAACCCTAATCAAGAATGTTCAGGTACCTTCCTTTCTTTCTCTTGGTCTTAGTGTATGCATATGCAACTTTAGCCCTATGTCAAGTGCAAAAAGAGAGTGATATGGTGCAAAGATTATAAAAAGAAAAAGAAAAAAAAAGAAAAGTTGTTAGATGTGTTAATCGTTGAGTTTCATTATTTATCCTCAACATTTAGCAGAGACATGAATATTTGGATTTAAAAAAAAAAAAAAATTGTAGAAGGAAGAGGCTTCCATCCTATCACTTGAGGGTCTGTCGAGGGAATGTGGGCTCACTTTTGTGCTCATTTTTAGTGATTCAAATGGTTAGACCTGTGGAGTTTGGCAAGTAAATTATTTATGCAAAAAATAGATTTATTGTATATTGGTGTCACATGATTGAGTAACATTTGTTGTAAAAAAAAAAATGGATAGTCTATTCTTGAAATTATACTTATCATTCATTTTTTGAAGAAAAATATGTTTCGATTATGTAGTCATCGAGATTGTGAATTAAACTTAGTTTTTACATAAATAATCTACTTGTTGCACCCAAGGTTCTAAATATCGGCCGGTACGTTTCGTACCGGCCAATTCGTACTGGAAAATGGAAGGGCCGCGTCGGATACTCACCGGTATACCGGTGAGGTTGGATTTCACGTTCGTATCGGCCGATTCCCGGCACGTATCGGCCCGAATCCGATACATACGACGATACAGTCCGATACACGCCGGTACGGATGAAAATCAGCGCAGAAAACCTGCAAGATCTAAGCTTCTTTGGGCTATGGAGTTCACTTTGATCTTCAAGCTTCTTCAAAGACAGTTTGTGTCCCTGAGTTGCGTTTATGCTCTGTTTTTGGTGAGTTGTGCTACGCTCTGTTTTTTGGAACCATTGCTGCTGCTATGCTCTGTTTCAGTGCTGAATGTTTAGAGGTTTTTTTCCCTCATTTTTCTTTGTTTATACACCTATAGGCTACACTACACCACTGTTTATATTAATATATATATATATATATATATATTTCTACTGAGCAGAAGAAGGGAAAAAAATAAGAAAAATACATGTTTAATCCAATCTGTCAAAAGTTGGATTAGTGGAAAGGTTTGTTATTAGTTTTTATTATTTATTTATTTATTTATTTTGGTGCCATGTTTTGTACTATATTTTTTTTATTTTTTTATTTGTGTCTTGCTTTGGTGTAGATGTTTAAGATTTAGAATTTTTTTTTTAAAGAGGTTTATTCTAATTAGATTTTTATTTTTATTTTAAATATATTATTGTTACTAAGTAAATTAGAATTACAATATTTGTCAATTGAAAACTGTTATGGTAGATAATTAAAAGTTATAATTGAGACTAAAATAAATACATATCATTTAGTTGAAAATGAGTCAAAAGTGCTCTTACATATCAAAATTTTGATTAAAATGTGACAAATTAAAGCTAAAAGAGTAAAAAAAATGCATAAAATTGAGTTTTAGAGGGATTGCTAATGATTTTTAAAATTTCACGGCCGCGACATCCGATTCCCGATACGTACCGGCCGATACTACCGATACCGATACTCCACGATCGATACCGTTACGTTACCCGATACCGCGATTTAGAACTATGGTTGCACCTGCATGATAATTTTCCAGATAGGGCTTGCAACCCCAATCTGATCCCTTCAATTTGATAATGAACGGGAGAAAATCCTATAATAGTCATTTTAGAATAAAAAATGCATGACATAACTATTACTTTTGTGTTCACATCAATGTTCAAATTATAATACTACATAACTATATATACGTGAAAGAGAAACCACACATATAAATGGGTTGTGCTTGTGCAGGATATGGATAAGGGAGAAACAAAAGGTGCTGAGGGAAGGTTGAAGAAGGCTATTGATGTATTGGAGCAAGAGAGAAAGTTGATGGAAGAGGTCCCTGATATGCAACTTGAAGACAAAACAAAGAGGCTAAGGCAAGCTTGTTTTAAGGCTAGCTACAAGAAGAGGAAGCTGATGGGAACGGTGGATCCTCACTCTTCTTCTTCTTCTAGCAGTATCCGCGCAAGTAATACAAATGCAACGACTGTAGATTTCTATGGGACTTGGGAAGACGAAGAAGAAGAAGAGGAGATTAGGTCTCTCTTGTCTGACTGCTTTTCTTGTTCAAATATATTGCTCTAAAATCTGAACCTCAATGTTCTGTAGTGTTATTTCTTCCATCTGCAACCTTTCTTTGGTTGTGTTTACTATAGTAGTTGAAGAAACATTATGGAAGGTTGGATTTTGATCAATTCACATTATTGTAAAGGGGAAAATTAAGGTTTAAATTTGGAGGGTGTGGATGTCAATTTGAACATATTATGACACACTTTTGAACTTTCTTTATAAATTTTTTTTAAGAGTAACCCAAAAGTCTTGGTCATGACAAACTTATTCACTAATGTAATGTTCAAGTCTTCACTTCTATATGTAATGTAAAGTGGTGCTTGTGAAGTTTGTCATGGAAGAACTAACTAATTGCCCTTTTTAAGTTGGAAAAATAACAATTCATTGAGTATTTTAGAAGTTAATTATAAATCAGTGATAAAATTTATAAATATTAATGATTAAAATTATAAATTTTTTCTTAAATTTGTAATAATTTTATGAAACTACCAGTGTAATAATTTCCCTTTTTAAGTTTACCAATGGGACTTACATAATAGATTCAAATCAATTTGCAAACAAAAAATCCTCTTCATATTGCAATCCGTGAACAAGGTGCGGCAATTTCACTTTTTTTAAGTCACCAAGGGACTCACATAATGCATTCAAATCGATTAGCAAATAAAAAACCCTTTTCATATTGCAGTCCATACACAACGTGTGGCAGTAGAGGCGGTTAGGGTTGGGGAGATAACGATGCCAACGGTAGTTGAGAGGGAGGGTAGTGGTGATAGAGGGGCGATGGTTGGCAAGAGCAGAGAAAGGAAGGGGATAAAAAAATAAAATCATTTGATTGCGACACAATTATATTGAAAAGTCTAGCAGTCTAAGCCATGTTTAATTACTGTAATAGGCTACAAGATTCAATCAGTAATTCGATAGACCTCATATAAAATTTTCCACCTCTCTTCATCAAATTTAAACATACACAATCCAAAAACCAAAAAAACAAAAACTAAACAATTACAGAGATTACATATATAAAATACTTCAATTTTGTCCCTTTTTCTCATACACTCATCTTCTCCATCTCTCTCCTCAGAGCATTTGCTCTCACCAAGCTCCCGATAGTATTCACAGCCAACTTCAAGTCCTCCAATGGATTCCCAGGCGCAACCTTCTTATACAAGTAACTATCAAAAGTCATCTTTTGTACATACTCGTCGGCACACATTTCCACAAACGCCTCCCTAGCCGGATTCGACCTGTAAAACACCTTCTGCAACACATCCAACACCTTATACGTCGGCCAATACATCTTGTCCCACTTCTCCAAGTACTTCCTCAGGTCCCCCTCCTCCACCATCCTCTTCCCATTCTCCGACCCCTCCACTATTGCCTCCGCGCACATCCTCCCACTCTTTGCCGCAAAATAGATCCCCTCGCCCGAGCATTTCGTCACGTACCTGTTGGAAAAACAATGCATATATGCTAATACAATATGTTCTATAAAACAGAAAGCAAACAAACATTGGAGGCACCACTCCAATGATGAAGAGCTACTACAGAGCTGATGTTAAAAAACCATAAACCAAACATGCCTTCACTAATAATTTATTGGAAAATTTTACACATTAATGATAAAATTTAAAATTTTTTCGTACATTTCAAGTTCTCACTGAGGGATAATTTACCCTAATTTATTTTTAAAAAAATTATATAGATTTTATTCCAAATTTTTTTAGAAGACCCACGCCCGCACCCGACTTGGTCCGGGGCGATTTGTGTGGGAAGTACCTCACCCTTCACAAAATGTTGGGCGCCCTTTGGACCCAACTCAACCACAAGTCCAAGAGTGATCTAAATATGGATAACAACACATCAAGATGGTTGGTTGATCAAAAGTAATTACAAATACACGAGTGTAATTTTTTCTTATGTAAGAAACACAGCAAATGTTACAACACCTCACCCCCATAAAGATTTTCACATTTTGTAAATATTTACTCTATTTCTCAATGAATGATAATTTTTCCATATAGATAAATCAAATCAAATTTTATAAAAAATAAGATAAATTATGCCAATAGGTCTTGTATTTTGACTCTAATGCCATTTTAATCCCTATAATTTCAATAGACTTTTATGTCAATTTAGTCTAATTTATAATAATTGTTAATAATTTTTGCACGTAAAACTGTATATATTATGTTCTTAAAAAAAAATTATAACTTTAACTTTCAAGTAACTTAACCCTAATCAATTCAGTGAACATTTTACTTTAAAATTTCTAATCAGCGTTATTTTTTTTTTTTAATTAAATTGACAAAAAATCAAAATAACTGAAATTATAAGAATCAAAATAACAATGCACCAATTACTAATCTAATTTGCCCAAAAATCAAAAGTTTTAGCTATCATTCATCCATGAAATCAATTTGTCATTCAGTTCCAATTTTTAGTTCAAAGAAAAGATAGACCAAAAAACTTACCCAGCTGCGTCGCCGACGAGCGCGACTCTGTCTGCGATCCGGCGAGGACGAGGGTGTTCCGGGATAGGATGAGCCTCGACCCGGATGATCCGGCCGCCGAGAATCTTATCCCGGGCACGGTGCCTCGTGGCGGTCTGAAACTTCTTGATATCTCCCTTGTGAGTCACCGTTCCGGTACCAACAGCAACATGATCACATTTCGGAAAAACCCATCCATAGAAATCCGGCGAAACATCATCTCCAACATACATCTCCGCGAGATTCTCATAATACTGCATTTTCTCATCCGGAATCTTAATCCTCTCCTGAAACGCAATCGCGTACTCATAATCCCCTGCTTCGATCGACTTAGCCACTCGGGAATTAGCTCCGTCGGCGCCGATCACGGCGTCCACTTCCAACTTCCGCCGCTCGCCGGCGCCGCCGGTTTTGGAGTCGTAGCCGGTGTAGTGGAGGACGTAGGATTCGTCGGAGGTTTTGGGTTTGTCCATTTTGAGGAAGAGACCGTTGATCAAGGCGGCGCCGGAGGAGGCAGCGCGGTCACGGAGATAGGAGTCGAGGATTTCGCGGCGGACCATTCCGATGTACTCGTGAGGCTTTAAGGTTTGACCTATGTCGACCGCCACATTGGACGGAGAGATCATCTTCATTTTGGTGACTCGGCGGTCTATGATGTCTAATGGTAGGTCGAACTCTCCGACCATACACAACGGTATGGCGCCGCCACACGGTTTGCAATTATCGAGCTTTCGTTCGATTAAGTAGGTCTCGATGCCGCCCTTTGCTAGGGTTTCGGCGGCGGCGCCACCGGCCGGTCCGCCGCCCACGACGGCAACGCGGAGGTTCCGGCCGGTGATTTTGGGGCTGGATTTTCCGGCAATGATGTGGAGTCTTTTGTGGGTTGTGGTGGGTTTGGAGAGAGGGGTGGGCTGGTGGTGGTCCGCCGTGGAGTGGCGGAGTCCGACGAAGGTTTTGAGGGCTAGGGAGGCCATTTTTTTGGGGGTGGAGGACAGTGGAGTGGGGAGTGGGGTTGAATTGATACTGTTTTGTTTTGTTTGTTTTTTTGTAAATATTATTGGTGGATATGGTTTGGGATATTTTGGGGGTTTGGACCGTTGGATTTGTGAGATGGACGGTTGTGATTTGATGTGGATAATGGGGGGTGGATTTTCGTCTGGATGATGATGTATGGTATGATAGTGTGATTTACTGTGATATTATATGGTTCTGATTTTGCATGTGCTATAGAGTGGCTACAATTGTGCCACGCTGGGGTACTTTTGGTGAATTGACATGTTCTTGTCATTCACCACCGTCGTGGTGGCCTCAGAAGTTCTACAGGGTGTGTCAAATTTGATTTTTAGAGGTGCAGGATGCTTGTTTTGTTTTGGTAATTTTCTTTGAAGATTTTGTATGACATTTGGGAAATGAGTTGATTTTTTTAATTTTTTGGCTTTTTTTTTTTTTTTTGTTTTTGATTATTTCAGCCTAAGTTAAAAAGTTTAGTTTGGGAATGACTTTTTGATTTTTTTGACTTTTTTTGTAACAGAAGAGTGTAATGATTATGAGTTGAATATGATGTTTTGTTTGTTGTGACTAAAATAACTTATTTTATTTTTTGTGACTATTTTAATCCTAAAACCACTTGCTAAACACCACCAAAAACCACTTGCAAACCCACTTGGCTTTAATTGATATTTGATCTTTTTTTTTTTTTTTTTTTGGCATGTGGTTGAATTTTATTGGGTGTTTTAATGGTGAGTCCCTTCTTTGAGTATTCAAATATCAACTTGAGGTTTCGAGGAATATGTGGTTGTGTAGAGTGTGGTTCAGACAATTTAAAAGTAAAATTATAAATTAAATGGTAGATTGGTAAATAATTAAATTGCAATTTAGGTAGTTTGGGACGAATTAGTAGATTGAAAAATATATAACACTAATTTGTATAATATTTTTCATATATATAATACAAACTAATTTTACGTACTAATATTATATATATATATATATATATATAACTATTAATGTGTAACACATTTCGGGCTTGTTTTGTTTGTTTTTGGGAGAGTTGTTTTTGAAAAAAATTTGAGAGAGTTGTTTTAGAAATTTTTTTAGTTTGTTTGGTTGTATATTTTGAGAGACAAATTTTTTTTGGGAGTTTGGGATGATTTGATATTTTGGGAGAATTGAGTAGATGTGTGTGAGAGAAAAGTGATTGAGAAGGAGAGAGGAGAGATGAGAGAGAAAAAGTGATTGATTGATGTGTAAGAGAGAGAAAGTGATTTTGAAAATTTTTTGAGAAAAAACTCAAACCAAACAAATTTTGGGAAATTTTTTTTTCTGAAACTCAGTTCCCAAACTCAAACCAAACATACCCTTCATGTCTTAAATCTCTCTAACTCATTTTCACCTTCTTTTTTTTTTTGGTGAGTATTTGTTTTTACTTTAATATTACATTAAATGTTAAAAAAAAAATATGTATTAAGTACAGCAAAGTGGAGCGATTTTGAAAGTAAATTATAAATTTTAAAGTTTAATTCACAATTAACGGATAGAACAATGCGAATTGGTGTCGATTGGTACTGTTTTAACAAATTGAGCGGTATTTTACACATCCTTAGTGGGGTGTACAATAATCTAAATAGTTTATTTTATACAATCTTTTGATATATTATTTATTAAAAAATTAGTTTACTTTGATAGTTATAATATTTTTATTTTATTGTATTTGTCTTAAAAAAAATGATTTATTTAAAATATATATATAATTTAATTTTTTGAAGATAAATGAGATAAAATAAAAATATAGGAAAATTTATTCATAAATCTCATATAAAGGAATGTTGATCCATTTACTTTTAAGAGTTTTTTTATGAACCAATTAGTTGTTTTTATTTTGAAAATTCGTATTTATTTGATTTGGTGTCATTTGAGTTTATGTGAATGCCCTTTTGTGATTTATTTTTATAATTTTTTGATTCATTTTTGGGATGGAAATGAAAACATAAGGTGTGAAAGATTTTTTTGGGGAAATTGGTAGCTAAAGTGTTGGTTATAGAATGTGGAAATCTACGTTTATGTTAGTGTGGTTTTCTAGTGTTACATTAGAGTGCAACATTTGGAAAGAAAAAAAAATACACTAAGGAATTTTTGTGTGTTATATTGATTGGAGTGTTACGTTTGGAAAAAATACACTAAGAAATTTTTTTGGAATGTTACATTATTACGTTTGAGAAAAGTACACTAAAGAGTATTTTAGTGTGTTACATTAGAGTTTTACATTTTTTGAGTGTTATGTTTGAGAAAAATACATTAAAGAATTTTTTTGAATTGTTACATTTAGTAATTTTAACATTATAAGAAAATTTACATTTATCTTTCAACTCATAACACACGTGCGTTTATACTTTGTTTTTTTATGTAATTTACACTAAAATAGGACCTTTAGCTCTACCAAAAAAAAAAAAAAGACCAAACAATTCATAAAATTACTATTTAAAATTTATTGGTGTTCACTCAATATTATAATTATTAAATCAATCTAACTTTTTTTATGTAAATATACATGAAAAATTCTATATAATGAACATGAGACTCATGGAGGCTAGGGGTGTAATTTTGGTCTAGTCCGGCCGGCCCATGTCGGGTCTTACGGGTTCTTGCCAAAAATTGGGCCGGGCCGGGCCGAGCCGGTCCACGGGCTAAAAAACTAGGCCTAGGCCCAATGGTATTCGGGGCTTTGGGCGGGCTAGTGGGCTGGGCTCGGGCTGGGCCTAGGGCTCGGGCTTTGGGCGGGCCTAAACAATTTTTTTATTTTTTTCACCAAAATTTTATTATTTTTCATTAAAAATAACACTAGGCCTCAGACCTGGCTTCTGAGTAGGCCTTGAGCGGCCCTCGAGCCGGGACGGGCTTCAAAACGATGGCTCAGGCTCACCCTGGGCCGCGGGCAGACTTCAGGCCGCCCACGGGCCACGAGCCATTTTTACACTCCTAATAGAGGCCTACTGATCTCCCAAATTCTCTTATAAAAATACTAGGAAAGATTTGCACGGGATCTTATTTATTATTAATGAATTTTATTGAATTTTAAAGGGAGATTTATTAGAAATTTTTTTTTCAAAAGTTTGTATCTCAATTAGTTCATAAGATATTATTGTATTTCAATAAGTCCTATTATTTGAATATTTAATCTACCAAATCATAATTCTCATATTTAAGGTATTTTATGAACATTTCTACCCTTGTAAATAATTTTTGAATGGTTAGTAATTTGGTGCTATGAACATTCATATTTTACAATGTGAATATTCATATTGATAGTGTGAACATTCACATTGACAATATGAATATTCACATTGACATGTTAACATTCATATTAATGGTGTGAACATTCACATTAACGATATGAACATTCCCATCACGGAACATTTGCACTGTAAATGTAAATATTATTAAGAATATTTTGATAACTATGTCACCCATAAGACTTATTGGAATATAAAAAAATAATGTGGACTAAATGAAATATAAGTAGGTGAAAATGGATTTATGAAAAAGTGTTCTAATTTTAAATACTATTGAAAAAAATATTATTTATCTTTTTAAGTAAAATTGATATAATTTACAAAATTTGAATCCACCGTAAATAGTTAAAATGAAAATTTAAAAGTTTTAGCATATTTAATTATGAAGTTATTTTTATTTTTTAGACTTTATTTGAATCTCGAAATTGAATAGCAATTTGTGAAATGAAAGAATAAAAATAGGGCGGATTGCATTAACCGTTCTTATATTTTGGGATTTGTATCACTTTAGTCCTTGACATTTAAATTGTGATATATTTGATCTTAAATTTTGAATCTCGTTCTAAATAAAGACAATTGAAGACATTGTTACTCTATTTGAAAGGCAAAATCATCATATAATTTATTTTGTGTTGGTTAACTTATACATTATTTAAAATATAAGGGTGTTTTTTTTTTTTAATAAATAATGTTGAAACTATTTTGTTATAAAATTTTGTTTAATTTGGTTTTCAGAATATATTTTCAAATTTTTTTCCCTAAGAAACTAAAAAATTAAATTAGTGAAAAAAATTAAAAATACATTATTTTTATATAATTGTATCTTTTGGAAGGGAAGAAATAATTTTTTTATATTTGTTTTCGTTAAATTAATTTTCATTTTTTCAAAAGTCAAACATGACGACAATTTTGATGTCATTATTAAACCAATCCATTAAATCAAAAAATTCAAAATTAAAAGCATTTCATATATTAAATATATCGATTATACATTAAAAACTTAATAACCATCAATTATGACAACCATCTAAAAATATTTGTTAACAACAAATACAACCATCTATTACATGATAACCATCCAAAAATATTAATAAAAACAATCACTCATTGCATGATCATTATCTAAACACATACTAAAAATTAATTTGATAAAAAATAAAAAAGTAAAAGATTTATCATTTTTATATAATTTTATCTTCGATGAGTAGAAATAATTTTTAAAAATTTTAAAATAATTTTTTGACATTTATTTTTGTCAAGTTGGTTTATATTTTATTAAATTAATGACGTTACCTTTGAAATGGAACAACAATATCTTCAATTGTTCTTATTTGAAATGAGATTTAAAATTCAGAATCAAATATATCACAATTGAAAGATCAGGAATTAAAGTGATATAAGTTTCAAACTACAGAGACCTTTAATATAATTCATGAAAAAAAATATATTACTTATGTTTCAATCTAATTCCACTCCACAAGTCCCTCTCCAAATCAATTTTATAAATAAAACCTTAGGGTTGTTATCTCAAAACTTATTCTCACCACACTACCCTATTTGGTTTTCAGTTTTTAAAATAATTTTTTGAGTTTTCAATTCATATTTTTATATTTATAATAAAATTTTTAAACATTTTAATCATTTATTTATTTATTTAGTTTTAGATTCACTAAATTTTAATATACTTATAAAAGTAAAAAATTTGTACAAATTTTTTTTTTCAAAATTCATTGAATACAACAAAATATAAAAATATATTGATTTTTTTTTTGTTGTTGTTGTATTTTTCATAATTGGTGAATTTTTTTTAAATTTTTTTTAAAAATTTATATATTTTTAAGCGTATTTAGATTAGGTATATTTAAAAAATAAAAAAATTACTTAAAATATTATAATAAAAAAGTTCATTAAAAATAGAAAAACATAAAAAAATAAACAATTCAATGTTTTTGAAGTTACTTAGGTAGTGTTAGGTAACGTTTATATTTTTGGTTTATGTTTATAAAAATTTTATAAACGGATTTTTATTTATTTTTAGAAAAACATAAATTACAAACGCGTTTGGTTTGAACAAAATATTTGAAAATTTTTAAAAACGTAAACTAAAAAATATGTTTGTTTAGACCTAAGATATTTAGAAGTATTTTTTTTAATTTTTGACAATGGGATCATACACATTATAAGTGAAAAAAATTAATGGGAAGAAAAATAATTGAAAAACAATTTATTTGAAAAATAATTAAAAAAAAAATTGTTAGTCAAATTTTTAAATTTTTGTTTAAATGAGTTTACATTTTTTCCTCAAATTTATAAACTGAGACAATCATTTATAAATCAAAAAAATTATTAAATAAGTTTTTATGATAATTTTTAAAATTTTTGTAAATATAAACTAAAAATTAAAAACGAAATGATTACAAACAGTACTTAGTGTTCAAAGAAATTAATCCCATAGTGATGAGAGAGAGGGAGTAAAAAAATTCATCTTTTTGCTTTTATGATCATGTACAAAAATGTGACAAAAGTCCTTTAAATATTAAATTCATAAAAAACTAATTGCCTATCAGTTGATAATTAAATATCTTAATCACATACATTGAAAACAGCTCCGATTCGTAGCTCGAATTCGGAGGCTCGAATTTGGCTCGAATTAGGAGTAGAGGAAGAAGAGAAGAAGAAGAAGGAAGGAGGAGGAGGAGGAGAGCAGGAGGAAGAGGAGGGAGGAGGAGGAGGACTGAAGGGGATGGGAGGGGGCCATAAAAATGGGGCTGGAGGAGGAGTCGGGGTCGGAGGCGGGGCTGCGACGAGCTGCGGCGGGGCTGCGACGATCGGCGGCAGGGGCCCTTCTCTCCTCTCCTCTCCTCTCCTCTCTCTCTCGCCTGTATTGCCTGGTTCAACGAAGAAGAAGAAGAAAAGAAAGAAAGAAAAGGAAGAAAAAAAAAAAAAAATTCGAGACCCAAAACGACGTCGTTTTGGGTCTCGAGCTGAATTCGAGCCACGGAATTCGAGCTACGAGGCATTTTTCCATTGAAAATGAGATGTTTGATAGCATTAATAATGAAATGCTTACGGAATAATTTCAAAATATAAAAATTGATTGAGAGCAATTTGAATTATTTATTATTATTATTATTATTGTAAAAGTGTTAATAGAAATGTATTAAACGCCTTTTCTATTTATAGTTTTAAGAATTTTAAATTGTCTTTGTCAAATTAAACAAATATGAAACGATGTTTATGATAATGCCATTTATATATTATGTTTAGAAAACTCAATCAGAACAAGAAAATTTATACAAAAAAAAAAGAAAAAAAGAGAATTATAAAGATAAAAGTAATTTTATTTACACACCACTATCTCTCTCAATTTACACCATCTCTCCAATTTTTTCTTTTTTGTTGGCTTTTTTCGCTTTCAAAGGGTAATTATGTAATTTTAAACGTGCCAGTAAGAATCAATCAGTCTTTACAGAATTTTAATTGCTAACCAATTATCAGACGACTGTGTTAAAGTTCTTTCAGTCTCAATAAGGAGGACTTTGCTCGTGGCTTGTTTAAGGAAAAATTTATAAGAAATAACAAGTACAGCACAATTTAATAACTGAATTTCATTGAGTGAATAAGAACTTACAATGAAATAATCTAGTTTTGAAAAGATTTACAGCAATGACTACTTAAGAACTACTCCTAGGAAATGAAGTGTAGTACAGGAATTAAAATGTTGAAAATATAAAGAACTGGAAATATAAAAATTGAAAAAAAAATAATAAATGACTAGTTTCTGGATCTCCGTCTTTGTCCTGCAATTTGGGGCCTTCCCTACTATTTATACTCTTAAAGGGTAACTGTCGAAGTGGGCTTCTAACCGTCGAAATGTCCTCCTATGATTGCTGATCATGCTTTCTCACAATTAGTTCCACTATGCCATTCTTGTAGTTAGGCTTCTCTAATAGATTTGAATTTGAATTTGTGAGTAACCATTGGGCCACGTCATCTTGCGCCTTCTAGTTATTCTAGTGCTGCGTAGACCCATTATAACTAATATGACCTGCCACGTGTCTATTTTTGATTTGAGACTTGTATTAACTCCCCGAATTGTCTTTCATATACCACGTGTTAAGCTGCGATTAACTTTTACAAAATATGTAGCCAATATTTTTTTATTACATTTTTATCTCTCAAGCAAATTGCCTCCACACCCCTCCTTCCTTCTCTTTAACTCTAATGCCGCCAACTTCCATCTCCTTCCGACCCTATTAACGCTGGTGGCCACTTTCCTACCCTCTCCTACTAGCTTTGACACCCTACCCTCCTCCCGCCATGCCACTTTCATTTCTGATGCTGCATCCCCTTTGCAAAAATCCTTCAATGACCCCTCTTCCTTCTTAGTCACCATCGCAACCTCATTTCCTTTCCTTCATCCTCTGCAGCTTTCATCTCTAACCACCATTTTCTTATAGTGAAAGAAAAAGAAGCAATAAGTGCACGTGGAAGAGAGGAAGAAAGATATCAATTGATCTGGGTTTTCCAGATGGTGCAACAATGGCGATGTCGGTGCAACGTTGATACTGCAATGGAGAGAAGAGATCTGGATTTTTCAGATCTGGACTGCGATGATGGCGGTGAGGGGCTGTGCATGTAGTGGAAGAGGACGGGGTTGATGTAGGAAATGGTTAGAGAGACGATAGCTGCGGGGTCAGGCTGTGGATGGCGGACGATGGCAGGAAGTGGGTCGCCGGAGCTGGGGATGGCAAAAGAGGGTGTGACTAGAGCTGGTATTGGCTGGATTGGGAGGGTGGGTTAGGGTTAGGGTTAGGGTTGGGGTATTTTGGGTATTAGATGGTGTAAATTTAGAAAATAGTCAAAAATAAAAACGGTGTGGGGTGTGAACTAAGAAATGGTGTCTACTGAAATGAATGGTGCTATGCAAATAAAATTTCCCTAAAGACAATTATACATGTTGATTAAAATTATTAAATATAAAAGTCAAATCATGTATAAAAATTCTATAATAAATATACATTCCCAATTCATAATTTGCCATAAACTATACACAACATAAATTAACACCATAATAAATTCATAATTTTTTTTAGTGGAGACCTTTCTGCAGATAAATATTAATAAATAATAAAATAAAAACAAGATAAAACACAAAAATAAACAAAAATAGAGAAATGAAAAAACAAAGAAAAAAAATCAGTGTGTTTGGTTTGAGTTTTCTGGATTAAGTTTTTTGAAAATTGAGTTTTTTGATTTTCGTATTCTTTTGTTTTTAGTATATTTTTTAAATTTTAAACATTTTTTTTTACTTTTTTAGATGCACCTTAGTTAGATGTATCTAAAAAGTAAAAAATTGTGAAAAAATATTTTAAAAAATTAATAAATACATAGAAATACAAAAAATGTATTGAATTCTTATATATATATTTTTTTGTATTTTTGGCATTTAGTAAATTTTTAAAAGATTTTTTTTACAATTTTTTTACTTTTTGTTATTTATGTTAGGTGTGTTTAAAAAGTAAAAAAAAAATTGCTTAAAATATTAAAAAAAATTCAATAAAACAAAAAAACACGGAAATAAGAAAGTAGAATTTTCTGAAAAGTGTTTTCTGAAAAATGAAAACAAGCAAGCTGTTTTTTTTTTTTTTAATAATTTTTTTAGGAGAATTTTTTTTAAGGTCCCTAATAATAGTAATTTAGAGGATAGAGGACACCAAAAAAAGGGGGTGATGCATTAGGTCCCTCAACTATATTGCGTGCATTTTTAATTATTTCATGGACTAAAATACCCTTCACAAATTAACACAGAAACTAAACTGGATTCCGACGACTGAGTTCCATTCCAAACATTCAACCGTCTTCACGAGCAAGAGAACAACATAATTAGGATTTCAATATCATTTTCACTATCGACATTAGAGTTTCATTATCTTCTACAAAAATCTTTTCCATTCCTTCCTCATAAATTTCTCCGACCCTGTTTTCACTGTTCATTGTCATCTCAATTCATCTTCGTTACATTGCATCTTCATCTCAGGGCATATCAGTTCGTAATTAGCGTTTCATCCCAACTCTGGTAAGTTTTTCTACAATCCAACGAGTTTTTCTCTAGAAACATAGTTAATTACATTTTATATTAACCTTCCATTAATTAGGGTTTCAATTTCGTAATAAAAAGCTACATGAATTTGAAAAAAGTTACTTCTCTGTGTTTTGAACTTATTCTTGAATATGTTTGTGTGATTTTATCTGTAAATTTCTTTGGCATTTGAATTTCTCTGGTATTTGCTTGATGTCTGTTTCTTCTTCGAATTTTCTTTGGCATGTTTATTTTGAAAAAAAGTTATTTATCTGTGTTTTGATCTTATTCTTGAACATGTTTGTGTGATTTTGTTTGTAAATTTCTCTAGAATGTCTATTTTTCTCTAGAATATGTAATTTTCTCAGGCATTTTTATTTTCTGTGCCTGCTAAATTTATGCTTCTTTTTTGAATTTTCTTTGGTTATATTTTACATCTATATGCACTACAAGAAAAAACACTTTTAGCGACCACCTATTTTCAGTTGGTCGCAAATAGTCCACTTTCTGCGACTAAATTTTTTCTGGTCGCTGATGGGTATGTTTTTGCGACCCACAATTTTTTGGTGGCTAATAACTAATTTTTCGTAACCAAATACAAATCTGGTTGCAGAAGGTCGTCTTTTGGCAACCAAAAAATAAATTGGTCACGAATGACTTAACTATTGGTGACCAACTACAAATTTTGGCCGCGGAAGATCACCTTTTGGGGACCAAAAAATAAGTTGGTTGTGGAAAGTTATGGTGGGATAAAAAAACAAAAAAAAAAAAAAACGGGTACTACTGTAATTACATTCTATTTTTTGTTTAGGCATTGAAGGTTTTATGAAATAATATATAACCCAATTTTTATGGGTTATATATTTTCTCTGCCATATGTGAACAACAAGCATATTATTGGCAGGGTGAACTGGGTGCATGGAGAGTGACTCCTTGGTCAGGAGTTCAACTCCCAGGTAGAGCAAAAGAATATTTTTCTTTGGGCGAAGGCGCTGACTTTTGGCTAAGTTTGGTCACTAAAAGTTACCTTTTGGTTAATATGGATTGGACTTTCCGCGACCAATTATTTGGTCACCAATGGTCCCTTTTGGTGACCAACTATAATTTTGGTCGCAGAAAACTATATGTGACAAGGCTTTAGTGACCAATTCGCGACTAACACATTTTTGGTCACGAAAAGCTTTTAGCGACCAAATATGGCACTTTTCGCGGCCAAAAACATTGGTCGCGGAAAATGTAATTTCTTGTAGTGATGTAATATTACTCTCTTGTCTGTCTCTAAGTTTCTCTGACATTTATAATTTTCTTCGGCCACATCATTTTTCTCCGTTGTGGGTCTCTATCATGTTTAATTTTCTCTGGTTGTGTATGTAAATTTCTCTGGCATTTTAATATTATGGACTGGAAATTTTCTCTGGAATGGAAATTTTCTTGGGGATGTGTAATTTTCTCTAGCATTTTCATTTTCTGTGTTGCTAGGTTTATATTTCTTTATGAATTTTCTTTGGCTATATTTTACATCTATATGTAATTTGTAACAATTTTTGAAAATTTCTCTGTCATATTTATGTTGCTTTGATTATTTTCTCTGGGAATGAAACTTAGCTGTGGCCACATGTATTCCACACGAAAACACTTAGTATTCTCTTGTCAGTGTCTAAGTTTCTCTGAAATTTATAATTTTCTCTGACCACATTAGTTTTCTCTTTTGTGTCTGTCTGCTATGTTCAATTTCTCTAGTTGTGTCTGTAAATTTATCTGGCATTTTAATATTATGTGGCTTGCTAGATTTACGTTTCTTTTTTGCAAATTTCTGTGGTATGTTTATTTTGTTCAATTCTTGATTTCAATGTTGTGTAATTTTTTGTGGCATGTTTACGTTGCTTTGTTTATTTTATCTTACTAATTGTGGAATAGAAATTTTCTATAACTTGCCATGTTTACTTTTCTCTGTCATATTCATTTTCTGTGCTTACTAGATATATGTTGCTTTTTTGAATTTTCTCTGGCTACATTTTACTTCTATATGTAATTTTAACAATTATTGAAAATTTCTCTGGTATGTTTATCATGCTTTGTCGATTTTCTCTAGGAATGAAAATTTTCTGTGGCTAGATGTATTCCACAAGAAAACAATTAGTACTCTGACATTTAATTTTTAGTGTCTAATTTTCTCTGATATTTATAATTTTTCCTGGCCACCTTAGTTTTCTCCGTTATGTGTAATTTTCTTTGACATGTTCAATTTTCTCTAGCATGTTCAATTTTCTCTGGGATTTAATGTTGACATCTTTATGTTTTCATCATTGTCTAGAAATGGCAAAATGTAAAAGCAACAAAACACTAGAAACACCGAGTAAGAAACAAAAACTCTCTCAGTCTTCTTTTGATCTTAGATTAAAAAGTAGCAAAACACCACAAACTCCTTGCCAAAACACACAAGTCCAAAGTGATGAAGAAACTAGCATCAAGATGAATACCCTAACTTCAAAAGACTCAAGCTTAAGGGGGAAAAAATCTGTTAAACTCCAAAGAAAGAGAGCTCATTACAGCATTCAATACCGATCCAACCTCTCATCTGTTGTCTCCTTTTTTCAAACACTTAAATTCAATTCAAACCAACTTGAAGAACTTCAAAAGACCCCATTCTGGTATTTGATCCAAGCTCTAACCACTGGAAGGATGGATCCAAGGAAGTCTAGGAAATCTGATGATGATGTAGTTGTAATAATCCAACGTTACAATGAAAAAACGAAAGCATTCACAGTTGGTAAAAATAACTTGACCTTTATAACCAATGACATGACCTTGATTTATGGTTTGCAAGGAGGTAAATGAGCCATGTCATTAATGTCATGACCCGAACCTGCCCCTATGGATTAAGGTTATAACCGGCTAGTAATCAAGGGATTACCCGCGACCTCAAACCAAACAAAACATATTCCATTAGAGTTAAGGGGCCAAACAGAAGCAAAAATTTTGTCCATAGAGCCGTGCTTACATGGCACATCAAATAACACATATCTGCATTCATTAATAACTCACACCAAAAGGGAAATCAACTTAAAATGTTATACACCCACATGATCATTCAAGTCTTAGTCAGCCTAACCAAAACTTATATACAAAGGTAATCCAACAATTTTGCCAACATAACGAGATTATAACAAAAGATCAAAAGAGGCGAAAGTAAGTCTCATGCGTGAGACGTTTGGGTTGATTCTCCAAAACTTGACCTTTCTCACAGACTTCACCGGGGTTGGGTTTGGACATCTCTTTGCTCACTTATATACACATGAATGAGTGTGAGCAAAAGCCCAGTGAATAATATCAAATAAAGAAGGTACACAAATGAGATTCACATATATCGAACGGCCTTGGGCCCATATAGAATTCTATTTAGTGCATTATTTTGGTACATTAGGTGATTTAAGCCCGAACGTATCAAATGGCCTTTGGCCCACTTCGTTCCTTAACAAGCGGCCTCGAGCCAAATTCATTCATGTATATCAAACGGCCTTTGGCCCAAACAATTGTATCCAACGGCCTTTGGCCCATTCATTCATGTTAAACGGCCTTCGGCCCAATCATTAATGTCAAACGGCCTTCGGCCCAATTGTTCATGTCAAATGGCCTTCAGCCCGATCATTCATGTCAAACGGCCTTCGGCCCGATCATTCATGTCAAACGGCCTTTGGCCCAATCGTTCATGTCAAACGGCCTTCGGCTCGATCATTTATGTCAAACGGCCTTCGGCCCAATCAATGGCATCCAACGATGTTTGGCCCAACCATATGGCATAACAAATATTTGTCCACAATTCGATTTAGCAAACTTATAAGACTTAGATAGAAGTAAGCAATTGGAGAAATAACATACTTCAAATATCTTTATTAAGATATTACTCACTGTGATTTGTTGATGGATTTGCCCTCGTGCTTGACCCTGCACATTTCATGAACATAATGGGTCATAAACGATTCAATTCGTTCTTAATTCATACATCCTTCTTAGGCTTCCTTTCTTATCCTTTTAACTCATTTATGATGCTCAATGCATGCCTAAGAGTGCTTAGAAATGAAAGAGAACGGAAAATGAAACACAGAACACCTTTACAAAATTCTGAAACAGGGGTCCCACTCGAGCGTAGGTTCCGCCGCTCGAGCGGACCCTCATGGTCTGCAAAAGTACTGGTTGCCTCATTTTTACGCTCGAGCGTGAATTCGGACGCTCGAGCTGAAAGTCACACTACATAGCTCCCCGCTCGAGCGGACATCAATGTCTGCAAAAAATTCTGGGAGCTCGCATTTCACGCTCGAACGGACATGCCAAATTCTGGGTTTTCCAGAACTGTTCTTGAGGCTCAAATTCAACATTCAAAGGCTTTAAACTCATGATTTGTAATACAAAAACATGGAGGGACATCACTGTGACGCCCCAAATTTTTTTTTTTTTTTTTTTTGAGACATCACAAGAATTTAACTAACAATAACTTGCTAGATAAAATTTTAACTACTAATTAGGAAATTTTAAATTCTTACATAGTCAAAGTCAAACAACCAAATAAAACTACAAGTTCACACACAACATCACAACATAGTTAAATACTAATACAAGAAATAACATGCTTTTATTTTGATAAGATCTTGGCTCTAAGTTAGCCAAGGCTCGATATTAGCAGCAACTCCCATTTCAGCTTCGGTTCCCTCTTCGGCATAATCTGGCATGAAACGCCAGGACAACAAAATATATGCCATGAGTTTTGCAACACAGTAAGAAAACATAACCAACCTACCATTCTTTTTAAGAGAAAAATAATAAGATTCTAAACATGAGATAACAATATAATTGTACACATAAATTACAACCATTAGGATAATTTTCAGTAATATTAATAAATTAGGTGACACTCGAAATCTCACCACAGAGATTTAACTTACCAATCACCAAGCATGGCAACGGTTAATTTGAAACCCCCCCTTGGTCAAATATTTAAGTGTTACCAATCGTAACTACCAGGGATGCCCACGTCCGGAGTTATATACCCAAGTAGTGGCATCCGTGGTCTGCCCCAAGGGACCGGTCTGCCAGGGGTACGTAACCTCCCTGTGTGCCACCTGCACATCCACCCTTATTCCAAAAAATACCGAAAAGGGTTCAAATAAGTCCCGTGCCATCTTAGGATTCCGCGACACAATTTACACGAGAATTCTCAAAACCAGGGCTCACCCTGAATACCCGGTATTAACCCTTCATCAGTAACTCATTATATACCGTTAATCCTTTTGGTTAATTTATATAATTAAACACAAATTATTCAAATCTCAATCACCAATAATGTTATACCAACTAAAGAAAAACTCCCAACATAAAATATTATGCATGTCACCCAATAATAGTTCAATGTACAAAATTTAGTAAACAATTACTTAAAACCATGGTATGAACATAATAACTTAAATACAAGAAATAAACCATAAATGCACACCTGCACAAATTTTTGATTTACTAAATTAGTATAATATGAAAGTGGTGATTTTATCCTATCCAGAAAAATTTTCAGAATATATATCTTGCAAGTAAAATTTTAAATACATTACTTATACAAGTCTAAAATTCATATCAATCTACAGAATAATCCATAAACATGTTATGGTCATTTTTCAGAAAGAATTTTCCAAAAATAAATTATGAATAATTCTTAAAAATTCCAAGGGTGTTATGACACAGATTTGTCACATTTCCTTATATTAATTCCATGCTTAAATTTATAGATCAAACCCATAATCTAAAAATTTATCATGAAACTAGACTTCTCAAATTTCATCTTTTAGTTAGAAATTACCAGATTTGGCTTAGTATAGAATTTTAAATAAATTTTCAAATACATGGTAAAATCTGTCACACAGTTTCAGATTTAGTTAAAAATTTGTATAAATTCGTAGAAAGCTCAAAAATTGTTTTCAAAATTTCTGGATAAACTAGACATCATTATCAACAACTTTGTAGAAGAAATCATCTCAAAATTTTGAGTATAAAATTATCTAAAAATTCGGGTAAATATGCTGGCAGATTCAAAACAAGTTATTCTCGACACAGTTTCAGATTTAGTAAACAATTTGTATAAATTCATAGAAAGCTCAAAAATTGTTTCCAAGAATTTCTGGATAAACTAGACATCATTATCAACAACTTTTTAGAAGGAATCATCTCAAAATTTTGAGTATAAAATTATCTAAAAATTCGGGTAACATGCTGGCAGATTTAAACAGATTACTCTCAACACAGTTTCAGATTAAAAATTTGTATAAATTCGTAGAGAGCTCAAAAATTGTTTTCAAAAATTTCTAGACAAACTAGATATCATTATCAACAACTTTGTAGAAGGAATCATCTCGAAATTGTGAGTGTAAAATTATCTAAAAATTTGGGTAACAGGTTGGCAGATTCAAACAAATTATTCTCAACACAGCTTCAGTTTTAATTAAAAATTTGTATAAATTCGTAGAGAGCTCAAAATTGTTGCCAAAATTCTGGATGAACTAGACATAATTATCAACAATTTTGTAGAAGAAATAATATCGAAATTTTGAGCATAAAATTGTCTAAAAATTCGGGCAAACATGGCAGATTCAACACAGTTTTAGACAATGTATAAATGTACATAATCTGAAAATTTTCAATTATATAAAAAAAATGAGAGGGTTGAGAGGGTTTTCTTACTTAGTAGTAGGGTGACAAAATGGTTGAGAACTTTGATTTCCTTAACCTCCTACTCTTCTTCCTCTCCTACTACTAAACTTGGTTGCTTAAGAGATTTCTCTCCTCTCTTTTTTTTTTTCTTCTACCGAATGCTTGCATGCACAAGGAAGGCTTGCATGCATATATATAAGATGCTAGTTGAAGACATCTCTCTCTCCCTCTTTTTCTCTTTCTTTCTTTCTCTTCATTCTAAGGCTCCTTTCCCTCAATTCCAAGAGCATAATTAGCTCTTTTCCTAAACAAACATGCAAACCAACATGTGGAAAGCCTCCTGCAAAGGTTTGATTCCTCTTTTTTTTTTTTTTTTGTGTGTGTGTATTTGTATGGGTTCTGAAAATTGATACACTAAGATTTTTATCTAAGGTATTTAGTAAGAATAATTATTATATTGAGTCCTAATTAAAATAATTTCTAAACAACAATATTGAACACCCACAAAATTATTATTCTTAATAGGGTCTTTGTTAGTGATAGGATTTGGTTAATTTAAAACTAATTAATTAGTTAATTAATTTATTTTCTTTCAAGAATAATTTAAATATGGGTTTTCACAATCTACCCTCCTAAAAAGAATTTCGTCCTCGAAATTAGTTCGTACCTTTAGACTCGAAAAGTTGAGGATAATTGACACGTATCATATCTTCTCGTTCCCACGTTGACTCTTCCGTCCCACAATGTCTCCAGAGAACTCGAACCAATGGTATAGTTTTACCTCGTAATTTCTTCTCGCGACGATCTAAAATCTTGACAGGCTTTTCTTCAATTGTCACGTCTTCATCAAGATTAATCTCCTCCCAATTGATGATGTGAGAAGGGTGTGGCTCGTATTTCCGTAGCATAGAGACGTGGAAAACATTATGTACTCCAGCCAGTTGAGGCGGTAGAGCCAAACGGTACGCCACTTCTCCTATTTTGTCCAAAATTTCGAAAGGTCCAATGAAGCGAGGTGACAACTTTCCCTTCTTTCCGAAACGAACAACTCCTCGACGAGGCTGTATTTTCAGAAACACATGATCTCCAACTTTAAATGCTAAAGGTCTTCTCCTTGATCTGCATAGCTTTTCTGCCTACTCTGAGCGGTCTCGAGCCTTTGCCTAATTAGTCACCTTCTCGGTAGTTTTTGAACTAACTCTGGCCCTAAAAGGGTGCTTCTCCGACTTCTGTCCAACATATCGGTGATCGGCAAGGCCGTCCGTACAAAGCTTCATACGGTGCCATACCAATACTTGCTTGAAAACTGTTATTGTAAGAGAATTCGACTAGTGGTAAATGTTTCTCCCAATTACCTTTAAAGTCCATCACACAAGCTCGAAGCATGTCTTCTAAAGTCTGAATTGTTCTTTCTGATTGACCGTCAGTTTGAGGGTGAAAAGCTGTACTAAAACACAACTCTGTACCCAAGGCCCTTTGCAGACTTTGCCAGAATTGTGACGTAAAACGAGAATCACGATCTGACACTATTGAGACTGGTACTCCATGCAACCTAATGATTTCTCGAATGAATATTCGGCTTAAAGATTCGAGTGTGCCTCCTGGTCCTATTGGTAGGAAATGTGCCGTCTTAGTTAATCGATCAACCACCACCCAAATGGCATCATGGCCTTGGCGACCGGGGTAGTCCCGTTACAAAATCCATTGTTATGTGTTCCCATTTCCACTTAGGTATTGGTAAAGGTTGGAGTTTCCCTGCCGGCCTCTGATGTTCTGCCTTCACTTGCTGACACGTCAAGCACTTAGATACGAATTGAGCAACGTCCTTCTTCATTCCACTCCACCAATACTGTCGCTTAAGATCCTGATACATCTTGTTTCCTCCCGGATGGACCGCAAAAATTGAGTGGTGAAATTCTTTAAGTACTTCGTCTCTTAATTGTTTGATGTTTGGTACAAAAATTCTACCCAAATACCTTAAACTACCATCTTGATGGAGCGTCCAATCCGGTAAAAATTCCCCGGACACTAATCGGGCCTTGATGGAGTTGATCTCCTGATCAAATCTTTGGGCTTCCAACACTTTGGTAAGAAGTTGGGGTGTTGTAACTATTGTAAACAACCTACCCTTCCCATCCTGAGTCTCTGGTTATAACTTAAACTCATTCACAGTGCTTACCATTTCCTATTCTTTAATTGATATGTTGGCTACAATCCCTCTTGTCTTTCGACTTGTGCATCTGCTACAACATTAGCCTTTCCGGGATGGTAAGAAAGGTAAATTGGTAATCTTCAAGGTACTCCATCCAGCTCTCTGCCTCATGTTCAAATCTCTTTGTGTGAACAAGTACTTCAAGCTTTTGTGATCGGTAAATATCTCAAATATTTCGCCATAAAGGTAATGTCGCCAAGTCTTAAGTGCATAGACCACAGCTGCCAACTCCAGATCGTGAGTAGGATAATTTTTCTCATGATTCTTCAATTGTCTTGATCCGTAAGCCACTACCTTCCCGTTTTGCATTAATACACTGCCTAACCCTTCTTTAGAGGCATCACAATAAACAGTGTACCCAACGTCGCGTTCGGGTATGATTAATATGGGAGCGCTTGTCAGTCTCTTCTTGAGTTCTTGAAATGACTGCTCACACACTTCGTTCCATTCAAACTTTACTCCCTTTTTGCGTTAGGCGTGTCATCGGCTTGGCTAATTTGGAGAAATCCTGAATGAATCTCCTATAATAACCTGCTAATCCCAAGAAACTACGAATCTCAAAACGTATTCTTAGGTTGTTTCCACCCCATTACTGCTTCTACTTTAGCAGGATCCACTGATATCCCTGATTCAGATACAACATGACCTAAGAACTTTACTTCCTTCAGCCAAATTCACATTTGCTAGCTTTAGCATACAATTGGTTTTCTCTTAGAGTTTGCAAAACGGTCCTCAGATGTTGCTCGTGATCTTTCTCCGATCGTGAGTATATCAAAATATCGTCAATGAATACTACCACAAATTGGTCCAAATAGGGGGTAAAAATTTTGTTCATTAAACTCATGAATACCCCAGTGTAGACACCCCATTTTTGACCGACCTTAAGACTCAGACGTCACCGATTGAGCGCTCGGTGGTGTTGCATATCGTGCTCGTTCAGAAGTCTCAGAGTCGCGGCCGTGAGCCCTGCCTCCGGACTTCCGAACTCTCTTCTATGCCTTGCCTCGGTTTGCGAACTGGACTCGATTTTCTCTGTTTTCTTTCCTGAGGGGAGGGAGAGGTCCCGCAGACCATCTCTCAGTGGCCGTGGGCTACATTTTGTGGCCATAGGCCATTTTGCCCATTTCGGAGCCCGGTTCCCGTTTTCGGAGCCGTCAGGCCGTGTGCCTCGGTTCGGGACCACCCAACCATCTCCGATTCCTCCGGTTTTTGGCATGCATCTCATTTACTCCCTTTCGAGGACACTGGGGTCTAGATACCCACTTCGTGGCCGAATGCCACTTTCGTGCTTAACGGCCTATTTTCGGGATCCCGAACTGCGTGTTGTGGCCCCCGAGCATTCGTTTTGCATCGGTTTTTGTTCATTTTTGGCAGGTACCTCTGTTTTATCACCAGGAAGATCACTGGAGGTGGGAGGCTAGCAATTGTCTCAGCAACCAGTTATGCCTTCCGGCGCCCCCCGGCGCCCGTTTTTCTCACTTCCGGGCTAATGTTGAACACCCTAGGGCCATTTTCTTTGAGCCAAAACCACATATTTGTGTTGTACACACATGGGAGGATCCTAAAAACACATGGCCGGCCAGTAACTCTTATTGACCCTTTTGAACCCCTCTTTAAATGGCCTATTCTCTCTCTTGTTTTAGAGTTGTCAGTTTTGAACCACAGGGTCTTGTTCAGCACACATGGGAGGACACCAATCCTTGGTGGCCGGCCAGAAAATTTCATTGACCCTTTGACCCCTAGCCGGCCGGCCATGGGGGGTGGCCGGCCGGCCACCTGCAGCAAAAGTGCCTAGCCGGCCTGCTTCCTCAGTGTGAGTTTATTCCAGCTGTATCTTGGTTTTCCCCCAAAAAATATCTGATCCGAGGGAACCTTTTGGAGGGAAATAAGAGCTCATTTCCCTCCATTTTGAGAAGGATTCCTCTCTCCCTCTCTTGTCTACATTGGTGTCCTCCCAACTCAAGAGAAGAGATTACAAGCATTGGTTGAAGCATATACATACATACAACTTCATTTCCTTCAAGTTTTGGTGCCATTTCTTCATCATCTTCAAGCTCTACCCTCACCACTCCATTCCAGCAGCAAAGGAAGGGATTCCAGCAGCTTAGAGTCATCAAATCTGGTCCAAGAAGTAACAAAAGTATTGGTCTTCAAGGGTAAGTAGATTTCCCCTCTTTTGTAGCATTTTCTTGCTTCATTTCTTAAGCCTACTTGCTTACTGTTTTGGGCTCCAACCTTAACTGAAACTAGGTCTATTTTGAGCTATTCTTCATATTTGTTCAAGGGCTCAACCCTGTTTGAGCCCTCTATGGGGCACTTGCTTCAATATCATCTTGTATGCCAATATTTTGCATGAAATTTCTAGCCTATGAGTGATCTGTTTTCGAGCATAATGTAAACTGTAGGAGGGACTATTTTGAGCCCCTCTTCAATATTGAAGAAGGGCTCGACCCTGTTTGGGCCCCCTATCTTACACTTGCTTCATACTTCCTCCTATTTACCGTAAATTTGCATGATTTGTTTGGCTTATATGTAAATTGTTTTGGAGCATGTCATGAACTGTGAGTAAGCTTATTTTGTGTCCCTCTACAACATTGTAGAAGGGATCAACCTTGTTGGGGGTCTCCATGTTATACTTGTCATTATACCCCTCTTTGACCCCCATTTTGCATGCTTTTTTAAGCTTGTCTAGCTTCTGTTTTTGGCCATCATCAGAACTGGAAAGAGTCATATTTTGATCTTATTGACATATTTCATTAAGGGTCTTTGCTGGTTTGATGAATGTTTGGGGTACCTCATGTTATAGCCCTATGTATCCTAGTTCTTGCATGATATTTTTAGCATGTTTGGATACTGAGTCGGGGGATTTCATCTACTGTAAATGTTCATATGTTTAGTCCCTCATCAGTGTTGTAGAAGGGTACTTTTCCATTTGGGCATCGCATGTATCACTTGCTTCAATACCCCTCTCTTGGCCCGTATTTTTGCATGCTATTGTTGTCCTATCTATGCTTGCTGTTTAGCCCTTTTTATGACTGAAAAATGCTTGTCTTGGGGCTGCCTTGCTACTGTATTTTCATTCCATATCTGTATTGTGCATGTTTGGTATAGCTATAGGCCATTTCAGGTGCCTAAATTCATGTTTCGGGGCCATTTCATGCATCGGGTGTACTTTCGCCTCATTTCGGGGCTGTTTTCCCCCACTTTTCAGTACCAAAATTCATTTGCATGTTTGCATATCATTTCCATGTCATTTCATGCCTTACGGCCATCGCCTCGGTTTGCGCGCCCGTGTGCACGCATTTCGAGGCGCTTCATTTTCATCTATCGGCCTCCAGTGTGAGTAAGGTTGAGACTCTCTCATGTTGGTGTAAGCCCATATTGCATCGCATATCCCATTTTAGTCATTTTGCATTCCGTATGCCATTGCCTCGGTTTGCGTGCCTGTGTGCACGCATTTCGAGGCACTTCACTTTTATCCGACGGCCTCTTATGTGAGTGTGGCTGAGGCTCACTCATGTTAGTGTAAGTCCATTTTGCATTCTGTATGTCATTTTAGTCTTATCGCATTCTGTATGTCATTGCCTCGGTTTGCGTGCCCGTGTGCACGCATTCCGAGGCGCTTTCATTTTCATCCATCGGCCTCCCGTGTGAGTAGGGTTGAGGCTCTCTCACGTTGGTGTAAGCCCATATTGCATCACATATCTCATTTTAGTCCTGTTGCATTCCGTATGTCATTTTCTCGGTTTGCGTGCCCGCGTGCACGCATTTCGAGACATCTCATTTTAGTCTCATTGCATATCATTTCCATGTCATTTCATGCCTTACGGCCATCGCCTCGGTTTGCGCACCCGCGTGTACGTATTTCGAGGCATCTCATTTTCATCTATCGGCCTCTTATGTGAGTGTGGTTGAGGTCCACTCGTGTTAGTGTAAGTCCAATTGGCATTGCGTATGCCATTTCATGCTTTAGGATCATCGCCTCGGTTTGCGTGCCCGCGTGCACGCATTTCGAGGCATCTCATTTTCATAGCATTGTGCATGCTAGGATTGTATTTTAGTTGCATTCATGCATATCATGCATATTGCATCATGTTCGGGATAGGAGTTAGCCCGGGCACGGGAAACGAGGCACGTTTCGTACTCCGAGTGACGGAACGGGTCTCAATTCCCAAGTCACCGACACTCCGGATTATCCATGATGGAGTTAGGTTTTGTTGTAGCATTCATATGCATTCATCTTATATTGAGTTGTGCAATCTGATTCCTCGGCCATCATGCATCGAGATGCGTGATTGGTGGCACGAGGATCGAGGCATGCATATATTTGTGAAATACATTGCTATGCCCCTCTTCTGCTCTCTGTTGCAGCAAAATGGAGAATCAGTAACTTTTCGGAGTCTGGCACGCATTTCGAGGAACATTGCAAACAGAGGCTGATTGGGGCATCCCAGTGGATTTCTGTGCAAGGCAGCCCAACATGCATCATTTCATTATCCGGAGCGGAGTCAAGGCAGCCCCTGGCTTGCATGCCAGTTTACAGTTTTTCTTATTTAATTCGTTAATTAATTAGGAATTTGTATATTATTCGGACTGTATTATTTTGGACTGTATTATTCTTTCATTCAGGACTGTATTATTTATTCGGACCCTCTGCGCGAGGCATGTAATAAGTTGTGGGTGAGTGTGAATGTATGTCTTCCAACCCCACTCTTTCTTCCTTTTATTTACCTGCTTATGATGGTAGATTAAGGCATATTTCAATTAGCATACGGTATGACAGCATGTTTGCATCATTCATCTGTTTTGCACGCCCGCCGGCTCGGCGCATCATACAAACTGTATTTGTATTTCGATTCCGAATTGAATACGTGTTAGTTGTACATTCCATATGCCATGTTTAGAATAGCCGAGCCTGCTATGTTGCATTATTGCATGCGTTGCATTAGACATTTCTGTATAATTAGGATCATGCATGACTTCTAATCGGTCTTCTGTTTGGCTTGGAGTACTCGGTGAGTTTTATGCTTTAGCATCCTTGCATGCGTGTGAGTGTTGCCATGAATAGCATGCTTACCATGAGGCTATATGCTTATATGATATAACTGCCTTGAATGCCTGTGGTGGAGGTTGTGTTACTTGGAGTGGAACAATTCATCAAATGTTTGTTTTTAAGCCCACTAGACAGTGGCAAATCATGTTTTCTAAGCCCACCTGAGGGTGGCAAATCCACATCTTAGCCTACCTGCGGTAGCACTATCAAACCATTTTTCAAACAGACAAACATGAAATGGTTTTGTTCCAATTCAGGCGACCCGGTCTATACTTGTTTGCTGCGAGCATCACATAGTAACTAGGCTAATAACCGGAATAAGAACTCACAATGTTTTCAAAAACAGATATCATGGTTAGTAGAGGCCGGTCTTGACCGGGCAGAGCGGGGGTGCTCACGAAGTGGCCTTCCCCAATCGTACCCAGTTCCCGAGTCGAGGCAACTTTGGTGATGACGGACACGTGGCCTTTGCACCGAGTCAGGGTTTCCTAAATTTCCCATTTTAAAATATTTAGGTGGCGACTCTGTATCTGGCAAAGCAATCCATGTTTGGCACTTCTTTCAAAATCTGTTTTCCAAAACGATTTGCCGGATTTGGACTCTTTGGTTCAAGATTAAGAACGTGACACGAAATCGAGTCCGAGCTGTAGCGAGGTCCCCCGCGGGCTTGTTACACCCAGGAGCATTCGTCAAACCAAATGGCATTACCACAAACTCATAGTGGCCATAACGGGTTCAAAACGCGGTTTTGGGTATATCTTCTCCTCTGACACGAAGTTGGTGATATCCCGACCTAAGGTCAATTTTGGAAAAGCATTTGGAACCTCTTAATTGATCGAACAAGTCATCAATTCTGGGTAAAGGATATCGATTTTTAATGGTGGCTCGATTAAGTTGTCGATAATTGATGCACAATCTTAAGGTTCCATCCTTTTTCTTCGCGAATAATGCTGGCGCTCCCCAAGAAGACGTACTTGGTCTGATGAACTTCTTACTCAACAGTTCTTGCAACTGCTCCTTCAATTCTCGAAGTTCAGCTGGCGCCATACGATGTGGTGCTATTGAAATTGGTGAAGTCCCGGGTTGAAGCTCAATCGTGAAATCTACATCTCGTTTTGGGGGTAATCCTGGTAATTCATCAGGGAAAACGTCAGCGTACTCACACACCACATGGGGTAATCCTGGATCCTCTCGATTTTCGCCTTCCAAAATTAGGCTTGCCAACCATCCGGTTAGTTGATCATGCCGTCCCGACTTGCGACACGTTGGAGTTAGAGAATCTTGTCTATCTCCTTTAAATTGAACTTTCGTGCCGTTAAGGGAGGATGCTGTCACTGTCTTATGGTAACAATCAATAATGGCTTGATGAACTGACAACCAGTCCATTCCTAGGATGATGTCAAAATCAGACATATCCATAACTCTTAGATCACAGATCAAATATGAACCGGAGATTTCTAGCTCACAAGATTTACATACTAGATTTACTCGGGTTTGACCTCCTAAGGGTGAAGCGACACTCATAGCTATCTCTAGCGCCTCTGGCTTTAAACCCAAACTTGTCATACATGCAGTGGATATAAAAGAATGCGAAGCCCCAGAATCAAACAATACTTTAACCCAAGAATTCATAAGGATTAACATACCTTGAATTACTGATGGGTTATCAACATCTTCTTCTTCTTGGAGAGCATACATTCTTCCTACTGCCTGTTGGTTAGTCTCTCCCGGTTTCTTTCCATTTCCAGCTCCTTGTGGTTGTGTTCTTGGTCGGCCTGCATTCTTAGAGGCTTGAGGCTGCCCCTTGTTGGTCTGGGTATTTTGAGTAGGCTTAGAACCTTGCCCTGGTTGGCATTTGTTGTATGGTTGTGCCCCTCGCTGATCCATAAAATACTTCCCACCTTGAGGACACTCACTTCGACGATGCCCCTGTTGACCACATTCGAAGCATCTTCCTTTCCACTCACTTACAAAGTTTCCTCCTTGCTGGTTTCCTCGATTCTGCCTTTGTTGCTGCTGCATCCCTCCGGCATAAGGTGCTGGCGCAGGAGGGTTTCTGGTGTTGCGGACTGGGCCTCCTCCGCGTGGTTGGTTGTTGTTCCTTGATCGCTGATTTCGAATGCGTTCGGAATCTGCTAACTCTCGTTCCACAATTAAAGCTCGATCCACCATCTGGGCATAGGTGGAGAGTTGCACTGCGATCAATCTTCCTCTAATGTCTGTGTCCAAACCCCATTCAAATCGCCTAACCTTATCCTCTTCATTTGCTACTATGGCTGAAGCGTACCGGAAAGAGCTTCAAAACGGTTCGCATATTGAGCGACTGACATTTTTCCTTGTTTCAGTTGGAGGAACTCTTGAATCATTTCTTGTCTTAGCGAGTTAGGAAAATACTTTTCCATGAACAGGTCTTCGAACTGTCTCCAAGTTAATGTCTCTACTTGTCGAGTACTCTTGATCATTTCCCACCAATGATCTGCTTCCCCTTCCATTTGAAATGCTGCCATGGTCACTCTATCTTGTTCATTTCGAATGTCGGAGGTATCTAGCAACTTCTTAATTTGTCTTAACCAAGCTTCAGCTTCATGGGGGTTCGGTCCACCAAGGAATTTGTGGGGACGTAGCTTTTCAAATTTTGCTATCATTTCCGATTTGTTTTGATCTTGGTTTCGGGGTGGTATATTGCCTACCCTATCAGCAATCGCGCGTATAATTCGAGCGACATCGCCATCACCACTCCATCGCCATTACCGTTGTTATTATTTCTTGTTCGTCCAGCCATTCTGCATGATGGGATTTTCTTGTGATTTATTCATTTATTTTTTATTTATTATTATTATAAGTTGCTATATTTATGTGCAAGGATGGTAAAAAAAAAACTTCATTAATTAGATTAGATAAGCTACAATTAGCAAAATACAGTAAAACATAGAAAAGATTAAATAACATACTACGTCAAAAGATAGCCCCTACAATCCGAGTTAACTCCTACACTCAAATTCTAAACTAGGCAATTTTACATGTGAGCATACAAAACAATTGGTTAGCCTAGTTTTTAATTCCCTTAAGACCCTTAAAATAGCCAATGAAAGTCTCTCCACACAAGGGCTTCCGGCTCCCATGTGGCTTGGAAGAGTCCCATGAATCGCCACGCACCCTCACGAAGATAGCAGTTTCGCACACACGATGCCCTAGTAGCATCACCGGCTCCTCCCGATAGATCCTCCAGTCCTTGAAGTCCACTGACCCATCTCTCCTCACAATTCTGCTTGGGTCGGGCATGATATACTGAAGGCTCCAAAGTCAAAAAAGTCGCCCACTCTTTCGGTGAAACCATCCGGAAAGGGGCCTAGTTGATATACCCAGGGAGTCTTGTCTTAGAATCTGGATAGGTCCGATATAGGTGCCCACCACCACTCTCATTTTTCCAAGCACAACCTCCTAGGGGATAAAGTCTGACTGACATATACAAAAGAGCCAATCTGCAACCCGTTTGCACATCCCAACCCTCAAACGTGGCTCCTATATCTCCAGGGTTCCCCTCGGTATTCCCTTCCATAGACTCATCCTCAGTGTCTGACTCAATCACAATAACCTCCGGGGGGTTGTATATTGGTAAACTTCTTCAACTTCTTCAGACTCAGGTTCAGGCTCAAGTTCAGGATCAGGTTCAGGGTCAAGCTCAGGCTCAGATTCATAGTCTTCTATAGGCATCTCCACTTCTTCACTTGGGTCGGATTCTATGGATTCATAGTCTTCTATAGGCATCTCCACCTCTTTGCTTGGGTCAGATTCTATGTCATAGTTTTCCACCGAATTTTCCTCGTTAGGGTTAATGTCTGATGACCCTGGCATCCTACAAATAAAAAGGTTCTAACTTAGTTAGGTCACCGAGAATTACAAATTAACTTAAGGTTTCTTAATTGTAAAAATAATAAACTACTACCCATGGCCCAAAGGTTCAAACCTAGGCTCTGATACCAAGCTGTGACCCCAAATTTTTTTTTTTTTTTCTTTGAGACATATAAGAATTTAACTAACAATAACTTACTAGATAAAATTTTAACTACTAATTAGGAAATTTTAAATTCTTACATAGTCAAAGTCAAACAACCAAATAAAACTACAAGTTCACACACAACATTACAACATAGTTAAATACTAATACAAGAAATAACATGATTTTATTTTGATAAGATCTTGGCTCTAAGTTAGCCAAGGCTCGATATTAGCAGCAACTCCATTTCAGCTTCGGTTCCCTCTTCGGCATAATCTGGCATGAAACGCCAGGGCAACAAAATATATGCCATGAGTTTTGCAACACAGTAAGAAAACATAACCAACCTACCATCTTTTTAAGAGAAAAATATAATTTCTAAACATGAGATACCAATTATAATTGTACACATAAATTACAACCATTAGGATAATTTTCAGTAATAATTAATAAATAGGTGACACTCGAAATCTCACACAGAGATTTAACTTACCAATCACCAACGCATGGCAACGGTTAATTTGAAACCCCCCCTTGGTCAAATATTTAAGTGTTACCGATCGTAACTACCAAGGACCCACGTCCGGAGTTATATACCCAAGTAGTGGCATCCGTGGTCTGCCCAAGGGACCGGTCTGCCAGGGGTACGTACCTCCCTGTTGCCACCTGCACATCCACCCTTATTCCAAAACCAAATACCGAAAAGGGTTCAAATAAGTCCCGTGCCATCTTAGGATTCCGCGACACAATTTACATGAGAATTCTCAAAACCAGGGCTCACCCTGAATACCCGGTATTAACCCTTCATCAGTAACTCATTATATACCGTTAATCCTTTTGGTTAATTTATATAATTAAACACAAATTATTCAAATCTCAATCACAATAATGTTATACCAACTAAAGAAAACTCCCAACATAAAATATATGCATGTCACCCAATAATAGTTCAATGTACAAAATTTAGTAAACAATTACTTAAACCATGGTATGAACATAATAACTTAAATACAAGAAATAAACCATAAATGCACACCTGCACAAATTTTTGATTTACTAAATTAGTAAATATGAAAGTGGTGATTTTATCATGTCCAGAAAAATTTTCAGAATATATATCTTGCAAGTAAATTTTAAATACATTACTTATACAACTCTAAAATTCATATCAATCTACAGAATAATCCATAAACATGTTATGGTCATTTTTCAGAAAAAATTTTCCAAAAATAAATTATGAATAATTCTTAAAAATTCCAAGGGTGTTGATGACACAGATTTGTCACATTTCCTTATATTAATTCCATGCTTAAATTTATAGATCAAACCCATAATCTAAAAATTTATCATGAAACTAGACTTCTCAAATTTCATATTTTGGTTAGAAATTACCAGATTTGGCTTAGTATAGAATTTTAAATAAATTTTCAAATACATGGTAAAATCTGTCACATAGTTTCAGATTTAGTTAAAAATTTGTATAAATTCGTAGAAACTCAAAATTGTTTTCAAAATTTCTGGATAAACTAGACATAATTATCAACAACTTTGTAGAAGAAATTATCTCAAAATTTTGAGTATAAAATTATCTAAAAATTCGGGTAAATATGCTAGCAGATTCAAAACAAGTTATTCTCGACACAGTTTCAGATTTAGTAAACAATTTGTATAAATTCATAGAAAGCTCAAAAAATTGTTTCCAAGAATTTCTGATAAACTAGACATCATTATCAACAACTTTTTAGAAGGAATCATCTCAAAATTTTGAGTATAAAATTATCTAAAGATTCGGGTAACATGCTGGCAGATTTAAACAGATTACTCTCAACACAGTTTCAGATTAAAAATTTGTATAAATTCGTAGAGAGCTCAAAAATTGTTTCCAAAAATTTATGGACAAACTAGATATCATTATCAACAACACTTTTTAGAAGGAATCATCTCAAAATTTTGAGTGTAAAATTATCTAAAAATTCGGGTAACAGGTTGGCAGATTCAAACAAATTATTCTCAACACAGCTTCAGTTTTATTAAAAATTTGTATAAATTGGTAGAGAGCTCAAAAATTGTTGCCAAAATTCCTGGATGAACTAGACATAATTATCAACAATTTTGTAGAAGAAATAATATTGAAATTTTGAGCATAAAATTGTCTAAAAATTCAGGCAAACATGCTGGCAGATTCAACATAGTTTTAGACAATGTATCAAATGTACATAATCTGAAAATTTTCAATTATATAAAAAAAATGAGAGGGTTGAGAGGGTTTTCTTACTTAGTAGTAAGGTGACAAAATGGTTGAGAACTTTGATTTCCTTAACCTCCTACTCTTCTTCCTCTCCTACTACTAAACTTGGTTGCTTAAGAGATTTCTCTCATCTCTTTTTCTCTTTTCTTCTACCGAATGCTTGCATGCACAAGGAAGGCTTGCATGCATATATATAAGATGCTAGTTGAAGACATCTCTCTCTCCCTCTTTTTCTCTTTCTTTCTTTCTCTTCATTCTAAGGCTCCTTTCCCTCAATTCCAAGAGCATAATTAGCTCTTCTTCTCTAAACAAACATGCAAACCAACATGTGGAAAGCCTCCTGCAAAGGTTTGATTCCCTCCTTTTTTTTTTTTTGTGTATTTGTATGGGTTCTGAAAATTGATACACTAAGATTTTTATCTAAGGTATTTAGTAAGAATAATTATTATATTGAGTCCTAATTAAAATAATTTCTAAACAACAAATATTGAACACCCACAAAATTATTATTCTTAATAGGGTCTTTGTTAGTGATAGGATTTGGTTAATTTAAAACTAATTAATTAGTTAATTAATTTATTTTCTTTCAAGAATAATTTAAATATGGGTTTTCACAATCACCTAACATAAGGACATGATTAATTGGGAGCCAATTGACTAAAGTCATGGTTCATTTCTCAAACCATTTCAAATTCTTCAAGATTCAAATGACCAAGCTCTTTACTTACATGAATCTTGCATGCATGTACAATACTAACTTGATTTCATTTCAAATGGTGCAAATGGTGTTCAAAATCATGAAGCTACACAAAATTACTCATGCATGTAAAGTTTGGTGCTCAATTCTTCATATTCAACATGCTTCATGCTTGAATGTGTATAACCATGGCAATTATGCACATGCATGCACATATAAGCTTCAAATTCAACAAATTCAATTCAAATTATGTTTTTGATCACAATCAAACTTTGAATTCATGAAATTACAAACTTAGGCTCATAAATCTTTGCTTAATTACTCACCTAGGAGCTTCAATTCTCACAATTGTAGTTAAATCTTGAGCCTAGCCTTCCAATTTCACAAACTTTGAGCCAAATACACAATTCTCCCTCTTTCTCTCTCTAGAGCCGGCCTCTCCTTCTCTCTCTAGAGTGTGACTTCAATTTTGAGTTCAAACAAAATGAATATAAGTGTATATTGGCCCCTTTTATATAAGCTCCCTTAACCACATTCATTAATACTAATTAATCGAGCACTATATCATCAATTTAATCTATTTAATTTGATCCGAATCAATTTTCAATTAAATTTCACCATAGGCTCTAAAAATTACGCTAATCACAATGGCGTAATCAATTTCGGTTTCTGTGGCCGATAAGGTCTTCAATTTTTCGGTTTATAACAGTAAGTTGAACAGATTTTTCTACGGCAAACAGATAGAAATTCAAAACCACATATATTCATATAAATGACACTCAAAATCATATCAAACACATAATCACATTCATAATAAAGATCAATTAGCATAATACGGAACAGGGTTATCACAATTAAGATACTCAAAAAAACCAAAAATTGCATTTCTAAGGAGAAGATTCCCAAAGGACACAAGGCTCACTGGTTTTGTTTTTAAAAATGCCTTGGTCAAAGTAATGAAAGACAAGCAACCAACTGATTTTAAAGATGTAGCAATCATTATTACCTTGTACTTGTGTCTCACCCTATTTTTTGCAACAAGTGGGAATTCAATAGGGTGGGTTTTTATAAAGTACATGGAACCTCTTGAATCAATAAAGCAGTATAATTAGCCAGAAGCAATCACATCAACATTGATCGATTCTATCACAGCATTGCACAAAACTCCAAAAAAATTATGGGGCGTGTCATTGCATTGTTGGTAAGTATAATTTTCATTCAAATTTACAGTTATGATACTTAAAAATTTGTTTGTTTAGCAAAGTTTTATTACTTTAATTTCTATCACAGTATTGGCTATGCGAACATACGAATATCATTGACTTAGAAGGCAGTAACACAACTGATTTCCCAAGATGTGCCAAGTAGAACCTGCAAAGCTTGACCAAACAGCTGCAGAAGACACTAGTCCACTCTCTTGCACCTCGACAAGTTAGATTTCTATTGCCACTGAAATCTCAGTGAAATTCTAAAATTTCTCTGACCACTGGTTTGTTTCCCTTCTTGTGCCTTGATTGATTGAGATTAATTTTCTCTGAACTTTCAATTTATGTTTCTTCTTTGATTACCACTGGTTTATTTCTACCCTTGTAATGAATTTTCTCTAGAATTCAAATTTCTCTGACTACAATTGTAACACATTAATTTATATGCCCTGATTGATTTTCTCTGATATCTGAATTATATTGGTTGTTTCATAATTTTATCGGGCCCATAAATTTATTTCACCTTGTGTGTAATTTTCTCTAGCCCATAACTTATGTGCCTTGACTGATTGAGATCAATTTTCTCTGCAATTTTAATTTATGTTTCTTCTTTGATTAACATTGTTTATTTCTGCCCTTGTAATAAATTTTCTCTGGAATCCAAATTTCTCTAACCACAATTATAGTGACATTATTTTATCTGCCTTGATTGATTTTTCCTAATATCTAAATTATGTTGCTTGTTTCATAATTTTTTCTGGCCCATAAAACTATTTGTCCTTGTGTGTAATTTTCTCTAGCCCATCAAATTTTCTCTGAAATTTGTATCCTATTAGTACGATTTAAATGAATTTTATCTAGCCCATAACTTATGTGCCTTGACTAATTGAGATAAATTTTCTTTGAAATTTCAATTTATGTTGCTTTTTGATTACCACTGTTTATTTCTGCCCTTGTAATGAATTTTTTATGGAATCCAAATCTCTCTAACACAATTATAGTAACATTAACTTATATGCCCTGATTGATTTTCTCTGATATCTAAATTATGTTGCTTGTTTCATAATTTTCTCTGACTCATCAAATTATCTCATTGTCTGCAAATTTCTCTGATCCATACAATTTTCTTTAAAGTTTGTTTCCCAACAGTATGATTTAGATGAATTTTATCTGCCTTATTTGAATTTTTTCTCTCAGTGAATTTTTAATATTTCTCTAATAAAAGAGCCTCATGTTACAGATAGATAACAATGAGCTGGTTAAAAACCCATCAGAGGAGTTTTGTCTTGGTAAAAAGAAGACGAAAGAATCAAAAAAGGCAATTGTCAAATTCAAGGAGACATTAGAAGATTCATCTAAAGAAAGAGGGAATGAAGAAGGAGAAGGCAATACAGAAGAACAAGAAGCAAGCAATGGAGAAGAAGATCAAGCAAGTAATGCAGAAGCGGAAGCCAGAGAAAAAAGTGAAGAAGTAGAAGTAGAAGACAAAGAAGAAAATGAACAGAAAGAAGAAGACAATTAAGAAGAAGATGAATGCACTGAATCTAAAGAGGAATAAGAAAATAATGAGGAAAGTGATGAAGAAGAACATAATGAACCGATGGACCAACATCATGATAGCATTTGTGGCTCAACAATGCATCAGCCTTAACAATCTGAGGAATCAAAGGATGCTCAAATTGCTGATCTACATCAAAGACTAAAGGCACTTTCTAAATCCAAAATAGAAGAAGAGAAAAATTGGAATGAATTACTTGCAGAAAAGGACATTGTAATAAGAACCTTGACATCAAATAACTCAGAACTTCAAGAAAGAGACAGCACAAATAAAATGAAACTAAGGATGTTGGAGGTTCAAAAACAAGATGATACAAAAACAATTCAACAGTTGAAGTATTCAATTTCAGAGCTTGAAATTGAAAATGCTAAATTGCATGAACAAATTTAAGAACTGTCTGTCCAACTAGCAACATAACCTTACCGAACACCAACACAAGTTCAACCCTAAGGTTAGTGAAAATCTTGAGCCACAAAAAGTTATGTCCTTGTGTCAACATAACTCAGATAAATTTCTATTTATTATAATTTTCTCTGTCAATGGTAATTTTCTTTGGAAGTTAAATTTCTTTGACCACATTAGTTTGAAAAGTTATGTTCTTGTGTCAACATAACTCAGAGAAATTTCTATTTATTACAATTTTTTTTGTCAATGGTAATTTTCTTTGACCACATTAGTTTGGCCAGTTTGATTTTCTCTGTCTATTTGCTTATTTGATTTTTGGGGCTTGTTTGATTTTCACAGTTGAAATAGAAGTGGAACAACAACCAACAACCCAGCAAGAACAAGTGGCACACAAACAACAACCAAAACAAAAGACAAAAGTCTATGGTAACTGGAAAATATTGAATTAAATAAATTTACATATTGAAATATCATCTGTTACTTCAGACAAATTTAACTTTTATTGATATTTTCACTGTCTATAGTGAAAAAAGATCCTACATCAATGATAAAGAATTTAAAGGCAAAATAAAGGAAAGAAAAGCAGCAAGATCCATAATTTCAATATCCCAAAGTTACGAAGGTGACTAGAGGTTCAAAGCACGCTGCAAAGCAAACAGAGCAAACCACCTAAGACAAAGAAGTACTTGATGCCGATGAGTACGTCTTGTCTCAACCAACAAGGATAAGAAAATCTTGGGGTTTTCCATAAACTCGACCGGTTTCAAAATTGGTAAAAGAACATGTAAAAGACATCTTGCAGCATTGTAGACACCCCATTTTTGACCGTCCTCAAGACTTGGACGTCACCGTTTGAACACTCGGTGATTATCTATGTTTGTGTTCGTTTGGAGTTCTCGGAGTCCTCGGCTATGCGCCTTGCCTCAGGATCTCCGAACTCGACCATTTTGTGTCTGGTTTTGCACCAAACACTTTGTGTTTTGCCTTGGAGGGGCAGGAATGCCTTGCGAGGCATCCCTACACACCACCGGCAGTGGCTAGAGGCCACCGGCTGGTTTTTGTTGCCATCGGCAATGTATGTTGCCGGTCGGCACTCTGTATTGCCGGTCAGCAGTCATTTTTGCCCAGCCGACTACTGTTCAGCTGCTTTTGGAGATATTTGAAACAGCTGGCTGGCATTTGCTTCCCCTCCATACACTGTATGGAGGGATGCCCCTCTTGTTAGCTTACATTGTAAGTTTACAAGATTGGCTCCTCTATAAGAGGAGCCCTTCTCTCCCTTGCTCAAGGGTTAGAAAAATTAGAGCTTTTTGCTTAGAAAATACAGAGGAAGCTCTGGTTTAGGGTTAGGGTTCAATACACATCCTATCTCTATATTACTCTTGTGTGTGTTTTAGTCCATACTATTGCACACAAGCACCTAGTGTTTCACCTTCCTTGGCTACTGAGGTTCTAAGGGCTTATTCTTGCTGTTCTTGGCTGGATTGGAGCTCAAGGAGGCCATAAAACCACCATTTGTGAAGAGTTCTACAAGGGTAACCACTTTACTCCCTTTTTACCCCTTTCTTGCATCTTATTTCTACCTATCTTAGAGCTGTTTTTGTGTTTAGTGTATAACATAAAAAAGTTCTTTTTTTAGGCCCTCTTGATTGTTTGTTAAGAGTGTTTTGTGGTTTGGGTGTGTTTGACCACCCTTAGGCCTTGAAAGGCCCCATTTTTGTGCTATTTTGTGCAAGTTTCGAGACTTTGGTGTTTGGGCCTCTTCACCACTGAAGGAGGGGGCCACCCCTTCTCCTTGTTGTCCTTGAAAGGGACCATTTTTGGCCTCTAGAGGAAGCCTTTGTGAGAATGTTTGTTGAGCATGCCATGACTGTTTTTCATGCTTATATTGCCATAATATAACATGGTTTTAAGTTGGTTTTGGTATACCATGCATGCCTTGCATACCTTCCTTGTAATGCCTTGTGATTGCCTTAATATACCTTAGGTTGTGTGTCTTTGTTTTAGCATGTTTTAGGCTTAGATTTGTGAAGCTTTTATGCTTGTTTTGCCATGCTTGGGGTCTGTCCTTGACTGTTTTGGTCGGCCAAGACTTGCATTGCATGGCTCTTTTACATTTTGGCTTGTTAGCCTTAAGTTTTGGACCATTGTTGCATGTTTAGCTTACCTTGTTGCTTGGTTTGGCACCATGTTTTATATGATTTCAGAGCTTTATAATGCATGCTATATGTCCATACTTAGCCTCTTTTAAGTGTGCTTGAAAGTTGCTTGCCTAATGTTTAGTGTTGGTCCAACCTACTTGCATGTGTGCATGTGTGTTTAGCCTTCATTTTTGGGCATTTTGGCCATTGTTTTAGGCTTGTTTGAGGCTGCCTAATCTAGTTTAAGTCCATTCCTCCATGTGTTGTAGCAAGCTTACTTCGGATGTTGTCACATACTTGGTCCCATTTGCATGATGTTGCATGCTATACATTGTTCTCAACATGTTGCTCTTTGCATGTTTGATACGTTTGCATGCTTGTTCCATGCCTTGCATGATTGTTTGTCTCGGTTGCATGCCTAACATACAATGTTTACTTGCATTGCCATGTTACATACCTAGCTTCACATGCTTAGGATTGCCTTGCATGAACATGCATGCTTAGCCTCTTGAAGTGAGTGTGATAGAGGTTAAGTCCCCTTTATTGGGTCATTTGCATTGTATTTCATTTGAAATTAAAGTTGCACACTTGATTCTTTGGGCCATCATGCATGGGAATGCACGATTGGTGGTCCAAGAATCAAGGACCACGTCCCTTTGAATCATAAACATGATAAGGGACTTGTTTGGTGCATAAATGGCTTGAATTGCATTGCCATGCAAGCCCCTACCCTCTGCTGCTGTGAGTTGCAGGTTCTGCAGGAACTTATTGCCGGCCGGCAGTATTTAGTGCCGACCGGCAGTCAATCGATGGCCGGTGGATCTATTTTGTGCCGGTGACCATTTCCCATAGCCGATGGACATTCCTCCTAGCCGGTGGCACTCCACAGTGTGCAGAGAGCATACCTTGGGACTTGTGCAGTCTTCAGAGGTGCCAAACAGTGAAAACAGAGGCAGACTATGCATGGCAGTGCGATTCCGAGCTAGTCCCGAGGATGCGCTGCATCTGGCCCTCTTCCCGAGGCGGTTTACTGTTTTAATTAGATTAATTAATTTGTTTGATTAATTTAATGGGTCTGTAATATTCAATTAGCTTGCGTAGTTAATTAATTTGTATATTCTTTTGGTCCCTCCGGGCGAGGGCAAATCTGTAATAAGTGTGGTGAGTGGTGTGCATGTCTTCTAACCCCCACTACTTTCTTCCCTTTTACTTACCTGTTTTGATGGTTAGTATTAGGGCACGTTTAAATTGGCATACAGTATGATAGCATGCGTGCATTCATACATTTGTCTTACATGCACCGGGCTCGGTACATCACGCTAACTGCATTGTATTTCAATTTCCAAATTGAATACTTGTTACCTGTAGCATTTAACATGCCATGCTTAGGGTTAGCCGAGCCTATCCTAATCACATTATGTATGCGATGCATTAGTCACTCTAACATGAACTAGGGCATGCATGTTTGCTAACTAGTTTATTGTTTTGGCATGGAGTACGATATAAGTATTTATGCTTTAGCATCTCGCATGCGTGTGAATGTTAACATGACAGCATGATTACCATGTGGCTAAGTGCTTATATGAAATAAACTGTTTGAATGCCTGTGGGTGGAGGTTGGATTGTTTGAGTTGGAAAAACTCGTTGAAATCCGTGTTTTAGCCTACTTGCGAGTAGCAAATTCCAAAGCGCTTTTCAAAACAAACGGATATGCAATGCTTGTTTCCAAATTAGGCAATCTAGTCTATACTTGTTTGCTGTGCGCATAACATAGTAATTCTAGGCTAATAACCGGAATAAGAATACATAATGTTTTCAAAATCAGATATCATGGTTAGTAGAGGCCGGTCTTCGGACCGGGCGAAAGGGGGTGCTCATAGCTGACCTTCCCCGATCGTACCCAAGCTCCCGAGCCAAGACAACTTTGGTGATGACAGACACGTGGCCTTCGGCACCGAGTCAGGGTTTTCTAAATTTCCCATTTTAAAAAAAATATATTTAGGTGGCGACTCTGTATCTGGCAAAGCAGTCCATGTTTGGCACTTCTTTTCAAAAATCTGTTTCTCAAAACGATTTGCCGGATTTGGACTCTTTGGTTCAGATTTAGAACCGTGACACAAATTGAGTCCGAACTGTAACCCGTGAGTTTCCCTCGCGGACGTGTTACAAGCATATATCAAATATGTCTGGACTCGAGTAAGTACAACAAATAAAATAGAGTATAACAAACAACAATTTATTAACTTACATTGCATTAACAACTATTAAATCCCTTCTTCGTCATCTTGTAGGGCTTTAATTTGGACAAGTGAGTTGAATTTCGTTACCTTTGAAGAAATTGGAAACCTAATAAAGGAAAAAGAATTGCTAACAATGTAAGTCTTTCAGCAAGATTTCTTTGCAATGTTCCATCAGCCTTTATAAACCAATGTTACAATTATAAATGATATTTTTCAGGTCATTAATGGCTATGGAGAGATCTTATTTGCTGACCAAAGGAGAAAAGGATAACAACCAACTTTATTTTTTTTCACATGTATGGGCTTGGTATGTTACTACTCTTTTATTTGATTTTATCTAGAATTTACTTACTATTTTCTCTTGTTAAGATACTTCTTGAAGCCAGTTATGTCACTAGTCTAATTTTCTCTGGCTAGTTGTGTGCATTTAAAATTTCTGTGTGTATATTTCTTAAATTCCTGTCATTTCAACTTTCTTATAACCATTTTTTGATTTTCTTTGATCGTAGAACTTTATCAAGATGAAGGAAAATCAAACTTTCTGAGTCTCATTATTTGACAAGCATCTTGAAACAGTATGGAGGAACTACATGTTTCTCCATTTCCCAATAAATACCAGGGGCAATGAGAAGTCAACAGATGGAAATCACTGGACCTTGCTAGTCTTGGACAAACAAGACAATTTATGGAGGTACTATAACTCACTAAGGCCGATGAGGGATGATGCACAAGACAAATATATCAAAGATGCAAAACAATTGGTAACGAGTGCAAATTTCTCTGATCCATGATAATGTTTATGTGATGATAATTTTCATAGAATCCCATTAATTTGTGTATAAATTTCTCTGTTATTTAAAAATTATTTTTTTGCAGCAAGATTATGCGGAGAATTTTTTGAAAGCTTGCCTTAAAAGAGAGGCACAATCACAACCCTTTTTCAAATTGATAAACTCACAAAACACAAATTATGACTTTGAATATGTCAACAATGCTCCACAACAAGACAATGATTTGTAAGTTTTATACAACATCTATAAATAAGATAATCTAATTTGAATGTTTCTTAAAACTAACTATACCTATAATTTGTATGCAATGTGGATTGTGGCCTTTTTGTATACTACATAATGAGACAATATAGCAACCATGAACCTATCAGCTTGAAATTGTTGATACAAGACGTAAGGTTGATGAGAGAAAAAATCATAGAGAGATTTGTGACCGAAGTTGGCCGGTTATGGACAGAACCAATTCAAATACTACTAGAAGAAGAACCAAAAGTATAATTGTGAAAGCATACTAGTGAAAGGAAGACAATACACATAATGTAATTAGGAATAACCCTTCAATTTATTTTTTCATACATTGAAAGAATGATGATGTTTGACATATATATATATATAATATTATCTTTTTTGACTAATTTAAATTTCATAACTATCAATGGTTATATATATATATATATATATATTTATAATGCATGCTAAGTGGTGATTGTCAACACAATCCACATAGAGAAAATTGTCTGCAGAAATTTCTTTGGTATGATGTTACCAGAAATTCACAGAGAAATTTAATTCATATCGCGCCAAGGGAGTGCCTATATGATCATGTAATTTGTAATGCACTATCGTGGTACAAAACAATCATCAAATTCAAAAAATATAAAGCGCACAGTAATTTTCTCTGCTACTGGCAAATTTCTCTAAATGAATTTGAAGCTTCAAAACACAATGCACAAAGAATTTTCTCTACTAGTGGCAAATTTCTCTGGATGAATTTGACTAGTATTATAAACACACAGTCTATAATATGTTTCAATAAATACAATGCACATTGTAATTTTCTATGCTATTGGCAAATTTCTCTGGATGAATTTGATCTCATAAAACACAATGCACATTTCAACAAACACAATGCCCATAGTAAATTTCTCTTCTATTGGCAAATTTCTCTGGATGAATTTGACTGGTATGAAGTTACCAGAAATTCACAGAAAAATTTAACTCGTATCGTGCCAAGAGGGTGCCTATATGATCATGTAATCTGTAATGCACTGTGTTGGTACAAAACAATCATCAAATTCAAAAAACATAATGCACACAGTAATTTTCTCTGTTATTGGCAAATTTTTCTGGATGAATTTGATCTCACAAAACACAATGAACAGAGAATTTTCTCTGCTAGTGGCAAATTTCTCTAGATGAATTTGACTGATATTATAAACATACTGCCTATAGTATGTTTCAACAAAAACAATGTCCATAGTAAATTTCTCTGCTTTTGGCAAATTTCTTTGGATGAATTTGACCTCACAAAACATAATGCATATTTCAACAAAAACAATGCCCATAGTAAATTTATTTGCTTTTGGCAAATTTCTCTGGATGAATTTGATTGGTATTATAAAGGCACTCCTAAAGTATGTTTTTAAAAACACAATACAAAAGTAATTTTCACTGTTATTGAAAAATTTCTTTGAATGAATTTGATTAGTATTATTATATAGACACTATCTAAAAAATATATTTCACAAAACAAAATACACAAAGTAATCATCAAATGTATTATTCAATCAATAAAATGTATTATCTTCAACTATTTAACAAAAGTTCCTTACATGTCCTCTTATTATGGCGACCAATACTCTCACATCGACTACACTTCATCACTCTTTTAAACTTTCTAGTAGAAGCAATTCTGTTGTTCTTTAGCCTCCCAACTGGTCTCTTACTCAATGGAGGTAAAATCATAGCATCATCAATGCTACACACAGGTTTTTCAACAGTTGAAACTGGACCAATCGAAAATGAGTATGCTTGACGATACATATCAACATGAAAAAATGGTTTAACAAATGAATTCAAATTATTTCCACTCCTAAAAATTACAGCAATAGCATGTTGACATGGATACCCATTTATTTCTAATTTTCGACATGAACAAGTTCTCAACCCAAGATTAACCATAATCGAAGAAGAACAATGCACTTCAAAGACATTATCAGATTATAAACTCACATTCCATGTCATCCCATCCATGAAAGCCTTCTCCAATACACTATCCATACGAGGACAGAGAACTTTATTCCATTTACTAGAGAACAGCCTCCTATCAAACCTTATATTCATGATTTGCAACCGTATCACGTCCATCAAATTTGTTATTAGCAAGTGTCGAGTTTCTTGTATCCATGAATTAAATGACTCAGCTATAGTTGAATTAATCTCACCATAACGTTTCCCCTCAAAATATGCATTACTTCAATTTTCATATGGTGAACTTCTCAAGAAAACACTCACAATGTCTTCTTCCTCACTTTTTAATTCATTTAACTTGAAATGGAATGATCTCTTTGTTGGTGCATATGCACATTTTGAAAACTTGGATACAATCGTCTCTCTAACCAAATTTGTGTTTCCACAAGATAACCTATCCCTCAAATTTCTCTTTAAATGTTCAAGATAAAATCCATGATAGCAATTAGGGAAAAACCTAGCAATTCCTTCCACAATACCATAATGTCGATCTGATATGAAACTTATCACCCTCTCCGATCCCAATACTTCACATAAATGTTTAAGGAACCAACACCAATTGTCTTTATTCTCAGCATCAACAACGGCAAAAGCTATAGAAAAAAAACCTACAAAACAAATAGGAACAAGCATATTAGATATACACATGCAGAGAAAATTAGAACAATAAACAACCAGAGAAATTTGACATTGCCAACATATAAAGAAATTTCACACAGTGGCCAAATTTAGAGAAAATTCACACAATGGCAACCTCTAGAGAAATTCACTTAGTGACCAACTCTAGAGAAAATTCACACATTGGCAACATTATTCAGAGAAAATTCGGAGAAAATTCACTTAGTGACCAATTACAAATAATTCACACAATGACAACATTCAGAGAAAATTCACACACTGACCAAAATCTAGAGAAAATTCACACAGTGGCCAAAACCAGAGAAAATTCACATAGTGGCCAAAACTAGAGAAAATTCAAAGTGTCAGAGAAAAATCACAAAACATAACCACAAAAATAGAAAATTCACTCAATTCCCACATGTATAGAAAATTCACATACTTAGTTAAAATTAGATATAATTACAATTACCTTCATTCCCATTTTTCCCCGTCGCAGCAAGCATAACTCTTTTGTATCGTTCTTTAAAAAATGTTCCATCAAGAAACAGAAATGACCGACAATATTTGAAACCAGTAATGCATGCATGAAAAGCCACAAACACTCTTTTGAAATGCTTGTTATCTTCAAAATCGAACTCAAAACAGCTACCTGGATTTTTTTCAATACCTCATCAAAATACCACCGTAATTGATCGAATGACAAACAAGAATCCCTATATGTACTACATTTTGTTTTTTCAACCTCCAACCAACCACATTTATAACTAATTGAGACCCCATACTTGTTTTTCATTTCTTTGACAACATCCACTAGACGGGTTAAAGGTTTTGCACTTACCTCTTCAAGTATCAGCCTAGAAACTAAGCTGAAAGTCATCCTAGCATGTTTACTAGTACGAACCGTCACACCACACGTATGTTCATTGTTCAAAGTTCTTATGTAAAAGAACCCATTTGTTTTTTTAACTGAAGCATGTATACGCCACATACATCCCCTTGATTCCTTATATGCACATTCTGCCATAACCCTCAGTTTGTCATTTTTAACATATGTAAACTGAAAATCAACCTCAATAGCATACTTGCATAAAATAGTACGGAACTCAACCACACCACCCTCAAACTTTTGTCTAATGCTCGTAATATCATTTCGCCAACCAGCTAACAATAACACATTTTCTTGGTGAGAACAAAACTTAGAGAGTGACTTCTTTTCAAAATCCACAAGCCTATCACATTCACCATGCACAACATCTACCCAATTAGACCCCACTTCATCCTCTTGATCAGAAGTACTATACCTAATAACCGAAATATCAACTATATCAACACCACGTGCACAAATAACCCTCAACATATTCAGAAAATCAATATTATTTCGAACTATACAATTCGGATGGCCCACAATAGAATATGAAATACACATCGTCTCAGGTTTCAAATTTTTTCATGTTTTACACAAAATGCTAACCAATTCCTCAAAATTCAATTCATATGAAACATTAATGACAATAGTATCATTCCTATATTTGAACAACAACAACACTGTACTGTCCATCGAAACTGAAAGAAAAAATAAGAAAAATAATTTGTTCAATATAAAAACACTTCACAAGAACAACATAAAAGTCTAGAGAAATTTCTAATAATTATAATTTTCTCTGGACTCAAATAAAAGTCCAAGACTACAAACTTATATTCACCTATAAAATAACAAAACAAAATCACAGAAAACTTAATGAATTCAGAGAGAATCACAGAGAAATTTACTGCTAACTATTAAACACAATCATAGACAAAAATTATACAGAAGATATCTTATGAAATTATAAGCTTCTCTGCGATTTTTACTGAACTATAAGCTTACAATTTTCTCTGTGTGATTGTGCAATATTGCACTCATATCAAAATCCAGAGAAATTTATAAACTTATATACACTTTCAAGATAACAAAAACACTGCATTGTCCATCTAAACTGAAAGAAAAAACACAAAAAATAGTTTTTGCTCAAAGAAACAAAAACTTATATTCACCACTTTGAAGTACAAACTTATAATTTTCTTTGAACTACAAATTGAAAGTGAATAACAAACTTATAATTTTCGTTGAACTACAAATAGAAGTCCAGAGAAATTTAAGAACTTATATTCACTTTCAAGATCACAAAAACAAAAACACATTAACATCAAATTGACAAAAATGCTAACTATTCCACACAAACGCAGAGAAACTCATAGAAAAGATCTGTTATGCTCACAAAACATTCAATTGAGAAAAATAAAAATAAAAAATAACAAACTTATAATAACATGTCCATAACAAATTACAATTTTCTCTGTGATTTTCACTGGATTACAAACTTACAATTTTCTCTGTGATTTTTACTGAACTACAAACTTACAATTTTCTCTGTGATTCTATCTGCATTAGAAACTTATAATAATATGTTCATATGAACTTGTAATTTTCTCTGTGATTTTCGTTGGATTATAATAACAAACTTACAATTTTCTCTGGACTATACCAACAAAAGTGCAGAAAAAACAGAGAACAAAACTTAGAGAACAAAAAATGATAAAAATTTACACTTATCTTTGGTTCAAAAAGATTTCTCTGGTTTGAAAAAATAGAGAACAAAACTTATCATTGATAAGTATGTTGATGAAAAACCGAGCACGAAAAATGAACTCTAAAAATCAAAATCAACTCCATTGTCAACTCTCTTTGAAATTGATCAAAAAACGGAGAATGAAAAATGAACTCCAAAAATCAAAATCAACTTTATCAAGCTGGCCTCTCTCTAAAATTGATCAATAACAGAGAATGAAAAATCAACTCCAAAAAATCATAAACAACTTCATTGAGATATCCTTTCTTTTAAGTTGATCAAAACTGAAAACAAAAACCTAATGCAAAAATACACTCGAAAAACTAATATGAAATCCGAATCCTTACATAAAATTTAAAACAAAAATCGAAATCCATGTGGAATCTCCATCGAAAACATACCTGATTCAACTCTACTGAAAAATCTACACGATCAACACTACTGTAACACCTATATGATCATAGCAATCTCCATTGTCAAGCCCATTGCAACACTTGCAAAATCTCTACGAAATCTCCTACGAAATCTCCACCGTGAAGTCCATTCCCATGAAATCTTCTACAAAACAGCAATAGAATATTTAGTTTGCCAAAATCCAAACAAACTTATGTTATGAAGAAGGGTAAATTAGGTATTTTATAAAGTAAAATAAGTTTGAGGGATCTTACGCATCAAAAAATATTATTGTGGACATATCCTTCTATCAAAAGTTGGGTAGAGATCTTAGATCAATTTTTTCCTTTTTTTTTTTTTTTTAATCACAATGATCTGTTATTTTTAAATATTTATAATACAACCACAATGATTTTTAATAAAATCATCATGGTTCATAAACAAAACTTTCCTAATATAACCAAAATTATTTATAATTATCCTTACAAATATCAACACCATAACAAATTCATAATTTTTTTGGTAAAGAGGTGTGAACATAGTCTTTGTGAAGATAAATATTTTAATAAATATAAATAATAAAATTTAAAAAGATAAAGGAGCCAAATTAAAATAAAATTTAAAAAATCAATCAAAATGGAGGAATGAAAAAAAATAAAAAGATGCAACAGAGAAAGAACGAAACAGACAAAAGCATTAAAAAACAAAGAAAAAGAAGAGACAATGATGATCTCTATGGCTGGAAAGAAAATCGAGGAAGACATAAGACCATCTCCAACGGTGCATCAAATCATGCATCAGATTTGAAATTTAATGAAAAAATGACTTTTTCAAGTTCCAATGGTTTCACCAATTTGATATCAAAATGAGAATGGAACAAACATTTCATCAAACTGAGGACAAGCTCTGTATATCAGTATTTCACTGTGCTTGACCGTTGGGGTGAGCCAACCGGTCAACTAATCGGATGTCCGGCTAGTTGACCCACCGGTCGACCGGTTCCCTTTCAAATAGGTAGATTCAAACCGGTCAAAAAGGTTCAAACAGGTTTTAAAAAAAAAAATTAGACTTACTGGTCGACCGGTCGGTCTACCCTTCCATTTTGATGCACGGTTGAAGTAAGTCGTATCAAATTGAGAAAATTGACTTTTTTTTACTCAAATTTGGTGAAAAATTTGGTTCACCGTTGGAGATGCTCTAAGGAGATGAATTTTCCACAATACCCTTCATAACAAAAATAAAAAATAAAAAAGAGAAACACACAAAAGAGCAAAATGGGAAAAAGGAAAAATAAGAGCCATCATATGAACAGCCAAACAAAAAAAGTCACTACAAAAAAATTAATTTACTTTATCTAATTTTTAATATATTTTTTTTAAAATAAAAAAAATAATTAAATTTTTAATGCTCAAACAATCTCAAATTATGATTTAAGTAGGATGAAGTTCAGGTTGTTTTAGAAATTGATTTTTTTAGTATTTTTTTGATTTTTATTAAAAAAACGTATAAACAAATAAAGAAAAAAATTGACTTTTTTGTAGTAGTTTTTTTGCTAAAATGTTGCCAAAATAGTCCTATGTGTTTTGTTAAGACAAAAACGTCAAATTAAATAATAAATTATTTTAAAAAGTTCAACAATGACTGAAATAGCACAATTGATTTAGCAAAATAAATTCATTTACACACTTTTGTGTGCCTAGTAATAAACAAAATACATCATATGATTAGTTCAAAATATGGAGCCTCATATTCACAAATTGTATTAATTTCATCCAAAAAAAAAAAAATTGATAGTTTGCAATAATAATAAATTATGTATTATTCATACATTCTTTGAGTGTGGGATCAAAAATGAGACTTTCATTTTTGAATGGGAGGTTATAAATTTGGGTCTGCATAAAATCATCCATCTTGTTTGGATCGATCAATTTGGGTTTCTTCTGGCCTTTCATGACAATGGATTGGGCCTGTGATACGGATACATCTCAATTAGAAATGTTTACGATGCTGAATTGTCAAAATAATCCAAACCGTTGTACCGTTGGTGTTATAGCACATTGAATGTAGAATTGTAACTTAGATCGCTGAATTTGCGATTTTTCACTTTATTTTAATATGTATCATTTTAATTTTTATTTTTATCTTATGTTAATAGAAAGTAGAATTTTACTATCCTATGTAGGATCACAATTTTTGACAACCATGATTATATGGCTAATTCTTTCTCTCCATTTTCTATTACTAAGGTCCATAACATACCATTAGATTGTAGATTAGATTAGTAGGAATAAGTAATGAAATTATATATTAGAGGATTAAGTAATAGCACTATGTTTGGTTAGGGTAGAATAAAAAATAAAATAATTGAATGTAGAGTCAGGAATAATTTAGAAGAAGGTTAACTAAGCACACGTAGGGGTGGGATTATTTATCTACTCTTTAATTCGGCGTCCAAACTAATGTAGGATAAGAATTCTGGCAATATCTTATTTTTCTCTTATTCATATTTTTTTTGTTTGGAAATATCTAATTTTATTGAAAAATTAATCTTCATTTTATTGTTTTCCTAAATTAGCAAGATTAGGTTAGTTGGTTGTTTCTTAATTTTAAATTTAGAATGTTTGGTTTTTGAGGCTAAATTTATTTTATGTAAATACTTATTTAAGCATTATGGCAACGGTATCTTATTAGAGCAATGACTCATACCCCCTTAAAAGTCCCACCCCACCACCCCCACACACACGTGGGGGTTGGGGATTGGGAGATCAAGAAAAAAAAAAAAGAAAAAAGAAGAAGAAGAAGTTAGCCAATCAAATGCAAGGGGGTGAAGGGGGTGACCCCCCAAAGGAGGTCTCAATCTTTATTGATCTTATCATGTAGATAATAGAAACATTTGGAGCCTACCAGTATTTTTTGTTTTTAATCTTACTGACTCATCATTTACATATAATTTTCAATGTTTAGGGATAAAAATATTTTTAGAAATTTAAGGATAATATTTTAATAATTATTTGTCAAATTAATTTATATATTTTTAAGGAAAAAAAAGAAAAAGAAAAAGAAAAAGTTTGAGTTTTTTGGATTAAGTTTTTTGAAAACTGAGTTTTTTGGTTTTCAGATTTTTTTGTTTTTAGTGAATATTTTTAAAATTTTAAACATTTTTTTTACTTTTTTAGATGCACCTTACTTAGATGTATCTAAAAAGTAAAAAATTTGTGAAAAAATATTTTTAAAAAATTAATAAATACATAAAAATACAAAAAAATGTACTGAATTCTCATATTTTTTTTTGTATTTTTGATATTTAGCGAATTTTTAAAAGGTTTTTTTCACAATTTTTTTACATTTAAGTATATTTATGTTATGTATGTTTAAAAAGTAAAAAAAATACTTAAAATATTAAAAAAATTCAGTAAAAAAAAACACAGAAAATAAAAAAAGTATAACTTCTTAAAAAATGTTTTTGAAAAAATGAAACCAAGCAAATGGTGGTTTTGTTGGATGAAAACTGAGATTGCAGGTAGGATTGGTGAGAGTGGCTGTGAATTTCAAGTCTCAAGAAACGAGCTTTTATAATGAATAAAAAACTTAGTTTATTTCATTTTGTTTACTCTAATTGACAGGTCAGGAAAATAAAAAATGTAGTAAAAAGCAGGTTGGATGTTGTTGTCAGACATATTTCTCACCTACATATATGTTAATTGATTTTCAGATCAACTAACACCAACTGTAATGGCAAAGGAAGTTGATAGTTGCCAAACATGGTTTCATTTTGTAAAAGAAAAAATTTACGAACACAAAAATTGACAGAATTAGACACAGTATTCTTATATGGGACAAGTTATATATATTTTTTATATTCATATGAAAAAATTGTATCAATTTCTATGCTGTTGTTAAAAAATTTACAATTTCAACTTATTTATTTAAAAAAAAAAGGAGTAAAATCATTCAAAAAGTAATTATTTCAAGATTTGAGATTCTGAATACAACCATCAAATTTCCCCCTGTAACCACATTGCAATACATGTAAAGGGTGTGAAGAGAAACTAATATAAAGCTAGCAAAAGAGGGCCATATTATTTTGGAAAATTTATCCATAAGTCCTAGTTTTTGAAAAGTTGAACCATTTAGTCCTAAAAGTTTTCTTATGCTCCATTTAGTCCTATTTTTACATCAGCATGATGTAAATGATGTAAATGATCTGATGTTTCATTCTATAATTTCAAAATTTATTGAAATCTGATGAACATTAGATGTTTTTCATCCTATAATTTCAAACATTATTGAAATGTGATGAACATTAGATGTTTGAAATCTAATGTTTGTAACATTACTCTGATGTTATTAACATTGTATCTAATGTTATTAACATTGTAATGGGACCTTTCAGTCTATAAGAAAACTTTTAAGACTAAACAGTGTATAAGTTATTAATTTAGGATTTATTGGTGCATCCCCTATTATTTTACTTCAATTTTTTGTTTTTGAATTTTTAGTGTTTGTATATGCTTATATCCTTCTGTTAGAGAAGTTATTGCTCAAATTGGAATGCGATTAGTTTATATTGTAAATTTATTACTTTCATATTACTATTTTGCCCAACATGTAAGGAAGAGTAGCAATTATCGGAACAATAGTAATTTATGAATAATACTATAAAAATAAATTTTTTATACAGAATAATATAAATTTATTATCCTCTACTCTCGACACAAAAGACTAACTATTGCGCCCCCCCCCCCCCCCAACATATTGGGAGTATCACAATGCACGTAATCAAATGTTAGGTCAACTCACCAAAAACTTTTTTTAAAAAACGTTTAGGCCACTTTGGTCATATTGTAAAGCCTAAACAAACCTATGCATAGACTTCTTCTACCTTTGTAGCACAATAAAAGTAGTTGTAGTTGGTCTGAATCACCAACAAGAGTTGGTTCATCAAACTCCCTCTACCACCAATCACTCACTCTCTCTCTCTCTAAAAACATTCCATTTCCCAAACTTCACCAGTTTGACACTTCACATGACTTCACAGCCCCCTTATATTCTACCTTTAACACCAAATTTTAAAAACCAACCACATATATATGGTGTTCATATTTCTCTAAGATATAACTTAGATTTGTTGATTGAAGAAAAGCTTGTAAATCTTTTGTAAACATGAAGTTGATGGCGGCGTTGATGGTCGTGGCGGTTTTAGGGTTTTCGATTGGTGGGTGCCATTGCAAGGTGGTGCAATTCATCTTTGGAGATTCTCTTTCCGATGTGGGCAACAACAAGTACTTGTCGAAGACCCTAGCCAACGCGAACTTGCCATGGTACGGTATTGATTTTGGTAATGGACTGCCTAATGGAAGGTTTACAAATGGTCGAACAGTTGCCGATATAATAGGTAACATAAATTTATGCATTGCTACATCAAGTATATATAGGCATGGAATTTTCTCTACTCAAACTATTTACAATATTTCTACTCATACCATACCATCAAGTATAGGCACGGGTTCATTCGGGGCAGTTATGGGTCGACTTTGGATCTATTTTTGTTGATTCAGACTTTTCAATTTATAGGGCTTGTGAAAGTTCACTCATGTAAAAATTAAATTAATTTGGTATTAATAACTAGATAATAGAATTATTCTATTCTAAAAATTATAGTTTCCGTCCATTATTTAAGACATGATTGATCTGATATTGCGTCTATTAATATTCAATCAAATTATTTATTTATTTATTTATTTTTACATGAATATATATTAATCTGCTAAATTTAATGGTTCATATCACTAAAATAAGATGAGATCAGAGTGGGTCCTCCACTAGACCTCGAGAACCTGCTGCCTCCATGTAACAATATTATGGACGTAGGTACCAAAATTAGTTAGAAATTGAAATATGTGAATCAAATTCATTTTGAACATGACTTACTCCCATAACAAATTTAAATTCTTAATCTATTTTTTCTGCTTCATTCAAAATAAAGAGAGAACAAAAATTAAGATGTGAATTATATATTTCAGGGGATAAAATGGGTCTTCCAAGACCACCAGCTTTCATGGATCCATCTCTGACAGAAGATATTATTCTTGCAAATGGAGTGAACTATGCCTCTGGAGGTGCAGGGATATTGAATGAAACTGGTGGTTTATTTGTAAGTATCTTAAATCAAGAATATATATATTTTTTTATTTTCTTAAAATAAATTACATTATGTACACTTATAGTTTATACGTAATTTTATTTTACTCGCGCCTTCCAATTATAATAGTCAAGTTTTTACATTTTAGTCAATTAATGTCCCTCTTTTTCTAGATCATTATATCAATTGATAAAAAAAAAAACTTACTTTTGAGCAACACGTGGCCTAATTTTGATGTTAACACGAGAAATTTTTATGCCAATATATTTAATAGATTTGGAGGAAGGCGGCATGGGGTAAATATTGTATCCTGTGGCATAATAGCTCTTGTTGTGCCCAATGTGAGACTTACAATAGGTTTTATTTGTATGATCTGAACCATTCATTCTATAGCGTTGATCGAATAGTTCATGTACGTAAAAAAAATTAAATTGATTGAATAATAATAATTATATGATTGAATCAAATTTATTTAAAAAAAATAAATACTCTATTCTCAAAATCAAATTTTTTCTTTAAAACAAATGTGACACAGTTATAGGGTTACCGATATCTGATTAACTTAATTTTTTTATATTTGGCAAATCTTAAAAATTAAACAGTTCAGATCATGAAAAAAGATCATCAGTGAGCTCATCATGGGGCTCAACATTGACTCTTATTAAGAATGAAGACATTGACATTTGACTAAAAGCGTAAGATTGACTATCACAATTAAAAAGAGAGAAAGCAAAGTAAAATTTAACGTAAAATGTAAATGTGCAAATTATAATTTCCACAACCCCAACAACCCCCCCCCCCCCCCCCCCTTCCCTCTTTTTTTGGTTCTCAAGACTAATGTATGGTGATATATTATTTTGTTGTAGATTCAAAGGTTTCTCTCTACAAACAAATAGAGTTGTTTCAAGGAACACAAGATCTAATAGTAGCCAAAATTGGGCAAGCAGCATCAGATAAGTTCTTTCAAGATGGAATATGTGGTTGCTTTGGGAAGTAATGATTTCATAAACAATTACTTGATGCCAGTTTACAGTGATTCATGGACCTACAATGACCAGACCTTCATGACCTACTTACTGGACACTCTCGGAGCTCAACTTAGAGTAATCTCAAAACCAAATTTGTTTTAGTTTGTTCCTTTCTATTATTCAATATCAATACCAACAATAATTTTTTTATTTTTTAATTTAGAAATGTGCACAAACACAACATTCACTTTAGGACGGTTCGGTTGCCTGTCCATTTCAACATGTTTTTAAAAATTCCAGATTTACAGTATTGTGATGGACTAAATTTTTAGGTTTGTTTGTACTTGGAAATAATCATTGAAGTCTAGTCCAACCTGATTATATTTTATATTATAGACATAATATATGAGTATTGTTATATAAATTAATAAATTTTACAAATTTATTTTATTTACCAATAGGACACCTGTTATATTATTGAAGTGGGTCTTGTTTCAATTTTTAAAATTTTATTACTGCATGAAAAGTTTGTAACATTTATTAATTTGTATAATATGTTAGTTTTTACATTTATTTAGTTTTATTTTTGTTTCAATAAAGTAAATTTTAAAAAGGAAAATACACTTACTGAACTTGAACTTAGGATGTAATAGATAAATACTAAATGTTTGTGCAAGCTAAACTACAAATTTATCAATATTTATTTTTAATATAACTATGGGTTTGTTGACCATGCTTGAAATTTCAACATCGTTTTAGAGTCCGGCTTGGAATTTGATTTGTAGGCCCAATGTCAGATTTGGCATGAGACATTCTTATAATTTTAGCCCAGACCCAAGCTGGCTATCAATGCCCACGCTTAACTCACCTTACATGGGGCACCAATGCACTTTTCTGTATTTGCAGTATTACTGTTATTGAGACTGTTTGCTATTTTTTCTTTCTTTCTCTATTAATTCTATATATAAAAACTAAGAGATTATTTTTTTTTTTTTTGTTTTTTCAGCTATTGCATAGTTTAGGGGCAAGGCAGCTGATAGTCTTTGGTCTAGGACCGATGGGGTGCATTCCTCTTCAAAGGGTGCTAAGTACAACAGGGGCTTGCCAAGACAAGACTAACAAATTGGCTCTAAGCTTCAATCAAGCCACTAGCAATCTTGTGAATCAATTGTCAAGCAAACTTCCTAATGCAAGCTATAGATTTGGAGATGCCTATGATGTTGTCAATAATGTTATCACCAATCCACACAAATATGGTATGCTAAAAAATATAAAATTGCTTCCTCTCTTTATATTGTGTGAACTATTATCTATGATGATTATATACTGTTCGATTGGTTTGATAAATTTAGGAATTAAAACTATATCGAGAAAATATAAAGAGCGTTCAACACTGCTTGTTACAATGGAGATTACTAGAGGAATAAATGGAGCAAGAATTCATGAAGAAGATATTAGACTTTAACACCATTAAAAGGGGAAAAACTCAACTTTGGAAATATTACATAAAGTTTTCAATTGTTTATGATGGAGTAAAAATTTTCATTTTTTGGAATTTGCAGGATTCAACAACTCCGACTCGCCATGTTGCTCATTTGGAAAGATTAGGCCAGCTCTAACATGCGTTCCTGTATCAGTATTGTGCAAAGATAGAAGCAAGTATGTGTTTTGGGATGAATACCACCCATCAGATAGCGCTAACGAGTTAATCGCAAACGTGATGATCGGAAAACTCTTTTCAAATAATGGAAATAATGGTCCTTCCCCTGCACCTGCCATTGCTCCATCCCCAGCTGCATAATTTCATTTTTTGTTTTTTGGTTTTTAAAAAATATGATTCTCCATATTTCTCTACAGAAGCTATTTAATTTTTCTTTGTAATCTTTGATGAGTTTAGTTATATGAAATAAGTGTCCATATGGTTTGATTACAAACTTAATTATGGTTTTCATATTGTTTAATTGTATTGAACAATTAAATTTGATTATATTTAACACTTGAATTTATAATTTTTTTCAGACTAAAAAATTCAACATTCAAATTATAATGCTGTTTATAGCTCACTACTTAATGGGTTGTTAGTAGTCTACATAACGGGTTTTTGTTAGTTAATTTAACCATAAAGAAGTGATTTTGCTGTATTATAATGCCAAATTTGATGAAGTGTTCATCATGAAGAAATCGGGTTAAATTTCACTATATTTCTTCATCTTCTAATTGCAACAATTAAATCATTATATTTTAATTTGTATTTCAACCGTCACTCAATGTCAAAGTTTTGAAAAGAAAGTGCTAATGTGATCTTGTTTTAGGGGGGTACTTGAGATTTTTTTAATGGCAAATTAAATTCTAATTCAGTCCCTCATCATGTTTAAATTTTTACTCGAACTTTAAAAGATGGGATGATGGGAGAATCAAATTGAAACACAAGTTAAAATTTGAGAATTTAATTGTTACAATTAAAAAGTAAAGAACCAAAATAAAATTCATGTGAAAGTTGAAGAATGCACAGGGTAATTTAATCTTAGAAATTTGTACTTCCCCACTATACCATGCTGGCAATTTAGGAGGAGTTTGGAACACCACGTAAAAGGATTCAATATTATTGATCAATTTATTTGCGTCTATATAATTTAATTATAGAATTAGACACAATCTTTTCATAAGATAAAACTTCTGAGAGGGAGTTTATATGCGCACTTAGGGCCGAGCTAGGCCCAGTTTTTGCAGTGGACCGATTCGTGGGCCGTAGTAAAAAGGACTTCACAATTTGGACCTAGTTTTTGTTAGCTCGGTCTAATTGTGGTGACAATTATCTCAGTCGAAATGCGCGGCTGTACATAGCTCGGTCTATATATCCCGGTCCGAGGTATAGTTGAGTGATAACCGAGTTAAGGCGTCATTTATGGACGCACTGAGCTGAATTGCAAGAGCATGGTATCACCAAGCTAGGTGAAGCGCGGTTGAAACTGCCGCTCGAGTATAGCAGTGTTAGCTCGGTTGTGTATTTATACAACCGTAGTAAAACCATTTCACTTGGTTGAAGCAGTGAAGAGGGTGTAGAGGGATAAGCATTATCCTTCAGGAGTATGATTCCTAGGAGGACTCTACATTAAGGAATAAGAGTCCTACTAGGATTGTACCAGATAAAAATTATAAAATCTCATGACAGAACCTATGTAGAGGTATCACAACTTTGATTCTTGAATACGCAGAGCTTTTACCTATTTGTTTATTTGGCTAAATTAGGCATCAGAGAGCTATCCGGCACACACCCGCCAGCTAGCTCACGTTTGCTCATGTTTGTATTTTCAGAGAATAAAGTGATGACGTTTGGAGAAACGCAAACTTAATCAACAAAATTATACGAGAACATTATTTCGTACTCGTCCACCTTCCATATTTAATATGTCCAATTTCATGCAAGAAGATCGAGTTTGATCCTGTGATTGGATTTTATATTATTTAAAATTTTCATTATTGACCGACCCCATTGACTTGTGAACTCAAAAAACGACATCTGCCCCGTTCACCTGAAATTAGCTTTAACAGTTAGCTTTTAAACAAACATAGCTTTAAAAAAAAAAAAAAATTTGATTTTATAAATGATGTGTAAAGTGCAAATGTACTTTCAGTTAGTATAATATATCTATTAAACTTTTATCAAACATAATATATATATACATATATTTTAACATTCTGAGTAGGTTGATTCCAAAAACAATAATGCTAGATATATAAACAGAGGACCGGATACAGAAAATATATAAACATAAAATATTTTATAACATTTATTTGTGAGACCCAATTCTTAAAACTCTTATACATTTATTTAATTTTTATATGTTTAATTTCATATTTGATTTCTTAAGTCCTATTTGTTAAAAAAAAAATCTTAATTCCTAAACTTATTGCTTCAAAAGAGGAACCAAGGCAAATACAAACCTGAATTTTCTGACACATACACTCATCACCATAAACAATTATTGCATTTGGAATTATGATAGAGCCCTGTTTGCCTGATTGATAACTGTATCTACAACACAATCATGCTTTATTTGGTTGAGCAATGAGGGAACAAAGTCGTACACAAGAATAAGAGGAGTTAATTACGCTTAACCCTTTAAATTTTCACTAAAAATATTACTTTTAACTTCTTTGATTTAATTATAACAATCAATCTCTTATATTTTGAGCCAAATTATAATCTTAACATCCTATCTGATGTTAACAAAGTTGACGAAATTTATTATGTAAGTCATACAAGATAATTTTTGTCAATCTTATTAACAATAGATAAATGAAAAGATGATTTTAAAACTTGATTTAAAATATAAAAGTGTGAATATGGCTCGACTTGTACCACTAACTAGAATTATTACCACTAACTGTGTAAATGAAGTTTTAATGTAAAAATATTGACCTATATTGACATGTAATCCACACCTATCTAAATTCTATATTATTGATCAAATTTTTTATGTACAAGGAATTTGATAACAAAAATTTAATACAATTCTCTCACATGAGGTATGACTCATAAATTTAATAAATTCAATCTCATATAATGAAATTTTATGTACTTAAAATTTTTCATTATTGATCCTGTTGGATTATGAATTCAAAAGAAGTCCACAAAACCACATGAGCCCTGTTTGAAATCAGCTTTAAGAGTTGGCTTTTTTAAAAACAACAGCTTGATAAAGGTTTGCTTTATGAATGATGTATATAGTGCAAATGTACTTTCAATAAGTATACATGCACACTCATACCTTTTCTTTTGTTTTTTTCAAACATAAATATTTGTTTTTTGAGCATTCCAATAGGTTGCTCCCACTCCAAATATTTGGAGTAGTACATTCTATTTATTATTTCTCATGTTATCATTATGTTTATTATTAATACAGTATTAACATATCACATAATAAATAAAATGGTCATCTCTTAACATTATTATACTTTCAACTTCACAACTATGCAAAAGACTCCTTCAAAAGCAATAATGCTAAAATACAAAAACTAAACATAAAATTACATTATTTATTTCTGAGACCACTTCTACATTTGATTTCTTTGTTCCTAAACCTATTGCTTCAAAAGAGGAAGCAAAGCAATACAGCCTGAATTTCTAACACCTGGACTCATCAATATAAACAATTATTGCATATGGAATTATGATAGAGCCCTGTTTGTCAGATTGATAACTATATCTACAACAGAATCATGCTTTAGTTCGTTGATCAATGAGGGAACAAAGTGGTCACTAGAATAAGATGGGTTAATTACACTTAATATTCTTATATTTTTATCAAAATTTTACTTTAGCCACTCCAATAATGACAATCAATTTCTTATACTTTGAATCAAATTGCAATGTCATCACCATTCCATCCATCTAATGTCGATAAAGTTAATGAAACTTGTCATGCGATCATTATACATGATATTTTTCTTACCTCATTAATATCCCTACACTTATACTAAAATCTCATTTTAATCTTTGTATTATATCAAAAAATTCAATTTGGTCCATGTACTTTTAGTTTTCGTCAGCCTCCTTAATGGAGATTGACATGTAATCCACATCTCTTTAAGATGAACCATCCATTCTATTTTTTTAGGACAAATGACAATATTACATATTTAAAAAAATTAAATTTAATAAATGTTATTCACATCTCGTTAACTTTAAATTTATATTATATATACAATTCTTTTTAAAAATAAAAATTAGCATTTTTGTATTGCAAACGATATACATGACTGAAACATATGGAGGCATAATAGGTGAAGAGACAATGATAGAGATAATAAAAGTAACAAGACTTAGGTCAAGTTTGACAACTTTAATATAATCCATCTTTTTATCTTTTTTTCCATCACATCACCTCTCTACTTTTCTACACATCTTTTCGTAAAAAGACAAAAAATATATTTATTTAGATCATTCCAAACAACTCCTTCTTCAAATAGAAAGTTCTTATATCTAAGTTAAATAATCAATTGTTTTTAAAATTAAAATTATTAAGAAATAAATTCAACAACAATGTAATTCAAACCTAAGTTTAGAGAGTTTTCTTCTTCCAATGGCAATAGGGTGTCCAAAACGACAAATGTCATTATGAGCAAAGTCCCTTAAAGCCAGAGGACAATTATTAGGTCTCATACATTGGGACCATGAGTTTGCTTATAAATGCCATAAGAAGCCTTTTGTAAAAGGGAAAAGTAAGACATTATGAAATTTTTTTTTATGAAAATGATCATGAAAGATTTATGATTTTTATATTATTTTAATTAGTGTATGATGTTTTATTCTAGGAGTACTTATCAATTAGTCCTATTAACTAGAGTTATTTACCTACGGGTCCTAACTAATAAATTTAACACTATAAAAATAAGAGAGTGATAAATTTATCACTAAAAATTTATTCATAAAAATAAAGAGACTGATAAATTTATCACTATAAATTTATTCATAAAAATAAAAGACTGATAAATTTATCTTTATCACTTAATAAATTTATCAATAGGACTTAATGGGTAATAAGTCTCCAAATAGGACCTATTGGTAGTTTACCCTTTATTCTAAGTGTAATTTAAGGGTCACAGAACTTTCATGATTATTTTCATGAAAGGTTTTTCATGATACCTAGCATTGCTGTTTGTAAAATAGTAATGCTATATATATTAATTAATATATAAATATTAATTATGATATTATTATTAATCTTATTCATTATACAAATTATTAATATTAATTTTTTTAAAATTATATCATATTATCAATTAATATTCTAATTAATATATTAATTGATGTATAAAACATTATTCTTTTACAAAAATTCACAAAGGAGACATCCGAGAAATTAAGGCCCAATGGGATGGAAAGATAGTGGTAAGAAAGTGGTTGCCTACCACACAATCCACTTTCCTCCACTTCAACATATAAAAAAGTAGCCATAATAAGTTGCTGCAGATATTTTATAAGGAACTTGATGTGGTTTACCTAACAATATGTTTACTTTTAATGTAATCTATACTATTATATAAAAGAGGAATGGTATGGATTTATAATCTAAAATCCATAATCTACACACAATAATATAGTAAGGAAATTAGAGATTTTACATTATTGAGTTTGTAACAAATAAAAAAAATTAACACTGTACTATAATGTCAGATAAAATTAGGAGAGATTTTTTTAAGAGTTTCAATCTTTTTCTTATATAAAAAAGTACACATTTCAGAAGGTTTTGAGACTTTGTAATTTTTTTTTAAAAAAATTATTCATATTATTATTTGCCTTACGAAATAACTACTAGCAGTTAACAAATTCAACTCATCTTTTATTTATTAGATTATCAAAAAAATTTAAATATAAAATTACAAACGCACCACTACTAGTGATATACAAATAGAATATTTTGTCCTTACCTTTCTTATTGATAGATATAAATTTGTTATGCTGCTACTACTTTCATCAATAAATTTATTCTTTTTACGATAAAATATATATGAGAACTTTTTTATAGAATAATATATCCTCTGTAGACTTTTCATTTCCAATCAAGACACCAACCACAATATTCATAATTTTAACAATATTATTTACATATCATTTTTAAAATATTTATTATATAACCTTTTTGTATACAAATCATGTTCGTTGCTTCAACACCAACCTGTGGAAACTGGAAGGCAATTAATTAATAAATAATTTTTTTGTTTGAAGTTTCTTGGGAATTACTTATCAGTGGATTCAGAAAAAATAAATTACAAATTAGTGTTAAACTTTATATATTTTAATAATTAAAATGCTATACTTTTTTATGATTTTGTAAATTTTTTTATTGTATCACGGTACAGTTATTTCTCCAAGTTTCTTTTCACTTGCGTACCAAAACAAGGATTTAGCACACAGATAAGCTAAGCAATTTTATGGTTAATGGTGACAAGAATTGGCAACTAGGTAATTATTTAGCAGTTCTAGTTTACTATTTAGAGTTATTTATATATAGTGTTTCAAATTAATAACTTTACAGGTGGAACATGTTGACTCACTTTTATTATGTATTAAAAGACAAAAAATAATTTATTTATTGTATATTGCGATTTTTCATTTGCTAAGATTATTAACTATGTGATACTCCCAAATATCTAATAATTTTTATAATTTAGTTATCTAATGCCCTATTGTGTGGTTCTTTGCACAAGCAATGCTTACATCATTGTAGCAGTTTTCCTTCAATTTGTTTAGGCCATGTTTCCAAAGCTCAATATTTTCCATGGAAATATATTATTTTGACAAATTATGTAGTGAGAAAAGGGTTTGTGACAGAGAAAATCGAAACAAAAATCCCACTTCAAATATAAGGTATTATTTCTAACCTAGTTGGGATTTTTTTAAATATTTTATTTTATTACAATGATACATTTTTCCTGGTAGTTCATTGATGTATTATGTATATATAATGTACTTTCTTTGTACTAAATTGTTTTACATCAATATATTTTTATTTTTTTAGTTGATTCATCTAAGATATTATAATAAAACTCAATGAATTACAATTATAATGAAAATCAAATACAACTTTACAAAGAAACTTCTTAAATGGGAGAGAAATTCCAAGTTAATACATGGGGAATAAGTCCCACACGCAAGTAGAGAAGTTCAAATTACTGACCTCCTAATAATGAGATGCAAGAGTTTTGGCTAATTAGACTAGTATTTCAATTTTCTTGATGAAAGAAAAAGCTCTCTGTTTTTTTATCAAGCATAGGTTAATAAGGAAACTAACTTTCATCATATTTTTGGTTGCAAGTTCTAATGCATGCAAAATCAGTACCCAAGATTTCTCAAGGCTAAACCTAGATTGACAAGATTGTTTGGTGAAAGTTTTCAAAATCTATTATTGAAATTTTTTTTAAAACTAGTTTGGTGAAAAAAAAAAAAAAAATTCACTATTTTCATACAATTCTCGCTTTTTTTTTTTTGGGGGGGGGGGGAAATGATTTCAGAAAATTCAAAATAATGTTTTTGAAAATTCAAAAATAATGTTTTTGATATTTATTTTTGTCAAACTAGATTGTAATTTTTTGAATTAAAAAAAGGGACACTTTTTCAAAAATCATTTTTTACCTACTTTATGTTCCATTTATTTCACATTATTTATATTTTCCAATAAGTCCTATAGGTGACATAATTACCAAAAATACCCCTAATAATATTCAATTTACAATACGAATGTTCCATAATGTGAATGTTTACACCGTCAATGTGAATGTTCACACCATCAATTGACTGTTGATATGTCAATGTGAATATTCATATTGTCAATGTGAATGTTCACACTATCAATGTAAACATTCACATGTTAATGTGAATATTCACATTATAAAATATGAATGTTCACATTAGCAAATTACTAACCGTTCAAAAAATATTTGTAAAGGTAGAAATGTCGATAAAATATCTTAAATATGAGAATTATAATTTATGGACTAATTGAAATAAAGACTTATTGGAATAATAGGACTGATTGGAATGTTCAAATAATAGGACTTATTGAAATATAATATCTCAAATGTTCAATAATAGGACTTATTGGAATATAAGAATATTTTATTGGACTAATTGAGATACAAGCACTTGAAACGGATTTTCTAATAAATCTCCCTTTAAAAAAAAAAAAAAGATTATGAGAATTATACCTTTTAAAAAGAGCATGAATTTTGGCCAATTGAACCAAAATGAAATATAATCACTGAGGAAGTACATAGAAAATAATAAAAGCTATGAAATGTTGGAAAACACCTTATTGTGAATACAAAAAAATTGTTCGTTTCAAGACATCTTTCTCCCCAATTTAATATTGAAAGAAATATTAGTTGAAACTCTTTATTAAGTACTTAATTTTTTTTTTTTTTTTTTTGTTTTTCCTCCTTTTCAATGTGGATAAGTTCTTGAAGTTTATTCAAGTTTTCTTAATGCAAACGAGGAAGTTTTTGAAAAATCCAAAAATTAACCCATTTAAATTTTAGAAAATTCCCAACATGAACTAGATTCATTCTTAAGCCTCGTTTGGCAATCTTTAGTTTTAGCCAAAAAGTTAAAAATTCACTATAAATTCACATCACTCTGTCTACTTTTTTGTACATCTTTTCGTAAAAAGTTAAAAAATTACTAAAATAGTCTGTTCCTAAATGAGGCCCTAGTGTGGTTCTCATCACATCAATTTTATGTCTAAACTATATATCCCATTTTTTGGGTGCATGCATTTCTATATTTCATGTGTAGAGTTTCCAAAGTAGCATAAGTACCAAACTAAGCAAACCATCATTCTATGTCAATAACTATATATACTTAGTCAATTAAACAATTTATATATTTTTTTACTTTGCATCTCATATCAATTTAAGTTATTTCATCTCTTTATTATTTCTATTTATGATGATCATGTGCATATTTTTTTACCATTACTTCTATATGTAGGTATGTGTTGATTTCATCAATAAAGTTTTTTTTATTGATTCAAAAAAAAAAAAAAAAACAGAAATAGATTAAACATTCCATCATGATAAAGAGTGTCCAGTGAGAATTATACGGAGAAGAGCAATCTAGTGAAATTAAATTTGTGTAGTGTGAGATTCATATGTAGAATAAATCTGAATCACAACACAACATGTTATTAGAAAAATGGTAGAGGAGCAAGGAGGGTGGATTCCTATGGCGAAGCAGAGGCAAGGTAGAGGAGCATAGAGAAAAAGTTTCAACAAAGGGCTGGTTTTGTGTGTTCGTGGACAATTTTTTTTTTTTTTTTGGGATCAACAAAAGAAAATTTGTTGATAAAAATCAAATATACATAACAAAAAGATAAACATCAATAAAGAAAGGCGATGCCAAAGCTTACTATGTTCGTGTTCGTCGACAATATACCACACTCATTGAACCTAAAGGTCTGTTAAAACTTTTCACTAATTTGGAATAGTCAAGGATGTCTTTATCCCCAAAAGAGAGGAAAGTAACAAACACAAGGTTTGGATTTGTGAGATTCGATTGCTCGATTGCAGCAAGCATAGTAGTTCAGAAAGAAAATGGGTTATGGATGGAGGATAAGGCAATCAAAGTCAAATATGCTGAGTATGACGAGAACAAAACAGAAGCAAACCTCAATCCAACCCCACCAGAAGAGTTCCTTTAGATAAAGGAAGAGATGGAGCAGCTCAACGTCCAACGTAATGGAGGAGATTACATCATAATCCTTTGCTGATGCACTAAAAACAAGTGTAGGTATAACACAAGGTAAAACTTGCATTACATTAAAGTGAATGAAGATGGCTATGGGTGGCTGTATGAAAGTGTACTAGTAGACTCAAAATTGAGTACACTTTGTCTAGCATTAAGAAAGTACTAAAAGATAAAAGGGTTGGGCCATACTCTTGTCAGAAATGGAGGAGGGAGGGATGTAATCCTAACATTCAAGTCCAAAGAGGAGATGAAATCAAATTTCAGATTAGTAAATGAATGGCTAAAAAAGTGGTGTGAATTTGTTACAGAGTGGAATCCAGACATGCACTTAGAACAGGAGAGATGCTTATGGTTGAAGTGTTTTGGCATCCCACAAAATCTCTGGAACAAAGATACGTTCACCAAATTAAGAGGAATTTGGGGAAATGTCCTTAATATTGATGAAAATATTTGCCAACCAGTATCATTCAGCTATGGTAGAGTTAGAATTGCAACTAAATGCATAGAATGGATTAATAAAGAAATCAATCTGGAGTGCAAGGGCATAATTGTTTCAGTTTTGGTCTATGAAGAACAAATTAATGCCGTGAGTGATCACAATTTATCGTTTGATATTAAGGAAGATTGCAAATCCATGAGATAGCCATCGAAGAGCATGAAGAACCTATAAGGCTTGGGGAAGATGAAGGTGAACTGGCAAAGAGAGTAGAAATGGATGAAGTTGAGCTGGCATCTTCTGATGATGTAGACAAGGCAGCTGAAGAATCAAAAGAAAAGCATCATTGTGGTAAAGATGAGGTGGATACGGTAATTGAAGAGATAAAAGATGGCATTGGGAGTAGCTTTGAGGATGATGCATGCATGGCAAACCCAATAAAGGAAAAGGTGGCTGAACTCAGAAAAGTTGCCAATAATGACAATCAGAGGTTAGAAAGCCATCTGTACACGCTTGGATTTATTAAGAGCCTCAGCACATCTGTTGGGCTTAAGCTTGGCATAAATTTGGAGATTGAGTTGGGCCATATTCTCCATGAGCATGGCCCACCAGATATAATCCTTAACAGAATTTTTACTACTGGCTCTGCCAGTTGTGGATCATTTGGGCCCATAAGAAACAAGTCAAACTCAGACGCATCCCATAATAAAGGGGCTCAACTTGGGAAGTGTAGGCCCAAATCTAAAGTCAAATTAAAAGGGAACAAGAAAGGAAAGTCTAAAGACCTATCACAGTCTGAAATTATATCCAGCTATGTCAGATTCCATGAGCATAAAGAAGCCTCTTATAATAAGCTTCCTCTAAAAAGAGCCATTTTCAGAGCAACTGTTGTAGCTATATCACTTTCAGGTTCATCTAAGAATGGTGATAGAAGGGGTAGATATGTCCTAAACGAAGCTCAAGCTACAATGTAGACGGGGACAGTTCTAGGGCTCAACTTCAAAGGAAAGAAAGCCGATACACTTGACAAAATTGTTGAATTAGAGCTCAAAGACAAAGAAAGAAATGGGGGAGAGGAGAATGGGAGGCAGTAAACAGATTCAAACCAAGTGAATTTTAGTGTTCAACCTTTGTTATTAATGAATCTACTGTCATGGAATAGTAGAGGCTTGGGAAAAGTTGGAAAAAAAAAAAAAGAAAAAAAAAGAAAGAGTGAGGAAACTAATTAGGGAGAGGCAAATGGAAATAGTATTTTTCAAGAAACCAAAAAAACTTCAATTTCGAAGAATGAAGTTAGATCCCTATGGTCAAGGAGAAGTATAGATTATATGTCAGTTAATTCAGAAAGATCTATTAGAGGCCTACTGTGCATTTGGAACCCAGAGATCTTTAAGTTATATGGTTGCTGCAGCAATAGGAGATTCATTCTCCTCTCAAGTACACTTCTTAATTCTTTTGAATGCGTATTATTGAATGCATAGTAGAAACATATTGTCGGAAAGTCTTGTTAGGCTAAAGAGTATCTTCTCTAATCCATGGTGTATGGGAGGAGATTTCAATGAGATAAGAAATATTGGAGAAATGATTGGCTGCTCTAGAAGGGACAAAAGGATGAGAGAGCTTAATGAATTCATAGACAAATATGAGTTAACTGACTTACCATTGCTTTGAAGGAAAATACACCTGGTGTACAGCAGAAGAAAATGAGAAGTGGAGTAGGATTAATAGAATTATGCTTAGTCCTGAATGGCTAATCAAATTCAAATTGAAGTTATGGGGCTTACCTAGATTACTCTCTGATCATTGCCCTCTTTTGATAAGGGATGATGAGATGGATTGGGGCCCAAAGACATTCAGGTTTATCAATGCCTGGACTTTATACCCCAATTTTCCTTCTTTTTTGGAAAGCACTTGGAAGGAAGCTACGATCAGTGGCGGACCTAGGCATAATCTTTTGCAAAAGCTAAAGTTGCTAAAGCTAGCTCTCAAGAAGTGGAATTGTGATGTTTTTGGTAACATCTCAACTAAACTAAAAGCAGCTGAGGTAGAATTGCATGATCTTGACATATCTGCTGAAGAAAGACCATTGATTGAATCAGAAAGAGATAGAAGGAGGGTATTAAAGGTGAAGTATGGAAGCTAAGCAAAATGATGGAATGGTTGTGGCAACAGAAATCTAGAGTTAATTGGACTCTTAATGGGGACAAAAACACTACGTTCTTCTATGTAATGGCCAACTATAGGCAATACAAAAATGTTATCAATTCTATCTCTGTAAATGGAGTGATTCATAAAGAACCTGATAAGATCAAGCATGAGGCTCTTTTACACTTTGAGGAACAGTTCATAGAAGACTGGGCAAATAGGCCATCTTTGGGTGGTGTGTTCAAATCAGTGCAAGTGAACCATTTTTTCCATGAGCTAGAAACAAAGTTCTCTGAAGCTAAAATTAAGGCATCCATTAAGGAGTGCAATGGTAATAAAACACCAGGCCTAGATGGTTTTAACCTGCTATGCTTCCAGAAATATTGGAATGTTATAAAAAAGGAGATTCTCATGTTCATAAGAGACTTTCACACACATTGCCAGCTTACATATGGGATCAATAGTTCATTCATCACTCTTATCCCCAAAAATGAAAATCCTGTGGAACTGGGGAACTATAGACCTATTAGTTTGGTGGGCTTCATTTACAAAATCCTTTCAAAAGTCCTAGCTCATAGGCAGAAAAAAGTTATTCTTGAAGTAATTGGGAATACTCAATCTACTTTTCTTGGAAAAATGAACATTTTGGATGGTGTACTCATTGCAATGAAGTTATGGATAGTTGAAAAAAATCTAAGAAAAAATGTATCATCATCAAACTTGACTTTGAAAAAGCATTTGATTCAGTTAATTGAAACTTCTTATTTTCTATGTTCTCTAACTCTGGTTTTGGTCCAAAATGGATTGCTTGGATGAAAGAATATAACTCCTCAGCAAGGCTTCCTGTACTAGTCAATGGATCACCAACTGCAGAATTTTCTTGAGGTTTGAGGCAGGATGACTCCCTTTCACCATTTCTGTTCAACTTAGTAGCAGAAGGACTCAACATAGTTATGACTAGAACTTATGAGATGAATCTTATTAAGGGTGTGAAAATTGAGAGGAATGAAGTAATTATTTCCCACCTTCAATTTACTGATGACTCAGTTATTTTCTGTGAAGCTGATAGGGAGCAATTAGTGAACATTAAAAGGGTGTTAAGATGCTTTGAGCTACTCTCTGGACTGAGGATAAACTACTACAAAAGTGTATTATGTGGAATTGGTGTTGATGATGGGATCTTATCATCCTTTGCTGATCTTCTTAATTGTAAAGTAGAAGGCTTGCCAATAAAATTCCTAGGTCTACCTCTTGGTGCCAATCTTGGAAGGAAGTCCACCTGGAAACTTGTCTTAGACAAAGTCAAATCAAGATTAGCAGGTTGAAAGAGAAGACTCCTATCCTTTGCAAGTAGACTTATCTTAATCAAATTAGTGGTATCTAATCTCCCTCTCTATCACCTGTCCCTATTCAAAATGCCTATAGAGGTGGCCAAAGAGTTTGAGAAAATTGAAACAAATCTCCTATGGGGGACTAAAAAAAGAAGATCCATATGGTGAAGAGCAGAAATTATAAAAACACAAGTCTTGGAGCGAATAAAAAGAATCATTGATGTCAATGCTTAGCCTTTTACTATGGTGGTGGAAGTTTGAAGTGAGTTCACTGCTTTTTGAAGAAAGGTCCTCTGTAGCAAATACTTGATTAATGAAGATAGTGTAGCAACCAATCTTGAGGACTTCTTGCAATTTATAGGGTGTGGAGTGATATCGTCTCTCTTGCCATTCAAGGCAGCCCCTTGCAACTTCTTTGGACAACTTTCTCATTAAGATTGGTGATGGAAAAGAGTCATATTTTGGTTTGGTAAATGGTGTGAAACATCTATCTAAAAGATGAATTCCCAAGTCTTTTCAGATTATCAACTAATAAGGAAGGCATGTTTGTTTTATGAAAGAAGATCAAGTTCAGGGGATTGAAATTTACTCTTCAAGAGCTCCATATGAGTGGGAAGATGTGGAGATTGTTAGACTGTCAAATGCATTATCTTCAACCCCTTTACTCAGGATTGGGGTGACTAACAGCCCTGTCTGGCTTGATTCAAATTCAAGTATTTACAAAGCTGTTGATATGTGTAATTTTTTTACTGCTTCTCTTGGCCTCTGTCTCATTATCTGCAAATTCATTTGGAATAAAGATATCCCTCCCAAAATTCAATTCTTCAGCTGGTTGGCATGGAAAGATAGAATTAAATCAGGTGTTTTCCTTTAGAAAATTGGGATCCTTGGTATTAATGCTTCCACTCAGTGTGCTTTCTGCAAAACAGAAACTGAATCAACTAGTCATTTACTACTATGTTGCCCATTTTCTTGGAATGTCTGGGCAAAAATGATTACAGTTGTGGGGTTTCAATGGGTGATACCAAGTTCGGTTGATAGTTATTTCATTGGTGGATGGGTGGCAAGTTTAAAGAATGGAAACAAGGATGTGAAAAGCTGTACCATTAATTGTTCTCTTGGTCACTCTAGAAAACAGAGGAGTGAGTGCATTTTCAATGGAGTGCAGCCTAATTGCTTTGAGTTGAGTGAGCTAATAAAGCTTAGGTTTGCATTATGGATCAAAGCCTCAATAAAAGACTTCCATTACTTAGTGAATGACTTATTATTCAATCTCAGACATGTACGAGGTCTGCCTTTGAGAGTGGCATTATTACTTGCTTGCTGGTACTTGGTTACTATCCTTTTTCCTTTTTTGTATTTTGTTTTGCTTTGGCATGGTTGGTTCCTCACTATCCTGGGTTGGAGCTAGCATATGATTGAGTTTTTTTCTCGGTACCAACCTAATTGGAATCGTCTAACTTAGCTATGATGCTTTTTGCTCTTCCTGCTCTATTGCTTGTGGTGTATTTCGTACTTTCCCTTTTAAATAAAGATTCCTATTTTGTTGATCAAAATAAATAAATAAATAAAAATAATAAAACGGAAAAGAGCAAATTTGTTTAAAACCATTCACATTTATACTCTTAAAATCCATTCCAATATTTATAGTACACTTGAAAATTAAAATCTCTATACAATATTCAAATAATTTGAAAGAGAATTAGAGGAGAAAATCTAATCTCTCATATATGAAATGACTAGATTACAAAATTATATATACAGCTCCGAAAATAATTATTGACATTCTAACATTAAAGATTTGTCATCACAATATTATGACACTTATTCCACTATTTTGTAAAAACCAAAATGATAACATCTGATCCAAAACAAAAAACAAAAAACGTATATCCCACCAATGCCATTACACGAATGAACTAATATTGTAGGAAAAATATAAACTCCCAGATAATAAAAACACAGGTTTATTATTGTCAACACTCTTGGTACCACTGAAGCTTGCACAAATTCATAGCAACAATGCATACAATGCACACAGACATTGGACTTTCTCAAACTTTGACCCAGTTTGTTCGCACATCTGAAAAACATTGGTCACACTATCTTAATATTCTTAAATAACTGATTACTAGTTAAGAAAGCAGAAAAAAAAAAATGCTCACAACCATTTTTTTTTTTATCAGCATATGCTCACAACCATTCTTAACACGATACCCCACACACTGATGAGTAGAGAGACAACAACAATTAACTACCTAGAAATTAGACAATCAACAATCAACAATCAACAATAAACTGATTCAACAGCCACACTCTCTCTCTCTCTCTCTCTCTCTCTCTCTCTCTCTCTCTCTTCATGGTGATTTTGGTGGAGGATTGTGGCGGGGATTAGCTCCAGGCGGTGCATAATCATTTAGCTGCAGTTCCATCCTCCGAATATTCCCTCCTGCCTCCAAGCTTTCTTCTGCATTTTCCTAAGTATCCAAAAAAAAAAAATGTGTTAGCAATATAAACATATTAGCATATATCCATACATAAAATGATAATTGTGGTGTTTGAAAACATGATTTTTTTTTCTTCTTCTTTTTACAATCAGATGTCCGGATTAGTTTACACCTACCTTGACTATGATAAGCAAAGAATAACTTTTTTTGATAAATCGAAGAGTACAAGAGGATTACTTTGAGATTACATCAATAAAAGGAGAGAAAAGACAAGAAAATGTAAAAATAAATGAATCATAGTTAAACATGAAGATCCAATTATGGAGTTTGAAAACATGAGTTTATTTTTTTATTATTTCTATATGCAAAGAAGAACTTATTTCATGAATTGAAAAGAGTACAAGAGGATTACACTGAGATCACATCAATAAAATGTGAGCAAAGATAAGGAAATCTATATATACTATTTTCAAGCCAAATGATCAAAGAGAGCTCATACGCCATGGAAAATATGAAATAAAGAGAAACATATGGAGAATTGGTATGGATCTACCAACTACAACATGAAATACATGGATTAAATCAAATTAAAACCCTAGCATGACATTTACATACAAATAAAGTAGAAATCCATACTTGTTTTGAAGATCCAAGAAAGAAAATGGAGAGAAGAGACGGAGAGATGAATATCTAAGCTAACCAAGCTCCAAGTATGTCATCCAAGGCTTCAAGAATACCCAAGAACACACAAAAATCTTACTCTCAAAC